>CAWUFW010000320.1:2962500-4162500 GCA_963921515.1 Calotriton arnoldi | reverse complement strand
GTTGTCTATGATAGGATGTGTGAGTCTGCCTGTTTGTGTCAGTGCATTTGCATCACTGCATTGGCATTTCTGTAATGTGCCATTGGCTGTATGTGGTTTGGTGATTTTCCCCTGCTCTCCCTGGTACTCCTGGGTCATCAGTCAGCACAATGATCATGGTTTGTATGTCCCATTGCTGCCATGGTATGGTATTTGCTCACCTGACATCCACAGTCTCCACAGATTATGTACATTTGTGTGTCCATAGGTGCAGATATGTGGGTCAGCATCATGATGGTCACTTCTGTCACTGTGGAATCGGCTGATTGTTGGCAATGTGGTCCCCCATGTGTGATGTTTGTATGCACATGGACATAAAGTGATGTTTCTGTGACACTGCACTGTTAGCCTCCCCCAATATATGTTGCAATGGGACACAAGCAGTACTATGCCACAGATGTTTTGGTTGTTGTGTGACCAGGATTCATCCATTCAGTTTGTCTTTGGCAGCTTTTACCATGCCTACACTTACCTTCTGATCACCGTGGTGATGGGGCTTTAGGCACCATTGCCACACTGATCAAAAGGTCCATCAGCCTTGGACCCCACACTTACCTTTTGGTGACTGTGGTGATGGGCCTTTAGGCACCATTGCCACACTGATCAAAAGGTCCATCAGCCTTGGACCCCACACTTACCTTTTGGTGACTGTGGTGATGGGCCTTTAGGCACCATTGCCACACTGATCAAAAGGTCCATCAGCCTTGGACCCCACACTTACCTTTTGGTGACTGTGGTGATGGGGCTTTAGGCCCCATTGCCACAGTGGCCATGGTCGGCTTGTATTGTGGAGGCCACACACTTTTATGTGTGACACATGTGTTAGTGGGTCACATTGTATGTTCATTGTCATGTTTAGTGTTGTAGGCATTTGACATGGACTACACACGCTTGTCAGGTTGTTTGGGTGGATGTAATTTTCTGTTCTTCCTTATGTGGGAGTATGCTGGTTGTGTCATGCATTAACCGTCCTATGAGTAGGGTTGGTGGTAGTGATAGGCATCCAGCCCCCATGAGTAGGGGGTGGTAGTGATAGGCATCCAGCCCCCCTGAGTAGGGGGTGGTAGTGATAGGCATCCAGCCCCCCATGAGTAGGGGGTGGTAGTGATAGGCATCCAGCCCCCCATGAGTAGGGGGTGGTAGTGATAGGCATCCAGCCCCCCTGAGTAGGGGTGGTAGTAGTGATAGGCATCCAGTCCCCCATGAGTAGGTGGGGTGGTAGTGATAGGCATCAAGCCCCCCCTGAGTAGGGGTGGTAGTAGTGATAGGCATCCAGCCCCCCATGGGTGGGGATGGTAGTAGTGGCAGCCATCCAGCCCCCTATGGGTGGGGATGGTAGTAGCAGCCATCCAGCCCCCTATGGGTGGGGATGGTAGTAGTGGCAGCCATCCAGCCCCCCATGAGTAGGGGGGGTGGTAGTGATAGGCATCCAGCCCCCCATGAGTAGGGGTGGTAGTAGTGATGGGCATCCAGCACCCCTGAGTAGGGGTGGTGGTAGTGATAGGCATCCAGCCCCCCCCTGAGTAGGGGTGGTAGTAGTGATAGGCATCCAGCCCCCCATGTGTAGGGGGGGTGGTAGTGATAGGCATCCAGCCCCCCCTGAGTAGGGGGGGTGGTAGTGATAGGCATCCAGCCCCCCATGAGTAGGGGGTGGTAGTGATAGGCATCCAGCCCCCCTGAGTAGGGGTGGTAGTAGTGATAGGCATCCAGCCCCCCATGAGTAGGGGGGTGGTAGTGATAGGCATCCAGCCACCCCCTGAGTAGGGGTGGTAGTAGTGATAGGCATCCAGCCCTCCATGGGTGGGGATGGTAGTAGTGGCAGCCATCCAGCCCCCTATGGGTGGGGATGGTAGTAGTGGCAGCCATCCAGCCCCCTATGGGTGGGGATGGTAGTAGTGGCAGCCATCCAGCCCCCCATGAGTAGGGGGTGGTAGTGATAGGCATCCAGCCCCCCATGAGTAGGGGGTGGTAGTGATAGGCATCCAGCCCCCCTGAGTAGGGGTGGTAGTAGTGATGGGCATCCAGCACCCCTGAGTAGGGGTGGTGGTAGTGATAGGCATCCAGCCCCCCATGAGTAGGGGGTGGTAGTGATAGGCATCCAGCCCCCCATGAGTAGGGGGTGGTAGTGATAGGCATCCAGCCCCCCTGAGTAGGGGTGGTAGTAGTGATAGGCATCCAGCCCCCCATGAGTAGGGGGGGTGGTAGTGATAGGCATCCAGCCCCCCATGGGTGGGTATGGTAGTAGTGGCAGCCATCCAGCCCCCTATGGGTGGGGATGGTAGTAGTGGCAGCCATCCAGCCCCCAATGAGTAGGGGGGGTGGTAGTGATAGGCATACAGCCCCCCTGAGTAGGGGTGGTAGTAGTGATGGGCATCCAGCACCCCTGAGTAGGGCTGGTGGTAGTGATAGGCATCCAGCCCCCATGGGTGGGGATGGTAGTAGTGGCAGCCATCCAGCCCCCATGAGTAGGGGGTGGTAGTGATAGGCATCCAGCCCCCCTGAGTAGGGGTGGTAGTAGTGATGGGCATCCAGCACCCCTGAGTAGGGGTGGTAGTAGTGATGGGCATCCAGCACCCCTGAGTAGGGGTGGTGGTGGTGGCAGGAATCCAGGCCCCTATGGGTGTGTATGGCATTGGTGATGCCCATCCCACCCCTAAGATTGTGCAGTTGCTAGTGTACGTCATTTGTGCATCCCTATGTGTGTGTGACATATTTTAGGTACGTGTAGTTAGTTTGTATTGTTGGTGTTAGACTTACCGTCTGCGCCGTACGCGTCCGAATCGGTCCCGGTAATAGATGTAGAGTATTGGTAGGACCTGCGCGATGGGATTCATGGTTGGTTCGTCTCGCTCGGGTTTCGCGTGTCTTCGACTCGTACTCGTCGCTGGCTTGTTCGTCTCGTAGCCGTGGATCATTTAGTGACGCGAAACGGAGCTTATGTGCGGCTCTCCCGGATGCTGAAACGTGCCGGACGTAGCGACGGGTTCGGCGCGTACGGAAGACGCATCGTACTTGTCCTGCCGGAAGGTGCTGTGTATTTGGTTCCGTGCGACTCGATTCGGCGTTTACGGATCCGGCTCGGGCGGAGAAAAGGAGTTGGATTGGGTAAGTTCGGCTCGCTCGTAATCTGGGCTGTTATGCGCATCGTACTTGTTCGTTCGGTAGAGTGTTCGAGTCGGTCGGGAAACACGCGTTCGGCTGGTAGTTTTTCCGGACGAATACTGTTGGGTGCGCTTCCGGCCCGAATCGGAATTGGCCCCTTAGTCTATTTACTTACTATCCTATAACACCACACAACTTACAACCCACTTGAAATTTTTTTTTGTTGCATAATTAACATAATTAATTATCAATTAAACAAATATTAATAATTAAAAAACAAATTAAAACACATTAAATGTAATTAACTTCCCACCCTTTACACCTATGATCCCTACAACCCACAACTAAACTTAAACTGTAAAAAAACGAATTACACAATTGAAAAAAATGTCAATTAAATATCTAATAGTATTCAACAACTAATTATAAAGTAAGTAAAATTAATTTACTCCCACCCTTCACCCCTATAAGCCCAAAACCCCAACACAAAAAAATAATTAAACAATTACCCTAATTAATTATCAATTAATTAATTAATATTAATTATCAACTAATTATTAATTAATTAAAAATAAATTACGTCCCACCCTGTACCCCGTAAAAGCCCCACAACCCATAACTAAAATTATTTACACAACTCCCATATTTAATTGTTAATTAATTAATTAATATTAATTAACAACTAATTATTAATTAATTAAAAATAAATTACTTCCCACCCTTTACCCCTATAAACCACACAACCCGCACCTCAAATTTACCCCAAAAATTTTAAAGCACAATTAACATTATAAAATCTCAATTAAATAAATATTAATAAATAAAAAATATTCATTAATTTATTATAATTACATTACTTCCCACCCTATTGTCCTATAAACCCACAACCCGCTACGAAACTAAAAACCGCAAAATTTAATTGAAATAAAATTAATAACTACTAAAAATGTAACACATATATTAAAAAAACATAAACAATACTTATACAAAACAAATCCATCACATACACATAAAACAGATACTAAAATACATAACACTAATATGAAAATCAATATTTTAAACAACTATATTTTTGCAAACAATATTAATGACTTCTAAATTTTTTAAATCGATATTTCTTTCCTTAAAGTTGATATTCCTGACCACAATATTCTTGCTGTCGATATTTCCGTGTCACGATATTTAAAACTCAATATTAGGGTAAGTCAACATTTCCAACTCGATATTTTGTCAGAATAACGAACACACATGCAGACCAGATATGCAGGTCAACAGAGGGCCAAACAAGAGGCCCTATTAGAACTATGGGCCATCTTTGAGGTGTTCCCGTCCTGCAAGACTGTCCTCAAACCTGCAAACGAGGCATCTACACCTCCCCTACCATACACCGGCACGGAAGTATTCTCTCTGATGCCAGCCATCCCAGCTGCACCTGCGCTGGTTTACACCAATCCACCAGTCGAGGGGGCCCGGTGGGCCCCCTACCAGGCAGCAAGCCACCAGACCTAAGGTAGGGAGACCACCAGACCAACCAGCCCAGGCGCTGCCAGCCCCCTCCCAGTCGGGTGCAAGGCTCCCTTGAAGTTCGACCCCTCACCCATCAGTCACGGCCCATCAAGCCCAAGGGGAACAACGTGCACATGCTCCTAACTGCCCATCCGAACACCTTAGAGCAGAGGTCTTCAATCTGTGGGGCGCGACCCACAGGGGGGCCCTGGAGTCATGGAAAGGGGGTCGCACATTACTAGGCCTCACTTCTGCCTGGAATCCAAAATGTGCTTTTCCTTTTGAAAAAAGAGAACCGTCCGGGTGCTTCATTCTGATCGGTAAAATGCTTCTGCTGGAGTTAATTGCTGAAGTTAATGGAGTCTCCTGTGCTGTGAAAAAAAGAGGCCGGGCAGACAGGTAAAACAATCCTTCACACCAGGCTTGGCTGAATGAAATGCAAATGCAGCTATGAGTTAATCTGCAAATGTAAAGGGTGCTTGGGAGCGGTAATCACTCCAAGCATTGTGATTGCAAAGATTTGGTTTTTTTCAGTGGTAGTAGGAAGAGTTAATACCTGGGCTGTGAAGTCGTGCTTTTAATTGTAACTGTATTTACACAGCGCTTAGTACCCATGAGGAGGGTTGAAGGGACAGTTATGCAAAAAAAACAAATTGCATTACTTATGTACTGGTATTACTAAAATCTACATTTTGGAAACTCCATTTTATCCTAAAATATTATTAAAAAAATGACTTGCGCATTACGCATTCACAGTGCTTTCTGTCACAGGCTGTGACCTCGTAACAAAAAATTACACAAATCACTATTCTCCACTGCAACAACCAAATGTAAATCTGTGGCTCTCTGGTTACAGACACAGACCTCTGCAGTGCATTAATTAATAGAGGTTTCATAATGTACTTCAGTGCATTTCCCACTGAGTAACATCTCTTTAAAATGTATTTTTCATTTTAGCTATCCATTATTTTATATGTAGCTACCTAATTGTGAAAGTTCGAAAAACGAACAAAATATTTTGGGGCTTATTTATGAGACGCTTGTGCCTCTGGAGCATCACTTTATGAAGCTCCGGCAGCGCAAGCGTCTCAATTATATCTATGTGGCGATGCAAAGTCACCCAGCGTGGCTTTGCGTGGCCTCATAGATATGGAGTAAGACAAAGCAGTGCAAGTCGCTGTGTTGCCTTACTCTGTGTCAAGTAGGCATTCCATGGGCATTGCGGTGGGTGTTCCCACGCAACGGCAATGGATTTTGACGATGCCCCAGATTTACAAAACCATGTAAACCTGGGGCAGCGCCAAAGCCTTATGCCTCCACACAGCAGGCATAATGGAGAGAAATGTTTTAATTTCTCCTCATTATTTCCACTTTCCATGTGTGCTGCATTTTGCAACACACATAGAAAGAGGAAAACCCCTCTCTGGATTGTTTTTGTGCAGGAAGGTGCCCCTTCCTGCACAAAAACAATCCTGCCTATGTTGGCACAAGGCAGCAATTTGTGCGCCAACGCAGGGGGAAAGGGCAGGAATGTACCATATTTAATAATAAGGTGCATTCCTGCCCTTTCACATTGGCATAGGGCAGCAAGAAGACTTGCGGCGCTGCCCTAAGCCAATTTCTCATAAATTAGGCCCTTTGTTTTTAGCCACACCTTTGACCACGCCCCCACGATCACTAACCTTTGCTATGCTAAACACGGTTTAATATTATTTTCCCAGTGTAAAAATGATTTGTTGTGGGAATTGGGGGAGTTTATGGTTGTCAATAGTTGTCAATGATGAGGAGTATCAAGTTCTAGAAATTTTTGTCAGGGGGGGTCCTTACGCCGAAAAGATTTTGACAGGGGGGTCTCGGCATCAAAAAGTTTGAAGACCTCTGCCCTAGAGTCAGAGGGAGCTTCATTGCAGTTCTGGAGGAGGATACCACCAGTAGAGGGGAAGATAGGGGTCCCATCCCTCCAAGATCCAACACTGAGGGGGGAGCCCTAGGATATGCTCCTCCAGGGTATGCTCAGGCTGCGGAGGAAGCATCAGGGAGTGAGCTTGAAGTCAAAACTCTACCAAGAAGAACAGCCCACAGCACTGAGTGAAGAAGGCAGCCCAGGTGGGAGTTAGAGAAGAGGAGAGAGTTGAGGTTAGAGAGAGAAAGAGATCTTGCCTGGAAAGTCCAATGGAAAGGGAGATCAACGCACTCTCCTCTGGAGGAAGCCAGAGCTAGGCCCGGGGCTCCACATGAGGATGAGCCTGGGGAAGACTCAGAAGGGAGGCCCCTAACAGAAATCCACATTCCACCCGGCCGCTGACGTAGGAGAGGGGCCGACCAAGAAATAAGAAATCAAGATAGCCTAATTGGAACACAAGACATAGGAAGAACAGAATAGCACCTTTACTCATGTACAAGGAGAGCGACGACAAAGACATTGCCTTGAGACCCTCACAGGTGAGTAACGCGCTTACAATTCCCTGATTGATTGAAAGACATCTGCCACTCCCCTGAACTCGCCAGTCAGGCAAACTGACCCCTAGAGAGATAGTGTCCAGAGAAGCAGGTGAGGTCTTTGTGCGACTAATTTGATAGCTGCTGGCCTACTGGACAGAAAGGAAGAGCCAGTATGATAGACCTTGGCCGGAGGAGGGATCCTTTGAACAAGAGGACATGGCCGTCACGGAAGACTGCATCCAGTATGGAGGGGGAGATCCGCAATGGAACTTTCCCTACATGCAGGAATGTCTGAGAAGATGAGAGCGTTACGTCGGGAGGAAACCGATGGAGACACTCCATGCCAAAATATGTCCGCTGCTACAGAAGAGTGTGTCAGGGACCATCTATGTGCCATGGGCACAGATGGGCAAAGAAATGCTCAGGAACAAACTGCCCCCATTGATGGATGGGCCGGGGAAGTAGATCTCAAGTTTTGAGAAATACACAGCGGGAATCAACTTAGCTATAGGTAACATCAAAAGTCTGCTCAGCAGCCTAATCAGGGAGCAGACCAACACAGTGTTTTCCTGAGCCCGCATCCCCATAGTCATGCGGACCAACACCAAGCAGGATGGGGCCGCATTCAACTCATTTAGGCACCAGATATGGATGGCCCTGATGGAGATATTCCCTGACCGCCCAGATGTAGCAGGATTGATGGCAGAAAGCATGAAGCCTGGGGAGACCATGACTAATTTCCTTGATAGAATGAAGGAATGATGGGGACAAGAGACTGGATAGCCCTGGACCGACACGGGTTCCCAGGTTGCATTCTTCTACAACATCCTCAAAAAGGGACTGCCCACTGAGATGCAGACTGAACTAGATGGCATAGAAGGGCTAGGCACCAAACATTGGCAAGAAATATAGGTCCACATATTACATTATTACCAGAAAAGACAGGAGAAGGACAGGAAAAAGCAGCAGCAAGCCCAAAGAGACACAGCAAATTGGTCCAACAAAAATTTAAAAAGACCGCCCTTGAGAGGGCCTCATTTGCTGCGAACCTACAAATGGTGCTGGTCTTAAAGGGAGCTCCACCTCCAGACCCCAGGAGGTTCCACCCAGTCCTATCGGCAGAGATAAGGGAAGCTGGCTAGAGCCAGGCCTCCTAGAGTGCTACTATTGCCACAGTATGAGCAACATGGCCAAACAATGCCGCCTAAAAACATTCCATGAGCAGAAATTAATAGTCTCAAGACAGCCCCCACAGAGTACCTATCCCCAAAACCAAGCCCAGAGCAATGCAAATGTATTGTACAATCACCCTCATGGAAATAAGGCAACAGCCACCCCGCCGCAGCAGGGACTCGAGGGTTGGTCGAGCACATAGCAACCGCTGCAGCAGACAGGGAGCCCAACCCAGCAATGACCAGTGCCACACCCACTGCAGGGAGGAGTGACTGTCTAGGGTGGCAATGTCCTAGCATAATCACAGAATGCAAACATGCAGTAAGTCTAAAATCACCCCCAACATGACATTCCACCTACATACCGCTTCCAGATACATTTCCTTACCTGCCTTTGCAAGCAAGTTTTTAGGGCTGCCGTACTATATAGATCAGGAACTCATTCTAGAGTTTGCCATCCAGGTGCCTGAGCCTCCCTCTACTGTTGATCCCACAGGGCGGGGTTGGCTGACCATGCCCCCGTGGGAAGACAGTCTGATGAGGGAGCAGGGCAGTCCCCAGCTAATGCATAAAGACTGGCACTCAGATCCAGTCGTCCAAGACCAGCCTTGGGCGAGCGATGTAAGTTTCACCAGCCCCAGGGATTCCTCCTAAAGAAGGCCCCCTTACAGTACCAAAATGAGCCAAGTGCTCCAGTGTTGGGCATCAGGTTTTCCACACACCAAGGACAAGGATGTCCTCAAAATTCCGAAGCAAGCAACCACATGACACCCAGTCCATAGGGAAACAATCTATTGAATCCATTAGCATTACCAGCTTTCGGCCGATCCTGATGAGTCCCAACCACAAAACCAACTCTTGTCGAAAACACAGCAAGCAAGCACAATACCAGTCACTCCCCTGCACAGCCATACATGGGCCGCGAACGCCTCCCCAACTACCTCGGTATGCTATCTTAAAAGCAGCATCGCCCAAAACCATAGGTAAACGCCCATTGTAACTCACACAAAGAAGCCCAAAAGTAGCCCAAAAACACCAACCTTCCAGAAAGAGGGCATAACCCAATAACCCAACTCCATTAGGGAGAACCTCATTACACACGACGTGCAGAGACCAGAGGGATATGCACGTGAAAACAGGCAAACATCACCATTACCCACAACACCCCATAAAATTATTAAGCATCCTCTTCCCCTTACATTGCACCCAGCACATACAGGTCAAAAGGACACCCCTGCACCGGTAAAACAACACACATACACATACATTTAACAGAAGCCGCCTGCAGAGGAAATTACTCTCTCTGCCATAGCAAGGAGAGGGGGGACCAAAATACTCAGAAAATAATGCTAAAAACAGATAAACTCCCCATTCCCTAAAAAGTACTACCACCTCCTTCTAGTACCCCACTAGAAAGTGTCATGCTCAGTGAAGCTATAGAGTGCACCCCTAAAATGAAGGCACAGGAATCTTTCCAAAAACTCTCTAACGATGTGTTTTATCCAAGCTAACCTAGAACCCACAGCTCTTATTCAACAGGTCTGCAATCAAGCCGTATGTGCACCATCCTTACAGTGGCCCGCTGCTCCTTCAAACAAATCTCCCAAAACAAGGCCAACCGCTCAAGAACACAGACTGCAAGTTGACTTTATGGACATTTTTTGATAAAAGACTCTTTTTTTCACTGCACCAGGGCAAGACGCCCCTCGGCGCCATCCCAAAACCTACGAATGTTTCCCTAGTTATGTATTTATGAATTCTTGTACACTCTCTGGTCAGCATGGGTGCTCTCACGCCCCTTCGGAGCCAAAAATCTGCCTAGTTTCATGTAACCTACTTTGAAATCCTTGCGACTATTGCATAGGGACCACTCCCACCTTACTTACACCTGTACTGAACCAAACGCTAACATTCCTCATGCACTACACAGCGCACTCCTACACAACACATAGTACCAACACATGACTGCCGTGGGCACTCAAACCACAGACAGGTCATTCTACACATGTTCACTGATAGCCCATGCCATACGCACAGACAGGCTTTACTGATCCCAAGAGATAGCCCCAGAGAAAGCAAGATGTCTCTCCACTTGTACCTATGTAGGATTAGGGCCAAGATACAGCCCAATAGAGTAGAACCCCATAGAGCAGTAGCAAACATCACCCGGTATGAAACCAACTGCACTGTACCATTTTACTGAATCTAGCGACATTCAAACCGAGGTAGACAGGATGCACAGCGGCACTGTAGGGGAGGACACTGGCCCCAAGACTTCATAGAAAAGAGGTTCTTGGAGGTAGCAAAACCACTGCACCAGTGCACAAATATGTCTGCTCCCACCTCCGTCTGCAGTTCCAGGGTGGCCCTTAACATATTTGGGGCTGCCTTTTTTAATTACAAGTGGACCCCAGACATGGAATTCCAGTGCAGGGCCATTCACCTCATGAACGTTAGGGAATATGGATCCCATGGGAGGGAGTCAAACACCAGCACAGACACCCCATGCCAGGAAATCTTGGATACCGAGATTAATAGGTACACATGGTTGGAAGGGAAGGGGCAAGCCCTAGTTGTACCGAAACTTATAGTGCATTATTTGTGTTGCAGAGGCAAAGGAACCATACCGCTTTGGTTCAAATGAGAACTGCGAAGCAATACTGTATATACTGTACCTGTAATGGGACACCTCCACATTCACTATATGTACTGGCTGGCAGTATGGCGAGCTTGCCTATGCCCACCTCATCAGTTGATGGCAGGGCCTCTGCACCCTTGTGACCATACACACCCCAACCCTGGTCTTCCCTGGAAAAGAACTGACTGAGTTGTCCCAACATCCGCTACAGAAGAAAACAACTCAGTTGCATCAAGCTCGAAGAACAAGCACTGCTGATTATTTTGACTGGGCTCAGTACAAGGACATTCTGAAAGCATTTAGACTATTTTCTGTCTGAAACTCAAGTAAACGCAGGAGGGTCCATACCTTTCTCCACCTTGCAAACAAAGGCAAACGTCCACTGGTTACAGGTATCCAGGTGGGAAATGCTGAAGATGATCAACGACACTGAGCTCGGCCTAAACACTATCAAGGAAGAACTTAGAGTCATCTGCCTCGTGGTGATGCAACATCAGTATATGTTGGACTTGATGACCACGATGGAGGGTGGGCTATGTGCCAAGATTGGTGCTTCCTGTTGTATGTTTATTCCTGGAAATGGTCTCAAAAACAGAACTCTTGCTCTTGCCATCCAAGCACTTCATCTTCTACAAGCTGACATGAAGAAGGAGAGAGGTACCCCTGAGCAGGACTGATTTCATAGTATTTTTTCTTCACTCCCCCTATGGGCGTTCAAACTGTTCATGTCATTGCTTCCAGTTATCATTTTTGTACTACTGTTGTGTGGTTTCCTACAAATGGGAGTTTCCTGCTGTAAAAACGCAGCCCTCAAATTGGGTAGTATGCAAATAGCTAGAGAAAGATTAGCAGACACTACAGAAACACACGCAGCCTCGAATAATGTGACTGACATGACATATGAGAAAACTGATCTAGTTGAAAATTCAACTAGATCGGGGAATGTTAATATCGGTAAATATGATGTCAATGTACGTCATGATATATGCACTCATACCAACGGCAATACCAGTAAATGCAATGTCAATGTATGCCATATTCTATGCACGCATAAAATGTCAATACCAGTAAAAATAATGCTGATGTATGCCATGACAAATGTATGCATAATAATGAGAATATCTGTAAATAGGCAATCAATTCCCGCCATGTTTTATGTACACATAATAACCAACTTGTATCATTGCTGTCACATTTACCCGAGATGACCTACCCATCAACGCCGAGTCAGAGACAAATGGTCAGACAGGCCCTGCGACCCAAGCCTACCAATTAATTGGTCACAGGTGGGGTTGCACTTTGCCCGAAGACAAACGCACAAACAGGTAAAACCCTGATCGATCCCAAAGATAGGCAGTTACACCACAAACCGGTCCGAGGAGATTAGCCCCAAAAAAACACATTTGGCCAAAGGAGTGCATTCCCAAAATACCAAAAAGTCAGATGCCACATGTAGTTAGGAACACTCAGCCAAACAGTACAAAGCATGCACACCACACGCAGTAATCATGCGCTCCCAATGCTGGACATCTGGACACATACACACTGGCCCACACTAGCTCTTCCCGAGGTCGAGAGCCACCTGTGTCCCCCTTATCAGATGGTTGTATTTATGGTTTATGACTAGGCCCAGATCTACATGCATTACAAGAATGTGTAATCGTTTTATTGTACATCACAAACTGTAATGTACATTGAGACTGTCTTCAGACACTACTCTGTTGGTGCTCTCCCAGCTGCTGCGTTTAAATAAACCAACTTGTTCTTGTTTTGCCAAACACCACTTGTCTTTTCATTTTTCCAAGGTAAATTCATATCTGAGCAACAGCCTTATGTTATATCTTCAATGCAAGGGCAGAAGTTGCTCCCCACCATATCATTGACCTGATAAAAGAGCATCAGCCTGCTTGACACTTGCGCTCCAGCAACCTCTCCATGTGCACTGTTCCCAAGATGAAACAAACTAATATAGGAGGCTGCTCCTTTGCATTCCTCGGCCCTAAGCTCTGGAAAGCTTTACCGGAAAATCTGAGATCCTGCTCTTCACTGATCACCTTTTGCAGACAGCTGAAAACATGGTTGTTCTGAACTGGTAAACAGTCAAAATATCGAGTTTTTTATTTCGACCTACATTTATATCGAGTTCTAAATATTGTAGGGACAGAATATCGACATCAAGAATATCGGTGATGCTCACCGCCTTGCTGTTTTGATATTGAAGACCCGCCCTCACCGTAGCATTCCTCATTTAATGTATTCATGTAACACGATCTCGTTCCCCTATGGTATCTCATGACTTTAAGTTGTTGACTACTCTGTAACGTATTATTGCACTGCTGTATGTTTAATAAAAAGAAATATAAAAAAAAAAAGAATATCGGTGACCAGAATATCGACCTGAAGGTAAGAAATATCGTTTTTGTAAATATCGAAGTTAGTAATATCGATAGCAAAAATAGTGATGTTAATAATATCGATATTTATGTTAATGTTATGTATTTTAGTATGTATGTGTTCTACATGTTTTGTTATGTTTTGTATTTTTTTTAAATATATGTATTAATTGTTTAGAAGTTAGTAATTTTTTTTAAAGTAAATTTTGCGTTTTAGTACTGTAGCGGGTTGTGGGTTTATAGGGGAATAGGGTGGGAAGTAATTTAATTATACTAAATTAAATCATAATCTTTAGAAATTATTAATTATTTTTAATTAATTTTTGCATTTTATTTCTGTAGCGGGTTGTGGGTTTATAGGAGAATAGGGTGGGAAGTAATTTATTTGTAATTAATTTTTATTTATTGGTATTGATAATTAATTTATTGTTAATTAATTATTAATTGGTAATTAATTTTTATTAATTGATTAATTGCTAATTATATTAATTGTGTTAATTTTAATTGGAGCGCGTTGTGGGTTTATAGGGGAATAGGGTGTGAAGTAAATTAATTATAATAAATTAATTAATAATGTTTAATTTTTGATATTGATAATTAATTTATTGTTTATTAATTGGTAATAAATTTTTATTACTTTATAAATATATTAATTGTGTTAATTTAGTTTAGGAGCGGGTTGTGTGTTTATAGGGGAATAGGGTGGGAAGAAATGTATTATAATTAAGTAATTATTTATTTATTAATATTTATTGGTATTGATAATTAATTTATTGTTAATTAATTATTAATTGGCAATAAAGTGTTATTACTTATTACTTTTTTAGTATTGGTAATTAATTTATTGATTATTAAATATTATTTGGTAATTCATTTATATTAAATGATTAATTGATAATTATATTAATTGTATTAAATGTTATGCAGAGTGGGTTGTGTGTTTACTGGGGAATAGGGTGGGAAGTAATTTAATGTTATTAAAGTAATTTTTAATTTTAATTTATTGGTATTTATAATTAATTTATTGTTAATTTATTAATAAATTATTATTTAATTTAAAAAATGTATTTAATTGAGTATGTTATTTTTAACCGCTACGCTATCCAACACTTTCCCTACTGTTGCACTCTTTGGAGTGGGAATAGTAATTTTTACCCCTACGCTATCCAACACTTTCCCTACTGTTGCACTCTCTGTGGTTGGAATAGTAATTTTACCCCTACTCTATCCAACACTTTCCCTACTGTTGCACTCACTGGAGTGGGAATAGTACTTTTAACCCTTTCGCTATCCAACACTTTCCCTACTGTTGCACTCTCTGGAGTGGGAATAGTAATTTTTACCCCTAAGCTATCCAACACTTTCCCTACTGTTGGAATGTCTGGAGTTGGAATAGTAATTTTTACCCCTACTCTATCCAACACTTTCCCTACTGTTGCACTCTCTGGAGTGGGAATAGTAATTTTTACCCCTACGCTATCCAACGCTTTCCCTACTGTTGCACTCTCTGGAGTTGGAATAGTAATTTTTACCTCTCTGCTATCCAACACTTTCCCTACTGTTGCAGTCTCTGGAGTGGGAATAGTAATTTTTACCCCTACGCTATCCAACACTTTCCCTACTGTTGCACTCTCTGGAGTTGGAATAGTAATTTTTACCTCTACGCTATCCAACGCTTTCCCTACTGTTGCACTCTCTGAAGTTGGAATAGTAATTTTTACCCCTACTCTATCCAACACTTTCCCTACTGTTGCACTTTCTGGAGTTGTAATAGCAATTATAACCCCTACGCTATCCAACGTTTTCCCTACTGTTGCACTCTCTGGAGTGGGAATAGTAATTTTACCCCTACTCTATCCAACACTTTCCTACTGTTGCACTTTCTGGAGTTGGAATAGTAATTTTTACCCCTACTCTATCCAACACTTTCCCTACTGTTGTACTCTCTGGAGTGGGAATAGTAATTTTTACCCCTACGCTATCCAACGCTTTCCCTACTGTTGCACTCTCTGGAGTTGGAATAGTAATTTTTACCTCTCCGCTATCCAACACTTTCCCTACTGTTGCACTCTCTGGAGTTGGAATAGTAATTTTTACCCCTAATCTATCCAACACTTTCCCTACTGTTGCACTGTCTGGAGTTGGAATAGCAATTATAACTCCTACGCTATCCAACGTTTTTCCTACTGTTGCACTCTCTGGAGTGGGAATAGTAATTTTTACCCCTACGCTATCCAACACTTTCCCTACTGTTGCAGTCTTCGGAGTGAGAATAGTAATTTTTTTCCCTCTGCTATCCAATATTTTTTAATTTGTTATATATATTTTTTATAATTTTTTTTATATTATTTTTGTTTGTGTATATATGTATTTATAATTTATAAAATGTTTCTAATAATTTACAAGTTATTAAATTAATTATTTATGAATATTATTAAGTAAGTATATTATATTTTATATGTATATGTTTAATTTATTTTAACATTATATGTATTAGTTATTAATTTTTAAACATTTTTAAATAATTTTATCTATGTTTATTTTAATTATATGTATTATTTACTTTATTTTACACTATTTTTTTAAGATTTAAAAAACCGATATTTTTACAACGATATTTTTGACATCGATATTTTTTCTCGATATTTTTGTACTTACCATTATGTAGATAGGATGTCGATATTCTTGACTTCGATATTTTTGGCACGATATTTTTGTACGTCGATATTTTTGTACTCGATATTTTGTCAGTGATTCTTCTGAACTAGGTGGACCTGACTGACCTTATCTGCTGTTAAAGCACTGGGAAACCCTGAGTGGGTAGCTTCTTATGTTTCGTAGGCTTCTTGCCCAGAATCATAGGAGACTCGAACATGGTTCCCCTGTTCCACATTCGGCAGTGTTGGTCAATAACGTCACATCCTCTCCCGTTGTTAAAAGTTATTGATTTTCAACATCCATCCTTATTTTAAAGCACACTTCATCACTAACATATGAAACTTTCTGACAAAGAACAAAGCAAAGTGGCCATCCTTGCATTACTGTTCTTGACCACACATTCAGGTGACAATTTTGAGAGAAGGATAGGCATCATAATCATTTCGGCTGCCTCACATACATTTTATTTTCCTAATGCTTATAATCCAAAATTCAGTTTCAATATGGTGCTCACTTGCCTTCCTAGCGCCACACAGACAACCTCAAAGGGACAAATCAACACAACAGTGATCATGTGACCCAAACCTGACTTCATAATGACACCTATAATCAGGGAGTATTTACATGCAGGCTCACTCTGTTAGCTACAGAGACAAGGGAAAGAGGCAGTAAAGACCGGACACACCAACACATCAGCATTTTAAGACTTCTTACATCGATCATGCTGCGAGTATGCAGACTGTGCTAATTGTCCCTGATCAGTTTTCCATATAGCTTCATTTCATCCACACCTATGTTTCCTATTCAAACTTTAATGGGTCTTTTTTATCAGATACAATTGTCCAATTTAGCTAATTTAAAGAATGCACTGGTATCTAAGTGAAAAACTAGGACGGTAATTATGAAGTCTTTCAACGAAGCATTCTGGAAACACATACTCTCGCCTGGGGAACCACGAATGCAGGGGCGGCTCCTCCATTAGGGCGGACTGCTTTTTCGAAGTGCTAGAAGCACAAACATAAAATGGTATTTTAAATACCATTTTATGTTTCTGCTTCTCGCGCTGCGAGAAACCAGAAGACAGGCGTATGCCTGGTTGGGGGCGGGCGGGAGGGCATGCCTGGTTGGGGGCGGGTGGGTGGGCGGGTCGGGGAGGAGTGGCTTGCACCACTCTGAGTACCCTAACTGTTTGGTCGGCCCTGGGGCCGACCAAAGCAGTCATGCGCACTCTACATTTTCTCTATGTAGGCTGCATGCAGCCTACATAGAGAAAATGGCCTAGCTACAGGTGCCCGGCTGGGCGCTGTCCGGGACTCCACACCAATCACAACGCTGCCATTGCAGCGTTGTGATTGGCTTACAGGAGGGGAGGGAGCATGCCTGTTTCTGTTTCTGTTGAGCAGGAAAATGTGGGACACCCGGCCCAGGAGCAAAGGCGGTGCAGGACCCGGTCAGGTGAGTTTTATTTATTTTTATTTTAACCCCCCCGCGGTAACCCCCGCGCACCAAACCCGCGAGAATTGCAAGCCGCGACTCAGATGTTAAGAGTGTGAGCCGTGAACGTAGACTTGACAGCATTTAGGAACGTTGCATGGGAGGTTTGCTGTGCCCATTCTAATCTCAGTGCGGCATGTGCCGGGCCCTTGTATTTTTGTGAAGCAGGAGAGAAGGCAACCTTTTCTAAATGGAGTTTCCATGATGTTTCCACCAATCTCTTTTAGAATTGGGGCGACTGTGTACTAGGGCAGGTGAAAAAGTGTGCGAGAGCGTGTTTGGAGGAAGAGGGTGGAGTGAAGGATTGTGAGGAGAGGGGACATTAGGTAGAGAAAAAAAATCGAAGCGGAGATAAACATAACAGGAATGAGGGATAGGAATAAAAAAAAAGATAAATGCTCTCCTCATCAATAGATTTGCAAATAGGGTGCCTTGGAACAAAGCTATCCAGTTTTGAGGTAATTTAGGGGTGCTTTTAGTTGCCCGTGGGACCAGGCATTCTTGTCCTTGCTGGGGTGGGCTTAGTCGGTCTGATGCACGCGCATATTTCTTTCAGAAAGCACATTGGAGCACGTTACCTTTTAAGTTGATGTGTGAAGCTTCAATACTGTTTTGATTTTCAATAATGGCATATATTGAAAACTGGTGGCCCGATGGGGATCATTGCTATTGTTTTAGTTGTTTTATAGTTTGTAAACGTTAGTTTTTCAGTCCGTTGAGATAAATTGCCAGACAGCATAGAATGGACAGCAGTGGAGAAACAAAATAGCAAAAATCGATATGGGCTAAATTGTATATTTTAAATGAAGCTGAAGATGGGCCGCTTTACATTTGTAAAGTTCGTTTAATATAAATAAAAGATGTTACTTTAATAGTCTATTCCCTTCAGATGCCGTGGGACAGTGTACATTGCACCGAGCAACACCGTTGTCAAGGGTTTTGTACCATAGTATGTAATCTCTGGGCCCTCTGGATCCCCCTTGCAAACTCTTTTGTAGGCCTTTCCCGCTCTCCTGTCACTAAGCTGCAGCCACGTTGAAACTGGCGATTCAGAATACTGAAGTTCATAAGTCTATTCTCTGCCCCAAACCGCTGGCCAGTGTTCCTGAAAAGCCCAACACAAAATAATCCCCCCCACTCTGGTTAGCAAACGAGTTCAGTATTATTTAAGCTAATTGTTAGACCTCAATTTCTTTTCTTGGAAGTCTCAAGAGACTGCTCTACAGAGGCGCAGATCCTGTTGACAGCTATATGAGCATGGGGGCTCGTAGGCATGCTTCTGTGTCTACTGTGGTCGGTTTAGGCCTCGTCAAGTGCCTCGGGGTAAATATAACGACATTGGTGTTCAGTACACGGAACGGACCCCGACACTTGGGTTTGTCGCTGGGAGTGAAAACAGAAGCCACGCTCTGAGATGGATATCGTGGAGGTTTGCCAGGCATTCCATCTCTTGTTTATTATTGTCTGCGCCTCTCCCACGCTGCACATGCGGTTGTCACTCCAAACGTAGTAATAGTCTCCCTTTAAAGTGTCTGCTCAGTGCATCGCTTGTCTACGTCGAGTGAGCTCACGCTTAACTTTCCTCGGAGAGCCTCATCCTTCCCAAGCATCTACCGAAGCGCCCAGGGTCCAGTCCATACTGCATTTTTGATTGGCACCATTTCATGTCCTTGATGGTACTTAAGGCAGTGCTTGATAGAAACACGTTTTACCACTGTATGATGAAAGCAAGCTTGTGGCGGTAGAAATGTGTGACAAGAAGGTTGTGCCCATTTATTGTGTGGCATTTTGTTGTAGTATCAGATATCGGTCTCTTTTTGCCTGCCCGTTCATCTGTTTTTCCGTGTGCCGACCCACATGCGTACCTTTCTTTTTGTGACACCTTTTCTCTATGTATCCATTCTTCCAACTATAAATTTGACTTTGGTTTATTTATTAACCTATTTTCTGCACGTCTGTCTTTTTTAGTGTCTGGGACTGTCCATTCCCACATGAACATTCCCCTAAAAATAATCTGAAGGTAGGTTGTGTTCATGATCCAAACCCAAAGTCCACTGAAATTCCCCAATTAATGCGAGCTATGAAAAAAACTATATGCTTTGCTCATGCCCCCTCACACAATGTTACTTATGGCATTACAAGTGACATAATTGGTGACATCATACCACCATTGTCATATTCAGCAACATCGCAATTTATTAACACAGCAATACGAGTAACGGTTTACTACCGATAATATACAGAGATATAAACAAGTATTTGGGCTGTCAGTAGTTTAGCCTTATGAATGAAAGTGCCTCTTCAGTCATAGGTGAGTTTAGGCACTTAGGGGCTCATTACGATGGCGGGCGGAAGCACAACCGCCGTGCTGGCGGATGCAAAAACCACCAGTTACCGCCGGCACGCAGCAGTCCACACGCCCGCCCAATTACGATGCGAAAAGCAGGCCAAACACCGCCGGCAAGCCAGCAACACCGTCCGCCATCAAAGTGCGCCCGTTCACGTAGCGGCGCAGCACAACTGACACACACCGTCCGACGAAACACGTCCCGCCCGGCGCATAAATTACGATGCCGCAAACAAACGGCTCCCACGGCCAAGAGACACCGCACGTGAAAGAGAGGCGGTAACACGGACGCAGAGCACGGACAACGAAGAAGCGGCACCCCGGGCATGAATCCAGCACTGCAGGCCCTTCCCATGCTTCTGCTGATGCACCACCAAGGACGCAACGTACCGCGGAGACGCAGGTAGGCACACACACAACAAGTGCACGCAAACAGCGCACACAGTGCAAGGGCGGAAAAAGCGGACAACCCCCACCAGCGCGTGTACACTACACATCCACCATTGCATCCACATATGACACACAGGCCAAATCCTAACATCGCGGAACACATGTGTACACACCACCTGGGACTAGGAACCAACCACCCCGTCACGGCCACAAAGCGCCGATGACGCCGCCACACATGCGCACAACGCAGAGGCCAACCGCAGCGCCATGCATGCGTCGCACACAGACACAGGGACACAACCAAGCAGCACACACATCAGCCCCACCCCGAACGCACATGACACGTGACAGGCCGGCCACAGACATGTCCCCAACGCCCAATTCACGGACAACACCCAACGCCACACAACCGACGCACACATGTCAGTGAAGTCACGCAACAGCAGGACACACCCCAGTGTAACAAACATGGCGAAGCACACAGCGGCGGCAACACCAACTAGGAGAAGCAGGGCCCCTTCGGGAAGAGGAACGCCAGTACCACACTGAAAAACCCATACCACCCTGCACAAATGAACAAGACACATGAAACGGAACACCAAAGAGCCCGGGGACCGACAACAGGTGGCCCAAGAATAACATCCACACACAAGGCCCAACGCAGAGCGGAAAGGCAGCCTGCCGCCCACACAAGGGAGAGCAGACAGCACTGAATGACCTTCCATTCCAACTCCGAAACCACAGCCCTACGACAGAAGCCGGTGAATACAGCCATTGTCCAAGAATAGACCAACACAGGCATGCCGAGGAGACCGACCACAGGGCAGATAGCGCATATCACAGAAGCACACAACGGACGGGGAAGAAAGAAGAAAACACTCCCCATGTCGGCCACATGCAAGTTAATTGGAAGGAGTCACACAGCACTGACCTTGAACTGTCTGAGAAGCATGTGGGAAGAGGGCCCGTGTCCTCCAAACAAGCCAACAGAACACAAGTCCTGTCTCCCCACGACTACACAGAGCTCACAGCAACCCCGGAGCGTGCACATTGCAGACTGCACACACAGCCGGAGCACGCCACCTCAACGAACCGCTGCGAAATGGCAACCGCAACACACCTACCCAACTACGCCGAACAGCTCAAGCTGTACAAAACCAACACGATACATACATTGGGATGCGATCTCCTGTCCCTGCTGAACGTAAGTTACCGACTGACTTACCGCATCACATTGTTCAGCTGCGTCATGCCCGTCTTCTACTGTCGGAGGTGTCCCTACCAGCATCCCGTCGAGATATGCCTCTCCAACCCGGCATGTCTGAAGGCGGACCTGCTACCACTACTCCTCCCTCTGGACGCACACGACAGGGCCTGCTCTGCCTATGGGGGCATGGCGTATGTGGCCAACATCGCACGCGCACTGAAATGGGACCACTGTGCCTCCACACGACGGATCATCGAGAACAGCTACATCGAATGTCACCCAGCATGCCCCATCATGGTCCTCCAAGGGACAACTTACGAACAACACCTTGACAGCCACCATCCGCTTCATTGGCTGGCAAACATGTACACCACCAATGACATGGAAGCCCTGCTGGACGGCATCGCATACCTGACAACCTGTAAATACGTCGGACCACAACGCAGGTTCCCCGAGTGACCCATGAAGTCCAACCCCGCACCCATGCTCAGCTTCCGCACGGACTGGCCAGTCACCACCACAACAGCCATACCAAACGACCGGCAACTGTAACCACACCATCAACGACATCGCCATGACATCGGATATGACCGGGACATGCACACTGTTCCCCATCACATCCAGGAACACCGCATGCATCGTGGGAGGCAGTGGCATGGGCTCTGTGTATCGCACCCACATGGACGGAACTGCACGAACAACCAGGACACGACATGGATCCAGCGCACATGGACACACACACCGCTCAGTGGACATGAATAGGTCGCCTGGAGTCTGTGGGTGCTGCACCCCTCCCACCCCCGCCCCGGGAATCCCATACCAGGACCTTTGCATGGACGACAAGTGCATACAACAACAACACGACCCCAGTGACTGTGACATGTCCAGTAACCACCACAGTGCAACAACAAGTGGCACGCAGCTGCATGCACGCAAGCACATGCCCTGATGTCATCTCACATGCACGCGTGCATGAGGAACAACCGCAGCAAACCTGTCACATGGAACTGAGATGGACTGTGCCCATGATGCCGAGCGGTCTGGTAGGCTACATGTATACCGTCTGTGTCAAAGTCCGCAGCTCCGCAGCTATACGTAAATGTACATTAGCACAGCCTTGGCCAAGCAGATGTTACCCCACACCCTATCCCATTTGTGATCATGCTCAGTATATCCTCAACATGTATTCCGCTGCCAGTAGTGTCCACTATACTGCATCACAGAGGACAGAAGACTCAATATAATGTTTGAAACCAAAACTGTCTCCGCTGACTCATTTCACAAGTACGAATGAGAGAGGATGAGAGTATGTGAAGTACACGGCAGTCGTGACATGACCATGTAGTCCACTGGTATTGGATGTCAACGCAAATGAGTAGCACCACTGTGGAAGACACACATGTGTCGTGTGAAGTCGTATGGACGCAGTGCTCAGGTGGGTGGGTGCGACGGGTAGATGCGCACATGCCAAGTTGGAGCACGCCGTGTTGGGAGGGGTCATGAACAGTACACCACCGCTTCCCTGGGCATTGTGAGAGGACACCTGTCGGGGGGAGTGAACACGTGTGTGCACAGCAGCCGGGCACACGTACAAAGCGGTACCAGGCGCACCTCAGCCCACCCTCTGTGGACAAGCTGGATCCTGTTGTGCGCCCGCCATGCCCCTTGACAAGGCACACACAGCCCCAGTCGACCAGGTGTAACCCCAACATAGTCAATCCGCACAGGCGATACAGGGCACGGGATGGCAGTGGAGCATGGTGTGTGAGAGGTCTCCTCGCGCTCCTCCTGGTCATATCACGCAGGCAATAGAACCTCAACGTCTAGCATGGCACAAGTCACATGGAAGTGTAGGGGGACGCACCACAGCACGAGCAGCACTGACGTCACGGGAGGTGGCTCGCACCATCCCATCCATTGCCCATCATACCAACCACGACACATGCCATTGCGACTAAGTGCAAGCGCGTGCGCCACCACCCCGAGCCCTCCCCAGAGAGGCCAAAGAGTGAATGTGTGGGCCATCAGCCACAGACGGACGCGGCATGGCCGCAAGGGCAGACACAGCCACTGGGTGTCGCAGGTGGCGGATCCGGAAGGCGAAGACTGTGATGCATAGTCCATGCAGGCCGGGTCTCCATTTGGGGCACCACGCAGGTGGACGGCGTCCCGCCACACATCATACCCTGGACCCACACATACACTCCTTGCCCTCTCTGGTGCGAGCTTGGGGCTGCCTGTGCAAGCGCTAGCCTCGCAGGTGAGCATGCATATTGGGGGGCGAGGGGAGGACATGAGGGCTGGGGCGAAGATGACTGTATCACTGTCAGTTAGTACAAGGGATGACCCAGATGTGGAAAGGAAGAGACGTGTCCCGTGTGTACTGCAACTAGTCGCCAATCCAACTACCCCCATGTCCGGAATGTAAGCCCGCACCTAGGCCCGCCCATCTGCCACATCGAACATACCACCAGCACGACAACCTTCCCATTCGAAACACTGACTGGGGGTGGCGACCAGTGAACAATCATGTGTAGCCTACCCACGCGTACATGTGGGCCCTCCATGATCCATGTCACCTGCGGCAAAGACATGACATGCGCAATGAGGGAAGTGAGGAGAGCTGTCCGCCCCACGCGCAGAAGGTGCATCAGCTCCACAGACCCAGCAGCGAGTCCAGCAGGGGTCAAATGTGCAGGGGCAGCTGTGCCTGGTGTGAAGGCACATGCATATAGACAGCACATCGACCAATGTGTAGTCTGCCCACATCCACAGTCCATCATCATGCGGACATGGGAATTGAACACAGGGCAACACATCTTAGTTGGTGCACCCACCGTGACCAACAATGCGCAATCATCGACGTACCCGCCCTGTGCATGGCCCCCCACCCAACGGAGGCACATCCAGTGCCACCATCCCACACACACAAGCCTTCCACGGAACATGCTGTGTCCAATGGTCAGTACAGAGTCAGCGCCCATCTGGTGGATCCTGAACAGGAGACACATGCACACACATGCCAGCTCCCACTATGTACGTCTGCCACCTGGCACGTGCAATGTAACCTCTCACCTGTGACGTGTGACTGCAAGCACACAGCCGTCTTGGCATGGGGCTGTCAATGTGGACACCAGTCAATGTTTCGGGAGCTGTGATCCGTACAGTGCTGTACATAGGGTGCAGTGCTGACACCTACTACTGTCTCATATCCCCTCGTGCCACAGGTCCCACTTGTATTGGCCGCTCAGCCCGTGCCCACATCGTCGTCGTCGTGTGCCATACTCATCCAGCCTCGGAAGCAGTTCCATGCTCAGCAGACACTCATGTTGCCGTGGCATTGCCGCTTGACGAATATGCAGTCAGTCCCCATCAGCACGCCCGCAAGTCATTGGGGCCTAGATCCCCATGTGCATGCACATGGCAGTGGTATGTCTCACTTGCCATTGCCATTGTTGGGAGACCTGTGTAAGTGTATTGTGGCCGTGCCGTCCCAGCTTGACAGCTGGGCTGTGGCTCATGTGCATGCTCAGTCATGTCAGTGATGTGTATGCGAAATTGCTATGTGCCGTGTTGCTTTGACATGTGTCCTCTGCCATTTAACCCAGGCGGAGACCGAACATTGACCGCCCATACCAATTGCTGGCGGACATGGAGGATACTGAGGTCATAAGGAAGTTTCGGCTGGACAGGCCAACCCTGCATCGACTGTGTGCCATGTTAGAGCCCCATCTCCGTCCCCGCAGGGTGTATCCGACTGCTGTCACCCCCACGGCTAAGGTGATGGCCGCCATGCATTTCTTCGCCACTGGGTCATTCCAGCACACAGTGGGCAGTGGAGGAGGGATGTCCCAGCCCATGTTCAGCAAGGTGCGGAGGGATGTACTGGCAGCCATGATGCTGTACCGGAACAGGTACATCAGATTCCCCAGGGCTCGTGAATTGGCGGCAGTGAAGGGTGCATTCTATGCCCTTGGCAGAATCCCACACGTCGTGGGAGCCATTGACTGCACACATGTTGGCCTTGTTCCACCACAGGCCACTGAGCACCTGTACCGCAACAGGAAGCACACGCACTCCCTGAATGTGCAAGTGGTGTGCCTTGCGGACATGGTGATCACCCACGTGTGTGCAAAGTTCCCAGGCTCGGCCCATGACGCACACATAATGCGCAACAGCATCTTGCCACGACTGATGGCCAATCTGCAACAGGATCGTGGCTGTATTGTCGGTGAGTATGTGGAGTGGTGTAGCGTGCTGGTTGTGCGATGCTGTCCCCTGTCCAGTTGGAATAGCAACGGTTCTCTGTGTCCCTCACACCCAGGTGACTCTGCGTATCCGAATGGGGCATGGCTGCTCAGTCCATTGAGGAATCCTCGCACCCCAGCAGACGATCGATACAATGAGGCACATGGGAGGACCAGACGTGTGGTCGAGCGTACCTTTGGCCTCCTCAAGTCCAGGTTCAGGTGCCTGGACCGCACCGGGGTGCACTGGCGTACTCCCCACAGAAGGTGTGCCAGATAGTGGTGGCGTGCTGCATGCTGCACAATCTGGCCATTCGGAAGCAGATCCCCCTCATTGTGGATGACGGAGATCAACCAGGGCCCCAGCCCGCAGACCAGGACAGCTCGAGTGAGGTGGACAGCGGAGAGGAGGAAGCTGGGAATGTGCGGCAGCAGCTCATCGCCCGCTACTTCACTTGACGGTGAGTGTCCATGTACGACGGATGATGTGTCTGTATCTGTGCAGGTGTGTGTGTGCTGTGTCAGGGTGGCCGTATGTTCACTGCGTGCAGTGTGTCAACGCTCCATGGCCAGGGTAGTATGCCACTGTTGGTGACTGTGGCATTGTGCCCTATTGCTCTGTGCGATGTGTGTACATTGCTTGTAGTTGTTGACATGTACTGTGTGATGGGTGTGTGACACACTCATTGAATGTGCTCCTGTTCTGTCTCCCACCCCTAGGTCCCTACAGGCCCTCCGGATTCCATTGCCATGCCACGCATCAGGTGCCTTTCCGCCCAAGGTGGCCGTTGTATTCCGTACAAATAAAACACAGGGCACAAACAGCAGTTAGTGAAAAAGGTGCATTTATTACAAACTGTGACATGTGATTGTGTGTAAGGTGATGACAAAAGTGGTGCGTGCAGTGACAATGAGCTGTCGGTCATGGCTGCGTGAAGCTCAGGGTGTACCCACTGGTGCTATGTCCATAGTCCAACACACACATGCCATCCAGATGGCTGTGTGGAGTGGGATCGTAGAGCAAGTCAATGCAGTGGCTGGTCAAGGAAGGCTGGCGGAAGGCTGGCTGGCTGCCTCACTTGCGACTGGAGCGTGCGAAGTCCTCCCGGGAGATCTGTTTCCTCTTCGGACGGCCCCTTCCACGTTTGGGAGGGGGTGTGTGGTGGCGACCTGCTGGTGGTGGGTGAGGTGTGCTCACTGGCAGTGGACGCAGGGGAAGTGGACACTGCTGCCCGACCCTGCGCCCTAGCAGGTGGTGGCGGAGGTGGTGTTGCTGGCCTTGCCTGTGACCCCACCGCCACCACCAGCTGGCCCATGAGGTCCACGAGTTGGTCCATACGGGACACGAATTGGCCCATATGGGCGTCCATGGACCTCAGCACCCCCAGCACCTCCCGCGTGTCTGTAGCAGACCTGGCCCATTGTCCTTGGGCCTCTTCATAGGCCCCAAGGACTCTGGCCATTTGAGGCAGGGCATGGCTCCCAGGGAGGCTGGCGTTTCCCTGACCCTGCTCCTCCTACCAGTCCTGCTGCCACCGGCCTGCCCACTAGCCACATTGCACACCACGGTCCTCGCTGTGGCTCCCAGGGTGGATCCAGTCGGTTGGGCCACCACCTGCGCTGGGGCTGGTGCCAGCGAAGACGTGGTGGTGGTGGTGGCGGTGGTGGTCGGTGCGGCGATGGTGGCGGTTGCGGCAGTGGTAGTGGCCGCAATGACCGTGGGTGTGGCCGCAACGACTGTGGCAGCAGGGGGCTGGGACTGTTCATCATCCCTGGATGATGGGTTGGTGGGTAGGAGGGGTCCTGGGGAGCGGCTGGGCCCTGCCACGCCAGATGGGCCTGCTTGGTGGTCCGTGTCCGAAGAGGATGACAGATCCTCCAGATCCGTGTGTCCTCGTTGGGGGCTTGTGGGCTGGCTGTGCTGGCTGCTGTCTCCATCCCCAGCATCCGGCAGTTCATCACCTGTGGAGAGAATGAGATTTGTTATTGTGTTGCACCTGGCGAAGTATGTATTTGTCGTCTGACATTGGCAGTTCGTGCAATCTCGTACATGGGTTTCCCGGAGGCGAGTGTGTGGCTGTGGCATCTGTAGTTGTGTGTGCTAGGCAATGGGACTGTGTGCTGTGCACATGTGGCATGGGACGGATTGGCCATGCCGATGGGTGTGTTGCTGTGCCCCTACTCATTGTGACTCTGGTGTATGCGGGCTCCTGGCCCATCCTGGGTCTGGTTTGTACTTTGCTTTTGGTGTTCAGATGGGACGCTTAGGAACGCATATGGCAACATGGGGGCCATGCCCCAGATTCGCATTTGGGAGGGGATATGCTTTTGGGGTTCAAATGGAACGCTTAGGAACGCATATGGCAACATGGGGGCCATGCCCCAGATTCGCATTTGGGAGGGGATATGCTTTTGGGGTTCAAATGGAACGCTTAGGAACGCATATGGCAACATGGGGGCCATGCCCCAGATTCACATTTGGGAGGGGATATGCTTTTGGGGTACATGCTGTGAGCCATGGGTGCCGAACGTGACATGTGTTGTGGCAGCATGACAGTGCATGGTTTGAGGTGTGTGCATGCTTGACATGGCCTGCATATTTGCTGTCTGTTGTGATTACTGGACATGGCATTGGACGCATCGTTATGAGTGAGTGATAGTTGTGTGCCAGCCAACGTATTGCAGTCGTCCCATCTCCTTGGTGTGCGTGCTGCCCTGTGCCATGTGCATCACTGCAGTGCTCGGGGGGTGTGGCCCATGTTGTGTGTTGTTGCTCACAGTGTGTCGTGCGCTTAATTGACTTCTGGCACATGGTTGGTCATGGGCATGTGTCTTAGCGTGACTGCTGTATGTGTGGCAGCTGTGCGGATGACATGCCTTTCATGAGACTGGGGCTGACGGATGGGATGGATGGTATGTTGTATGTGCATGGTGTGTCTGTGAATTTGATGGGTTCAATGGTGTTCGTGTGCATTTATGTTGTTCCGCTCTGTTGCGTCTAGTGTTGTTTGTCTTACATAGGCGTAGTTGTGGGGTGTGTGGTTGACAGGCAGTAGGGGCTACATGGACAGGACTTCAATGGTGTTTCGGTTGTGTGTGATGAGTTGCACAGTGGCTGCCGTGTGGGACTATATTCAGTGTGGCTTGTGCATGCAGACGTGGCTCCTTGGGTGTTGCTATGTCTGTGATGGGTCATGTGGGGTGTGAGTCTGTTGTTCATGTCCGTGTGCACATTGTTCACTTGTTCGTGACGGTGGGCGGTGCTGCGTGTTCGTCTGCTACGTGACATGTTCCATGTGTTGGTCGTGTCATGGTCCTCATGCCTCCAGTAATCCAGCCCTGTCCAGTTTCCCACCTGCAAGTTGTTCGTGCGTGCACTGTACTGGATGCCACATGGCTCTAAGCGGGGGTGCTCCATGTTGCAGGTCTGTGGGGGTGGGGGTGTTGTGGGTCGTGGGGGTGGCTGGACACCCACTGACACCGATTGCTGTGGACCGTGATGTCTGCCTTTCGGCTGTCGTTGTGCACTGCGGTGGCTGACACGTGGCTGTGGGGTGTGGGGGATGCTCCTCCTTGCCGTGCTGTGGGACTGGGGCCTGGTGTGTGTTGTACTTGGGCTGTCCACCCTCCCACCCACTGCACTTTGTGTTCCTGCCACTTACCTGTTACTTGTCGGTTAGTGCAGCTGTGGCGGACACATGGGTGTGGTGGGTGCTCGTTGTGGCGCTTCTGGCATATTTGGGGACCTGTTGGTGGTTACGTGGCTGGCTGAGTGTACACATGTCCCCACGCATCTTACAGTTGTTCGGTTTGGGCTGTGTGTGGTAGTGTCTGTTGCATGTGTGTGTGATGTGTTGTGTATTGTGTGCTGGACATGGGGGTGTTTGTCCCTGGGAGCTGTGGCATGGTAGTTGCGCATGTGAGTACATAGCGGTGTGCTGGTATACATTAGTTTGTACTTACCAGCCTCCACTCCCCCTGCTAATCCGGCGAGGATCTCCCGGATGGATTACGACTCGCACCTTCTCCTCCCACGCTTTGAAGGTCTTAAAGAGCGCGGGATTCCCTCCGCCAGTGACGGCAGCCAGCTCTCTGTTTTTGCCCTCCTTCTTCTTGACCAGGCTCTTGACGTCATTCCAACGTTTGTTAATCTCGACTCTGTTCCTGGGCAGGGTCCCGACTGCATTGACCTGGTCTACGATCCGGTTCCACATTCTGTTTCTGGTGGCTAGTGGTGTGTGCTGGACCATGTTCCCATAGATTTGTGGGTACACCTTGATGATCTCGTCGACCATGACCGTCAGCTCCATGGGCGTGAACTTGGGCATCCTTTGTGGTGCCATGGTGTTTGTGGTGCTGGTGCGGTGTGTGTTGTGTAATGTGCAGGGGGTTTGTGGTGCCGGTGTTTGGTGGTGGTGGTGGTGGTAGTGATGTGTGCGTTTCTGTGGTGTGCTGCTGTCCTTGCTGTGTCACTGTGTCCTCTCCTCTCCTCTCTGGTTTGCAATGTAGCAAGGGGTTGTGGTCTGTGGGAGTGCTGCTTTTGTACTCACCTATGTGGGTGTGTCCTCATGGTCTGTTGTTTTCAGGTGTGTTGTGTCTGGGGTTCTGGCCTTTGTATTTTTTGTTTGTCCGGGGGTGTTTTCGGGATGTGTACTGTGCTTGTGTATTTGTGCGTGCCTTGCTGTGTGGACTTGTTGGCCATGTTGTGTGCTATTGGTTTTGTGTGCGGATGGTTTCTGTGCAGGTACGTTGGCGCCATGGCTTCTGCCGTGTCGATTCTCATTGGCGTTGTTTGCGCTGGCGGGCGGTATATTTGTGGTTTTTCCGCGCTCATGTCGGTGCGATCGTAATTTCACGTGCGGTGTGTCGGCCGTGAGGGCGGGCGGTTTTGTGTTGTCGTGCGTGTTTCCGTCCGTGGCGGGCGGTTTGACTCCGACTCGGACGTTGGCGGGCGGTATTTTGTGTGATTTTCCGCCGATGGCGGTTTCGGTTTGTGTAATCGTAATGGCGTGGTCGGTGTTCAGGCGGTGTGTGCGGGCGGATTTTTGCCGCTTCCATGCCTGGCGGAATTATTTACGCCGGGTATCGTAATGGGCCCCTTAATAACTTGTCATACATGCACTCTGTCACTTATCCTTGCACTCATGCATTCATCTACTTACTGACCCATTCTTGAATTCAACCGCTCACCCATTCACAATGGGGCAGTCACGCACACCCACATCAGCATACGCAATGATTGTCCTCTGTAACTCATAAAAATTGGCAATTTCTTACATGATAAATAATTCAATCGTATTGCTTTATTAACCTTCCTGCTTCCTCAAGTTTGCTTGAAAATGCACCATTTGCCCACTCTTTTTTCAAAATTTAAGCGGGGGGAGAACCCCCCGGAACCCCCTGTAGGTTGTCCGGGCTCGCTCGCTGCGCTCGCTCGCCGTAGTGCAGTACGACAATAATTTTATGCCCACCACTTTCAAATGTCACCAACTGCCACTGCATGAATGCTGTCAAATTTACAAGTGCCATACTTGTTCGCCAAAAAGTAATGGGAGCGCTGACTACACAGTGTTTTATGAAAACATAATTACAAACAATAGAGGTGAAGTATACATTTGTTTGCACCTTTTGTAAAGACTGTTCGGTATCAAGGGCCATTCTGACAATTAAAAAAAAGGGTTTAGGCTTTACAATGATTCAATATGACCATTGATGCTCAGTCTATGCACTGTGCTGGATGGCTTAGCCAATTAGCAGTTAGCTATCATATGCATCACAGAAACCGTAAAAGATAAACATCATCTAGCACTCGGTAAAAGTTTCTATCAGTCCCTTCAGACCATTTTATGGAACATGCAGTTCTTAAGTTCAAAATCTAAAGTATGTGACACTGCTCCAGATCCATTGCTTGAAAGTAAGACGACACAGGGCAAAATGAATTCCTAATACAGAAAGGGCATTGAGCTTTGTACAATTCCATTATGCAGAGTCTATGCATTTAAAGTTTTCCAAACATTCTGGTGTGCTCTAGCACAAAGGTTCTTCCAGACTCATCCTCCTATTATATCTTCTGCTTTCATCTTCCTTTATTAGTACCCTTCCGGTCTGCCAGGTCGGAAGTTTACATGCTGGCCATTACCCCCTTCAGACCTCCTATGCTAGATCTGTATGCTACTCCATTTGTTAACACCCTCCCGGCAGCATTCTTGTACCTCATTGTGCCACTAATTTCTCCCTTACATCCTCCTCATCTGGTCAGATATAATGTTATTTCAAATATTATCCTCTCTACAATGGTCTAAAACTCCCTCATACTAGACTCCACCCCTACTGCTGCCCCTGTTCCTTCTGGTTATACCGCGCGTGAAGCAGACTGAGCCACTTGTTGGGGCCACTTCATCCTAAAACTCCCTTCTGTGCCAACAGAAATGCGTGCTGTTTAAAAATGCAGGATACAGTAAGTGCCCCTGTCAGAGCTCTTTTGGGGAGTGAGAACAAGGTGGGTTACTGAGGCTCAACTGTGATGTTTGTGTTTTTTTTATTACTGATGTCCTGAAGTCCGTACAACTGTGGTGCTCCATTCTGGGCCACTTATACCTCTCCCTCATTCAACTCTTGGCAAGGACGAGCAGTCCAAGGCATCTCAGGAAGGTAGTGTGGGCAGAAGAGACTCCAGTAATCAAGCAACATGCACAATAAATGAATGTTCAGCCAAGTTGTTGGAAATTGCCATCTTTTGTGTGATACTTCCCTCAGATTTTTGCCTTGACTGTTTTTCTTGGACATGGAACCCTGTGCTCTTGCCAACCAGTGCTAAAGTGCTTGTGATCCCCCTTTAAACATGATGACATGGCATAAACATTGGCACATTTAGCTTACCTAGTATATGGTTCAAAATGTATTTAGGGCCTGTAAGATAAATGTCACTAGTGGGCTGCAGCACCCATTGTTCTACCCACTGCAGTGACACAGCAATCCTGACACCAGGTCTACCATTGTAGCCTGATACTGCAAAAAAAACTTTTTAGAAGCTTACATCTTTCTTTCAAATATTAATAAATCACCCCTAACGTATGTCTTATTACTCATAGGCAGGGTGCATGGTATTTAAATGGGCATGTAACAGTTTGATGCCTCATATGCCCTTTCAGTTAAAAAGCATATAAGCTATTTTCACTGTAGCAAGGCAGGCAGATTCAATAGGAAAACACTGGATTGCGTTTTTCAGCCCAATGAAGCTAAATTCAAGTTTGTAGCTGGTAGAAAAAGTTTTTAATGACTCTTTTTAATAGTTTAACTAAATCCAATGTAATGGTAAAGAGGGATTTTGTCTAACTATTGAGCAAAGTGCATTTGAAAGTTGCCACTTTTCTGCCTAAAGCCTCTAAAACCTTTCTGTAAGTTTGACAATGGTTACCTGGCAGCTGATGGCTACCCTATGATGAGGTGTGAACTGCTCCCAGGACAGGGACAAAGGGCCCCAGGTGTTGGGAGGTGTTGTTCTCCCTTGACAGGATGGCCCGGGGGCTGTGCCCAGCACCTTGATTAACTTCAAGGAGGCGTTCGTCAGAGGCAGCTGTGGCTCACACATGGGCCTGCCTCTCTATTGTCCTCCAGCCAGGCTGGCACCAATCCCAGTGGGAGAGGGAGCTGCTCCGGAACTGGATTAGAATGATCACAGGGGACAGGTTGCCGATTTCCAAAGCCACACCTCTGCATGGGAACAGGGTGCTTTAACTAGGAAATGAAAGGTTCTGCCATGTTGGAATTATGGAGGGAGGGGCACTGTGGTACAGTTTACAGTAAAACACACAGATGCTGTAATATGGGTAGGGTCTCCCCTAAGAAATGTTACACCATTGGTTAGGGAGTGGCCAGGAGTTTCACACATCCGCAGGCTGGCACTGGGCATAAATGTGGCATTCCCTGGACACCTCCTCAGAACACTACTGGACGTGAAGAAGGTTCAGAAGAGGGTTGCTGTGCTGTCACAAGACCTGAGAAGACTGGACCTGCTTTCCTTGTACCCAGGACAAACAAGTGTCCCCAAGAGTCATAAGGCTGACTTCCAGTTTCAGCTATGGGGAAACACAAGCTTCAAGAGGCCTTATTCCTGCATTCCCAGTAGACTAGTGCCAACTGGATCTGTCCTGGGCCCTCCTGCTGGCCTTTGTTGGTTTACCCCTTGACCCCCAAGTGCTGTTCACAAGGTCCTGGACCACTGATTGTGGTCAAGGTGTACTCCTCCTGCTTACCCTTAAATCCTGCAACTTTTAAAGTTTTTGCCTACTGTTCATCTGAAGAACCGTCGAAAGATTAGGACCAACCTGCCCATCCTGTCTGACGAGGGTGCATCTCCACTGGGCCTGAGCTGGTCATGGCTCCCAGTAGGTTCCTCTCTGGATGCCATATTTCATCAACACGTAGCCCTCTTTGGCTCCAACCTGCAGTCATGTCCCATTTTAAAAAACCAAGCAGCTTTAAAGGTGCTGCTGTCAAATGAGATCTGATCGACACTGAAGACCTCCGGGGTGCGAAATTTGAACTTTTCTCAATCAGGGTTTTTCCTACCTAAACCAACAGCTTCAGCACGTTTCTGTCCTGATGCTGAAGTCCATCGACACGGAACCCCTTATCTCAACTCCAGCCTTTTACTTGGCCCCACTGAAGACTTTCTACTCCATTAAAGCTTCTAAGGGCCCGATTACGATGCGGTTAGGAAATCTTCCTGATCGAATCGGTTTGGAAATGGTTTCCGACCGACTCGGATCGGGAGAGTCCGACCGACTGAGTATGATGCATCCGGATGCTTCCAGATACGATTTGGTTGGACTCCCATTGACTTCTATGGGAGTCTATGTTCCTAACCGTTTCGTAATCTGGCCCTCGGACAGGAAGACACGTTCCCGATCCGATTCGGAGGAGCAAATGCCGTTAGGAGGCCTTCCTAACCACATCGTAATCGGACCCTAGGTGGGAATGCTTTCCTAACCGCATCGTAATCGGGCCCTAAGTGTGAAAGTACCTTTTTGACCGGGATTAACCTGGTCCTTGTATCCGACCCAAGCTCCATTACAGTTAGCCTTAAAACTTACCCTTATCCTGGTCCTACGCAACCAGATGACTGCTGTAGGTGCCTAACAATTTATTAGTGACATTTTTAAATACAAACTAAAAAACGTTGTTGTTTTTGTGTCATTTTATTCACTGAAATAGTCTCTATTTTTCTAAATTAGTTAGGGATTGTTCTTGTGTTGTGTTTGACTTTATTGCTGTTTGAGTACTGCATAAATACTTTACACATTGCCTCTAATTTAATCCTGACTGCTCTGTGCCATAGATACTAGGGGGTGAAGCTCAGGTTTATTTAGTGACTTTAGTTGTTCACTCTGACAAGGGTTGTGGTTTCTACTTGAGTTGGGTTCTCGCCCTATTCAGCTAATAACCCAATTTCTTACACCAGTGCTTTCCTTTTTTAGGAAAGTGAAGTTCTTTAATCACACCAATTTGTAGTACAGCACATAGAGAAAAGGTAGCACTAGTGGGATGCCCACTGGAGGGTTTGTGGGGTTCACTACACAGAGAAATGTGTCTTAGAATTAAGGCTCACTGTTATAAAGTGGAGCAACTTTCCTGTAACTATGCAATTATTTATGCATGTTGCAATTATCGTTAAATATTTAATAAAAGTCTTTTCAACCAGCTTCAAATCAATCTCTCAAAGCCAATGGTGTTTACTTGATGAGAAGTACATTGAATTTGTAAGCACAGGGGTGCAGCTTTTGTCTGCACATGCAAGCAGCAATCAATCAATCAATCAGGGGTTTGTAAAGCGTGCTACTCACCCGTGAGGGTCTCAAGGCGCTCGGGGGGGGAGGTGCAGCTCTAGGTCAGCCGAAAAGCCAGGTCTTGAGGCTCTTCCCATAGGTGTGCAGGGTGGGGGAGCGTCTGATGTTGACTGGGAGCTCGCTCCACACTTTCGCTGTGACGTAGGAGAAGGCTCTTCCCCCCTCTCTGGTTCTGCGGATACGCGGGATCGTTGCTAGGGCGAGGTCTTTTCGGTGCGTGGAAAGAGATTCTTTCGTTGAGGTATTTGGGTCCGATGTTGTGGAGGGATTTGTAGGCAGGGGTGAGTAGCTTGAAGTTACTCTCATCTCGACGGGGAGCCAGTGGAGGTCTCGCAGGTGTTGGGTCATGTGCTTGTGTCGTGCGGTGCTAAGGACGAGTCTGGATGCAGTGCTCTGGATGGTCTGAGTTTTCGTAGCAGGGATTTGTTGATTCCCGCATAGAGGGCGTTTCCGTAGTCCAATCTGCTGGTAATGAGTGCGTGATGATGGTTTTTCTGGCTTCAGGTGGGATCCACTTGAAGGTTTTGCGGAGGAAGCGGAGGGAGTTGAAGCAGGTGGAGGCGACGGCGTTGATCTGGCGGGTCATGGTGAGGGAGGAGTCGAGTATGATGCCGAGGTTCCGGGCGTGGTCCATCGGGGTGGGTGGGTTTCTGAGGGCGGAGGGCCACCAGGAGCTGTCCCACGCGGTAGGGGAGGGTCCAAGTAAAAGGACCTCTGTCTTCTCGGAGTTCAGTTTTAGGCAGCTGTTGCTCATCCAGGCTGCGATGTCTTTCATTCCTTCTTGGAAGCTGCGTTTGGTGTCTTCGGGGCTCTTCATGAGGGAGAGGATGAGTTGGGTGTAATTGGCGTAGAATACTATGCTGAGCCCATGCTGTCTGACGATGGCGGCGAGGGGGCCATGTAGATGTTGAAGAGCGTGGGGCTGAGCGATGATCCTTGGGGTACTCCGCAGTTGATCTCTGTGGGTTCGGAGAGGAAGGGTGGGAGTCTGATCCTTTGGGCTCTGCTGGCGAGAAAGGAGCAGATCCAGTCGAGGGTGGTTCCCTGTATGACAGCGATGTGGAGTCTGGCTGCAAGAGTGCAGTGGGAGATGGTGTTGAAGGCAGAGGAGAGGTCTAGCAAGATGAGGGCTGTGGTGTGTCCTTGGTTAAGTAGCATGCGGATGTCATCGGTGGCGGCGAGGAGGGCGGTCTTGGTGCTGTGGTTGCTGCGGAATCCAGACTGGGAGGAGTCGAGTATGGGGTTCTCTTCGATGAAGGTGGTCAGTTGTGCGTTAATGAATTTCTCAGTGACTTTGGCTGCGAATGGAGGGGGAGAGATGGGACGTTAGTTTTTCAGGTCCGTTGGGTCAGCCAAGGGTTTCTTGAGGAGGGGCTTGACCTCAGCCTGCTTCCTGTCGTCGGGGAAGATGCCGGATTCGAAGGTGGCGTTGATGTTGTGGCGTAGTTTGGGCGCGAATAAGGCGGCGGATCTGTGGAAGATGTGAGGCGGGCAGAGGTCCATGGGGGCTCCTGAGTGTTTGCTTTTCATGGTCGTGGTGGTGTCTTCGGTGGTGACCGGTGTCCAGGTGGTGATGGTGGGCTCGCTGTCGTTGCTGGAGGGGAGGGTGGTTTCAGGAGTCTGTTTGCTGAAGTTGTCATAGAGGGTATTGAACTTTAGGTGGAAGTAGGAGCCGAGTTTGTTGCAGAGGTCCTGGGATGGTGTTATGTCCATGGCCTCGCTGGGGGGTTTGGTGAACTTCTGGATGATGTTCAAGAGTTCCTTTGAGTTGCTGGCATTGGTGCGGATTTTGTTCCTGATGAAGGTCCTCTTGGTGGTTCTTATGAGCTGGTGGTATTCTGTCATGGCGTGCTTGTAGGCAGACTGGTCTTCGGTTGTTTTGCTGCTTCTCCATCGTTTCTCGAGCCATCTGCAGGAGGGTCTAGCTTCTTGGAGGTCGGTGGTGAACCAGGTGGCCTTCAGAGGGCGTTGTCTGTCAGGGTGGCGGAGGGGAGCGAGCTTGTCTGTGCAGCTGGAGATCCAGCGGTGTAGTTCCGTGGCTGCAGAGTTGGTGTTGGTCGTGGCGGAGGGGGGTCGTGGGCGAGGGTAGAGTTGAGGTCCTCTTCCGTGACCTTGCTCCAGTTCCTTTGTGGTGGACGCGGGACAGGCTTGTGTGCAGTGGTGGTGCTGAAGGAGAAGTGTACGCAGTGGTGGTCTGTCCAGAGGGGCTGCGGGGTGTGGCTGAAGTGGATGTTAGTCCCTCCTGCGAAGATGGGGTCGAGGATGTGTCTGGCCTTATGGGTGGGGCTGGTGACAAGCTGCTTCAGTTCGAGGTTGGCGAGGTTGTCCAGGAGGGCGGTGGAGTCTGGGTCACTGCGGTTGTCAAGGTGGAGGTTCAGGTCTCCGATGGGTATGTAGTCTGTGGAGGTGATGGCGTGGGGTGCGATGAGGTCAGCAATGGCAGAGGTGAAAGGAGCTTGGGGCCCGGGGGGTTTGTAGGTGAGGGCGCCACAGAGCGTGGTTCTGGGGCTGGTCTGGATCTGAAAGTGAAGGTGTTCGATGTTGGAGAGGGGGTCGTCTGTGCTGGAGGTGGAGAGTCGGAGGGAGCTCTTGTGTGCGATGGCGAGTCCTCCTCCTGGGCGGTGGGGGCGGTCATTCCTCTGGATCTTGTAGCCGTCACGGATGGCAGTGGCGATGTCTGGGGCAGAGGCAGTGTTTGTCCAGGTTTCCGTGAAGAAGACGACGTCTGGTGAGAGGGTGTCGAGGAGGTCCCAGATCTCTACGGCGTGTCTGTGCAAGAAGCGCACGTTGAAGAGGATGCATTTCAGGGCTTCGTTGGTGCGGGCGTCGGCATGGGTGTGGCAGTTGAAGGAGTGATGTGGATGGTGAAGGAATGTCGGCAGTGGCGGCAGGAGAAATGGCTGTGGGTGGTGTTGGGCATCAACAGCTGGCAGTTGCTGTTTCTACCGGGGTTGAGTGCGAGGAGGGCAGCTGGGTTGTAGCGGTGGAGGCTCGGAGATCCAGGGTCCTTGGCGCTGGTCACGGTTGGGTCGCGGACGGGCGCAGATGGGCTTGCCTTTGGCGTGCCTTTGGCACGCCTGCAGCGCGGCCGCCATTAAGTAGGGAAGGGGGGAGGCAGTCACAGCTGGGACGTGGGAACGGGGAATCGGCAGGGGGGAGGGGCTGCGGGGGCAGCAGCAGTGGGAAGGGGAAATGGGCAGGAACAGGAAAACAACAAAGCAAAAATACGGGGGCAAAACAGAAAAACAGGCACAGTTCTAATACAGTACAGTTATAATAAATACAGACAAACAGTGACAGAGATGAAAAACCGAACAGAAAACAAGCACAATACAGTGGAACCAGCAGAAGAGCAAGGCTCTCCCACTGGACCACCAGGGATGAGGCGCAGGAAGGAGCCTGCAGGTGGAGGAGGGCCTCGAACACCTAACAGTACAGAGCACAGCACAGCACGAGCTGCGGCACTTACCAGCGGAGCTGCAGAGGGAGAGAGCAGGTCCCTGACCAGGAGGTCAGAGGTCTTGCTCGTGCTCCCTCGCAGCGGCCGCAATTAAGTAGGGAAGGGGGGAGGGAATCGCAGCTGGGAGGGGGAACGGGGAATCAGCAGGGGGGGAGGGGCTGCAGGGGCAGCAGCGACGGGAAGGGGAAATGGGCAGGAACATGAAAAAACAAGGCAAAAATACGGGGGCAAAATAGAAAAACAGGCACAATTCTAATATAGTACAGTTATAATAAATACAGAAAAACAGAGACAGAGACGAAAAACCGAACAGAAAACGGGCACAATACAGTGGAACCAGCAGAAGAGCAAGGCTCTCCTACTGGACCACCAGGGATGAGGTGCAGGCAGGAGCCTGCGGGTGGAGGAAGGCCTCAAGCCCCTAACAATACAGAGTGCAGCACAGCATGGGCAGCGGCACTTACCAGCGGAGCTGCAGTGGGAGAGAGAAGGTCCCTGACCTGGAGGTCAGAGGTCTTGCAATGGAGAACATTCAGATAGACCCACCTCCTTCTCTCTACATTTGGACCAGTGAAGACTCCAGCAGATTAGGGAAGTCACACCAGACGGAAAAATACATCACTGGCAGTGGGTGGAATTCTCTACACTGTACTGCAGTGCTGAGGCGAGGTCAGTGGCAAAGGCAGAATCATCTGAGGTCCTTTGTAGTTGCTGAAGGGGAAACTCTAATGGATCACCAGTTACACAAACTTAGCGTTCAGTAGGGCAGAGAGATCAGGAGACTCTAAGGTTCATGCAGGTTGGCTAAGGACACATCGCATTAGAAATCTGCATATTCTGGGACACTTGTCTTCCTCGACGTGGCGGATACGCTTTATCTCTTCAGGCAATCCAATTAGTAGAACAGGAGATATGCAGTTTCAAAGACTGAAGGTAAGTATAGCCCCTAAAAGCACAAAGTACTACACGTGGTTATCTAGTGCCCAGGACTGGTTGAAAGTTACAAATTCAGGCCAACTGCAATGGAGCGCTGCCTGGATACAGAGACCAGTTTAGTCCTGTTGCAAACGTTACCTTCTAAAGTCCAGTGTGAAGAGTTCTGTTTGGAGTGGAGGAGGCCACATGGGTGTACATCTATATACCGTACAGAGGACATTCTCGTCCGGAGAGATTCCATTAGTCTGTTGCACCTCATGTCTGGAATGGAGGAATATGCAAATTAACACTGCAGATCTTACTTCTGGCCAGAAGCTTCACATATTATGTTACTGATTTGCAGGTAACCATAAGGGTTGGGATTGGCAGGAATTCACTATTTTAGTTTTGCAATTTTAGCTTTTGTCCCCGAGTTTTGTGATACTGCACCATTGTTTGGAGTGAGCACTGAAATAGTATGGGGGGTTTGCTGCAAAACGGTGTTTGGACAGAATATCGTAAAAAAAAATTGTGATGCAAAAATATCATGTCAAGAATATCAGGGCATCAAAAGTGTAGTCAACAGGAGTATCATTAGTTAAAAATATCCTTTTTTGTTTTTATTTCAACATCATTGTAAAAAATATAAATGTACAACATATCATTGTATGTAATATAATTTGATGAATTAGTATGTAATTTATTGTGTTGTGTTTTTTTGTATCTGTTTATATTTTTGCACATTAGTGTAGATCAGTGTTTTTAGTAAGCTAAAATATTAGTTATGACATTCTTGATATTTGCATATTTAATTAAATTAAACATATAAATAATTATTACTTTTTTAGCAACAGATTTTTTTAGGGGATAAAGGTGGGGAGATTTGTAAAATTAATATACTGTTAATAATTTTGAAGATATGCGCATTTATAAATTAGATGCTTTAAAAAATGGTTTTGTTTTTTATATTTAGCAGAAAAAAATCTAATACATATTCATGGTATAAGAATTGTTTTTGTAACATTACAAAATTGTTTGAAAAAATAAGATTTGATTAAACATTTTATGAATGTATAATTTTTATAATTGTTTTTTCCAAATTTGAAGAAATGTGTTAATATTTTTTTTAAATTGTAATTTTATTTAAAAATATTTTTTACATTTCTGAAACAATGACATTAAAATAATTTTTGATTTTATGATTGTTATTTTTAAAATCATAGTTTATTTGTTCTTTCATGGTTTAAAGTTTTGGAAAGTTGAAAAAGAATGTCATACATATTTTAATTATTCATATTAATAAAAAGTATGTTTTTCAATTTTAATATTTTAGTTTGTATATATAGGTTTATATAGTTTAGGTTGGTTTGTTTTTAGATTGAGTTATATTTAATATAGCAGTAAAAAATATATGATTATGTAGTATTGATTCTGTTGTGAAAATGTTTAATTTGTATTACCTTCTTTAGGAAATTTTATATTGGATAGGAGATTGTTAATTTCACATCTTTGGCATCCAACACCTTTTTCAAATATCCTTAGATTGGAGTGGGGTTATTAAATGTTACCCTTTTAGTGTCCAACACCTTCCTCCAATATTCTTGGATTGGAGTTGGAATAGTAAACTTCACCCCTTTAGGGCCCGATTCCAATGCGTTTCTGAATGGCTCTGACCCTCGGTCGGAGCCATCCTAACCGCATTGGACCTGCCCGTTCGGATTCCTTTCCGACCGAGCCATTCCGTTGGGCTCGGTCGGAAAGGAATGTGACTCGGTTTTCCGGATGGCTTCCGACGGGCTCGGAGAGCACGTTCGCCATCCGGAAACCCTTTAGTACTCCCCTGGCCAGCTCTTTCTGGCCGAGGGAGTACGATGATAGTTTCTCACTGCCTTTCTGTGCTGGCCTTTCCGACACAGAAAGGCAGTGGGAAACTGTCTTTTGGGGCCCCCAGCTGGGCCCCCATGGGTGCGAGGCCACTGAATGATGGTCTAGGGGCACTGATGGTGCCCCCCTGTCAATCCCTGCACCCGGTGGCAGGCACCTTGGGGTACCTGCCACGGGGTGCAGGGATGAACTGCACCTCTGCACTTAACGATGCGAGCATGCATTCCATTCAGAATGCATGCTCCCATTGTTACGTATAGGATTGCGACCAAACAGGGTTCGGTCACATCCTACTTGCAGGTCTGGAACCGATGACAACAGGGGTCATTCGGTTACAGTTCCTGACCGATGTCGGACATCGGAATCGGCTCTTTAGTGTCCAACATCTTCTCTTAAAATAGTATAGATTGGAGTGGGACTAGTAAATGTCACCCGTTTAATGTCCAACACCTTCCATTAATATGGTTTTATTAGAGTGGGAAAATTAAATGTCATCACTTTAGTGTCCAATGCCTTCCTCAAATTGGTTTAGATTGGAGCGGGAATAATAAATGTTACCCATTTAGGACCTGATTCCGATGCGGTTAGGAAGGCCTCCTAACGGCATTGTCTCTGTCCAAATCGGATCGCGAACGTGTCTTTCCGAGCGAATCGGAAAGGTTTCTGACCGACCGAGTACGATGCAAGTTAGGTGTTAGGAACCCGACAGCATTTGGAATGACCGAGCCGTATGGAGGAGACTCGCACGTCTCTACGGGCCGCATTTCTGAACGACTGATTACGATGCTAGATTCGGACAGCCTTTCCAAATTGGGCCGTCCGACTCGAATTGGCAGTCGGAATCAGACTTTGGGGGCCCGCAGATGGCCCCCCTGCAGCCAGAGCCTTCCCAATCGGGGCCGTGAGGGTAACCATGGGTCCCCACGTACCAGCCAAGCACAGTGTGGCAGGCACCAGGGGGTGCACGCCACAGGTTGCCCGATTTCCCCCAGGCACCCCTTTCTTCAGTGGGAGCCTATGCATTCGGGCGGAACATAGGCTCCCATTGAAGTCAGTGGGAGTCTGGCCGAATCGTATCTGGAAGCATCCAGATGCATCGTACTCGGTCGGTCAGACTCTCCCGTTCCGAGTCGGTCGAAACCATTCCCAAACCGTTTCGGTTGGGAAGATTTCCAAACCGCATTGGAATCAGGCCCTAGGTATGCAAAAAAACAACAATCACCACTTTAACTACCTTCTACACCTCCTCCCTAAACATCCCACCCTCAAACCCCTTAAAAAAGGACCTACCATTTCAGACGAATAGCAGAACGTTACTGCGGCCTGGTTCTTGGAAAATAGACTAAAAAAACACAGATGGATTACAAAATAGAAGGCAGCGGTAAACAAAATTGGCCAGTAAATGAAACAATAAAAAGATATCCCCCATAGAAATGAACGGGAAAAATTGTACAAATGGTGAATATATGCTTGAAAAAAATGTTTACAAATATTAACCATATGAAACATGTAAACAAATGTTGAGATAAAGCGTTAAACATGTAAAACATATAAATTAAATAATAGTGTAAAACATGCAAATATTTAATATATACATAAAACATATGTTGGAATGATGTATACAAAACGTTTATAAAAAAAAATTGGAAATGTAAAAAAACTGTTGAACAATGGAAAATAGCAATTGAAAATGTACAACACATGATAATATAATTTATATTTTTTTATTAATTAAAAAAACAAAAAACATTTTAAATACTTACCTTTATAAACATGCTTGCGTTTTTGATAAAATATACAACATTAAAAATGTCAAGATATACACTAAATAAACATTGGAACAAAATAAATTGAGAAAATATGTGACATCTTTATTATACAAAACAATGTAATTAAGATTAATATTGTTTGCAAACGTACAATTATTTTTATGATATTATTAATGAGCAACAATACTAGTAAAATAACAAAATAGTTCTACTACATGCAAATAAAATTAAAATAAAAGATTTCAGAATTAAAATATAAAATTAAATATTCATACTCCAACATAAATCATTTGCAAAAAGTTTTTAAACACTAAAGGGGTGACATTTACTATTCCCACTCCAATGTAAACCAACCTGGGGAAGGTGGTGTACACCAAATATGGAGGACATTTACGATTCTTACGTCAATCTAAAGCAACTCATAAAAGGTGTTGTACACTATAGGGGTGACATTTACTATTTCCACTCCAATTTTAACCAACTCATAGAAGATGTTGGACACTAAGGGGTCGATTCCGATCTCGGCCGGAAGCGCACCTAACACCATTCGTCCGGGAAAAATACAAGCCGAACGCGTGTTTCCCGACCGATTCGAACAGTCGTCCGAACGAGCAAGTACGATGCGCATCACTGCTCAGATTCCGACCGAGCCGTACGTACCCATTCCAGCTCATGTTCCCCGCCCGAGCCAGATCCGTAAACGCCGATTCGAGTCGCACGGAAGTAAATATACAGCACCTTCCGGCCGGACTAGTACGATGCGCGCTCCGTACGTGCCGAACCCGTCGCTACGTCCGGCACGTCAGAGCATCCGGGAGAGCTGCACATAAGCTCCGATTCGCGCCACAAGACGATCCACGGCTACAAGACGAACAAGCCAGCGACGAGTACAAGTCGAAGCCACGAGAAACCCGAACGAGACGACCCAACCATGAATCCCATCGCGCAGGTCCTACCAATACTCTACATCTATTACCGGAACCGGTACGGACGCGTACGGCGGAGACAGTAAGTCAGACACCCACTACATAAACAAACGACACGTACCCGACATATGTCACACACACATAGGGATGCAGAAATGACGTACACTAGCAACAGCCGAACCATAGGGGCGGGATGGCTATCACCAATGCCATACACACCCATAGGGGCCTGATGGCTACCACTACCACCACCCCTACTCATGTGGGCCTGGATGCCTGTCACTACTACCATCCCCACTCATAGGGGGATGGATGCCTACCACTACCACTACCCCATCTCATGTGGGCCTGGATGCCTACCACTACCACCACCCCTACTCATGTGGGCCTGGATGCCTGCCACTACTACCATCCCCACTCATAGGGGGATAGATGCCTACCACTACCACCACCCCTACTCATGTGGGCCTGGATGCCTGTCACTACTACCATCCCCACTCATAGGGGGATGGATGCCTACCACTACCACCACCCCTACTCATGGGGGCCTGGATGCCTACCACTACCACCACCGCTACTCATGTGGGCCTGGATGCCTGTCACTACTACCATCCCCAATCATAGGGGGATGGATGCCTACCACAACCACCACCCCTACTCATGGGGGCCTGGATGCCTACCACTACCACCACCCCTACTCATGTGGGCCTGGATGCCTGTCACTACTACCATCCCCACTCATAGGGGGATGGATGCCTACCACTACCACCACCCCTACTCATGGGGGCCTGGATGCCTACCACTACTACCATCCCCACTCATAGGGGGATGGATGCCTACCACTACCACCACCCCTACTCATGTGGGCCTGGATGCCTGTCACTACTACCATCCCCACTCATAGGGGGATGGATGCCTACCACTACCACCACCCCTACTCATGGGGGCCTGGATGCCTACCACTACCACCACCGCTACTCATGTGGGCCTGGATGCCTGTCACTACTACCATCCCCACTCATAGGGGGATGGATGCCTACCACTACCACCACCCCTACTCAGGGGGGCCTGGATGCCTACCACTACCACCACCCCTACTCATGTGGGCCTGGATGCCTGTCACTACTACCATCCCCACTCATAGGGGGATGGATGCCTACCACTACTACCATCCCCACTCATAGGGGGATAGATGCCTACCACTACCACCACCCCTACTCATGTGGGCCTGGATGCCTGTCACTACTACCATCCCCACTCATAGGGGGATGGATGCCTACCACTACCACTACCCCTACTCATGGGGGGCTGGATGCCTACCACTACCACTACCCCTACTCATGTGGGCCTGGATGCCTACCACTACCGCCACCCCTACTCATGTGGGCCTGGATGCCTGTCACTACTACCATCCCCACTCATAGGGGGATGGATGCCTACCACTACCACCACCCCATCTCATGTGGGCCTGGATGCCTGCCACTACTACCATCCCCACTCATAGGATGGGTAATGCATGACACAACCAGCATACTCCAACATAATGAATGTCAGCAAAGACATCCCCCAACATCATGACAAGAGTGTGTAGTCTGTGTCAAATGCCTACAACACTGAACATGACATTGAACATACAATGTGACCCCCTATCACATGTGTCACACATAAATGTGTGTGGCCTCCACAATGCAAGCAGACCATGACCACTGTGGGAATGGGGTCTAAACCCCCATCATCACAGTGACCAAAAGGTAAGTGTGGGGTCCATAGCTGAAGCACAGTTTTGACCATTGTGGCAATGGGGTCTAAACCCCCATCATCACAGTGACCAAAAGGTAAGTGTGGGGTCCATAGCTAAAGCACAGTTTTGACCATTGTGGCAATGGGGTCTAAACCCCCATCATCACAGTGACCAAAAGGTAAGTGTGGGGTCCATAGCTGAAGCACAGTTTTGACCATTGTGGCAATGGGGTCTAAACCCCATCATCACAGTGACCAAAAGGTAAGTGTGGGGTCCATAGCTGAAGCACAGTTTTGACCATTGTGGCAATGGGGTCTAAACCCCCATCATCACAGTGACCAAAAGGTAAGTGTGGGGTGCATAGCTGAAGCACAGTTTTGAACATTGTGGCAATGGGATCTAAACCCCCATCATCACAGTGACCAAAAGGTAAGTGTTGTCATGGAAAAAGCTGCAACTGCCAAACAGCATGGATGATTCCTGGTCACACAACAACAAACACATCAGTGGCAAAGTAGTGCTTGTGTCCCATAGCAACATAGATTGGGTGAGGCAAATAAAACATACCTTTGGCCATGTGCAGACAAACATCACCCATGGGGGCTGACAGTGTCTCCATTTATCAATTACACAATGCCAGAAGTGACCATCATAATGCAGACCCACATATCTGCACTAATGGACACACAAATGTAGATATCCTGTGGAGACTGTAGATGTGAGGTGAACAAATACCATACCATGGCAGCAATGGGACATACAAACCATGATTATTGTGCTGACTGATGACCTAGGAGTCCCAGGGACAGCAGGGGAAATCCTCCAAACAACATACAGCCAATGTCACACTAAAGATATGCCAATGCAGTGGTGCAGATGCACAAACACAAACAGGCAGCCTCACACTGCATATCAAAGACAACAGGTGATGGGGGGGGGGGTGCCAGTGTCCCCAGGCAACCACACAACACATGAGGAGGCCTGAATTACAATTACACAGATGTGTATACAGTGCCATACAAAAGTAACTCATGGATCGGATTCCCCTATGTGGGCAATCAGGCATTGTTAGATGAGAGGGAGCCCAAATTACACATGTCACACAAGCTTGTAGGAACAGCAACTAACACAGCAAGATACAGACCCACCACAGCACTACCCCCAGGGACCCCACATTGTGGTGACACTAGCCTGCATGATAATCCCACTGTGATGACAAAGGTAGATGTCGTTCACACTGTGAACCACAGCCATGTGTCCTGAGCAACAAACTACCATCACACCTACACAAGCACAAATCAATCAGCACGGCCTGTCAGCCAAGGCCAATATGGAGGTAGGGGTCTAGCCGTGCAACAACTCACATTTGCACACACTCAACACCACACACCTTGATCTCCACCAATGTGCAGCAGTGAAGCTCACATGGACTGGTGACATTGCACATGCACCCATGACAATCCCAGGGGTGGTGGTGGGAACTAAGGTGCAGAAACCCATCACACATGGCCAGTCAACATGACTCGTGAATGTCTGACACACTGCACAGTACGCGGTACATGGGCATGACCTGAAATCTACCCCAATCAATGGGATCCCGGCCACAGTCACACACCAATGAAGAAGCCAAGGTGACCCACAAAGAACACACGTAGACAACTTCCAACATTGCAGCTCTGACCCTGAGGAGTGGCAGCAGTCACACACACAACGTGTCACAATCACTGAAAGCTACCACAAACTGTAAATTACATGACTTGTGTAACCAACAAGTGCCAAGGGGAATCCTGACTGTGTCCCATCTGCGTTTGCCCACATCTCCAGCCCAGACAACTAGGGATGACAACTTGATGAACATTAGTTTGCCATGCACCCACATCCTGGAGAAACCAGGTCCAAGATGCTGGATGAACACAGGACAACTCAGCAAGCATCACAAACAGGAACATCCGTAGGGACACAGCCTGTGTAGGAAAAGGGAAGGGAACACACACAGACATGCTTACACAACACACAACACGGGCCCAGGCAATGTCACGTGATTACACACTGCCATGAGGGCACTCCACTCCTGTGGAAGGTCCGCTGTGCCAAACCTTGTCTGTGCACGACTCAAACATGTCAGCAGAACACTCGGTCAGTGAGTCAACAACTACAACACACTGAAGGCTCTGCTCACATCAGCCTGGGTACGGGAGTGTCACTTCAGTCATCTGCATATACCCAAAACACGTGTCAAGCAAGTTGCACTGTATACACAGATGAGTCCTTCAACATTGATGTGATAAACTGCATGTCCAGTGGAGATGGGCACACAGTCAGGGAAATAGAAACATTGAACAGTGGTAAGCCCACCAGATGTGCATCAGTGTAAGCCGCAGATGTTAATTTACAAATGCAAAACGTACATCCCTGTGTCAAATGCTGAACATTACACCCTCAGACTGCAGCAAAGGATGCTATAGATCCAGACTAGATTAGGACACATATCCCATGGACCACATGGAGTCCATCACAGCAACACTTCATTTTCCTGATCTGAACACTATTACAACTGCAAATGCATGATGATACTCATCTATATCATGTACATCAAAAGAAAAACCACAAGTAAACAAAAAGAGGCTTTATTGAGCAAATGTGAAACTAAAACTAGAAGTCCAAAAGAAACTAAGGCCAATAGCCAGTCCACAAACACAGTCCGAACAGGGTGATATGTGACAACTTGTCACCCATTGCTTGCCTGCACTGGTACGGACCCGGGACATCCCCCTCGGAGGGGCATACAAGGGGCAGGCCAGGCACCGCAGGGACAGGATCAGGGGATGCCAGAAGGAGGCAGTGAAGGGGTGGTGGGTGCAGGAGTGTCACCGGCAACTGCAGTGGAGGTGTCTGACTCAGTGGGGCCGGCACCACTGTAGGGCACAAGTCAGATGGTGTGGGTGCTGCAACCACTGCAGTGGGCCGGTCAGATGGAGTGGACTGGGTCCCCACTGCAGTGCCCAAGTCAGACGGGGTGGTTGTGGACTCCACTGCAGTGCATAACTCCAAGGGAGTGGAAGGGGGGGCAGATGAGGTGGGCAGGACAGAGGGTGGGGATCCGGTCTCAACACCAGTGGCACAAACAGGCAGAGCATCTGGTTTGGGGGTGGAAGAGCAAGTGGTAGGGGGGGAGGGCCTAAGCAGTTTGGGGATGCGGTATTGGTGTGTGGGAGAACCTGGGGCAGGGTGTGGCGGGGGAACCTGTGGAGTGGTGGCCTGGGGGATGGAGGAGAGAGACTGTGTGGTGGAGCTGCGTGGTGGTGGTGGTAGGGTCTTGCCCTTCCTGGTCCGGGGGGACTTTCTAATGGGGTCCTCAGTCTGCCTGTGCCTGGGGGAGGGTGTCCGGGTGTGAGGGGCACTCCCCTCTGTGTGTGGTGGTCGCCTCTTCTGCCTGGACGTTGTGTCAGATGGATCTGTGGGGAAGGGGCCAAGCTCACAGAGGAAGAGCTTCTGGGAGGGGGGGGTTGCAGGTGAGGCAAGGGAAGGGGTTTTGGAGGGAGAGGTATCTGTGGACTGCGGAGTGCTCGTGGATGCGTGTGTGTGTGTCTGGGCCCCATCCCCTGTGAGTGAGGTATCAGTCCCCTGACTGTGCGTGCGTGTGCGTCTGGATTTTGGCTTGTGTGTCTGTGTGCTGCTTGTGTCTGTGCTGGTGCATGCCGGTGCCGGTGTGTGTGTGCTTGGGACAGGTAGGGTGCTGGGGATTGTGGATGGGCAGAGGTAGGAGGGGTGAAGGACTGTTGCAGGAGGGACACTGCTGCCGTCAGTGAGGAGGCCATGGACTGATTGGTCCGATGTAGGGCAGACATGCCAGATGACATGCCCTCCATGAATGACACCAGTTGTGTCAACAGACCCGTGTGTGCATGGAGGACACTCAGCATTGATGTCTGCCCTACATGGATCTGTTTCAGCAAGTCCACAGACTCCACACTCAGGGCAGCAGGGGGGACAGAGGCAGGGGGTGCGGTGCCTGGCATGAAGGAGACACGCTCCCCTACACGGGAGCCTCCACGGACATGTGGGATGGGAGCAGATGGGAGGGTGGAGATGGTGGTGGTAGCGGGGACAGACTTGTTTGATTTTGCCTCTGGTCTGCTGACACCCACCTCCACAAGGGTGTCCTCACTGGAAGTGCTGTGTTCCTCAGCCGAGGTGGTCGTAGCTGAGGTCTCCTCAGTGTGGCTCCCCTCCCCTCCGTGCCACTGGGTCCCTCGGTCTCCCTGCAGTGGACCCAGTCTGGCTCTGCCGCTCCTCTTGGTCCGTGGAGCTGTCTCCTCCTGTGGCCGTGGATGTATCTGCAAACAATCAGGAGAAACAGAGCAACATTAGTCACCTGTACTGACCACACACACCACAGTAAGTACAGCACATCACAGAGCAAGCCCTGCCATCATTTGCTAGACATTGCAATAAGTGCTGACACTGATTTGAAGAAGCCCATTGTCTGCCTGACAGTCATTCATGCCACACATATCCTACCTGTCCATGCACCCATCTGTCTGGTGCCTGTTGTATGCGACTAATCATATGTGCACACATGCACCACATCCACAGTTGTTGGACATCCAAGAGAACATATGGAAATGTGTCACTCCAAACACATGCCATCTCCTGCCACTGACTCAGTACATGTGTCAGGAAAAGTGATGGACAGAGTCTCTATTAATATGCAGGTTTTTCTTCCATCACCAGACACAATGATGTCCTCATGTCCTGATAGACAATGCGACAATGGTGTGCATGCAGGACATATCACACTACTGCTGGATCACCCTTTGCGAGTTGAATGTCATGGCACAGTCCTGTCTGGCAAGTCAGTCATAACTGTCTCCTGTCACAGGGGCAGTGCATACACACAACACCAGTCTTCACTGTGTCACATTAATGGAAGTTTTGGGAATGCAAGCCCTGTAGCTGACAGGTGCACATGTGCACCCCTGGCCACCCACATCATGAGGACTAAGATGATCCCACGTCAATCAAATGAGACATTTGAGTGACTGCAAACACAAATCCATACACATGAGCACTTCACCGTCTGATGAGAATGAACCAAAGCTGCCTGCACCTCAATGTTTCATACACCATTGTGCACAGTCAAGGGATCAGAGACCTATGCATTAACCAATGTGCAGATCCTATAGTCACAACTCAGATGGCTGGCCACCCCAAATTGTTAAACACTCCAAGAATCCAAAAAGCAAGGCCACACCACAGTGACACAGAGGCATACACCTGAGTGCACTCTTCACAATGCCCAATATGTATGCTGACACGCGGGAGTTGGAGAACAGAGTGCCTTCGATGTACGGAGTAGGCATTACAGTCCTGGTCCATGTGCAACATGGTGTTACCCTGAACACTAGGCAGGTGGCTATGCATGTGTCACACACATGATGTACATACTTCTGAGGCTCCTACCTTGGTCTCTGCTGCAGCATGGGTGTGTGGCACATACCCCAGACATGTGGTGAGTCAGAGCAGCAATTGGAACACATATTAAAGCCATACCCAGAGTACATGTCAGAACACAGGCATTGTGTGATCAATTGTACCACCCATGCAGCCCACAACAAAGTTCCTGTAACTGATGCTGTCCCCAACTTGAACCACAGGTAACTGCAAGTACACAGTACCCAAGTGACCTAAGTCACAGACTGTAAGGGCCACACCTGTGTATCAGATGAGGAGGGGGCATGACACAAGTCAGGGACATGAGTCCAGGACGACAAGACAGTTGTACTGTGGAAGTGGAACCAGGCTAAAGCAGTGCATAGAGCATGTTAGTCATAGTACACAGTAAAGGCTAGCACTTACCCCCTCCTTGCTGCTGTCTGGCCTTCAGCTGCCCATCCAGGTCAGGGAAGACCACCGCCAGAATCCGGAGCATGTGGGGGGTCAGGGACCGGTGTCTGCCCCTCCTGCGAGGAGGCGACAGCTTCAGCTGGACCCTTGCGATCCTCCGGGTCGAGCCACCAAGGTCCTGCCACCTCTTCTGGCAGTTGCGGATCCTGCGCCTGAAGACCCCCACAGATCGTACTGCCCGGACGATGGTCAGCCAGATCTCCTGCTTCTGGTGGGCATCAACCTGTCAGGATGACAAAGTGAAAAGGCCATTACTACACATGCAACATATCCGTGCATCACACAGTTGGATATACATGTCTCAATCACAGGGGCATATGATGTACACAGGTAGTGCAACTATGGCTATGAACAGTTGTCCAGCAGTTACTAAATGGTATCATTGCCTGGGAAGTAAAACCTTGTTGGAATGCACTGTTACTGCACTATACCTGTTCAGTGCATGTAACTACACACTTTGGGGGGTGACAACTACTCAGTGAGCATGCTAGCCACTGGTGTACACACTGTAAGTCTTGCTAGTCAGACAACATGCACAATTAGTAAGGCAGTGGACAGCACACTCACCTGCTCCCCTGGTTTCCCATACAGCTTGCTGTACTGTGGAAGGAGGCTGTCCAGCAGGGCCTGGTTCTCCTCAGTGCTGAAGGCTGGGGCTCTATCCACAGTACGTGCCATTGCAGTGGCCAGAGGATGCAGAGAGAGCAGCAGTGGTGGTGGCAGATGTCGTCCTGGAGCATGTAGTGCAGGCAAGTGAGCTCTCAGGGGAACAGCCAGCATTATATGTGTGCTGCAGAGGCAGATACTGTCCGATGTGTCCAAAGTGATAGGTCCAAGTCGTTTGCATCTTCTGAATCTGGCCAATCCATGGAATTGCACCACTTATACACGCCCACAGCATCCTTCAAAAGTTCAACTTCATGACATACACCCTGAGTCACATGTGGGATGGTATGTACATCACAGGGTGACCCATTGCCACAATTCTGATGGCCCTCCACAGTCTGTGTGCATGTTGTGTTTCAGATGTCTCTGATTCCATGTGCACAATGGGAGACAGTCTCCACATCCACGTTGTTTGTGCATCGACTTTGATGTTGTGCGTGTGTGTGTCACAGACGTCCATGTCTGTCCTGCAGAGGCAACAGGGGCCACTACCTGTGGGAGTCATGGTTGTTTTGCTGACGTGTACATGATACGCCATGTCATGCCAGTGTCCATGTGGCAATACAGGGTCCCTGGGAATCTACCTGTCAAAGAGCTGTGATGCCTGGGGCACATCTGTCCTCACTTGTCACTGTGGTGTGTGTTTGGAACGTGACAGCAGTACATGGGTACTGTGACACAGCCTAATGATTTCCCATAGCACAACCTGGAACTTGTTGTCAACACATGTTGAACTGAGATGTTAGATGTTGGCCATGTAGGTGCCATATATGTCCATGCAGAACGGCACACACATCAAGTACTTGTGTCTTGTAATGATGTATCATGTGATATTGAGTATGGTCAATGCCACATATGTGGGGTGACTGACAATCTTTCTTTGTTCACCTATGCACTGCAGGGCACCAGCTGTCCATAGACCATTCCCTGACCTTGCAACCATGGTTGAACATGACTGCATCCAACGGTACCGCTTCAACAGGCCACTGATTGAGGAATTGGCGGTGCGGTTGGCCCCACATTTGCAACCTGGCTGGCCATACCCTACAGCGCTGACCCCCAAGGTGAAGGTGATGGCAGCCCTACACTTCTTTGCCACTGGTACCTTTCAACACACTGTGGCGTCTGCTGGTGGGATGTCACAGACCATGTTCAGCCGTGTGCTACGCGATGTTTTGGAGGCGATGTTGAGATACCTGAACCAGTACATCTATTTCCCTAAACGTCAACAACTCACTGACGTCAAGAATGACTTCTATGCCCTGGGGAGGATGCCACATGTCATCGGCTCCATTGATGGGACACATGTGGCTTTGGTACCACCACAGGCACATGAGCAGGCATACAGGAACAGGAAACATTACCATTCTATCAATGCTCTGGTGGTATGTCTTGCAGATATGAGCATCTCACATGTGTGTGCACGTTTCCCCGGTTCTGCACATGATGCCTACGTAATGAGGAGTAGTCGCATCCCGAGGATGATGTCACAGATGCAGAACCAGCGTGCCTGGCTTGTCGGTGTGTACTGACTTTGTACCATTGTGTGTGTTCTGCAATGTTGTATTCCACCCTCTTTTCCAACTCAGCTAATGTGCAATTGTCTGTATGTAGGTGACTCCGGATACCCCAACATGCCGTGGTTGCTGACACCCCTCAGGAACCCTGTGACACCAGCCCAGATGCGCTACAATGAGGCACATGGTCGGACCAGGAGAGTGATTGAGCGGACATTTGGTCTCCTGAAGAGCCGCTTTCGCTGCCTGGACAAGACAGGAGGGGCCCTCCCATATGCCCCTGCAAAGGTGTGCAAGATTGTCATCGTCTGCTGCATGCTACACAACCTGGCAGTGCGGAAGGAGTTGCCTCTCATCCTGGATGACGATGACCAACATCCGCCACCTGTGGAGGATCCTGGCCTGGGCCACGATGCCAGTGATGATGATGATGATGAGGGTGATGTCCGCACACAGCTCATCACCAACTTCTTCAGCTGAATGTGAGTATACAGAGATGTTATGTCAATGATTTGAGTTTGCATGATATGTGTTGGTGGTGCTCTGTTGCTGTTTGAGTGTGGCCATGTGCTACTTGACTGGATGCGTGCAGCGATGTGTCCTTACAGGTAGTCTGTACTCCCCAACAGTGTTGACATGCTAACTTGGTTTTGTGTAGGTATCTTGTGACATGTATTGGGCATGAGTATTGCAGTTCTGTCCTGTTCTTCAGTGCTTTTGACTGTGTGTCATGTCTGTCCTTCACAGGGTACTTTCAGAGTTGTTTGGTCAACGCGGATCCCCCGACACCATGATTCAACTTCCAGGGTGGAAGCAGTCGTTTCCCTACAGGTGATGTGCCACACAACCCTGGACTTTATTTCTTCTACACTTGGTGACTGTGTGGCCACTGCCACGTGGGATTACCTTGCATCTGTAGTGGAAACAACATGTTGCAAATGTGTAATAAACCTGTGCTTCACTTTGGGATGTGTGTTGTCTGTGGTCACACATCTGACTGACATTTGCTTACTGCACCTGTGGGCTAGTTAACACAGACTCTAAATAGGTGTGGTGTCTGTGCATTCCACTGTATTTCCTGGCAACATCAGTGTAGGCGATGAGTCAGATGGCCCTGGTGTGTATGTGTTGTGTAGCCCTAGTGGTGTGTCTCCCTCATATGTGTCACGTCGCCATGACTCACATGACGGTGTTGAACTTGCTGTAGCAGTTAGCATGCACAGTGTCATTTAGCAGATCATCATCTCCATGACAAAAACAACGTTGGAATCACAACAGAGGCAAGTATGGTGTATTAGTGAGTTTATTTACATACATGTGTGAGGATAGTGCACAGGATGGTGGGTGCTGTACATTGGGATTGGAATCCAAAGTTCCCAGATGAGTTGGAAGTGTTGGTAGCAGAAATGTCCTGAGTAAAGTCCACAGTCATCTGATACATTAGTCCAACTTAAACTCCCCATGTCATGTGGGAGAGTTGGGTTGCATTCGAGAGGGTGAACAGTTTGCACACAAAGGAGAATTTCCAGAACAGGTGTTGGGTTCCTGGGGGATGTACATGGCCATCGGCCTCTCAGTTGTCCTTCCTCGGATGACCCCTCTTCTTTCTGGGGGGACCCTCATGTGCAGGCCGCTGCGGTGCAGAGGACTCTCCACCAGAGTCATCCTCCCTCCCTGTGGCAGTTGCAGTTGTTGCGGCACCAGATGTTGTGGGAAGACAGGGAGGTGTGGACATGTTGGTGCTAATCTGGCGGAGGCATGTCAATATGTCCCTCTGCACCGCTGTCAGTTCTTCCAATGTGTCCCACTTGGACTCCAAGCCAGACATGTGTATCTCCACACGGGACATGTGGGAGTCCAAGCATGCATGATGGGCAGCCTGCTGCTGTTGAATGTCGTTGAGGATCCCCACTACCTGGCTGACCTCTCCGGTGCTATTCTGGTACGCATCAGCAATGCGTACCAGTTGTGGGTCATCATGCAGTCCAGACCCCTCTGCAAACAGCGACCTCTGCCTACCCTCCCTTGCACCACCCCTGGCCACATGTTCGGGACCTGCGGTGGCACGCACAGGTGACCCTAGGCCCCCTTGGGGGATGGTACTGGGGTTGTTGTCCATTGCTTCACGGTGGGCTGGGGTCCCTGTGCTGTTGTCATTCAGTGTCCTTGGTCTGTCCGTGTCGGCGGGGGTGGTCTGTGTGTTGGCAGAAGTTGGAGGAGTGGGTGCAGGGGGTGCAGATGGTGGTCCTGCTGGTGGTGCATGATGACTCACACCGGAGGTGCCAGGTAGGTCTTCGCCATCCGAGGAGGGCAGAGGCTGTTCCACACCAGAGAGGTCAGGGGCCACCGGAGCCTGGGACAGGGACTCCTCATCATCTGCTGCTGTGTCCCCATCATCACCTGTTTTTGGAAGAGACACACAATGTATGTTATGTTTCTACAGGCATCAATGGTTCAAACACCTGACAGTTGTGACTGTACCTCTGGATGCGGGCCTGTACATTGCATTGTCCTAAGTTGTCACAGTCAGAGGTTGATCTTGGTGTGGCTCCTTGTCCTGCCAACCTGAAGCATTTCAATGTGAATGTTGAGGTGTGTGCATGACCAGCATTGGTGGTATTTTGTTGACATCCGGACCTCCTTCTCCCCCCAGCCCAGTTATCCCACCATGAAGCATGCCACCCTTGCAGTGGGTGCAGGTTAACTCTCAGGATGTCAGTCAGTGGTGTCCTGCTGTTGGCTGGTGCACAGTTCCCAGCAGGGCCTTGTGCTCCCCACAACAGAGCACCATTGTCTGACATCTTTGAAGTGGCTTTTCACTCCCTGTGAGGTGTGCATGCTTCAGTGTGAGCTTGCTGGGCCATGTGGGTGGGGGATGTTGAGCTGTGACTACCACTCCCATCATGCTATTGCCTACACCCCCTTCCCAGCATGCCCATACTTCCTTCCTTTTGACTCTGCTTCCCTGTGGGGTAGAGTGCCTGTGCTGACAGGATGGCTGACAGTGTTGTCCTGGCGTTTGTTTGGCTACAAGTCACAAAAGTGTCCCTGTGCTTCACACAGCATAACCCAGTGTGGTTGTTCTTTGTGGGATATTTAATTAGAGTGTGAGGCATTGCATTCTCCCAGGTGAGTTGTGTGGAGTTTATGTTAAGGGGGTGTGTAAGAAAAGCTGCTGGTAACTATGGTCAGAGCTGTCAGTCCTCCCTTCCCACCCAGCCAGATATCCCACCATGGAACGTGCTTCCATTGCAGGGAGTGCAAGTTGGCTTAGAGGATGTTAGGCAGTGGTGTCCTGCTGTTGGTTGGTGCACAGTTCCCAGCAGGGCCTGGTACTCCCCACAACAGAGCACCATTGTCAGACATCTTAGAAGTGGCTTTTCACTCCCTGTGAGGTGTGCATGCTTCAGTGTGAGGTTGCCGGGCCATGTGGGTCGGGGATGTTGAGCTGTGACTACCACTCCCATCATGCTATTGCCTACACCCCCTTCCCAGCATGCCCATACTTCCTTCCTTTTGAGTCGACTTCACTGTGTGTGAGTGTGACAGCAATGGCAAGATGGCTGACAGTGTGGTCCTGTTGTTTGTTGGTGCACAGTTCACAGCAGGGCCTTGTGCTCCCCACAGCTGAGGCCAGTGTCAGACATCTTTGAAGTGGCTTTTCACTCCCTGTGAGGTGTGCATGCTTCAGTGTGAGTTTGCTGGGCCATGTGGGTGGGGGATGTTGAGCTGTGACTACCACTCCCATCATGCTATTGCCTACACCCCCCTTCCCAGCATGCCCATACTTCCTTCCTTTTGACTCTGCTTCCCTGTGGGGTAGTGTGCCTGTGCTGACAGGATGGCTGACAGTGTTGTCCTGGCGTTTGTTTGGCTACAAGTCACAAAAGTGTCCCTGTGCTTCACACAGCATAACCCAGTGTGGTGGATCTTTGTGGGATATTTAATTAGAGTGTGAGGCAATGCATTCTCCCAGGTGAGTTGTGTGGAGTTTGTGTTAAGGGGGTGTGTGAGAAAAGCTGCTGGTAACTATGGTCAGGGCTGTCAGTCCTCCTTCCCACCCAGCCAGATATCCCACCATGAAACGTGCTTCCATTGCAGGGAGTGCAAGTTGGCTTTCAGGATGTCAGTCAGTGGTGTCCTGCTGTTGGTTGGTGCACAGTTCCCAGCAGGGCCTTGTGCTCCCCACAACAGAGCACCATTGTCTGACATCTTTGAAGTGGCTTTTCACTCCCTGTGAGGTGTGCATGCTTCAGTGTGAGCTTGCTGGGCCATGTGGGTGGGGGATGTTGAGCTGTGACTACCACTCCCATCATGCTATTGCCTACACCCCCTTCCCAGCATGCCCATACTTCCTTCCTTTTGACTCTGCTTCCCTGTGGGCTAGAGTGCCTGTGCTGACAGGATGGCTGACAGTGTTGTCCTGGCGTTTGTTTGGCTACAAGTCACAAAAGTGTCCCTGTGCTTCACACAGCATAACCCAGTGTGGTTGTTCTTTGTGGGATATTTAATTAGAGTGTGAGGCATTGCATTCTCCCAGGTGAGTTGTGTGGAGTTTGTGTTAAGGGGGTGTGTGAGAAAAGCTGCTGGTAACTATGGTCAGAGCTGTCAGTCCTCCTTCCCACCCAGCCAGATATCCCACCATGGAACGTGCTTCCATTGCAGGGAGTGCAAGTTGGCTTAGAGGATGTTAGGCAGTGGTGTCCTGCTGTTGGTTGGTGCACAGTTCCCAGCAGGGCCTGGTACTCCCCACAACAGAGCACCATTGTCAGACATCTTAGAAGTGGCTTTTCACTCCCTGTGAGGTGTGCATGCTTCAGTGTGAGGTTGCCGGGCCATGTGGGTGGGGGATGCTGAGCTGTGACTACCACTCCCATCATGCTATTGCCTACACCCCCCTTCCCAGCATGCCCATACTTCCTTCCTTTTGAGTCGACTTCACTGTGTGTGAGTGTGACAGCAATGGCAAGATGGCTGACAGTGTGGTCCTGTTGTTTGTTGGTGCACAGTTCCCAGCAGGGCCTTGTGCTCCCCACAACAGAGCACCATTGTCTGACATCTTTGAAGTGGCTTTTCACTCCCTGTGAGGTGTGCATGCTTCAGTGTGAGCTTGCTGGGCCATGTGGGTGGGGGATGTTGAGCTGTGACTACCACTCCCATCATGCTATTGCCTACACCCCCCTTCCCAGCATGCCCATACTTCCTTCCTTTTGACTCTGCTTCCCTGTGGGTTAGAGTGCCTGTGCTGACAGGATGGCTGACAGTGTTGTCCTGGCGTTTGTTTGGCTACAAGTCACAAAAGTGTCCCTGTGCTTCACACAGCATAACCCAGTGTGGTTGTTCTTTGTGGGATATTTAATTAGAGTGTGAGGCATTGCATTCTCCCAGGTGAGTTGTGTGGAGTTTGTGTTAAGGGGGTGTGTGAGAAAAGCTGCTGGTAACTATGGTCAGAGCTGTCAGTCCTCCTTCCCACCCAGCCAGATATCCCACCATGGAACGTGCTTCCATTGCAGGGAGTGCAAGTTGGTTTGGAGGATGTTAGGCAGTGGTGTCCTGCTGTTGGTTGGTGCACAGTTCCCAGCAGGGCCTGGTACTCCCCACAACAGAGCACCATTGTCAGACATCTTAGAAGTGGCTTTTCACTCCCTGTGAGGTGTGCATGCTTCAGTGTGAGGTTGCCGGGCCATGTGGGTGGGGGATGTTGAGCTGTGACTACCACTCCCATCATGCTATTGCCTACACCCCCCTTCCCAGCATGCCCATACTTCCTTCCTTTTGACTCTGCTTCCCTATGGGGTAGAGTGCCTGTGCTGACAGGATGGCTGACAGTGTTGTCCTGGCGTTTGTTTGGCTACAAGTCACAAGTGTCCCTGTGCTTCACACAGCATAACCCAGTGTGGTGGATCTTTGTGGGATATTTAATTAGAGTGTGAGGCAATGCATTCTCCCAGGTGAGTTGTGTGGAGTTTGTGTTAAGGGGGTGTGTGAGAAAAGCTGCTGGTAACTATGGTCAGGGCTGTCAGTCCTCCTTCCCACCCAGCCAGATATCCCACCATGGAACGTGCTTCCATTGCAGGGAGTGCAAGTTGGCTTTCAGGATGTCAGTCAGTGGTGTCCTGCTGTTGGTTGGTGCACAGTTCCCAGCAGGGCCTTGTGCTCCCCACAGCAGTACCCAGTGTCAGCCATCTTGTCAGTTCTTTTCCACTCCCTGTGATGTGAGCATGGTTCAGAGTGGTGTTAATGGGCCAATTGTGAGGGTGACCAATATCTGTGACTACAACTCCCATCATGCTATTGGCTACACTCACTTCACCAGCATACACACAATTCCTTCCTTTCAGTGAGCTTCCCTGTGAGGTGGTGTTCAAATGGTGGCAAAATGTCTGACAGTGTTTGTTGGCTAGATTTGTGCCACTGCCTTGCTCTATTTGTTGTTAGGTTTGTGCATGTCATGACACAGTTACATATCACTATGAGATGGCAGGTATTGTGTTTGTCTAACTAACATACACATCTTGGGATGATTATCTTTTGATTACTGTGGCTTTGCTAACAGTGCATGGTTTGACTATCCCCTTGACAGTGATGTGTGTGTATTGTCACACAATATTGGGTATATTGGTTGTGTACTCACCAGGCTCTGGGATGTTTGATAGTCCATGTACGCTCTCTGGTGGTAGGATGGCCCGCACCTTCTCCTCCCAGGGCCTGAGGTATACTGATTTGGCAGGAGGGCCACTGCCGGTGCGCTGACTCAAGGCGTAATCCTTCTTGAGTAGGTCCTTGACCCTCCTGCGCACATCATACCACCTGTTCTGGATGTCTTCCTTTGTGCGCAAACATGGTGATTGTGCGTTCACCCTGTCGACGATCCTCTCCCACATCTTGGTTTTCTGCGACATGGGGGTCTGTTGGACCAATGTACCAAACAACTGTGGCTCTACCCTGAGGATTTCATCTACCAGGACTTCCAATTCACTGTCTAGGAACTTTGGATTCTTCTTTGGGGGCATGGTGATGGGTGGTGGTGGGGATTGATGTGTGTGTGAGTGTGCAAGTGAGGGTGGCTGAGTGTAGGTTTTGCTGGGTGTATGTGAGGGTGCTATTTGTGAGGTGCTAATGGTGTGTGGCTTGTGTGATGGATGAGTTGTGAGTGTGTCTGTGGTTGCTGTCTGATGGTGTTCTGTGCTGGCAGGTCAGTTGAATTTGCAAAGGATCATGGTAGGGATTTGTGGCCTTTATATGGGTGGAGTTGTGGGTGTGTCCTTGTTCCATGTTTTTTTCCCCCTGTATTTATTGACTTTGTCATTGCTTGTTTGGCCCTTTTTTTGAATTTTTTCCTTTGTAGTTTTTAGGCATGTAGGAGACGTTCTTCTGACCGAGTAAGACGCTGCAGTTGGCTTGTGCGGGCTTCTCCGAGTCTTTCAAGCTGTGTTTCTGCTGGGTTTCATGTGCGGCGTACACGTCGGTCGCGGAGTATTGGGTTGCTTCGGATCCCTGTTTTGTATGCGTGTCGGTCGTACGGCTTGAGCTCCGTGCGACTCGGTCTGGTTTTACACGCATTGCATCGTACTGCGCGGGTCGGAGTTCGCGGGTACGTTTCTGTCGGGTTCATTCCTGATGCGTGTCGGTTGGTTCGATTTGCGTAGTTTTCCGGCCGGATAGCTGGTTTCCGGGCGGTTCGGTCGTTCGGCTTGTGTTCCGTACGAGTCGGTCGTAATTCACATGCATTGCATCGTACTACGCGGATCGGGCAGCGCCGGTACGTGTCGGTCGGACTACATTCCCGTTCCGAGTCGGTCGGTATGTTTTCCGGCCCGAATCGGAATCGGCCCCTAAATGGGTGACATTTGCTATTCTCACTCCAATCTAAACCAATTTGGGAAATATATTGCACAGTAAAAGGATGACATTTGCTATTACAACTCCAGTCTAAATCAATTTAGGGAAGCGTTGGACACTTAGGGCCCGATTACGATGCAGGCTGTTACGGCTCCGACCGTCGGTCGGAACCCTTCAGACCGCATCGTAATCGGCTCATCGGATTCCTTTCCGACCGACCCATTTTGATGGGGTTGGTCGGAAGGGAATCCGAATCGGTTTTCTGAATGGCTTTCAACGGGCTTGGAGAGCCCGTCTGCCATTCGGAAAGCCTTCAGTAATCCGTCAGCCGGCTCTTTTCGGCCAAGAGATTACGATGGCAGATTCCCACAGCCTTTCTGTGCCTGCCTTTCCGACACAGAAAGGCTTTGGGAATCTGTCTTTGGGAGCCCCCAGCAGGGCCCCCATGGGTGCAAGGTTGCCGTATGGCAGCCTAGGGGGCACCTGTGGTGCCCCACTGTTGATCATTGCACCCGGTGGAAGGCACCTTGAGGTGCCTGCCACGGGGTGCAGGGATGAACTGCACCTCTGCTATGTACAATCAGAGCATGCATTCCGTTCGAAATACATGCTCCCATTGTAAAGTATAGGATTGAGACCGAACAGGGATCGGTCGCATCCTGCATGCTGGGTTGGAACCGACGACAGGAGGTCGTTCGGTTCCAGTTCCCAAATGATGTTGGAAGGACTCCGGTCCGTCCGACTTCGTAATTGGGTCCTAAAGGGGAGAGATTTGCTATCCCCACTCCAATCTAAACAAATTTGTGAAAGGCGTAGGACACTAAAGAGGTGACATTTACTAATCCCACTCCAACCCAATCCCATTGAGGGAAGATGTTGGACACTAACGGGGTGATATTTACTATTTCTACTCCAATCTATACCAGTTTGAGGAAGGTTTTGGAAACTAAAGGGGTGCAATTTACTATTCCCACTCCAATCAAAACCAATTTAGGGAAGACGTTGGACACTAAAGGGATGACATTTACTAGTCTCACTTCAATCTATACCAATTTGAAGAAGGTATTGGACACTAAAGAGGTGAAATTTACTATTCACTCTCCAATCTAAACCAATTTGAGGAAGGCATTGGACATAAAGGGATGACATAAACTATTCCCACTCCAACCCAACCATATTGGAGGAAGGTGTTGAACACTTAGGGCCCGAGAACGATGCAGTTTGGAAATCATTCTGACCGAATCGGTTTGGGAACGGATACTGACCGACTCGGATCAGGAGAGTCCGACTGAACGATTACGATGCCTCCGGATGCTTCCAGATATGATTCGGTCGGACTCCCATTGACTTGGGACCCATTGGTCGGAACATAGGCTCCCATTGAAGTCAATGGGAGTCCAACCAAATCGTATCTGGAAGCATCCGGATGAATCGTACTCGGTCGGTCGGACTCTTCCGATCCGAGTCGGTCGGAAACCATTTCCAAACCGATTCGGTCGGGAAGATTTCCTAACTGCATCGTAATCGGGCCCCAAATGTGTAGGCTCCCCTTGAAGAAAGGGGTGGCTGGGGAAAATCGGGCACCCTGTGGTGGGCACCCCCTGGTGCCTGCCACACTGTGCATGGCTGGTAAGGGGGGACCCATGGGTACCCCCACAGGCCCAATTGGGAAGGCTCTGGGTGCAGGGGGGCCCGCTACAGGCCCCGACTGCCGATTTGAGTCAGATGGCACGATTCGGAAAGGCTGTGCGAATCCAGAATCGTAATCGGTCATTCGGAAACGCGGCCCGTAGAGACGTACAAGTCTGCTCCGTACAGGCTTGGTCATTCCGAATGCCGTCGGGTTCAGATTAGGATAATCCTAACACCTAACTCGCATCATAATCGGTCGGTCATAAACCTTTCTGATTCGGTCGGAAAGACACGTTCCTGATCTGAGTCGGACGGAGCAAATGCCGTTAGGAGGCCTTCCAAACCGCATCGTACTCGGGCCCATAGTATTATATTCATGACCTGGAGTGTGCATCCATAAGAAATGGCGCCTGATACTGGCATACCGTGAAAGGCATAACATCAAGGTTGCTTTTCTCCTAAAGACACATGTTGGCTCACCCAGTTCCCCTACATTTGCTGACAAATGGGGTCCCACATACTATTTTACCTCTATGTACTCTATGCCTTATTATATTTTTGCCACTTCTGAGGTCCTGTACGTTTGCATCTCAGGAGCCCTTCAGGACTGCCCTATCACCATTTTAGCTTCCTATGCCTCAACACTTATTCCTCTGACTTCTTTGAAAAATTTTTGCAACATCGTTTCATCTGCGATGCTCATCATATTTTATGGGACAGAGATTTTAACCTTGCCCTGGACACTCACCTTGATACTATTAACACCTGCAAACTTATTAACCCTATGCGGTGGCCACAGTTAAACAGATCCTGGGCTTTGAAGGTTTGGTAGATGCCTGGTGGGATATTCAAAATGATGAGCAAGCATATTCATGCTACTCATTGGCACACAAAACCTATTCCTGAATTGATTATTTGCTGCTGTCTGGTGAGCTCCTGCTTTAGATTCAGTCACTGGACTCCCTGCTATGCCCGCTATCTGACCACTCACCCCTTCTATTAACATTAGCATTACCTGATCCTCTGCATTGCCTGCGTTCCTGGTATTTTCCTTCCGCCACGCTGTGCAACTCGCTTTTCCATGCAAATATTGCCCTAGCGATTTAAGAACTTGGCCTCAATGCCCAAGTTTGCCACCATCTGGGAGACCTTTAAGGTCTACATTAGAGACATCTGAATAGGAAAACAAGCTGGTGTTTTCAGATTGAGCTGTGCCAAATTGAATCGACTTGAGAAAGCTTCTGCTGAGCTCCAATTAAAGGCTGCTCTAACAGAAGCTGCCCTTGGTGAATTCAGCTAACTACATGTGCAATTTAAAGAAGCCTCTGAGCATGAGGTTGCTTTTCTGGGTAAAAATGCATGGACCTGGGTATTCATTGGGAAAGAGAGGCCTGGCAGAACTCTGGCCTTACCCCATAATAGAGCACAGCCGAAAATGATTATACAATCGCTCACTCTGGCTCTGGCCCAACCCTTACTAATAATGGATCAATACTACAGACATGGCTCACCTATTATTTTGATCTATATACTTCCAGACAAGGCGACAGTATGGATCAGATCGAGGCCTATCTGGAGTACATTGCGTTTACCTTCAAGAATAATTGCTAGAGCCCATTGCTCTTGAAGATATTAGACTAGCCATAGATGGCCTTGCTAATTTGAAGGCCCTTGGTACTGATGGCCATCCTGGTGAATTTTAAAAAACATTTAGAGAGTAATTAGCACCCGGGTTCTTGGAGCTCTATCAGGAATTGCTTGAACTGGGAGCTCTATCCCCCCACTTCCAGAAGTCCTTGATTTCCTCGATTTTAAAACCAGGCAAGGATCCCAAAGATAACAAATTATACAGACCATTGTCCTTATTGAATTTAGATAATAAAATACTTGCCCGCTTCCTCACCAATTAGTTGAGGCCACTAATACGGACCTTGGTTTTTCCCGATCAGGAGGGCTTTGTCCCCGGCCGAGCCACGCCTAATAACTTGCCCACGTTCTTTGCTCTGGTACATCATATTCGTCCTGAAATCCAAGCAGTGTTTCTTGACATCAAGAAAGCTTTTGATCTTTGAGTGGCCTGTCTACCATCAGTTCTTCATAGGGTGGGACTTGGTAATTACTCTGCGAGCATGATTTGACTGTTATATATTGACCCTGTCGCCCAAGTTCAATGGATATACATCTGAGACATTCTGAGTCTGTAGTGGTACGAGGCTGGGATTGCTCTTTTCCCTTCTCCTTTTTGCAGTTGCTCTCAAACAACTAGCTTGCTCACTGACAACAGCACAGGCACAAGGGGATCGCCTTCCCTACTCAAAATTACTTTATGTCACTATACGCTGATGACATTTTATTATTTGCGAAAAATCCCAATATGAACCTCATTCCCATCATAAGGGATATAACATCTTTGGGGACTTCTCTATCCTTCAAATTAATTGAAGTAAATCTGATGTCTTACCCCTCATTGACTCAATCAAAAAACCTGACTGAGGGCCCGAGTACAATACGGTTTGGAAATCATCCCGACCAAATCGATTTCGGATCGGGAGAGTCCGACTGACCGAGTACGATGCATCCGTAGGCTTCCAGATACGATTCGGTCGGACTCCCATTGACCTCAATGCGAGCCTATGTTCCGACCGAATGCATAGGCTTTAGCATACTCATAAAATGCTCTATGTGGCCACAAAGGTGCACTTTTCTGATGGTTTATGTTTAAATGCTCGAAGAAGTCCTTGAAATCTCGACTGTTAAATGGTGGGCCATTATCACACTTCAAAATGGTTGGAACGCCCCATGTCGCAAAGATCCCATCGAGTCTCTCAATGACTCGCTTGTGAGTTGTGGAGGAGAGATCTACGACTAATGGAAAATGTGAGAGTACTCGTCCACAGTTACCCTCAGATGATGTCCATTATTGAAATCGATGGTTATTCTCTCCAATGCATGCTTAGGGTGTACTGACATGTTAAGAGCATATTGAGTAACATTTGTAGAAAGGCAGTTACATAGATGACAGGCTTTGAGATCCTTTGAATCCTTTCATCTAAATATGAAAACCAAACTCGATCTTGGAGAACTCTTTTGGTAGCAACAATACTACTATGTCCTTTGTGAGCTACTTCAATTATTTTCTGTCGCAGACTCTCCAGGATTAGGATTCTCGATAAGGGTGGGCGGCAAATTCCGTTCCGCTCGCGGAACTTGTGAAATTTCGGCATTTCCGCGTTTCGCACGGAACGCAGAAATGTCGAAACTTCCGCGATCCGCGGCGGAACAGAATTCGGGTGCAAGAAAGCACTGAAGCAGGTGCCCGAGTTGATAAATATGCAGGGCAGGTGTGCAGAATTCGTGAGCGTGGTTAAGCAGATGTGCCTTCTCTCCATTTCCAACGTGAAAAGTTAGCTGTAATCCCCGATGGAGGTCTTTGCATCCTTGCTTTTCTCGAGCGCAATCCTCGTGTAGAATTCGTGAGCGTGGTTAAGCAGATGTGCCTTCTCTCCATTTCCAACGTGAAAAGTTAGCTGTTATCCTCGAAGGAGGTCTTTGCATCCTTGATTTTCCCGAGCGCAATCCTCGTGCAGAATTCGTGAGTGTGGTTAAGCAGGTGTGCCTGCTCTCCATTTCCAACGTGAAAAGTTAGCTGTAATCCTTGATAGAGGTCTTTGCATCCTTGATTTTCCGAGCTCAATCCTCGTGTAGAATTCGTGAGCGTGGTTAAGCAGGTGTGCCTTCTCTCCATTTCCAACGTGAAAAGTTAGCTGTAATCCCCGATGGAGGTCTTTGCATCCTTGATTTTCTCGAGCGCAATCCCCGTGTAGAATGATGGACAGCTTAATCAAAGGACCACGGCGCTTTCGGCGTGGTGGCAAAGTTACAGACACACAGGTCACTGGGGTCAATTCTTCTGGACCTTTACGCAGCTGTAGTGTAGGAAAGGCACTATACATTTACCCAACGAGGTAGCACTTACTGATTAGCCAGTAGAAAGTACTCCAGTTGAGTAGAGGTATTGCACAAAACGGTGGCATCTTCGTGGATAAATATGCAGGGCAGGTGTGCAGAATTCGTGAGCGTGGTTAAGCAGATGTGCCTTCTCTCCATTTCCAACGTGAAAAGTTAGCTGTAATCCTTGATAGAGGTCTTTGCATCCTTGATTTTCCGAGCTCAATCCTCGTGTAGAATTCGTGAGCGTGGTTAAGCAGATGTGCCTTCTTCCCATGTCCAGCCGGAAAAGTTAGCTCCAATCCTTAATGGATGTCTTTGCATCCTTGATTTTCTCGAGCGCAATCCTCGTGTAGTTCCTGTGACCAGGAGGTTCCTTCTCCTCGTCTGCCGCTGAGATCCTGCTCTGACCCTTTTAAACAAGAGGCATGTGACTGGCCTAGAAGCCCCGCCCGTTTGGCCCCGCCCACATACACTAGCGGTATGCAACGTCTTCCCGCCCTTTCCCCACTATGATGGACAGCTTAATCAGAGGACCCCGGCGCTTTCGGCGCGGTGGCAAAGTTACAGACACCCAGGTCACTGGGGACAATTCTTCTGGTCCTTTACGCAGCTGTAGTGTAGGGAAGGCACTATACATTTACCCAACGAGGTAGCAGTAGCACTTACTGATTAGCCAGTAGAAAGTACTCCAGTTGAGTAGAGGTATTGCACAAAACGGTGGCATCTTCGTGGATAAATATGCAGGGTAGGATTCAACGGGCGCAGCAAAATCTCCGCGAGCACGCGAAATTCCGCGTGCTCGCGGAGATTTCTTGCCGTTTCGCGGAATTTCGCGGAACGCAACTCCGCAAATTCCGCCCACCCTTAATTCTCGACCCTCGCAGTATTACTCCTTCCTAAGTGATGGACATTTCATCTTCAACGTTTTTGTATTTTTGGTATTCACCATCACTGGTGAGAGTTTGAGTGTGTCCGTTCCATGACTGATGTGCAATCTTTCAACTTCAGCATGTCACTATCATGGTTCGTGGTAGTGATAATCTGGGCTAACAATATAGTAGCTGCTGTATTAGATTTTACGATGAAATTAATGTAAGCGTCAGCTGTCTTGGATGGAGTACCCTGACCCGTATAGGCACTCTGGAAAAGTAGTCAGGTGGGTTTTGATCTTTCCATAGCCGATGCACAATGATATAATTGTTCACTTGTAATCGTAGTCTCCTCTGCTCAATGCGAGGAGACATCTTGGCTTTTAGATTGCCAAAAATAGTCAGTAAAGCTTGATGAACAGCTACCAGCGTAAAATACTTTCTGTACAGGAAGACATGGAAAGGTTCACAAGCCCATACCACAGCTAGACTTTCTCAGGTTGTGCATCTGCGGTCTGGGATAAACCTCTACTGGCCTACAGTTCTACTATATGCCTCTGAGAATTTGGGTGTCCACTGTGCTGTGCAAGGATAGCACCTAACCCCACTGGGCTAGTGTCAACAACAACTTCTGTATGAAGCTTTACATTAAAGTAGGACATTTCAGCAGCAGTTTCAATGGCTTATTTGATTTTCTTGAAACTTGTCTCACATTCTTGTGACCATTTTGAATTAAACATTTTTCTTCATCAACTCTCATAACAAAGCACTGATAGTAGCAACGTCTTATATGTATCTTGAACAGTAACTGGCCATGCCAAGAAATGAATGTATCATAGAAAAATCATGTGGAGGAATCAGCATTTGACAGGGCTTGTACTTTTGATGGATCAGGTGGCATACCCTCATCTGAAAAGTTATGGCCAAAGAAATGTAACTTTGTTATGTAGAACTCACACTTGTCAGCATTCAAAGTCAAACCTGCATTCAGTAAGTAAACAACATACTTGTGTGAGAGTTTTCTCATGCTCCTTCTGTGTAGCTCCAAAAATTAATATGCCATCGCTATAATTGAATGCATACACAACAGGCTACTAGCGACATCAAATGACATCTTGGAAAGGTTCTGCAGCTGATGACACACCAAATCTGAGTTTCTTATATCGAAACAGACCAACATGTGTAGAAAAGGTCGTAATATACCTGCAATCTTTTTTAATTTGCAACTGATGATAACCTTTACTTAAATCAAGGTGAGAGAAGACCTTTGTGCCAGTTAATTGTGTTATCATGTCTGTAAAGTGTGGACCTGGATGCCGTTCTCGTTCAATTGCCTTTTTTGCTTGACGCATATCAAAGCATATGCAAACAGCTCCTTCACTGTCCTTTTTGGGCACCACCACTATGGAAGAAACCTATGGCGTCGAATCCGTTGAATAGTCAATGATATCATGCCTCAGTAACGATTCAAGTTCTTTTTCAACAGCATCTTGTAAATTGAAAGCAATTTGTCTACGTCTCTGAGCACAACAATGGACATCTTCATTAAAATGAACTTTTTGTTCATAGGCTTAAGCTTTCCTAAACCATGAAATAACGGAGGGAAATGACTTACTATTTCATGGCGAGCATTCATGTTGTAGTTCACAGAAATCAGTCCCATATCAGTACCTGTGCTGAAGCTGAGCAGACAGCCACTTGACGCTGTACCTTGAAGCACATGGATGGGCGCTTGCACCTTCATTGTTGTTGTAAAGGAACCTTACATTTTTAATGATGAAAAGTATTGAGCAACCATTTATTTTCAATGCAATCTTTGAACAATGTTTGTATGACTTTTGTGCTTTGGCATATCGACTTTTCTTTGACTGACATTTTTCCTCACATGGAGCCAGTCGGACATGCGCACATTTCCCTGAGGTGAACATCAACATGGCACACCCATCTGTTTTAATTTCATTTGATATTGAGGCAGTAGAACTGTTTGACGATGATTAAGATGACGATCTACTTCATTCAGTGTTAATTTGCTCCAGTTGATGTCACTGCTTGGCCTTATGGGTGTGCGTTGAACGCTGCTTCTGGAATGTTCTGGTGGCCATTTTGTTTTTGCACCATGATGCATTCACTTTTTCCTTCACTTTACACACTGTCACAAAATGGTTCTCCTTCCCGCAGCCTTTACATATTTGCCCAATGGAGGGAAATTTACTTTCGTGTGGAAACAAAAATCCACTTCTAAAACATTGCTTCATTTTACGTGTAGACATCATTTTGTGTCCTTCAGTCTTTTGCTTTGGCTTACTTTTTATACTCATGAATGATTCACTCTATACCTCTCTGGCCTCCATGTCAGCAGCTTGTCTTTCACAGGCTCTTTAGCTCTGGCAGCAATCAACACTTGCTCCAGACTAAGAGTTTCTCTCAGCATTCATCATCTGAATGAATCTGACAAGCATCCATCAATAACTCGAAGACGCATGGCTTCTTCATCATTAAATTAATTCAACTTACAGTGTTTGATGTGTGTGTCGAGTCTCTCCACAAATTCATCAACGTTTTCACCAACATTTTGGCGTTCTTGACTGAAAATGTATCTTTTGTAATCAACGTTTGGTAGTGGATTAAACTTGACATTCAACATTTCTTTAATCTGGCAGTATGTGACTTCTTCGTCAGTTTACTACATTTTCTTTATGACTTCTTTCACACCACCATCAGAAAGATTTTTTAGATACTTGATCATCTTTTTGTTATCAGTCTCTTCAAGTGCATTAAGGAAATCATCAAATGTCTCTATCCACACAGCCCATCTATCGCCAATATTTAGCTTTTTGGTGGTATGAAAAGGTGGTGGGGGTTTCAGGAACACAGCAGCACTGTAGATCAGTGTGGAACTTAATGACACTACTGGTGGATCACTGTGCCTTAGTTTAGGCAACTCATCTCTGAGACCTTGTGACTTGCTGGCCTCTGAATCATCTTTCACTATAGCTGGAAACATGACTTTCTTGGTTGTCATCTGAAAATCTGAAAAATGTCGCTATTCGGAGAGTCAATCTCGGCTGTTTATTCTTCAAAGACCTGTGAAGTTGTTTTGAGCCCCACTCGGCAACTATGTGGATGAACCGCTTAGGGTATAGATGGCTTCAGAAGCACAACCCCGAGCACTTTTCCTTGAGCCACCTCTACCGAGTACTGTGGCACAATGATTCTCTTTAGTGTACTCAGTAAGTCATTTATTTATTTTCTTCTAAACATCAATTTGCATTTTCTAACACCTAGTTGAGGTCAGCTTCGCAGCACTTCTGTTCACAGCAATATTTTGCAAATTATGATTATCAGCGGCTGTGCTTCGTAAACCAGGTTGAATCCTCCTACAGCTTTAGCACTCCATATAATGTACAGCTGTATCTTGTGTAGCAGTACGGTACCTTTATGTATGCCTGACCAACAGGTTCTCGACCTTTGACATGTAGATTCTTTGCAACGCTTCCGTTGTCTTCACCTGCTTTATAGTAGCTGGAGTTGCACTTTGACTCCACATATATGAAGTGTTGATTCCGTACTTCAACAGCCACACACGTAGCACACACAAGCAGTTTGCTTGGACCACGGCAAACTTTCTGGGAGAGCACGTTGTTCTTACATTACACATCCCCTATCCAATCACCATTTGTAGCGTCCTCCCCAGCCTGGGTGCCCGCCAAAGACTACGCCACACATTGAGCTTAGTATTACACATCTTTATTCTGCAGTGTGTGCCTGCGAACTCAACATTCCAAAACAAGCTTTCATTGCATTCTGCACAGACACCTACGTCACAACTCTACGGAGTCCGCTAGGAGCCAAAAGTGTTCCGTCATAAAACTCACAAGAAACTACAACATCAAGACACAAAGGGAAAGTGTATGCTCTGGATCTACAAGACATCACCTTTGCATTTGATACTATTGACAATGGCTGGTGACACATGATGGAGGTGGTAGCTCAGCCTTATCCTGGTTCACCTTACTCATTGAGAACCACACTGATAAAATAAAGTTGTGTCTTCTAGTATCAACAACTACTCCCAATAAATATGGATTGCCATAAGGTTTGACACTGGGCTACCTAGCTCAATTTTCCCGTTTTAGATGCTTACATCATTGGGTACCACATGTTATGGCTGATACTCAGTTCTTCCTCAAACTAACTGAATGACTATGGGTTCACCACCTAGTTGCAAATTCTTGAAGGATGTCCAAAATTGGTTGCACCTTAACTGATTTCGCATAAATAGCCAATGTCCCAAATCCTGATTGTGGACCCAGTTGTTCACTTTCTTTGGCCATTTATTATGGGACCTACACCACTTCATGAGGTCTGAAATCTGAATGTTATAATTTATATTAATCTCACATTTACCCCTCATGTGAACTCAGTTATCAAATGTGATTTTTAAGTTCAATGGTTAGTTCAGACACCCTCCTTTTCCTCCAGTTGCCACAAAGGATTACACTAGTCCTCATTGTGATGCTATGTCCCCTGAATCATTTCAATGGCCTGCTTTCTGGGCTCCTTTAGAAAACACTGGCCAAACTGCAAAGAATTAGAAACCAGGCTACAAGGCTCATTTGTGCCTTAAGTCTTAAAGACCACATCACCCCTGCACTCATATCACTATATTAGCTCCCTATTAAAGAACAATCACATTTCCAAATGCTGTGCCTTTTGCTGCCAGAAGACAACAGGGGGTGTTTCCTCATTTACATATGTGTGTGGTGCATGTTTATGTAGCAACGATTAAAATGAGGAGGAAGAGGTCAGTGAGTTATTTCCACTTAAAAATGCTAACATATCATCAGACCAATAACACTTGTGCCAATTTTGTTATATTTATATTAACCCCTTAGCTGCTGAGGGTTTTTCACCCCAGTGCTGAGCCATTTATGAAGGTAGTTTGTGCTTTCTAACATTTTTCCCTCATAAGTAATCCAGGCCAAATGTGTGCCCTTTTTTTCCAACAGCCTGGGTATTGTAAAGGTATCCAGAGTTTGTGGAATCCCCTGGAGGGGACTGGGAAAATAGCTAAAATATAGCTACATTTTGAGTTTAGGGGCGCAAAAGAAGGAAAAAGTGTTCCACAAGAGAGTGTCTGTATTTTTCTAAAAATTACAACAATGAAAGGTTTGCTATGGTAAGGTCACAATCTTTCTAGCTTTCAGGAACATGCAAAGCTGAATCAAAAGAACAATTTTTTTAAATGTTTTGCCATTTTTCAAAGAGGTAGTCTATGTTTCCTATTTATTTGTGTTTTCATCCTACTTCCAGTTTGTGGTGGAAACTGGTGTGAAACCCCAAGGGTGATCCAGGAAAGCTATAGATTTCTGAAACATAAACAAAATTCTAAATTCAGCAAGTGGTCAAATGTGTAGATCCAAGTTTTCCCAAAGAAAGTAGCTGTTAAAATAAAGCAACATTGAAAATGAGTAGAAAAAAATGCCCATTTGTGACAACGTTTTCCTCTGTAATTTTTTTGTCAGGATGGCTGATTCACAAAAGCAGTGTACTGTTACATTTGCTGGACTCTTCTGGTTGTGGAGAAATATAAGGTTTCTAGGTTGTCCACGAATCTGAGGTACACAAAGTCAACAACTTAGCTGCAACATGGGTATCATGGAAAGGTATATATTTCTGAAATGAGCATCAGATATGAAGCAGCAGTTATTTGTACATATCTGAATTTGTGGGTAACCCATACTAGCATTTGATTCAGAGGGCATGTTTCCAAATGTTTTCTTTCCTACACACTGGCTTACATTTAGATGGCACAAATGCAGAGAAATTAATTTTGTAATTACAAATGTTCTACATGTCTTCTGATGAAAATGGTACCTCACTTGTCTGAGTAGGCCTAGTGCCTGTGACAGAAAAAGGCCCAAAGCACAACATGGACACTTCACATTTTTCCACTGAAAACTGACCCTTAGCTTTGGATTTTGATCCCTAGCTCACCTGGCACCTCTGGATACCTGGCAAAGCTGTACATTTTCAAAAACTAGACACAGAGGGCATTTCAGGCTGGAGTGACGTGTGCCTCTCATCATGTTTCCTTAACTCTAAGCCTTTGCAAACCTTAAACATTGGCTAAAACACTAATTTTCCTCACATTTCTATGAGGAAAACGTCTGGAATCTATGAGGAGCCACACATATCCTACCACCCAGCATTCCCCCAATCCTCCTAATAAAATATCATATCACAACATACAAAATAAGCAAACAAATTAATTACCCCCTCCCCAATACTTCAGGGAACAAAAAGTATCTGTTGCTGAAGAACCCGCCACCCCCCGGAACCCAATGGGGGCCAAGGAGAGGGCATAGCCAAAGAATTCCCTTGTCCCTTACCTACCTCAATGCCTGTGCTAGAGAAGCTAAAACAGTGTTGCTCTAGGAATGCAGTCTAATATACATTACCCACATAAAAGATATATGGAAAAGAGCCACCTCAGTCTTCGCAAATGAATCTAATCCTTTTTTTATCCTGCTATCTATGAGCTGCTAGTGTTCATAATTTTGACGCATATTTTGCCAGGATGATCGGGATCAATTACGTTGCTTCACTGTGTGTAGGTGTGGATTTTGGGCCCTAAATCAGTTGGCACCAAGGGAAACCTAGAAAACCTGTACATTTAAAAAAATAGACACCTAGGGGGTTTCAGGGAGGGGTGACTTCCATGGCTCTCACCAGCTTATGATACCCAGAATCCCTTGCAAACCTCAAACTTTGACTAAAAACACATATTTGTCTCATATATATGTAATGGAAAGTTCTGGAATCTCTTAGGAGTCACAACCGTCCTACCACCTAGCTTTACCCCACCTCTCCCGATACAAATGCCTCAATTTTGTGGGTAGACCAGATGCTTGCGGCAGGAAATGGTCCAAAATGCAACATGGACACATCCCATTTTCCACTGAAAATTCAGCCTTTTTGGCAATGTTGGTAGCTGTGACTTTTAGGCCCTAGCTTAACTGGCACCTAGAGAAACCTAGCAAACCTGTCATATTTGCAAACCAGACACCTAGGGGATTCCAGGATGGGGTGACTTGGCTTTCAGCATGGTTTATTACCCGTGACCCTTTGTAAACCTCAAACCTTGACTAAAAACTAATTTTACTCACATTTCTGTGATGCAAAGTTCTGGAATCTGCAAGGAGCCACAAATGTCCTAGCACCCAGCATTTCCCCAAGTCTCTCAACAAAAATGGTACCTCACTTCTGTGGGTAGGCTTAGTGCATGTCACAGGAAATTACCCAAAATGCAACATGAACACGTCACATTTGTTACGCTGAGACAATCACCTTCGTTATCCAAACCACCTGAAAAGTGAAGGATGCCTGCCCAATCCATCCTGAAAGAGGAATTGAGGAGAGAGAGAGGGAGAGTTCAAGCATCTTCATCTTCTTTCAGGTCTAAGGGCCTCATTTATGAGAAGTGATACATCTCTGCGTGGCCGCAGAGATGCGTCAAAATCGGTTACAAAACTCTGTGTCATTTATTTCTGACATGGATGCACCAAATTTATGGTTTTTCGCATCATGTCTCATGCAAGAGTAAAGTTAAAAAATAAAAATGACGTCGACGCTGCCATTCTGACGAACAAAAAAGTGACGTTAGTGCTGAAAAAGTGTTGTAAGTCAGAATCGCGTCACCGCGCGCAAGCCAAACAATCGGTGCACCATTTTCTTTGCGTCAATATTGATAAACTGCTCCAAAATTGACGCAAATCAATTAAAAACAATTTTGAAGCTATAGAAGACATCCACAGAGCAGGGAGAAGACACCAGCAGTCAGAAGAACAACCACACCACAAGCCAGGATGTCCAGCTTAAACCCAGGGAAAGAGCAAGAGGAAATTAAAACTTCAGTGTGGAGGAGAATGAGATGCCAATTAATGAGGTGACAGACCACCAACACCAGCTGTTTGTCACCTCAAAGTTGCCATTATCAAAAAAAGAGGACATTTGGCAGTCCATATTGGCGAAAGTCAACTCTGTGGCTCAAGCAAAGAGGACAGTGCCAGATTTAAAGAAACGCTGGCATGACATTAAGCGCAGGACAAAAGAGAAAATGGCCAAAAACCTGAAGGCAGCAATGCAGACTGGAGGAGGGAACCCAGCATACCAGGAGGAGCTGGATCCCCTGGAGGAGCAGGTGGCAGCAGTCATCTTAGAGGAGTTGGTGGCAGGACTTCGAGGACAGGACAGTGCTGAGCATGAGGAACTGCAAGGGTAAGTCGCAACAAGGGGCAATATGGGTAACAAGCCTATGTTGTGCAGTGCACATAGCTATGTACCAGTGCTCTGTAGCGCCGTGTCCAGGGAAAAGGGCAGGAATGTGTGTTATTTACAGTTAACTATCACATAAATGTCACTTACACTGGCCAGATAGATGTTGCCCAGCTCACTCCAGATCCATAATGTAACTCATGTACATGTTTGAAGTGCAGTACCAGGCCACTGTCACCTCTGTAAACTGCCTCATGTAGTTGTATCTACACCATAACCCACCTGAACTACAAATCCCACAACACCCTGCCTAAAACATAGCATCTCATGAACAAGACCATATCACCACTTGTGCGTCCCTTCATGAGATGCACTGGTGGCGCAATGGCCCTGCAAACATTTACAAGGCCATGTAAAGTCACCCTGTGCTGTATTTTTGTGGCCTTGTAATTATGGTCCCCTTCCAGGCAGTACTCTGTGTGAAAGAGTTGTACCATTGATGTTGCTGTGGTGGTTCCGACACAACATCCATGGACTCTGACACATTCAGTCAATGATAATGGTTTGCAAACGTGGAAATGCGTCCAGAGAACTAGTTCAAGTAATAAATCGCCTTACCAAGCAACCAGAAACTAAAGGTCCCTGCAGTAGCCAAACCTTCTGTGACACCATTGCCCAACATTTCAGAAATAAAGTTGATCAAATGTATCACTTATTCCACCATCCTAAGGATCTAACATTACAAATGGGCATTGGGACTCATGAGAGCCCTATGACTAACAATACAATACCCCTCAGCCGGCTCTGACTAATTTTTCCCCAATTACAGTGACACAAACTTTGAACCTCATTCAGACCACTAAATCAAGATCTCCAGAAGATCCCTGCCCTCCATCTGTGCTAAAATTAATTCCAGATATCTTAGCCAAAGTACTAACAAATATTTTCAATTCTATGTTCAGCACAGGGATCTTTCCTACTCCATGGAAAAGGGCTTCCATCCTCCCTCTTTTAAAAAAAACCACTCCAGACACGGCCAATTTCCAGACTTCTATTTCCAGCAAAAATAATTGAAAAAATCATGAACAATCAACTAAATTAATTCATTAAAGAGAACAATCTACTAGATAACACACAATTTGGATTCAGATCAGAACACAGCATGGAGACAGCCCTTATTAAACCAACAGATGAACTAAAACTTATCCTAGATGGAGGAGGAAGAGCCGCTCTGATCCTATTTAATCTGTCTGCGGCCTTCGATGCCGTAAACCATCCCACCCTGCTCTCCGGCTTGGAGGATCTAGGCATAAAAAACATAGCCTTGAATTCCCTTTTTTTTTATTGGCCTCGGGAGGCTGGGGAAGAGCTTCCCCAACCTCCCGAGGCCAATTTACATTTTCTTTGCAATGTCGATCGCGCGCATGGCGCGCTGACGTCATTGCAATGAAAATTAACCTGATATGAGCCAAGAGGCTCATTTCAGTTTCACTTTCTATGTGCTCAGGGGGCTATCTCAGCCCCCTGAGCACGTAGAAAGTCAGGAGAGGTATCGTTGGAAAGGGGAGAATCTCCCCTTTCCAATTTCATAGTGGATCCCTGCTTGGGGATCGCCCCAGGGACACCAGAGAGGGGGTAGTGGCCCCTTGGGCAAGGGCCTTTGCTCCCCTCACACAAATTGCACATATTCAGTCTTTCTGCCCCCCCGGAGGGGCAGAAAGCCCACTTGAGACCAGGGATTTTTTTTTTTTAGCATATATAATTAGGGTGGGGGCTGCCCAAAACGGGCATGCCAATGCCCCCACCCCCGCCACCATTACAGCCTTTCTGCCCCCCCTGGGGGGTATATGGGGGCAGTAGCCCCCTATCTGCCCCCCCGGGAGGGCAGAAAGCCCACTTGACGCCAGGGATTTTTTAGATGCCATATGTTATTAGGGTGGGGGCTGCCCAATATGGGCATGCCAATGCCCCCACCCCTCCCCCCACAAAATTCCAGTCTGTAGCCCACTTGACACCAGGGATTTTTTTTTGGCATATATAATTAAGGTGGGGGCTGCCCAAAATGGGCACACCAATGCCCCCACCCCCCGCCACCATTAGAGCCTTTCTGCCTCCCCTGGGGGGCATATGGGTGCAGTAGCCCCCAATCTGCCCCCACAGGAGGGCAGAAAGCCCACTAGATGCCAGGGTTTTTTTTATGATTAATTTAGGGGTGGGGGCTGCCAAAGATGGGCATGCCAATGCCCCCCCACCCCACAAAATTCCAGTATTTCTGCCCCCCATGGGGGCAGAAAGCACCCTAGACACCAGGGATTATTTTTTTATAGGCCCAGGGTGGGGGCTGCCCAGAATGGGCATGCAAATGCCCCCACCCTACCCTCCCAAAGAAAACTAAAGACTTGCTGCCCCTCCAGGAGGAAGATGGGGGCAATAGCCCCTGATCTGCCCCCGGGGGGGCGAAAGCCCACTAAGCGCCAGGGATTTTTATTTTTTTATATAGGTAGGGGTGGGGGTTGCCCAGAATGGGCATGTCAAGGCCCCCATCCCCCCAAAAAATGATAGTCTTTCTGCCCCCCCCTGGGAGGCAGATGGGGCAGTAGCCCCTTATCTGCCCCCCCGGGTGGGACAGAAAGCCCACTAGCCACCAGGGATTTTTTTTTTCAAAGTTCGTGGTGGAGGTTTCCCAGAATGGGCATTCCAATGCCCCCACCCCCACAAAAGAGATGCCACAGCCTTTCTGCCCCCCCCAGGAGGCAGATGGGGGCAGTAGGGAGAAAGTCCACTAGGCGCCAGTGATTATGCTGGATTTTCTATTAGTAGGGGTGGGGGCTTCCCAGAATGGGCATCCCAATGCCCCCACCCCCCCCAAAAGAATAGTCACAGTCTTTCTGCCCCCCTTGGGGGCATATCGGGGCAATAGCCCTCGATTTCCCCCCTCCCCAGGGCGGCAGAAAGCCCGCTAGGCACTGAATTTTCTTCAGGATGTGTCTACCTGTGGGTCTTGGGCTCTAGCGCAGTCGGCACATAGGGAAACCTAGCAAACCTGTACATTTTTGAAAACTAGACACCAAGGGGAATCCAGCATGGGGTGACTTGTGTGCCTCTCACCAGGTTCTGTTACCCAGAATCCCTTGCAAACCTCAAACTTTGTCTAAAAACCCACATTTTCCTCACATTTTTGTGGTGGAAAGTTCTGGAATCTGCGTGGATCCACAAAATTCGACCCACTCCGCGTTCCCCAAAGTCTTCCGAGAAAAATGGTACCTCACTTGTGTGGGTAGGCCTAGTGCCCGCGACAGGAAACGGCCCAAAATGCAACGTGGACACACCACATTTTCTCAGTGAAAACTGACCCTTTTTTTGCAGAGTGCCTAGCTGTAGATTTTGAACCCTAGCTCTACCGGCACCTAGGGAAACCCAACAAACCTATACATTTTTGAAAACTAGACACCCAGGGGAATCCAGGATGGGGTGACTTGTCTGGCTCTCACCAGGTTCTGTTACCCAGAATCCCTTGCAAACCTAAAAAATTGTCCAAAAAAACACATTCTCCTCACATTTCTGTGGTGGAAAGTTCTGGAATCTGCGTGGATCCACAAAATTACACACACCCCGCGTTCCCCAAAGTCTTTCGAGAAAAATGGTACCTCACTTGTGTGGGTAGGCCTAGTGCCCGTGACAGGAAACGGCCCAAAACGCAAGGTGGACACACCACCTTTTCACAGTGAAAAATGATTTTTTTCACCTATATTTGAGGTTTGCAGGGGTTTCTGGGTAAGAAAACGTTGGGGGATCCACGCAAGCCATACCTCCCTGGAATCCCCTGGGTGTATAGTTTTCAGAAATGTGTGGGTTTGGTAGGTTTCCCTAGCTGGCCGCCGAGCACGGGGCCAAAAACCCCGTAAAAGGGTCATTTTTCACTCTGAAAATGTGGTGTGTCCACCTTGCATTTTGGGCATTTCCTGTCGCGGGCACTAGGCCTACCCACACAAGTGAGGTACCATTTTTCTAGGAAGACTTTGGGGAACGCGGGGTGGGTGGAATTTTGTGGATCCACGCAGATTCCAGAACTTTCCACCACAGAAATGTGAGGAAAATGTGTTTTTTGGGACAATTTTTTAGGTTTGCAAGGGATTCTGGGTAACAGAACCTGGTTAGAGCCAGTCAAGTCACCCCATACTGGATTCCCCTGGGTGTTTAGTTTTAAAAAATGTATAGGTTTTCTAGGTTTCCCTAGGTGCCGTCAGAGCTAGGGTTCAAAAACTCCAGCTAGGCACTTTGCAAAAAAAGGGTCATTTTTCACTCTGAAAATGTGGTGTGTCCACCTTGCGTTTTGGGCCGTTTCCTGTCGCGGGCACTAGGCCTACCCACACAAGTGAGGTACAATTTTTATCGGTAGACTCAGAATTGTAGAGCAACTGTTATTACCTATTGAGTTTCGATGCATTTCTGCCTTCCAAATGAAAGACAATCTGTAAAAAAGAAGTCATTTTGAAAAATGACCTATAATTCCCATGCTAGTATGGGTACTCCCGATTTCGGAACTGTGCAAATATCTACTGTTTCTAAACTCTATATTTTGTTCCCATTTCAGAAATACATAGGTGTCTTTCATACCAATTTTTCCATGTATACATTTTCCCAAAATAATTGCTATATACCCGGTACATAATAAAAAACCATTGCAAGACGCTGCTCAGTTATTGGCTCTGGGTTCGTCGGGTTGTTGGTGAACCTACAAGTCCTATATATCCCCACAACCAGAAAGGTCCAGCAAATGTAACGGTATATGGCTTTCATACAGCTGTCATAATTAGAAGAAGTTACAGGTGAAAACGTTGACACAAATGGCTGTTTTTTTCAACTAATTTTCAATTTTTCCTATATTTAACTGTTAGTTTCTATGAAGAAACCTTGAAGGATCTACACAAATGACCCCTTGCTGAATTCAGAATTTTGTCTACTTTTTTTAAAATGTATATCTCTCCAGGATCCATTATTGCTTTCATACCCATTTCTACCATTAACTGGAAGGAGGTTGAAAGCACAAAAAATAGCAAAAATAGGCTATGTCCCAGAAAAATGCCAAAACTGTGTAAACATTTTTCGTTTTCCGACAAAAGTCTGCATGTCCCTGAAAGCTGGGAAGATGGTGATTTCAGCACCACAACCCCTTTTTTGATACCATTTGCAGGGAAAAAATCAGACGCTTTCATCTGGTGCCCTTTTTTCCCATTTTTCCCCAAAAAACAAAATTTAGCTGTATTTTGGCTAATTTCTGGGTCCGCTCCAGGGGAATCCACAAACCTTGGGTACCTTTTGAATCCCCATGATGTTGGAAAAAAAGGGCGCAAATTTGGTGTGGATACCTTATGTGGTCAAAAAGTTACAGGGGCCTAAGCGCGAACTACCCCAAATAGCCAAAAAAAGGCTTAGCACAGGGGGGGAAAAAGCCTAGCAGCGAAGGGGTTAAATCATTCCTAAAGAACAGGGAAAACACAGTGAAACTGGACAATTTTTGCTCCAGTACCTTCCTTCTACCTTGTGGGGTGCCAGAGGGATCATTGCTTAGTCACACCCTGTTTAATCTCTACATAAGAGAGCTTGCCCCCTTGGTCAAATCCTTCGGCTTCTCTCTTACTTCATACGCATATGACACGCAGATCGTTCTGTCTGCTGCCAATAACACCAGTTACATCTGTCATCAGCTTCATAACTGCATGGGAGAGATTGGCAGATGGATGAGTAAGCATTGTCCCAAACTTAATTCAGATAAAACTGAAGTGATTCTTCTGGGAAACAAACCTCATCTCTGGTCTACCACTTGCTGGCCATCGTAACTGGGTGCTCTACCCCGACCCACCACAAAGGCTAAAAGCCTTGGGGTAACACTTGATGATAAGCATAATTTTAGCAAACAAGTTAACTCAGTTCTATCCTCCTGTTCTAATACTCTTTGAATTATAAGAAAAATTATACACTTTCTTCCCAACAAGTCTAGAAAAACAGTCACATCCCCTTAATTCTATCTAAAATGGATTATTGTAATGGACTTTACATTAATCTTCAGGCACAATCTCCAGGTGTTACAGAACGCAGCCGCCAGATTACTTCTTAACCTCCCCAAACACTACTCTGTTTCTCAAGCAATCAAAGATCTACATAGGCTAGCGATTGGGAATCGCATTAAATTTAAGGCACTCTGCCTCACCTTCAAAGGCTTTTCATGCCACATGGCCAGACTTTCTGAGAAAATCCATTTCATGGTACGTTCCCAACAGGAACCTGAGATCTAGTGGATTCTACAAAGTTACCACCTTCAGATTTAAGAAAACTAAATGGGGTGGAAGCAGCTTCCTGGCGGGAGCAACCAAGGAATGGAATCTTCTGCCAATGCACTTAAGATCAGCACCCTCTCTACAGGTTTTCAGAAAGCTTCTGAAAACCTAGCTTTTCACTCTCTAGCCTGCTGATTGTTCCCCATGCTCTCTGCTGAGCTGGCGCCAAGACACCCTAGGGTAAACGTAGCTCTTTACAAGTATTTAACATAAAATAACAAATGCACCTGACTACCCCACCCCCCATGGGGAGGCATAAGAGTGGCTAAAAGAGGAGAAAAAGATTGATCTCTCTATGTTAATCCCTCTTTCAATGTGTGATGCAATCTGCACCACACATCGAAATACGGAAACGCCTATATTGATTTTGTATTTTGCAGGACAACAACATTTATTTTGTTGCACAACAACAACCGCTCCTGCAATGCAGGCACCCTTGCATCATGGCATAAGGGTGTCTGCATTGGTGCACGGCTGATATTTGTTCCCTGCTGCAGGGGTGAAGGACTGGAATGTACCATATCTTCTATTGATGCCGCATTCCTGCCCTTTTATTTTTACACAAGGCAGTGCAGCTTGAAGGACTGCTGCGCTGCTGTCCGCCACAACATAGTAAATGAGCCCCACAGTACTACTATCACCAGAGGCCTGTGCTGTGCGAATGTTACATCTCATTACACTTTGGTGGTGTATGCCTCTCAATAACATATGTGATGCAATGCAAAGCCACCTTGTGCAATTTGTCTTGCTCTGTAAAAATTGGCCACTATACAAGCATTACACTGTGTGAAAGTTGTGTCTTGTGTGTGTTGTTTTGTGTGTACACAAACAAAAGCCATGGAATATGATGCAAATCAAGATTTACTAGGTGTTGTAAACTTTGCAATGCGTACTATTCCTATGCTGACCCAGGTAAGGCGTAAAGGATGTGTAATATAGAGAAATACCTACATGTCTACATTTTCTATGTGTAACTTGTGTGTTGCATTATGCAGTACACATTGAAAAGTACAAACAACTCTTTGGAATCTATGTTGAGTGTGACGGTGTCCTTCCTGCACCAAAGACAATACCCCCTGCAACACAGGCAACCTTACTCCATGGTTCATGGGTGCCTGCTTTTGCCCTTGGAAGACCATTGTGTGCCACTGCATGGGAAAAGGACAGCAATGTGATCCATCACATACATAAGGCCCATTCATTACCTCTCCTTTTGACCCAGGGCAGCACGGATCACCTGTGGTGCATCCTAGTGTCAAAACTATGGGCCTCATTTATGAGGTTTTGGCACAGGGCAGCACCGCAAGGAATCTTGCTGTACTGCCCTGTCAAAAACAAAAAGCCAGGAATGCACCGTATCTATGGGATATGGTGCATTCCTGTCCTTTTCCCCTGCTCTGGTGCACCCTTGCGCCATGATGTAAGGTTGCGGCGTTGCCCAGCTAATTGTTTTTGTGCAGGAAGGGACACCTTTCTGCACATAATCAATCAGTACAGGCGATTTCCTTTTTCTATGTGTGCTGCAGAATGCAGCACACATAGAAAAAGGAAAAAATTAGGAGAAATGAAAGCATTTCTCCTTGTTGCACCTCCCTAACGCCACCCCTGGGATGGTGTTAGATTCTGACGCATTCCTAGGTTTACAATTTCTCGAAAATCTGGGAATACATAGGAAGGATGTGAGAAGGCATATGTGTGCAGCAAGTTAGCCACACACAGACATACCAACTGTTGTATCTGACAGTGTCACCCTTGTATTTTACATGGTAAGCCATGACCAATAGGAGTCCGTTGGGGAAACACATCATATATGTGATGTGGGGCAGGTTGCAAACGGTGCATGCATTAGGAGGGAGTCTGTAGGCTAACGGATTCACCATGACACATATGTCAAAGTTGGATGTAGTGAAACAGGGTTTAGCAAGGTATAGGAAGAAATAGTGTGCCACCACTAAGCCATTGAGGAAGGGATCATATGAGGCTCATTTCAATGTCCCCAGTTGTGTGCTAAACCTGGGTATCCACACGTCACAATACCAACACCTATACTATTTGTTGCCCAAGTTAACCCACATCCAACAAATACAGGCTGCCATGTAAGTCCCTTGGCTATGTCCATGCATATTGTTGTCGTACTAGGCACATGTCAAATAATGAAGGCTCTGGCTTACATCAGTGTATTGCAGTAAGTTGTGTCCCTGGTCATAATTGATAATTGGCAGAGGAGACATGTACGTGTCCAACTGAGGGAACCACAGTCAAACTATGGGCCTTATTTACAAGCCACTTGTGCTGCTGGGCCATGACTTTTAACATGGGAAAAAGTTATGTATGAGCGGCGCAAGGGACTTGAAATCAAAGCCCTGTGTGTGATACTATTAAGATGAACTACTCCTCCAATGATGAAACTGGTGTATGTTCATGCTACAAATTTTCATATTTTCAATATGCCCATTCCCTCAGAGTGTCTACACTATGAACACTGCCCATTAACATGGAGTCAAGTGTGTGCACTTAAATCACATCAGTACCCACCACTAAGAACACCACCCTAAGGACATGTCCTCACACATTTTTGCAGTGTATCAGCATGTGAAGCAGAGTAGATTACATGTGAGGACTTCAGACCCCCCTGACTACATGATTGCTCAAAGTGCATGGAAGACACCACAACAGTCCAGAGTGCTCTTGTGTACTGTGTCAAAGACAGACTGCAGGTACAAAACAAAAGAAATTAACAAGCCACATCACTTTCACAGGTGGAAAGGGCTGATTACTAGTCATAGGGAAAGCCGCCGCCCCATGGTTAAGAGTTCAATATGCACAATTGTGCTTTAAATCACTCAAAATGTAATGTTGCTCAATCTAAATGCCAGTCCACTGTAGCTTCACACATGAAGATGCAGCATATGTGCAATGGCATTATACACATCTACAAGACCACATTAAAAGGACACTGGGTGGATCCTCAAGGCCATGTAGACATGGATTGAGGCAACACTGTGCAAGTTGTGGTTTACCTCACACTACAATGTGGAGATGTGCCAGGGGCCTCAAGGTGTGTGCTCCTAGGTAGCAGTCCTGGCATTTCAGCAATTTTCAGATGAACAGCAAGCTGTAATGTTGGGAATGTGGCAATATCTGACGCATCACCAGGGAAGGTGTAGGGGAGGTGTGACAAGGAGCTATCAGCTCATAAGTCTACAAAATGTCTACTGCCTATCTATGTTGCATTCATCAGCACCAACGGAAAGCACAAATAGCCCCCATATCTTGTATCTGGTCAGGAAGCTGAAATGTTAGGCACCAAAACCAGCATCCCAACAATACCTGCACTATAGCACCATGGTGCAAGGGGACCTGCGTTAGGCCATGGCAGCCCTTTGTGGACTGCACTGTGGAAGAGGACAGAATTGCACAAATTCTCATCGATATGGTGCAATCATGCCCTTTATGTTTTATGTGATGCTGTGTAGCAAGATACTTGCTATGCTGACCTACTCCATCAACTTGTAAAGGATGCCATTACCCTCAACCATGTTGACACTTGTGAAAAGCTGTCAAACATAAACATCAACCTACATTGTTTCACATTTCAGTGGACGAAACACCTACTCCTGAGCAGCTACCTGTCGTGGTTGTGGATCCTGGGGAGGATGACAGTGTGCCAAGCCTGGATCAAGACATTCTTCAGGAAATCTTCTAAACCATCTGAACCCCCTCTCCAGTCACGAGAAGGGCCAGCTGCAGTGCGGGGTCTGCACATGATCTGTCTCGCACACATCTTGCAATACCTCACAGCACATCACTAGCACCAGACTCAGCTGACCATCTAAATGTTTTTGAACAGCATGTGGTAGAAGTGCAGAGTCAGCTTGTAGATGAGGTGCGAACAGGGATGGAGACCATGGAAACCACCCTAGAGGAAGTCCGTAGGGGCCTCAGCCCCAATAGGGGCAGCTCGGAGGCAGTAAGAAGAACCTACTCTCCGTGGCTTGGACGGGTCCTTGACTGACATCGCTGGTGTCATGCAGCTGAGGCACGAGCAAATGCCCAGCCAAGTGGCACCTGCAAGGTTGCCAACAGGGTGGGGGGCATCCAGAACATCCTGGAGTCCATGGAGCGGAAGCAGGAGAACTACATTGCTACAATGGCTGCTTACCATCGTGATGTAGCTGCTGTGCTGGCACACTAGCAAGTCCTCCTCAACGCTTTGCTGCCTTACCTGTTGGCACAGGGAAATGCATCGGGGAACCAGGGCTCTATATCTTCAGCCCTTGATGTGTGTGTGGCTTCTTTGGCTTTGGGACCTTCTATAACACCCTCACTCGAGCCAACACATACATCAGAGGATGAAGATGTGCACTTCACTTCTGTGTGAAGGAAAACTGCCATGTAGCATATCGCTTTGCCACATGACCAATGTCTCCAATGCCCTGTGCTATTACTCATGCCAGTGTACTTCTCAACAGAAACTGTCCTTCATTTACTTGACCACTGGTTGATCTCTCATCCCTCTGTGGACTGTCTGTGTGTTTTTTTTTATAATAGTGATTGAATATTCCTCTTCACTGGAACATTCCTCTCCTCTACATGTCCCATGACATGTATTCCCCATGGACTGTGTTTGGACATCCACTGGATCATTAACTATGTTAGGGGTTGTTTGCTTCTGGACTGCCAGTTTACCCTTGCTCCTTGGTTGTTGTGTAAATAAATTTACATTCACTTATCAGCATGCATGCTATAATTTCTGCCCATGAGTGGAGTAAGTAGTACATGATATATGTGATTACTCAAGGCACAACCTGACATCTATTGTAAAATGTCCGTATGAGAACCAGTGGAAAATGTTCAAAGTACATGCAAAATGGTACATACAATCCCCAACTTCAGCAAATTATCAGGTTGTAATCCAAACTTAAATGTATGAATTACAACAATAGTTGAACTACCAATGTTACGGATACATGTAGTTGTTGCCCAGGTGGGTGATACAAAATGCATATTAGAATGGAAACCTATGCTATGGTGCAGAAACTTGGTGTTTGGGATAGTGTGTAAATGAATGGCAGCAGTGTGCCACCAAACACATCCTAGATTTCTCTCAATGTGTTAACAACATCACAGATATGGTACTTGCTGCAACACCCCAAAACACACTACAGCATTTCCATACTGCCTGTCTTGGAATGTGTATTCATTCATAGCAAAAGTTCACATTTATATCAACTTTGGACATTTGACTGTCCCTTAAGTGAGTACATAGCAAACACAAACATTCTTGTCCTCATTTTCAAGAGATATGTGCATTGCAGTGCAGCAGGCCTTCGGTCTGCAATGCCGGGCATCAAATTAAAAAGCCTGGTATGATCATTTTCAACCATATACGACACATTCGTGTTCTTCTCCCATACGCCGGTGCACAAACAGCTGGTGTGTGCTAATGCAGACACCCTAGCACCATGGTGCAAGGGTGCCTGTGTTGCAGGAGTGATTGCTTTTGTGTAGGAAAGAACATCTTCCTGCCCTTAAAAAGTCTAATAATGGCGTTATCCACTTTCTATGTTTGCTGCAGAATGTAGCACACATTTAAAAAAGTAAATAGCAATTGAAAATAGGTATTTCACCACTTTGGACATCCTTTAAGGCTTCCCTGGGAAGGACTGGGAATCTGACACTTTTCATGGTTTAAGGCACTTTGTAGATCTGGGAGTGTCTAAGGTTCCATTGATGTAGTGTGTAAACACCCACATCAACACCCATCGTACACCCCTTTCACACAGACTAATGCGTAAAAGGGGCCCATATTTGCAAGGACTTGTAAACTTATGCAATTTACCTTTATGTGGCCTTGTAAATATAGGCTGCCATACTTTGTCCCACCTGTGGTGTAGTGGGGCTTGTAAATGAGGCCCTCTGACTGCTTGGATTCTCCACCAACTGACACACATATGATAATAATTTGAGCTCTGAAAACAGCATGTGCTTAACAAAACCTAAGAAGATATCACAACTTACAAGGTGTCTAATGAGTAAGCAGTCGTGAAAATGTAACACTTGTTTATTTAAAAAAAGATTAATAAGGAAAACCCTAACAAAATTAAACCTACACTATTACAACCTATTTTAACATTGCTTACACTACCCTAAACTAACTTAGCTAAACTATCCTAACTTATACCTAAACTATTCTACCTAACCTTACCTTATCCTACTCTACACATGTAAAACAGCACAGCAGGGGTCGTGGAGTCTCATGATTAGGGTATGGTGGGAGACAGTGTTGAAGGCGGCCGAGAAGTCGAGGAGGATGTGGGCTGCTGTTTCTCCCCTGTTGTGGAGGGAGTGGATGTTGTCTGTGGCGGAGAGGAGGGCAGTCTCGGTGCTGTGGCTACTTCACAAGCAGTATTGAGAGGAGTCTAGGATGTGGTTGGCTTCGATGAACTCGGAGAGTTGGGCGTTGATGGCCTTCTTGATGACCTTGGCTGGGAAGGGGAGCAGGGAGATAGGTCTGAAGTTCTTGAGGTCTGTCGGGTCAGCTGACGGTTTCTTCAGCAGGGGGTTGATCTTGGTGTGTTTCCAGTCATCAAAGAAGGTGACGGTCTTGATGGAGCAGTTGATGGTGTGACGTAGTTTGGGGGAGATGGTGGCTCTGTGGAAGATGTGGTGTGGACATGGGTCTGAGGGGGCTCCGGAGTGAATGCTGTTCATGGTCTTGAGGGTGTCCTCTGTGGTTAGTGGGATCCAGTTGAGCAGGATCTGTTGAGGGGTGTCGTCGTCATGTGGGGTAGTGGCGGGAGTGATGGGCGAGTCTTTGGTGTCAAAGCTGTTCTAGATCGGCTTGATCTTGTGGTGGAAGTATGTGCTGAGTTTGTTGCAGAGGTCTTGGGAGGGTGGGACTTCAGTGGTCCTGCTGTGGGGTTTGGTGAACTCCTTGATGATGGCAAAGAGTTCTTTGCTGTTGTGTGCATTGGCGTTGATTCTGACATGAAAGGCCATTTTCTTTGCAGTTTTGAGGAGGGTGTGGTGTGCGGAGGGGGTGGCTTTGAAGGCTGCGCGGGTTTCAGGGCTTTTGTTGTTCCTCCATCTCTTCTCGAGCTGTCTACAGGTGCATCTGGACTCATGGAGGGTGGGAGTAAACCAGCTGGCTTACTTGGAGTGTTGCTTGCTGGGTACTGTCTTGAGGGGCGTCAGTGCGTCGGAGCAGTTTCATATCCACCAGTGGAGGTTGCGTGCTGAGGTATTGGCGCCTATGGATGGCGGCGGTATGGTTGAGCTGAGGGAGGTGGAGAGATGTTCTTCAGTGACCTTGTTCCAGTTGCGACGGGGGGCGGTGGGTGCATTGATGTATGGTGGGTTTAATGAAGGCGAAGCGAGCTCAGTGGTGGTTGGTCCAGAGGAGTTCGGAGGTGTGGCTGTAGGTGATGTTTTTGCTGGCGGAGAAGACAGGGTCGAGAGTGTGTCCTGCTGCGTGGGTCGGGGAGATGATTAGCTGTTTGAGTCCTATGTTGGTGAGGTTCTCTAGGAGGGATGCGGTCTCCTGGTTGTGGGGTTGTCCAGGTGGAAGTTGAGGTTCCTGTGTAGGATGTAGTCGGTGGATGCGAGAGCCTGGGGTCCGATGAAGTCGATGATGGCATCGGTGAAGGGTGGGCAGGGGTCAGGTGGTCTGTAGACGAGGGTCCCGTGGAGGGTGATGTTGGGGTTGGTCTGGACCTGAAAGTGGAGGAGTTCCATGTTTGCCGTGGGGTCGCCTGAGTGGGTGGTCAGGCGGAGGGAGTCCTTGTTGACGATGGCTCTTACGGGTCATTTGCGATCCTTGTGGGTGATCTTGTAGCCTTCGGGAATGGCGATGGCGATATCTGGGCACGAGCTGGAGTTCGTCCAGGTTTATGTGAGGAAGGCGATGTCAGGATACAAAGTCAAGTAGGTCCCTGATTTCTGTGGCAAGTCAGTGGAGGGAACACGTATTGAGGAGGATGCAGCTGAGATGGTCAGGTGTGCTGTGGGTCTGCCGGGCCTCGGGCAGGGCTGGAGTGCAGAGGTGGGTGAGAGTGCAGCTCCAGTTTTGGCAGGAGAAAGGTCCTTGGGTGTCCTTCGGTGACACAAGGCAGCAGGGGGTGTGGCATCTGGTGCGGAGGATGAGGAGGGAGCTGGCATCGTATCAGTGGAAAGTCTGAGAACCAGGGTCTGTGGTGCAGGGCGTGCTCCCAGCGCTAACGGGCGGAGGCAGGCTTACCTTTGGCATGCCAGCGGCGTGCTCTCTCCACGCACCCACTGCACGCACCCCCTGCAGCCGCCATTCCGCCATTAAGTAATATGAGGGGGAGGGCTGGACATCTGGGAGGTGGGAAGCGGGAAACACAGTGGTAGGAAGGGGGCGGGGCTGTGGGGGTCGAGCAGCATCAGGGGCACGGCACAAAGCGAGGGAAAAAAGTGACAACAGCAAAAGTGAAAACAGCAATGAAAAGGGTGAAATATGCATAAAGGAGTGCAAAAGAGGCAAAGAGGCAGAAAGCAAGAGGACAGAAGGACAGAAAGCAAGGGGCAGAAGACAGACCAACAACAGAGCAAAGATGCTCCCCACTAGCCCACCCGGGATGAGGCACAGGTGGGAGCCTGTGGGTGGAAGAGGGCCTCGAACCATCAACCAGCGAGGGTCAGTGAGTCTGCAAGGGGCAGCAGCTACCAGGCAGAGCTACCCAGGAAGGGAAGCAGATCACTGACACGACACTTTGTAAATCTGGGGATGGTTCGGATTCCATGGATGCTACATAGGAACACCCACATCAACAACCATAGAACGCCCCTATTACGCAAAATAATGCTTGAAGGAAGACCCATATTTACAAGGCCATGATAAGTAACACAGGGTAACTTTACTTGGCCATGTCAATATGTGAAAGCCCATTGTGATGCCGGTGCACCTAAAGAGTAGACGCACCCGTGGCACAATGGCCTTGTAAATGAGGCCCTTAATGACCACACTCTGCAGAGCATGAATTTCTGGAGACTGCTTAGATACATACGTACTTTTTGCCACAGAAAATACTTCAGTCTATACCATTGCTTGTTTGTCTTAATCACTTAGCTCCTTACATGTGACTATTGCACTGTAAATGAAAGTTCTGAAGTATTGACACATACAGCCTCATTAAGGTATGAGGATGCATGTATGTAACAGTATTGGTTAGGGGGCACAGACTCCAGTTGAAACCTCTACCCTGTGGACATGTAAGTGGGCTCCCTTGCATCATTTGGGGGTAGGGTGTTGACAAAATATTTCGGACTCATTTTTGACCTAGCAGGTAGTCGGACAGGACTTTCTGTGCAGTGCTGGATGTGTCCAATATCATAGATGAGGCCCTTCCCTGCACTGCATGGCTCGGATTTGTTACATTATGATTCCCTTGGGGCCATGGCCCTGGTCTCATGATATGTGATTATATATGAGTTGGTCAATTATGATGCCATACTCAGCTATGCCTCTATATGACACTTCAAAACTTGAATACAACTTGTATATCGCAACTTACCAACATTTCCAGACACTTCAAGGCCTAGATGTCCAGGAGATCTTGCTCATGGTTGACAATGTCACCACACCAATGTTTTACTGCCGAAGGTTCCTGTCCACACCGTATATTCGGTTCATTTGGTACCGCATCGTCTCCCACCGGTACCTGTAGTACACTGCCTCCACTTCCAATCGTGTTGGGCAGATAGTGTACAAGAGAACCCCAAACTCCTGCTCAGTCAGATTCCTGGACCTGCCCGACATCTCTCTACACCCACAAAAGACTTCCTAACACCCTAATGAAAATTAACTATACTAATGACTACCCCTTCCCCCTAAAACTATTACAAAATACCCCTTAATATACGACTCACAAATTCACAAAATACAAAAAACACGACAAAACTGACAAAATGAGACAGGACACACAATGCACAGATGGAAATACAACTTGCAAACACCACCAAAATCTCCAGCCAGCAACTATATCCTCCAACACCAAGCACAGACAAAAAGACAGCAAATGAGAAAGTGAAATGAACTTGCAACTTCCTGGTTTGCAGCAGGGCCATGACTTCATATCCTGTTTCGATGTGACACGTGTTTGACGAATGTGCCATTTTTCGTAATTTCCATGACAATTTTCTGATGCATCAATCAATCAATCAAGGTTTTATATAGCGCGCTACTCACCCGTGAGGGTCTCAAGGCGCTGAGGGGGGGGGGGGGGCAGCTCCGGATCAGTTGAAGAGCCAGGTCTTGAGGTCCTTCCTGAATGTGTGCAGGGTCGGGGAGCATCTGATGTTCACAGGGAGCTCATACCAGGTCTTGGCTGCAATGTGGGAGAAGGCTCTCCCACCTGTTCTGTTTCTGCGGATGTGGGGACCTCTGCCAGGGCGAGGTCGGCGGATCGGAGGTTCCTCTTGGATAATCTCTCGTTGAGGTATTTGGGTCCGATGTTGTTGAGTGATTTGTAGGCGTGGGTGAGGAGTTTGAAGGTGACCCTCTTCTCGACGGGGAGCCAGTGGAGGTCTCGTAGGTGTTGGGTCATGTGTTCGTGATGCGGTGTCCCGAGGTTGAGTCTGGCTGCAGCGTTCTGGATGGTTTAGAGTTTGTTTAGAAGGGTTCTGTTGATACCGGCGTATAGGGCGTTGCCGTAGTCCAGTCTGCTGGTTATGAGTGCGTGGGTGACGGTTCTTCTGCAGTCGGGGGGGATCCATTTGAAAATCTTGCGGAGGATGCGTAGGCAGTTGAAACTGGTGGAGGCAACGGCGTTGATCTGGCGGTTCATGGAGAGAGAGGAGTCGAGGATGATGCTGAGGTTTCGTGAGTGGTCTGTGGGGGTGGGCGGGCTCCCGAGGGCGGCGGGCCACCAGGTGTTGTCCCAGGCGGAGGTGCAGGGTCCGAGGATGAGGACCTCGGTCTTCTCAGAGTTGAGCTTCAAACAGCTGTCTTTCATCCAGGCTGCCACATTCTTCATTCCTTCCTGAAAACAGAGTCTGGTGTCTTCGGTCTTCTTCGTGAGTGAGAGGATGAGCAGGGTGTTGTTGGCGTAGGATACAATGCTGAGCCCATGCTGTCTGACGATGGCGGCCAGGGGGGCCATATAGATGTTGAAGAGCGTGGGGCTGAGTGATGATCCTTGGGGTACTCCGTAGTTTATATTGGTGGGTTCGGAGAGGAAGGGAGGGAGTCTGATCCTCTGGGGTCGGCCAGAGAGAAAGGATTGGATCCAGTCGAGGGCAGTTCCTTGTATCCCTGCGTCGTGAAGTCTGGCTGCGAGTGTGCGATGTGAAACGGTGTCAAAGGCTGCGGAGAGGTCCAGAAGGATGAGGGCCGCAGTGTGTCCCTGGTCGAGTAGCATGCGGATGTCGTCAGTGGCGGCGAGGAGGGTGGTCTCGGTGCTGTGGTTGCTGCGAAATCCAGACTGGGAGGCGTCCAGGATGGAGTTCTCTTCGATGAAGGCGGTCAGTTGCGCGTTTACGAGTCTCTCGGTGACTTTGGCCGCGAAGGGGAGGAGAGAGATGGCCCGGTAGTTTTTCAGGTATGTTGGGTCGGCCGTTGGTTTCTTGAGGAGGGGTTTAATCTCCGCCTGCTTCCAGTCATCTGGGAAGATGCCGGACATGAAGGAGGCGTTGATGGTCCGTCCTAGTTCGGGTGCGATGGCAGCGGCGGCCCTGTGGAATATGTGCGCTGGGCAGGGGTCCGTTGGGGCTCCTGAGTGGGTTTTCTTCATGGTCGCGGTGATGTGTTCTATGGTGGCGGGATTCCAGGTCATGATGGATGGCTTATCGGCGGCAAGGGGGGGGGGGTGGTGTCCGGCGTCTGTTCGTTGAAGTTGTCATAGAGGACCTTGATCTTCAGATGGAAGTAGGAGCTGAGCTTGTCGCAGAGTTCTTGGGAAGGTGTGACGTCCGTGGCTTCGCTGGGGTGTTTGCGAATTGCTGTATGACGTTGAACAGTTCCTTGGCGTTGGTTGCGTTGGTCTGGACTTTGTCTCTTATGAAGGTCCGTTTGGTGTCTCTTATGTGCTGGTGGTATTCCTTCAGGGCACTCCTGTGATTGTTCTGTGCTTCCATGGTTTTCTGGTTTCGCCAGGTTTTCTCTAGGCGTCTGCAGGAGCGTCTGGCTTCTTGTAGTTCTGTGGTGAACCAGGCGGCCTTCAGAGGGCATTGTTTGGCGGGGCGGCGGAGGGGTGCGAGTTTGTCGGCGCAGCAGGAGATCCAGCGGTGAAACTCCCTGGCTGCGGAGTTGGTGTCGGTCGAGGCGCTGGGGGGGGCTTGGAGGAGGGTGGTGTTGAGGTGTTCCTCTGAGACCTTGCTCCAGTTCCTTCGTGGCGGGTGCGGGGAGGCTTGGGTGTGGTGGTGGTGTTGAAGGTGAAGTGGACGCAGTGGTGGTCCATCCAGAGGGGCTGGGTGGTGTGGCTGAAGCGGATGTTTGTCCCACCCGCGAAGATTGGGTCGAGGGTGTGTCCAGCTTTGTGCGTGGGCGTGTTGACCAGCTGCTTCAGTCCGAAGTTGGCGGGGATGTCGAGGAGAGTGGTGGAATCGGGGTCGTCGCAGTTGTCGAGGTGGAAGTTCAGGTCCCCGAGTAGGATGTAGTCCGTGGAGGTGATGGCATGGGGTGCGGCGAGCTCGGCGATGGTAGTTGCGGACTGGGTGCGAGGTCCCGGTGGTCTGTAGATGAGGGTGCCGCGTAGCGTGGTCCTGGGGCTGGTCTGGATCTGGAAGTGGAGGTGTTCTGTGTTGGAGTGGGGGTCACTCGTGCTGGATGTGGAGAGTCGGAGGGGGGTCTTGTGTGCGATGGCGAGTCCTCCTCCTGGGCGGTGGGGGCGGTCCTTTCTCTGGATCTTGTAGCCGTCGGGGATGGCAATGGCGATGTCGTGGCCGGAGGTGGCATTGGTCCACGTTTCCGTGAAGAAGGCGACGTCGGGCGAGAGGGTGTCGATCAAGTCCCAGATCTCTATGGCGTGTCGGTGCAGGGAGCGCACGTTGAGGAGAATGCAAGTTAGGGTTTCAGCGGTGCGTGCATCAGGCGGGCCTTCGGCGGTTGAGGTGGTTTTGTCGACGGTGAAGGATCTGCGGCAGAGTCTACACGAGAACTGTCCATGGGTGGTGATGGGCGAGGAACTTTTGCAGTCGGTGTGTCTTCCGGGGTTGAGTGCATAGCTTGAAATAATGTAAAATGCAAGTTACTCAATTGGGCAATGCATTATTCTTCAGGCAGGACCACTGATGCGTGTTTTACAGCTGGCACTATTTAGACTTATGTGCCTCATTTCGTCTGAAAGCGCCATTTTGTGGACAAAAATTTCACAATCAACAGATTGTGAACTAAATCATTGTCACTCATTTTTTATTCACCAATGTCCCTGTTGATTATGATACATGACTTTTCATGGCATGATTTTGACGTTTCCTGCACCAAAGTCAACTTTCTACTGATGCATGACTTTTCATGGCATGATTTTGATGTTTCCTGCACCAACCTCAACTTTCTATTGATGCATGACTTTTTATGGCATGATTTTGACATTTCCTGCACCATCGTCAAATTTCTATTGATGCATGACTTTTCATGCCACAATTTTGGCGTTTCCTGCACCAGCGTCAACTTTCTATTGATGCATAACTTTTCATGGCATAATTTTGACGTTGGATGCAGAAAGGTCCACTTTCATTCCATTGAGTTGTTTTAAGCTCACCAATATCCCTGTTGAAAGCTCCTTCATAAAACAATGAATTGTGCATTACATTTCAACAGCTTTAAAATGGGCACCAGTGCCAAAAGTCTGAAGCCTATGATTGCCAACTTGAGGCCTAGTTCTTTCTAATTGCAGGCTACTGTCCTTACACTTCAAAATAAGCATTATTTTATAATTAACAAAAGCGCTCTAACAAAGATGGAACTGTTTTCAAGTGTTAACTTGCCAATCTATCCACAGAACATGCATTTAAACAAGCATTTGCAATGCAATCGGTCTCGCCTTTGGGACCTTATATGTATTTAGCTATGCAGCATATTAGCCTGGGTGATGAAACATCTACTGTTCTTTGACATGGAGGGAAAGTAAGCACCGAACTGCGTGACACGCCAGGTATGGGAACACATGGAGAGAAATATTGCCTTTCAGCGGGAAATGGTATAGTCCAAAGCTTTGTTTTTAATATGAAAGCAGGGCCTTCGGTGGTCATATAACTGAAAATACAAGATTTGAAAAAAATATTATTGTCTATGGGTGCTCGTGTAAGACAATTTCTATGGACTGGAATCTAGAGAATGCTAAAGTGATTTTGGTATTTTACTGACCTCTGCTGGTCGTTTTCTATCAAGACAGTTAAATAGAGGCAGTTGAACAGAAAAAAGTCCCTAAGTGGAAGCAGACAAGTCCTAGGGCTGATCTCCAGAGCCCACAAAGTACATACACATATAAGTATATACTAAAGTATATACTAAAGTATATATACTAAAGTATATATACTAAAGTATAGTCAAGAGGTCTCGAATGCTCGACCTAAAAAGTATAGGAAAAGTTAATCACTCGTTTGTTTTATAACTTTGCACACCTCACTTGAAATGTAATGTGCCTTTTTGCTTTAAACTCATTAGCTTGTGCTAACATCTATACTACATGGGAACGATTCTTTAGAGCATTTATCACTGGAGTCCACAATTATGTGTTTTAAATTTTAAATCTCATTCATGTCCCTGATATGCATTTCTGTCAGTACTGACACTCAGTTTAATGTACATACCTAACTCTAAACGCAGCGCATATATTTGATAAATACCATTTGTGAGTTCAGTGCTCAACCTAGAGGCTATAATTTCAAACCAAGAACGCTCTTGAGGTATTCAGTTAGGCATGTCACTTTCCATTAAGTTCTGTTTGATGTTTTTAATATTTCTTCTAATCAACAGCTCGGTTGTCAAAGTCAATTGCAATCCGATTTTTTACAAAAATATTTAAGTAAGCGTTTTAAATATGTCTTTCTGCAGCAGGCTTAGAAACATTTCTATGCCTCCGCATTAGTTAGCTGCTGGGCAATTACCCGCATAGCTAATTTTAAATCTTCAGTTGAAAGTTAAAAGTGTAGATCGTAACTTCGTGAATTCTTCTACAAGAATTGCAAAGATATTCCTGCAAAGAGAAAAAATAAATAGACAAAGCGCCAATTAGGATTTTTTCTCTGGACACCTGTGGAATAGGTCGACTTTTGTATTGTAGTTCATATAAGCGATGACAGACTTCTCCAACGATGATAGCAAACACCACGCACATCTCTTTTCATGCAGAGAAGGTAAAAAAAAGAGTTTTTTACTCTATAATATGCTGAAGCTGAATACTAATCTCTTCAACCTTGTTATAGTATTTAAACACAGGTGAAAGAAACACCTAAAGAAATATCCACCCCATCACTTCCTCCTGTAACATTGCAGTCTTTAACTCTTCCTTCTCCTCTTCTGAGTTCACTAGACCTTGAGTCGGATGCACAAATGCATTAGGCATTCGCAAAAGGTCCGATTTGCAAAATCAGGGCATTTGCAACCGGAGAAAGGCCTTTAGGTATGCAACAAACCAAAATTTTAAATTGGCAAAACATTGGCGAGTGGCAATTTCCGTTTGCGCCTAAATGCCTAATCGGTATTTGGAAGGGGTGTGTTTAGGGTGTCCCTTCCAAGTACCAATTCGGAATGGGATGGATTAAAGGTTTGCCTCTGAAATCTGGTCACAACACATTAATACTGACTACACTAACGTAATGGTAGCCCATTTTGTGAATGTTAACAAAAATATTTTTTAAAGAAGAGGCAGTGGTCCCATGGATGTGGTGTGTGAGTAGCTGTATGGGTGAGTGAGTGGATATCGAAGGGGCTGTATGGGTGGGCGAGTGGCTGTTTGAGTGGGTGTTTGGTTACCTTAGTGGGTGTGTGAGTGGCGGTATTGGAGAGTGAGTGTCTGTATAAGTGGCTGTATGGGTAAGTGAGTGAATGGCTATGTAAGTGATTGTGAGAGTGTGTGAGTAGTTGTAGGGGTGTGTCAATAGGTCTGTTGAGATGCTGTATAGGTGAGTGACAGGCTGTCTGAGTGATTGTATGATTGATTGGGTGGGCCAATGAGTAGCTGTATGGGTGGTTGTATGGCTGTATAAGTTGTTATATGGGTGAGTAAGTGGTTGTATGAGTAGCTGGGCCCCGGCGGTAAAGGGAAGAAATGTATTATTTATAAAAACAATTGGAGCTCTCACTAATTTTGCAAGGAGGCTGGGCAGAAGACCAATCCCAGAATTGATTGTTATTTATAAGGCTAAATGCGTGACTTCAGCCATGTACGGAGCGGGTATATGGGGTTATAAAGATGTGAATTCTATCCAAATAACAGAAAACTCGTTTTTAAAATATCTATTGGCTATCCCAAACAGTATAGCAAATTTTATCTGTCATTCTGAACTTGGTCTGCAATACATTACTGACTTAATTAGAATAGAGCCTATTTTATTATGGCATAAAGTATGGGTAACAGAGGAGATGAGCCTTAATCGTGAGGTTATCAAGGACTGCCTGGGCCTGACCAGGACAGCGAGTATACCATGGTTAAATTATATCAAAAAGTTTATGACTGACATTGGCCACTTAGAATATTTTGAGCAACCTGATACTCTGTCTAAATTGAGTAGAAAGTCCCTCAAAGTAACATGTTTGGCCCATATGCAAGCTAATAGGTTAGCACTAGAGATCATAAAAAGTCTGTCATGGATAACCAAATGATGCTTTCTTGTCACGCTATTCAACCGTACTTAGTACATGTATCCGGGTCCTATGAAAGGATGTTATTAACACGATTCCGATTGGGAATCTTTCATAGGTTGATAAGTTTTCCAAACATTAATGACTGGTCAAGAATCTTAGATGTATGCCCATGTGATGGCATCTCTAATCAGTCTACCATACATGTACTTTTTTTCTGCAAATTTTATCAGTACCCTAGAAATAGATTTTTAAAACAGATCTTAAAAAAACTGGGACTTAGACAATGCCGACCTGCTTTACTAGTATTACAAATTTTAGATGGTGAACTAATTGTTTTTGTGTATCCTCATTTTTAAAATGTGCTATGAATTATAGGAAATTTTTATGATTATGATAAATGTATGTATTGTTTTTATTGTGCAAAATGTTTATTCCCAGAGTGTGCTCCTTTTTCTCTCTTTCCATTGCTGTGCTTTTATGATTTATGAATTAAATCGAATAAAGCTTTAAACAACAACAACAACAAATTTTATAATGCACAAAGAAAGAAATAGATTTTACCACTTTTAAAAAAGCTTGGTTTCAGACAGTTTCGTCCTGCCTTTTTAGAATTACAGTTTTTAGAAAATGAATATATAACATGGATTTATTAATGTTTTTAAAAAGTGTAGTAAAATGTAGGAAATCAATTGCAATGTGAGAGTCAAATTGTCCAACAATTTAATCATGTAAAGGGGGTGCAAACAACTGACTTCATTTGTCAAGACAGTCTGTGATGTAATGATATGATGTCTATTGGATTCATGTTTTTGCAGTGCTACTGTGTACAACACATGTGTGATTTTATGTGCTTTTATGATTCTCTAAACAGAAATCGAATAAAGCTTTGTTTGATTTGATTTGATTTGAGGAGCTGAAGGAGTGAGTGAGTGGTTGTGTGAGTGGCTGTATGGGTGAGTGAGTGAGTGGGTATGTGAGTGTTTACATGGATGAGTGAGTGGGTGTCTGACAAGTTGGTTATGTGAATGGTTCTGTGGGTGAGTGAGTATGTGAGTGAGTGAGTGCATGAGAGACTGTATGGGGGTGTGAGTGGGTGTGTGAGTGGTTCTTTGGATGATGTCATCAGTGATGTCATTTGAGATGTCATCAGTGATGTAATCTGTGATGTCACTGATCATGTCATGAGTGATGTAATATGTGAGGTCATAAGCAGTGCATTGCGGGGGCATAAGTTCTAGTTAGCTCAGGTAATTAAAACCACTGAATTTCTATGGTTCTGTATGAGTGAAATCTGAGCCTAACTATAAGGTCCCTGTAACCTTTATTTTTTCAGTGAATTTCTAAGGTTTTTTTCTATTATATTTCCTAACTATGACGTCTCTGTAACCTTTGGTTATTTCAGTGAATTTATAAGCTTTTTAACGGTGTTTCATAACACTAACATCCCTGTAACTTTTGTTTTTTTCAGTGAATTTTGAATGTTTTTTTTAATTCTATTTCCTAACTATTGGAGAAAGGGGGTGGCCTTCCACAAGTTTTCAGCAGTCCAGCAGGGTGGTACATACTGAAGATAACAGGAGGTGTAGTTGGCCCACAAGGATGTCCTTGGAGCCGAACAACTCCTCCTGTTACCTCCAGTAAGCCCCACACAGTGGGATTGCTTAGAGGTCTTTGTTTGCCACGCCTCCTTTCTCCACCAATCTACAAACGCGCCTCCTGCCTCGCAGATGGTTGGGGGATGAAGTCATTGAATTTAATGCCATCCTTATCAATACCGGCTAATATTTTCCATTGATATCTGTACTACTCAATGAGATCAAAACTGACAAACTCTTTTCTGAGTTCGAGCTACAAGGAGAATATAATCTGGCACATAAGACTGCTGTCAAACATTTAATAAAGGCTGAGGCAGACTATAGACTAGCTGATAGATAACATAGACTGGGCCTACATATCAAGTTAATGATAAGGACAGGTTATCCACAAATATTTGTCCTTACATTGTTCCTGTCCTAAATTCACTCCCAGGTTTTTGGGTCCATTTCAGATTTCATTATAAATGGGCCTGCTGACTGTCAGACTTAAGTGGCTTAAAGACTGGAAGAATTACCCATCACTTCACATCTAGAAGGTTAAACATGCACTTGCTTTCGGTCCAACCAATCCTTTACTCTTTTTAGTTTTTGCTAACCAAGAATTTGAGGTAGATGGATTTTGAACTTTAGAGTCTTCAAAGATCAGTTACATAATTTGGTCTCATGAAAGGAGAGTGATGCCTCTGACAAATGATGGAAACCGGCTTCATATGTTCATGCACCCAGATTAATGGCTTACTTTAATCAACAATTATCCCATGAACCATCACCTAAGTCCTTCAAGAGGGAGGAGGTACTTGGAGTGGTGCTGTTAGGACTAACATTAAGTGGCCATCAACATGCAAAGATACCCAAGTGTTATTTCCCTATTGAACTATAAACAAATCCCACTGCAACAAGCATAGGCAAGGGATTTCACACAGTCAGTGCATAATAACCTCCTGCCTTTGCAACCAATAGCAGTTTGTTCACATGGGCACCTCCACATCCCAAAAATTCCATTCCACTTGCAGAGCGTCCCAGCATTCCCTACTGTCCTGTCATTTTCAACCTCCGCGTGGAGATGCTTGGTGCCCCACTCAGATAATAGCACCGGGATTCAACAATATGTCAATGCTACACAATTCTACTTGAAAGTCTCCTCTGCTTCATACATCCAACTCTTCAAACACTGCCTTAACATCACCCAGACCTGGAGCCCAACCAAGACACAATTCCTTTCATTAGCAAAGAACATCAAACAAGAAACAATATAAACATGGCCCAATGACATGAACATTGATGGCTTTGAACCTCAATTGTCACTGAATGACAAGCCACTTGGTTTTTCCCTGGACCCCAATCTCACTCTCAAAGCACACACTGCCAAAAAACAAAGACAGACTGTCACCAGCCCTCTCTTCTAAAGAAAATGAAACAGCTTCTTCCATAAATCGACTTCAGAGGTGTTATGCAAGCACTCATACTCTCACACTTTAATGGTAGCAACGCTTTGTACTATGGCCTCACAGACTCTGCACTGTCACCCCTTAAGGAAATCCTACATGCCTCAGCACATCACATCCAGGGCCTGCAGCAATACGATTACATATGATCCCATTACCCTCGACCTGATGGATGTCAATTGGTGCTTCTTGCAGGCACACACCATCGTCAAAACCAACTGCATCATTTACAAAGACATTACAACCAGCACCCCCACCATCATTCTAGTTCTTGACACACTTGCAGCTATGACTCAGTGTGCAAGCTAAGAACTGTAAAAAAGATAAAACAAGGCAGCAGGTCTTTTCCATCTATGCAGCCAAGATCTGCAGCAACATCCTCATATCTATCAGGACCACCCCAACGTTGTTCCAGTTTAGGAAAGAGTTGAAATGCACCTCTTTAAGTCATACATCACAATGCATAAAGGTCCACAAACCAGCTATCTGCATTATCACTCATTGACTTTGTGCTTGTCTTTCGGCTAGGTTTGCGCTATAGAAGTCCCACAAACACATATACATATGTATATATACATACACATACATAGCATCAAGCAGAACAAGATGCAAAGGGATTTTGAAAGTAGAAATATTTCTTGGAGAATGTGGCATACTGGGCTTCACATCTGGGAGGGTATAGACTAAGGGCGTGTGTGAGCTAACACAATGTTTTATACTTTCACTTTGTGGCATCACTTCCAGTCATCAAGAGCATTCACAGAATAAAAGATTATAATTCCATTTAGTCAGTACTTCTCATGATTGTATTGGCATTTTGCCTTCTGCTGTAGTTTGAACCTGGGCTTTGCACTCCCCTCACCTTGATATTTCTCTTGTTCCATTTCCCACATTTACAGTGCATGTTTTCTGACTCTTCTCTTCCTCCTAAGGCATCAAGGTTGATTTCTGAACTTCCTTGGGCTTGTCAGGGCATACAATAATGAGGATGCGGGTGAATTATTACTTAAGTGTTTTATTGCAACCATTCTATAAACACTTGATTGTCATACCAACATATGTTCATATCTTCCCATACACATTCTGTCTGTGTCAGGTTTTCGGCCATACCATCTCCCAGCCTCAGACCAGTGCTTCTCTCTCATCCCTGTTCCCTTACTTCTGGTGATGGACTGATGCTGTCACTTTCAGGTTCATCTCTGAGACTAGGGAGAACCTAGGGATTGGCCTTAGATCAAGTCGTACTATCAAGATGGCGCTTGCATCTTTATGATGTCAGTTCCTGTTTGAATCATATATAAAGGAGGCAATCATGAGCAGAAGGTGCATTGCAAAACATTTGCTTCCTAATTTTCGTCATGTTTATTGCCTGTGTGCTCTATTTTTGTCCATGATTTTTGCTCCTAGCATTTTAATTATTTTTGGATCTTTTGTGGATTACCTGGCTCATCTCCTTTCTCTTTGTTAATGTCAGGGATGGTTTAGTGCTTGGCTTTTCTGCTGACATATTAATTTCTATCCTGTTTATGTTTAGGATTTATGTTTAGGATTTGTAGAGCGCAAGGCTACCCGAGGGCTTCCCCGCGCTGATGAGTGCTGTACTGGGTGACTATACTTGGTAAAAAGGTTACTGGAGGAACAACCAGGTCTTAAGTTTCTTTCTAAAAGTGAGTTTGTCTTCAGGTAGTCTTATTCCAAGTGGCAGACCATTTAATAGCTTTGGTACCAGGTGTGCAAATGATCTTCCGCACATCTCGCTCTTTTAATTCTAATAGGGCTGAGAAGGTGTTGTTGAGATGATCTTAGGAATCTGGCTGCGGCACAGGGAGAGAGCAGACCTCTAAGTTTAGCTGAACCTTTATTTTTTATAGCCTTATGTGCAATGCAAAGAGATTTGAACGTAATCCTTGCTGCAACAGGCAGCCAGTGGAGCTGTTTCAAAAACGTGCTTAATGGGTCATGAGTTCATTTCAATCAAGTTTCAGGTTTTATTGCAATAAAACATGCAAAATCAATGAAGACCATCACCTGCCTAACAAGAATTGATCAAAGAAATAAATATTAATTAAAGACAGTAGAAATTGCATCAAATGAGTTCCTTTGATTGTCAATGTTTAACTTAGAAGTTAAAAGGTCCATGTAGGCTAAAATTCAGTTATATGAGTATGCTGAAATGCCATGCACTAGGCCTACTTTTATACTATGGATGAGCATAACATTTTGTAAAATTGTAGTTTAATCTTAAGTTTGTAGGATTCAGCACCTCCACAATGGCTTGCCTGCAAATCTGGACAGAGAGCTAATTAAACAATGGACAAAGCATTTAACGCCGTTCTTTTAGGAGTGGTAGGCAAATTCATAAGACATGCAGCAGTGACTTCTGCTGCCCCAGAGAGCCTGCAATTTTCTTCACCATTGATTTACTGCAAAGGTAGTGGATGCCAAACCTGTTCAATATGAATGTACTTTTTAGTAGTTCTTGAACCCTATTGTCAAGGTATGGTTATGGCTTTAATGTAGTATAAGTGTTTATTATTTTCCAGGCATGCTTTCTTTCTGCAATTAGATCTTTGTATTCTAAATACGGCTTTGTGCGTGCCAATTAGTTGTGAACTTTTTTTAAACTTGCTGCAGTTATTGAAAGAGCCCAGAGATGACTCGCCTGTAAATGACTTATGGATTCCTCCAGGTTATGCCTGTGAGGTGAAGTTGGACTCATTGTATTCCTCTTGTGCCATGATAGATGATCCAATGTGTCCGGTTGGGCTGCACACAGCCTGTGGCACCTTTCTAAAAACACACTCCTACTTTCTAAATCCTGTTTGACTAGGCCAAACTCTAGTCATACCGGAGCCTGAAATGTAAACTTGGTGGTCCTCAATCGAAAACTACTAGATTGTCAAGACAGATTTTGACCCTTTTGAATTTTTTCTCCTTTTGGGATCCTTCTCAAGGAGTGACATGTATTGTATATTATTAGGTGCACAGTGGCACCGTGGCTTCTTGGAGGGGTCACCCTTTCCTCAGGCAATTAAGAAGGAAGCCTAAATTACCTTACCTTTACTGTCTTCACTGCTTGACAGTGTCACAGAATGAAGTGAGGTTAGGAATTCGAAGGGGTGGTGTGCTAGAGAAATATTAGGGTGCCAGGTTCACAATATGAGGATATTTCAAGGTAAAGGAGGACATGTTGATGCATAGCACCATTTTCATCAGAAAGGGATTCTTGAAATATTGTGACCATATCACCCATGGTGAAATTGACAGTGGATTGACATATATTGGTTTCTTTATGTTTTCAGAGCACTTCATTTCAGTATGTACATATCTTACAGCTAATCTGCAGAGTATTACTTAACAAAGTGCCATGGATAAGAAAGTGCAGGTCGAAGAGAAATGTGCATGTGCCATATAGTGCTGAAAGTGAACGTTTATGATTAGTTTACCTCCACCAAGAAACACTTCCCTAGACTTAGCATATGAAACACACTAGACAATACACCTTTAACTCATTTATTAACAGAAAATGTCTTAGACTGTGTCTCTACCTGGTTGCATTTTGCAAGACCCCTTCAAATATTTACCAATAATTTAGACTATCTCCCTGGGTCTTTTGATCTCATCATATGTAGTATGTGATCTTATCAGTGATGTTATGTTATGTTATCAATGATGTAATTATAGAGGTCATCCAAAAGTAATTGATGATGCCATTTAAGATGTATTTAGTGAAGTCATGTGCGACATCATGAGCAGAGTATGGCACAAGTGTGCATTATGGTTAGCATAACTAACCACAACTGGCCAATTCCAGGGATTTTTGGGATTTTACTTGTAGCAATACCCCCATTTTAAATGTATTTATAAGGGAATTTCTGAGGTTTAAAAAAATATTTATGTCTAATGAGCAGAAAAAAACATAGACTTCCCTTAATAAAGTTTTTAGATGGGACTTTTACCTTACCTACTCTTATTGTGCATGGTCAAAGAGTTTTTCAGGTGTTTCCATTTAAAAAACAAAAACACCATAAGAAACATGAAAAAGCAGAAAAAGAACCTTTCAGACGCACTGCCACCTGCCAAAAAATAGAACCCTTTCTCTCTGTTTTCTTAATGGGCTATCCGCCCAAGTCTTGAGTATTTATTATTTTTAAACTGCGACTTTTGTAACTGAAATCAGATAAATAAAATAAAGTCATTGCGCTGTATTTTCATAATCTTTAGCTTCGCATTTCAGCCGATGACAACAGCCAGTGCACATAACAGATAGCAGTGACATTTGAGGGCATATGTTTTAAATGTGTTAATGCCCCCAAACACTTTGCTTTTTCCAGGCCTCAGCACACAACAGGCTGGGTGGCTAACTCCCGCTGTGCATTGCCTCAAACATGTGCAGCAGGCACAGCGGAGGGCATGCTTTGCGCCCTCCTCCAAAGTTGAACTCCCACAGCTCATGGCCTTTGCCAGTGTGTAACGAGGGATAACCTCACGGGCTCGCCAATGGCCCTGCCATGCACTCAACCCTAAGACGGCAATCACAGCCTTTACATCAGAGTAGACCACTGGCTCTGCTGCACCATTTTTGTCTGCAACCTCTCCTTTTTACTATTTCCCTTGTTTTTGGTTGTATTACATTTGTATTGCATTATTGTGTGTGTGACTGGTCTAGTAGTGTCCCTTTTGTTTAGCAATATCTGTCTCCTTTATCTCGCAAACTTTGTTTCTGAGGTTTTCTTTCTCTTCATCATGTTTCCCTCTTCCTCACTTCTTCTAAAGCCCATACCTAGATCGTTTCCTTCTATGCAGTTTCTTTGATTCTCTTTTTCTAACCTTGTCTTTTTTAATGTACATGTTCACGCGTCTCCTTTTTACCAACCTTACTCTGCACCCTATGACATCTTGCTTCCTTTTTAGGTCTCGCCTACGCAGCGCGCATGCGCTGCATAGGAGGAGACCTCATGTAATTGATTCGGCTTTGAGGCCAAAAACGTGCACGCACTGCATTGCTTTGAATGGCAACGCGTGCACGTTTGGCGATTCCCTTGCGGGAGCGAGCTTAATTAAAACCATCTGTTTGTAATTAACTTTCAAACAGATGGTGCCGCTCGTTTCCGCAAGGGAAACGCTGTCGGCCACACTCCCCCCACCCCTCCCACTTGGTTTCTGCACACATCTCACCTCTGCGGCCATCTCACTCCGGGTCAGCGTGGGGTGACCCTTGCTGCGGCTACCCACCCCCCTTCGTAGCCACTGAGAGGGAGGACCGGACTCTTAAGGTAATTTCCATTTTTTAGATGTTTTCCAAGCCCAAAATGTTTTTTTTCCGTGTTTTGTTTTTTTAAATAAAGGGCGCTGGCGGATCAAGCTGGACTGATCAGTGTATAACAGCATTTGTATAGCGCTTGAACACAGAGCCTCTTGACCATTCCAACCACTGCCCCCACCAGCTGATTAGCTGGTGAGCAATCCAATTTAAGCCATTCCCCCCCAAAGACCGTAGCTCATGTTGTTTGCCCACTTTCCTTGCAGTAGATAGGGACGTGCCACCCGCCTGATCCTCAGGCGCACTTTCACTTCCACTGGAGCCAGTAACTGATTCTGAGCCGTCCGCTGACCAGTCAGCTCCATCTGATAATAAAAAAAAGCAGTAATTCATGTCGGGATCCGAGCTGATCGTGCCTGCCCGGTTCTGCACATTTTTACTAGCCTGGAAAGGTCTACCATGAGCCCTCCCTTTCGGGGATAAGCCTGTGCTTATGGCTGAATCATCACCGAGCATCACCTGCCCCATGTCTTGACTGAACACGGAGCCCGCCAGTTCTTGATTTGTTCCCCCCTTATATGACTCAATTAATTCTTTAGAAGTTACCTTGCATGCTGTACTGGGTCCCTCTTGAGCCAGAATCTCAGGCGGAACAACTTCTTGGGGGCTCGTCTCTGCCGGGTTAGTAGACAAATTTTCCCTTGTGTCCAACGGTGCCTCCGTAATTACAGAATTCACTTCAGCTGTCACTTGTGTGTCCGTATTTAACGTAACTGCTGCTCATGTAAAGCGCTCTGATACCTCCGGGTCTAGTTAGCGCTATATAAAACTCCCCAAAAAAAAACACAAAAAAAACTTGCTGCCTTGATTCCCCTGCAGTACTCGCTCCTTTATGAAGTAGCTCTAGGACCATAGCACCCAGTGTGGGCTGTGAGGGTATGGGCTCCCCCTTCACCTTCTTCTCTTCAGCCGAGTCTCTCCTGGCTAATGCTAGCAAACATTGCCCACGCTGCCAAGACGCCTTTGGGCATTCGTGCGCTTTACAAATATACAAATCAAATCAAATCAAATCAAATCAATCAAATCGTGGCTCCACTCCGGAACCGGCCGAAGCCGGTAGAGCTGACAGAGCCGCTGGAGCCGCTACACCTTTTGCCTTCAGACTGCCTGCTCTGGCTCCCGCTACCTTTGGACCCATTCTGTCCTCCTGAACAAGATAAGAATAGCAGCTGTAATGGCTCAAAGTAGCTGCAAGCAAACGCCGACAGGCAGAATGAAATTTCTTCCGCAACAATGTATCTGCACGTCACTAATGGCAACTGCATGCTATGGAAAAGCCAGATAACATAACATGTCAATCTTGAAGACTCCGTTATTGTGTTGCCTTTTTCTTCCTGCTTAAATTCTAAATGGCTTCACGGCAAGCGTAACATCACCCAGTTATGATTTTTATCAAGCAGCTCTTTGCATTCATCCACTTTTTATTTATTTTTTACTGTAATGTTTAAGTAGTAAGTTTAGGCATGTACTGTGGAATAAAGTCACCATGTAAAAGGATGTTGATTAATATTCTATACGTGAGAAGGTGTAACACTCAAATTAGGCTTCTTATAATCTGTCACTTAACACTTCGCTTTTATATTTTCAATGACTTCAATGCCATACATATATTCTTGCAACCTGTTCTCATCATAAACGTACAGGTTCTCTGATCACAAATGCGAAACCTAATTAAAAGTGATGATTTACTCGTTTAGTGGGTATTGGCTGGGGTGTAGCAAAGGTGCCTTGGGTCCTAATACAAGCAATCAAATTGGGGCCCTTCCCCTGGCTTTTAATTATACAAATATATAAAACACAAATAATATGGATGCAGTGGGCCCCTTCGTACCCAGGGGCCCGGTGTCACTACTCCTGCTGCACCTTCGACAGCTTTCTACATTCCTCTTCCGTATGTTAACGCACTGCGTGCTGTTTGTTGCAGAACGAATTTGATACAGTCTTGAATAGTCACATATGTTGCTTAACACAGCGATAAGATGCCTTTCAACTGTAACAAAGTTCTTGCTCCATAAACATTGTTTTACAAAGAACTGAAAGAAGTTGCCAGAACGGTTGCTTTACGAAAGAGGGCAGAGCAGCACAGCCCCGAAGCATTCCTCCTGCGTGGGCTAGGCTGGGTGAGTCACTTCCTCATTAACCTCTCGCAAACTGCAGCCAATCACTGGAGCGAGAAAAGTAGATTTTAGTTACTAGGTGTGGTTTCACGTCTGCTTCATAGAAAACAAGCATTGGCATAGCCAATAGGTCTCGCCTTTGGGACCTTATAAGTGCTTAGCCATGCAACAGTTGATGTTGTTGCACCAAGGATATTGTGCTGCATAACTAAATACTTATAAGGTCCCAAAAGCGAGACCTATTGGCTATGCCAATGCTTGTTTTCTAATGCCACTCTACTCTTTTTTCTGCCTTCCAATATGAGCTTTGCATGGATGCTAGTAAAGTGAAAAGTACAGCAGAATGGTCTTTATTGACAGGGCAATTGCTTTGGAGCTTGTAAAGATCACTTTGTGTTGTCGTCAGGTCTGCAAAAGGGAGAGACAAGAAAGGTTCGAGAGGAGCAAGAAGTTGACAAATGGGATCTGAGGGGGAAGCCTGGAATTCTTGCCAGCAGTGGTGTAGTACACAGCTCAGCAGCGAAACAGAGGGTGCCCTCTGTGCTGATGCGAGTAGCGCTATGCTGGTAGGCCTGGGCGTACTATGTGCTTGGGTGTCACGCTGAATAACGGGACACCCACACAATGGCTGGGTGTGGGATATGACCCCACGTGCGAGGTCACCCCATTTATTCTAACCCCGCATGCCACGCCTGACCTGCGGATGATGTGAGGATAGTTCCGGCTGGCGGACTAGACCGCCAGCCTTCTAAACATTACATCCCTCCCCAACTTGGTCCTTGAGACAAAACTTTCATATGTCTAGATGGCATAGACAGTTCGGTTGTATCAGTCCTGAGAAAGTCCTAACATGCAAAATCCTGAAGATGTCGGCTAGGGCGAGTGTTGGGTCGTAGACTGTATCGATGAGGTTGGCTTCGTAGGGGTGGTTCACTGACCGATGGCCCATTTTGGGGCGAGTCGGGGGGAAACTGGCTTGGGGGGGTCGGTTCCAGTACACTGTCTCTGCCTTCATCTTCGCTCTGTACGTTCATGCACTGGCTCGGCGGGACTGGAAAACCGAACTCTGAAGACTCAGGTGGGACCTCTTTGAACCAGGAGGTGTTACGTGAGATTTCCTCGCTCCCTTTCCGAGCCGTCACCATAGTTCCGTTGTTGGTGACAACCATCCAGGTGCCTAGTTCATGGGCGGTCCGGAATTTTCCCCCAGGCCGGTGGTCTTTGAGTATGACTGTGGCACTGGATCGGAGCGACCTGGGTGCAGCATGGCATCGAATGCTTGCCCGATGGTTCTGCCGCTCTCGCCTCGCTTGGGTTTCCTGGACATCCAGCGGCGGGGGTGTCCACCCTGGACACATGGGGATCAGATCCCTCCGTGGGCCGTTGAACATAAGAGACCATGAACTTCTTAATGTGGTACAGTGTGGGGTGCTCCTATATTCCCTGAGGAACTCGTGAAGACGCCGCTCTGGATCCGCTTGTTCCACACTTGCAATGTGCAGCATTTTGTTCAGGGTCCTCATGAAACGTTCTACGTCCCCATTAGCCTGGGGCCATTGAGGCGTGACATGGAGGTGGTGGATCCCCTGCTGACGGAGGAAGGTGGCAAACTCTGCCCCATGGAATGGGGGCCCATTGTCGCTCCTGATCTCCAGGGGAAGACCGAATGTGGCAAATACCTTCTCCAGGACCGGGGCCACATGCGTGAAGGCGGTCGACACCACTGGTTCCACTATGGGATATTTGGAGAACGCGTCTACAAGGACGAGCGTGTGTTTCCCTCCAGGGAAACTCCCGAAATCCATGCTTACTTTTGACCATGGTATGGTGCATGCCTCTTCCGTGATAACCGGGGTCGGCCTCTCAGGAGCGCTTGTTATCTGGCAGGCTGAACATCGGCGGACTAGGTCCTCCACCATCACCTCGAGTTCTGGAAACCAGACCTTTTCCCTCATCCTTGCCTTCATCTTTGTCACCCCTTGGTGGCCTCCATGGGCCAGCTGGGTTGTTTGGTGCCTTAGAGAGTTTGGTATTACTAGCCTCGAGCCTCTCAGGAGTATTCCGTCTACCGTGGCGCTCAGCTCACTCCTCACCCTCCAGATCTTTGTCAGCTCTTCTCGGTCTTCAGGCGCCCATGCGTTAGTCTGTTGGAGGTAATTCCTCCACGACCCTTCCTGGACTGCTTGGAGAGTCCGTGTGTATATTGTGTCTTGCTTGGCGGCTTCTTTGATTTCCTCGAGCGTCATTGCCTGAGGGCACGCCGCCACTGAGATCATGTTGATGTATTGCTCTGACCCTTCCTGGTCATTCTCCTCTTCTTTTGGTGCTGGGTGTCGGGACAGAGAATCCGCCGGGTTCTTCACCCCTGGCCGATATACCACGTCCATTTGGTACGGCTGAAGTTGCACTGCCCACCGCTCAATCCGGGGAAGTGGGTGAGGGGCTGTCCCCTTAAAAAGGGGAACCAGAGGCTGATGGTCGGTGACCACGGTGAATGGCTGGCCTGTCAGGTACAGGTGAAAATGGTTACAGGCCCACTTGTATCGCGAGCGCCTCCCGCTCAGTCTGGGCGTATCTTGCTTCCGTGGGAGTTAGCGACTTGCTGGCAAACAATAAAGCTGCCCACCAACCTGGTTCCTGTTCCTGGGCAAGTACCGCCCCAAGCCCTACGGGGCTGGCGTCCACTAGCAGTTCCGTCCCCTTAGCCTGCTCGAAATAGGCAAGGGTAGATTCTCCCAGTAGCACATCCTTGATGCTCTGAAAGGCCTCTTCTTCTCGCGGTCCCCACTGCCACTTGGTGTCCGTTTTCATGAGTGCCCTCAACGGCTCAGCACGGGTGGCAAGATCGGGGATAAACTTCCCGCAGTATGTGGCCATGCGAAGGAAACTCCTTACTTCTGTAGGCGTGGATGGGGCTGGGGCATTCCGGATGGCTTGTGACTTTTTGGGGTCTACTTGGATGCCTTCCTGGCTGAACACGTACCCGAAGAACTCCAAGGACGGTTGAAAGAATTGACACTTCTCTCTGTGGAGGGTCGCACCATGTTCACTGAGGTGGCGTAACGTACTCTTCAGATGTCGGTGATGATCAGCAGCCATGGCAGAGTGGATTAAAATGTCATCGCTGACGTTTATCACCCCGGGCAGCCCGGACAGCATTTCGCGGATAGTGTTTTGGAATATCTCCGCTGCTGAGGATATCCTGAAGTTCAATCGTTTGTAACAACGCAACCCTAGGTGGGTACTAAATGTTGTAATATAACAGCTTTCCTCCGCTTACAGCAGTTGGTGATACCCTGCATTCAGGTCAATTTTGGAAAACGACCTCGATCCGTTGACATTTGCAATTATAGCATCCATTGTAGGCATGATGTGGTGTTCCCTTTTGATGGCCTGGTTGGGCAACCTCATGTCGATACAGAGGCATATGGCACCTGGCTGCTTGGGCTTTTCCGCTATTACCATCGGGGACACCCACGGCGTCGGCCCTGAAACCTTCTCGATTACTCCTTGCTTCTCAAGATTTTCTAGCTCTTTTTCTGCCAAGGGCCTTAAGTGAAAAGGGACTCGCCGGTGTCGCAGCACAACTGGTGTGACGGATTTGCTGATGTGTAGCTTGATAGGATCACACTTGATGCATCCTAGCCCTTGGAAAAGTTCTGGGAACTGGTCGAGGATCTCGTCTACCTGGTGCGCCTGGACGCTCCTGGCGAAAGACACTAGGCCCAGGTCCTCTGCTGTGTGGCTGCTGATTAGTGTGTCCGCTTCACGATCAATCACGTGTAAAGTAGTTGTGACCTCCTGGTCGTTTGACCTGATCGAGACGGATATCTTGCCCTTCAGCGGCAGAGGGGTGTGGCTCCCGTAGGCAAATATCCTGGTCCGGGACGGAGTGATCGGCGGTCGGGGTCGGAGGTGCCTGTACTGCTGGAGGCCCATCACATTTACCGACGCCCCAGTGTCGATGATCGCCTTCACTTCTGATCCTGCAATGTGCACCACGCATGTGGGTTGAGATCTTCTGCGGCGCTTGAGCTCCCGAGCAAATGAAATCAAGTATGTTTCTACCTCATCTCCTTCGGTGGACGAATCTTCTGGCCATTGATATATTCGGCCCGTCTCTAGTGGCTCTTCCCTCTGTCTGGAGTCAGTTAGGGACAGTTGACGTACAGCCCTGGACGGTGGTTTATGCCCTCGGGTGTCCCGGCCTCGATTTCTCCTCCTGCACACCGCTGCAAAGTGGTTGGGGATCCCACAATTAGCGCAGGTCTTTCCTTGCGCTGGGCAGTCTTTCGCAGCATGTAGTTCATGCCCACAATATCCGCACCGCGCTTGGGCGCATCAGGCCTTGTCTTTCTGGGCGCATCACTCCTCGGTCGCGCTCTGAGGGCATCAACCTGTTCCGTTTTGATGGTCTCCTGTCGTCCTTGAGGCTTGGTCAGGGCTTGGTCCATCTCGTTGGCTCTAGCTGCTGACAGATCATGGGTCCTTGCTAGTACGAGTATGTCTTCTAAGACGATTTTAGGCTGGCGCAAGATGAGGCCTCGTAGCATCTTGTCCCGGCACCTTTGGATGAGCTGGGCTCTGATCTCCTTTGGCTGATCATCCTCCGTGCACGTGCCGGCCAGTTCGCGCAGGCGGGCATAGAATGCATCAATCGACTCCCCTTCCCACTGACGGGCCTGGCGCAACTTGAATCGTTCGCAATCGGGGTTGAGTTGGGGGTCGAAATGCGCGTCCAACGCTGCCACCGCGGCGTCGTAATCCATGCCTGGACCTGTATTTGGCAAGTGTTTGAACAACTTGAATATTTAGTCTCCCGCGTAGTGGAGGAGTAGCGACCTCTTCACTGCTCCGTCGGTCTCCCTGGTGGCTACAAAATAGTTATTCAGGCACTCTATCCATATCTTACACCTTGGGGACGCTGTGGCCGGAACTTCTAGTTCGCTGAAAGGTGGCAGTACCCCGGTCAGTGCATGTTGGACTGGGGGTCTCTGTGGTGCTCGGTCTTCATCACCCATGTTGCTTATGGGGGGGGGGTGTGTCCTTCTTTTCTCTCTTCTGTCCTTGTCTCTCATCTTGGTGTGTTGTGTATCCGGTGTGCTGCTTGTGCTCCCACAGCCTTGGTGTCTCATGTCAGCCCCACCAGTGGGTTGTGCCACGTCTGTGTTGTAGGGCACTAGGCTTCCCACTCCTCTGCTGCGGCTTATCTCTAGTGTGCCAGCCTATATTTCTTGGTGATTTCCTTTTGAAAGGACTGTGCCTCCCCTTGTCCTTGGTGAATGGCCTTGTGTGCTGCTGATGATTTTATTTTACCTTCCCCTTTTGTGGCATTAGGTTCACTCCTTACTGATTCCTGGGCCCAGTCTGGCAGGAGGCTTGCCTCCAGGGCACACGCTCTCCTCGTTTGTCCTCTATACAGCACTCCACTCGTCCTGGGGCCAACGCGCTCACCTGGCGCGTCTCAGGGCTGGCAGAGCGCTCCTCGCGTGTGCTCGCTGGTCCAGTGGCTTTTCTCCGCACATGCGTGGCGTCAGAAACGGCCCACCAGGGACACAGGGCAGGAGCCGGATGGCGATGTGGGCCTCTCCAGTGCAGCGAAACACCACCGCCGGCAGCACTCACCGCGGGGGTCGGTCCTCCACTGCCCGCGACGATCCAGGCGCCGCAGGCGGTCGCGGCTCTGCAGCGCTGCAATGGGTGCGCACTGCGGTCGACCAAGCACACGGAGCGGTTGATCTGAGGCGGGGGACACAGCCCGCCCTCGTCGCCAATGTGCTGATGCGAGTAGCGCTATGCTGGTAGGCCTGGGCGAACTATGTGCTTGGGGGTCACGCTGAATAACGGGACACTCACACAATGGCTGGGTGTGGGAGAATGACCTAAAAAAATTGGGAGGTACCCTAATTCTTGGAAAAGGGATGGGTATAGACACTGAAACAAAAAACAAGGTTCCCTTCTCCTTCTATTCAGAAAACAGGAGGATTGAATCCTCTAACCAGATTGGTTAGTTTGTTTAGGCAATGGCCATACTCTAATGAAATATTAAGACAAATTTACCAGGTTGCTAAATTTACATATTAATATACAGAATAATACACGATATAATACATTTCCAATTAGACATACAGATTCAAAGGAATGTTCTATCAATTAAGTTTTTATTCAGAAAACATGTTTCATTAAATTGATACATACAAAATTAAAAAACATATTAAAAACATATATTCATCATATCTTTTTTTTTAAAACAGTATACACAATTAATAAATGAAGAACTGTCGACGCGGTGTTTCGGTGCTAAGGTGGATCGTCACCTTCTTCAGGACAATAGTTCGAATTTAAAAATCTGTTAGTTAACGGAGAGAGAATTTTTTTTTTTTTTTACTTTTCTCAGAAAGGTTTTTTGGAAGGACGTCTCGTCTAATTTTCTCAATCTTAGAAGAGCTCAATTGTACAGTATAATTTTCTTTAAAAGGCTTTGTTCTTGGTTTATCTCTTTCCTTACTGCTCATATGAACTCTTTCAAGGATTATTGTAATGCCTTAATTAGTCACACTTTAATAAGACAAATGGCAGGTAGCTTTTACACTCTCACTGGCTCAGACTCGAATTGGCAGGCCAGCAAGACGGACGCTTGCTCTTCAGCTCTACTCTTGCTACATTCTGGACCAGAATTATAAACAACTGGGACCTACACCCTGAAAACAAGTGGGTGGATTCACCTAACAACTCTTAATTTTGAGATCAAATCATAGGGATCCTAATCTAAGACGGATCTGAGAGTGTAAAAGCTACCTGCCAATTGTCTTATTAAAGTGTGACTAATTAAGGCATTACAATAATCCTTGAAAGAGGTCATATGAGCAGTAAGGAAAGCCTTTTAAAGAAAATTATACTGTACAATCGAGCTCTTCTAAGATTGAGAAAATTAGACGAGACGTCCTTCCAAAAACCTTTCTGAGAAAAGTAAAAAAAAAAAAAATCGAACTATTGTCCTGAAGAAGGTGACGATCCACCTTAGCACCGAAACACCGCGTCGACAGTTGTTCTTCATTTATTAATTGTGTATACTGTTTTTAAAAAAAAGATATGATGAATATATGTTTTTAATATGTTTTTTAATTTTGTATGTATCAATTTAATGAAACATGTTTTCTGAATAAAAAACTTAATTGATAGAACATTCCTTTGAATCTGTATGTCTAATTGGAAATGTATTATATCGTGTATTATTCTGTATATTAATATGTAAATTTAGCAACCTGGTAAATTTGTCTTAATATTTCATTAGAGTATGGCCACTGCCTAATCAAACTAACCAATCTGGTTAGAGGATTCAATCCTCCTGTTTTCTGAATAGAAGGAGAAGGGAACCTTGTTTTTTGTTTCTGTGGGAGAATGACCCCACGTGCGAGGTCACCCGATTTATTCTAACCCCGTAGGCCACGCCTGGCCTGCGGATGACGTGAGGATAGTTCCGGCTGGCAGACTAGACCGCCAGCCTTCTAAACATTACACCCTCCAGCTCTGGGTCTTGGGCTACTCTGCTATATGCGCCACTGTTCACCATGCCAATTTATTTTCTGTGCACAAACTGGGTATCAGACTGGAAGCATTTTTACTGGCAGAAGTATGTGTAAGTGTTCTAATAGTCCGATACTATTGGGGTCAATCTGCCCCTGATAAAACCTATTTATTCATTTTATTTACTTTCTTACTAAAACCTTTCAATCTGCTCTATCATACTTTAGTTGCACCTTTTGTTGCAAGGTTTCTGCGGAAATTGGTTGCTAGTGCATTGTTTTTGTCTCACTAAACGACGTTCCCTCGTCCCATTATTGTAATTTCAGTTCGGAGGAGATTAACCTAAATCAGAACATTTTTGATAAAAATACTCTGAGAAAAGAAAGCATTTATTGAAGGTTGATTTCGTGCATTTTAACCAACTATTGCTTTTTAAATCTCCACTAATCCTATCCCATTATCCATCTGACTTCATCTTTCTGAACTTTTCTTCGAGCAATAATTTACTCAAAAAATGTCTTCATCTTTGCTGACTCGCTCAATAAATGTTTTCACAACAGGTTCTTAAAGCTGAATTTATCTTTAGGTATTTTTTTTATGTTCCGTCTGAGGAGTAATGGCATAGATTTAAGATAGTGCTTTGCTTTAATTCATTTTTTTAAACTGTAGGTTAGTAGCAGGTCTCATTTTACCCATTAATCTCACTATAATTGTTTCACCCAGAAAAAGGCTGTGAGCAACCTTGGTACAGCTGTTATGTGTTATGAAAGTGCCTACATACACACATTTTTTCGATGTGCAGCTTACTGTGAGCCAATTCAGTTTCCATTCTATTGACCCCCCCTTCTTTCACAATTTCTAAATTCACTACTGTTTTTTTTGTGAGCCATAAGACACATATTTCCACCCTAGTATTCTCGGATTAATACAGAGTTTTCTTTCCTGTGTTTTCAGAATGCTGGGTAGTATATGTTTGCATTGTGCTACATTGCTAAGAGTCAGAATAGACCAAAGCTTGAATCCTAGAGAAATATTGCATATTAGGTCAATAACAGGATGGCCAGCAATATGCATGGAAAGGCTGTAAAGGATTCATACGCATCTATTTGATAATAATGAATAAATATCTTCCCGTGGTTAGTAAAAGATGTATACAACTTCATAAATCAACTTCATAATCTTGGAGCACACGCTGTTAATCACAAACATAACAACCATGAGGTCCTGTGCAAATATGAATGACAAACAAGCGCTCCAATTATTTATAGCCTAAAAGCTAGGTTCACCAAAATACATCATATGATAGACATTAGAAAAATAAAAGCAAACCGGAGCTTTTACAAAGCAGCTGGCAAGGTATACCGGGAGTTTTAGCTGTGTTTGGGTTTTGCGTCATGGCAATTATGTAATTTTTTTTTTAATTACTTCTGAATATAGGTAGTTATAACTTACCCTACTAAAGATTGTCAATCACATTGTTAATGCTATATTGCACCCAGATCCTGTGTAAAAATAGAATGCAGTACACAGTATTTCGTTTACGCAGCAGGTTTGGCCAGATGGCCTAACATTCAGCTAGCCCCACATCCATATTGTCTAAGGGTAGGTCCGGCACATTACTCCTCTGCCATGCCCAAGGGCAGGGTGGAAGATTTCTTCACACCCATACCTTGCCCACCTGTCCGGATCTTGTTCTCATCTCTGTCTTGCACAAGGGTGGGTGAGGTTATATTGCCCCCTGCCTTGTTTCAGGGCAGGGGGGTGCTATTACCTTCCTCTGCCTTGCCCAAATAAAGAGGGCATTTTCTCTACCTCCCTCCCACCATGCCTTGCTAGTGGAGGATATTTCTCACTACCACACAGATACGGTGCATTCCTGTCCTTTTCTCCTGCGCTGGTGCACAATGGGCTGTCAGGCGCCAATGCAGGCATACTTGCACCATGGTGCATGGGTGTCTGCATTGCGGGGCTGATTTTGTGCAGGAAGGGACACCTTCCTGCACAAAAGCAAACAATTCAGGCGATTTCTTCTTTCTATGTCTGCTGCAGAATGCAGCGCACATAAAAAAAGGAAAAAACGAGGAGAAATGAAAACATTTCTCCTTGATGCCCATCCCTAACGCCACCCCTAGGGTGGCGTTAGATTCTGATGCATTCCCAGGTGTACGATTTCTCGTAAATCTGGGAATGCTTCAGATTCCATGGGTGTTGCATGGGAACACCCACAGCAACACCCATGCAACGGCCCTTTCACGCAGTGTTCTGCGTGAAAGGGGAACATATTTACAAGGCCATGACGGCACAAAAGTGCTCATAAGTGAGGCCCAGGGTATTTTTTGTCATCCGACTTCTCAAAGGTGGGTATGGGTATATCTCTACCCACCCCACATGCCTTTGGGCAGGGGTGTACTCTACCAAAGCATTGCCCAAAAACAGGGACATTTCTCCTTCACTCTCCTACTTTCTCAAGGACAAGTGTGGGTTTATTTCCCAGACTTCCCTTGCTCAAGGAAGAGTGTGTTACTACCTCCACTCACATTGCTCAATTGGAGATGCCATTTTTGGCCCACACCCACATAGCCTGGTATATTTCTCAGCCCCAGACCTTGCTTCAGAATGTGGGGTGCCTTCTACAGCATAGCGGGTGTAGGAGTCATTTTCTAAAGTTAAAGGTGAGCTAAGTTTGACAGGAGGCATAGTTACTACATCCCAGAAGCTTCTGGATTTGTAGCTTTTCTGGTGTATCTTCTATTGCACTCTCGCCAACCTTGTTCTAAATATCCTTTAGTCTACAAATACTCTATAGGGCCCGATTTTGATGTTGGACAGACCTGATTCCGTCCGACATCGATTCGGTACTGGGACCGACTGACCTCCTGTTGGCGATCCCAACCCAGCAATTAGGATGCGACCGAACACTGTTCGGTCGCACTCCTATTCTTTACAATGGGAGCATGCATCCCGGCCGGAAAGCATGCTCTCATTGTAAAGAGAAGAGGTGGAGTTCATCCCTGCACCCCGTGGCAGGCTCCTCAAGGTGCACCCATGGGGTCCCTGCTGGAGGCCCCCAAAGTTGACTTCCCACAGCCTTTCTGTGTCGGAAAGGCCGGCACAGAAAGGCTGTCGGAATCCAACATTGTACTCCCTCGTGCGGAAAAAGCCACCCTTGGGATTACTGGAGGCTTTCCGAATGGCAGACGGCCTCTCCGAGCCCGTCAGAAGCCATTCGAAAATCCAGTTTAGATTCCTTTCCGACTGACTCCATCCAAATGGGCAGGTCGGAAATTAATCAGAACAGCTGATTACGATGCTGTCGGAACCGCTCCAACCAAGGGTCAGAGCCGTTTACTACGGTATCATAATCAGCCCCTTAGTCTTCAAATCAAAAGCAAAATACAAAACGTTGCTGTTAATGTTAACATTTAGCAATGAGGAAAATATGGACATACGTGCTGTTCATATTCTGTGTAAGACGATGAGAGAAATCCATTTGGACACATGACTCATGAGCAAAAAAAAGACACTGAAATGAATATTTTATATGAATATCAATACCTAAACAATAACTATAACTAACCAAGAAAATGGAAATTATCTGTTTGTTTCAGGCGTACTATTTGTATTGCTATTATTGACGTGTAACTTTGGAAACGAGTGCAACCGAGTACAAAGAGCCTACTGACAGGAGAAGTAGGAGGAGAAGGAAAAGTAGAAGGAGGTGAGCACAAAATTTAATTTGCTATAATTCATTGGCTTGCACTTTTTAAAGAGGTGACATCATTATGGAATTGGGGTTCTGAACAGACGTTGATCAGCATTATATCTTTCCTCTGAATGCCAGTAAAGGAAATCTTACCAATGACCTGGAGGTCGTTTGACTGATTCACAAATGTATGTTTTAATCCTCTTCCAGAACATTGAGAACATGGAGAACATCAAGCATTTTGATTGTTAAGCAATCCAAAACACATTTTAAAGAAGTGATTTATAAAGAAAGACAACTCCAGCCTTGTAGCCAACCACTAGGTCATTCTTTTTAGCAGACTGGGTAGTGTGGACTGGAACAGTCGGGGTAAACCTGAACCTGTAAGAAATTGGTTGTAAGAAATTGGGTTATTAGTTGAGAGGAATGGAAGCCCCACTCAAATAATAAACACAGTCCTTGTCAGGGTGAACAAAAACAAGTCACTAAATTAACCTGTGGTTAGCTCTCTGGTAGCTTGAAACAAAAGCAGTCAGGCAATGTGCAAAGTATTTATGCATAAGCATAAATTGAAACCATAATATAAGAAAAATCCCAATTCAATTCAGGAAGACAGAGTAAATGTTAATAAATAAAATGACACAAAATGAACAAAATCCAATTAGCAGAACCGGAGTTATGAATTTTTAAAGATTTCAGTGAAAATTAGGACTAAAAAGAACAAAGCCCTAACCACGGATATCTGGTCGCATGAGACTGAGCCAAAGTCTCAAGTCAAGGCTGACCACAATGGAGAGCGGGTTGGCTATAGGAACCAGGTCTGCCCCAGTCTAAGAATTACTTTGGAAAACTTAGAAAATGTCTTGAAAAGTTCTTGAAGAAAGGTAGAGTTCTCAGTGGGCCAGGCAGCAGGCTGTAGCCAAAGAGATGGTTGTTGACAATGGGGAGCCTCTGAATGAAGTCTTGGTGAAGCTGTCAAGGAGGGCGGGAAAAACTCAGAACTGGGAAAGATAGGTTTTCAGGCTGAGGAGGTCTTTAATGGGGTGCTGGTCATCATAAAGCCCGCTGAAGATTTCTACTTTCCGCTGCTCAGCTGGGCAGGTGCAGGGCCTCTGGAGCCAGTTGTGTCCTGTAGCTCACACTGAAGGATGTCTAGCTAGCCCTTGGAGTCACTCTGGTAGTCCTGGGTTTAAGGGAGCAGGTCCAGTCTTCTTCCTCAGGCAGCAGGGCAGCGGGGCAGTCCTTCTAATAGCAGTGCAGCAGGGCAGTTCTTCTTCTGAGTCATCCCCAGGTCCAGGAGTTAGCTGATTTGGGGTCTGAGAGGGTCACTTTTATCCCCAATACCAGCCTTTGTGTGTGGGAAAACCCTTTGCCCCTTCCAAAGTGAGTTCTCTTCAGTTCCCCTGCCCTTCCTGCACTTGTTTCCTCACTGTTTGGGGCAACAAAAGCAAGGGCAGGTCTGGTGTCAGGTTCCTTTGTGAGTGTTGGGAGGCAAGAGCCTTTGAAATGTAATCAAGGCTGGGAAAAACTGCTATCCCCGGCCATCCTCCTAGAATGGCCCAGCCTGTCCACTGACTTGCAAGTATTAAAAAGGAAAGTTTGGGCCTGGCAAAACATTTATTTTTCCACATCGGAATGGCAGTTTAAAACTGCCCTACAGGCTACACAGAGGCAGGCCTGGGATATGATTTAAAGAGCTACTCTAATAGTTGACAGAAACAGAGCTGCTGTCCCACTAGTAGTGTTTAATTTATAGGCCCTGGGGACAGGTAGTACCACCTACTTGGGACTTATAACGGAATTAAAAATGTGCCAATTAGGTGTAGGCGGATATTACTATCATTTACGGAGAGAGCACAATCACTGGTTAACAATGGTAAAGTGAAGAGAGTCCTAAAGCCAATAAAAACAAATTCAACAAACAGGAGGGGTGAAAGCAAAACGTTTGGGGGGCTAACACCCATGGGTGTCAGGCCTAACAGAGCCCCTCTATAGTTATGGCGGAGAAGATGAAAACTAAAAAAGGGTTAAAATAAGTATGCTTTTTTGCTCTTTGTTGATTAAGCTCTACATAGCTGACCTTGGAACAATCCTTTAAGCCTGTTACTCTTCCCCCCGAAACTTGGAGATCAGCCTCTTCACCACCTTCTATACACTGGCAACACACACATTTTGGACTAGACCACTGTCTGCTTACAAATAGCCTTAGCAAACTTGGAACCTTACTGTAAAGCCAAAAGCTTACCACAAATACAAATATATAGTAGGAAAATCATTATAAAATAAGTGAGGTTTTCAGACAACATTAAATTAGAATGCCTGTCAATATATAAATATCTAGGCATCGGGTTTGGTAAAAGAGGAGGAGCAAAACCGAACCGCATTGCCATAAAAAGAAATCCCTAACTTTACATGTATCTTTCCCTTTGGTAAGCATGAAATTCATGTGCCTTTGTTAGGTTTTACTGTCCAGATTATAATGCCAACATTTTGACATTGCGGCTTTCTATAGCAAAGTGTCTCTCTTCCTTGACGTTCTGCAGTGTACGACATAGAGAATTTTGCTTAGGCTCTGGAGCAGTACTGTGCAGGCTCAGGTGAGCCTTAAATTCAAATTGTATAAGCAAACTAGAATCTATTAAGCGTTTTTTAATAATATTCTGCCTACAGTTCAAGTTAGCTAAAGCTGTCACCTTAAAGCACCTATTATTGCAAGAAATGAATAAAGACCACCAGCTGTATGATAATCCTTGGAAGCAATATTTAGATCTGTCAATTAAAGATTTGCAGCTCTTCGATCTCTGGAAAGCATAGCTTTAATTTTTGCAGTTGAAATATCTAGCCTTGAAGCAGGCTAAATTTGTATCATTTCATGAGATTTATCTCTTACTGCAAAAGAAGAAAGCATACTTGGCTGACTACAGACTCGTAGGTTTCTTATCAAAATCAGAACTATTTAAGTCTTCCTCTGATTTTCTATTAGAAACACAAACTTTTTATTCTTCGATTCTGCTTATTTGCGTTATTGTGTTTTTAGATCCGAATGAAAGTTAACTGTGGTGAACTTAACGTGCCACATTTGTTTTGCTTAGGCAGAATATTTAATGCATCGTTTGATCATACTGCATACACATTACATTCTGCAGACACTTTACATTTGCCTTTACTAACAGGGAGCTGCGATAGATGCACCCGATAGCACACAGACCATTGCTTGCCTAGACCAGATGAAGAGCGCTATGTTTTAAGGGTTTACAGGCGGAAGAACTTAGGGGCATATTAGCAAGACCCACGTTAAAATTATCGCCGTTTTAGCGGCAGGAAACTGCCGCTAAAACGGCGATAATGGGCTTGCTAATATGCGTTATAGAATTCCAATAGAAGCCCAGGTTAGATGTGCAGGACATCTAACCTGGGCTTCTATTGGAATTCTATAACGCATATTAGCAAGCCCATTATCGCCGTTTTAGCGGCAGTTTCCTGCCGCTAAAACGGCGATAATTTTAACGTGGGTCTTGCTAATATGCCCCTTAGTTCTCAGCTTTGATTTTTCACCTTAGGCATACGATTGTAGAAGCCCTCCAGTTTTTGCAGGTATATATCCTCTGGTGAAAGCATAACAAGGCGTTATACCTTCATGACTTCAGCTTCATTTTTAGGTCGAGCTTTAGTGGCAGCGCGCATGCGCTGCTCACTCTGCGAGGCATGCAGTAGTAGAGTATGGGAGACAAGCTGCCCTCACTCTCTGCCCATATTTTTCATTGGCTTCTGTCTTTGTCCTTCGTAAATTCTGTTTTCTGATTGATTATGAGGCTTGTTAGTCCCGCCTTATTATGGCCATGTCATCATTTGTACCCTCCCATGGCTATTGGCCCCTTTACTTCTAGTGTTACACTGTACGGTATGTGTTATTTAGAGCACTATTTTCCCCCCTCCCCCGCCCGCACTCCCGTTGTCCTTGCCTTCTCCCCCCGCCCGCACTCCCGTTGTCCGTGCCTTCTTGCCCCCCTCCCTCCCGCACTCCTGCTGCCCGTGCCTTCTTCCCCCTCCCCCACTCTTGTTTCTGTGCCTTCTCGCACCCCCACCCACCCGCACTCCCGCTGTCCGTGCCTTCTCGCCCCCCTGCCCCCCGCCCACCCGCACTCCTGTTTGCAATGCAATCGGTCTTGCATAAATGCGAGTCCTATTGCATTGCAAATGCTTATTGTATATGAGGTGAATACAGGTAGGTGGTCACAGTGATTTCTTTTGTACCTGCAGATGCAGCCGGTGCAAGCTGTGCGGAATGTTGCCAGCTCGTGATTACCAGTTTGGCGCAGCAGTGGTGCTGGCTGCGCGGAATGCGCGGCGTTATGACAGCTATTCCAAGACTGCAGAAAGTGGAAGTGCGTCGTGCAGTTTGTCACACCATGGACTAGGTAAGCTCATTCTGAGAGTGTCAGAGAGGGCATGGGGAGGAAATGACGAGAGGAGGGAGACAGTCTCGCCGCTGTTCTGTGTGTGCTGCCCAGCAGTTTCACCCATAATTCACTGCTGTGAAAGGAGGCTCGGGCCCCTGGCTGTCCCTGGTCATCAAACACCCTTCGGCCATCTGTTTGTACCGTCTTCTGGTTATCCGGACCCTTGTTCATCCAGCGCCACTGTCGTGAGACATCCCTGGCAATAAGTGGCACCTTGATACCGGCCACACGTGCCGGGCCATTGCAAGAGACCCGGCGTTTCTTTTGCAAAGGGAGTGTGCGGTACATTTCGGCACCGGAAGGAGACAGCTGGACATAGGCAAGGAGGGCCTGAAACGTGACCACAAATGGGTTTTCTTTAACCCAGCAGAACATTACCAAAGGAAGGGACGCACATTGAACGATATGAGAAGAATCCAAAGGTGCCTGGAGGGGGGCTCCAAAATAGAAGGACCAGTTTAAGATTGCAAGGAGGGGATGGCAGGCGCAGGTATGTGTGCTCTTTTTTTTCATTACTTGCGAAGTGTTTCTTTCCCCACTTCTTCTTTGCTGTTTCATTGTGAGCTAAAAGAGAACTAGCATACTAACTTGGCTAAGGATGTGGAGCCTGTTCTGGTAATAAGTACAGCCAAGGCACTCACGTTCAGCCACATAGAGAGAACGCTTGCATGCACTGTATTTACTTCCTTAAAGGCTTCTTCTTTCAAAGTTGGGGAAACAGCATGTCCTTTGTTTTTGTTCATGAATAAAGAAGCCCCAATGTACATTATTAAACCCTTGCAGAGAAACTCTTTCTGTAAATTCAGCTTATTTGAAGCTGTTCAAAAATCCACTTGTCTGTTGTGCGCCTCTAATATAATTCCCAGTGCTTAATTTGTAAAAAAAGAAGTGCCAGGGCTATTGTCAAGAGGCCACTGCAGCTTGCACCACACATTATCCCTACCATGCTGCCAGTGATAGTAACAACACAACTACTAACCATCACACTCCTACAAGTGCGGCAATTCAGACTATTCCAGACCCCCAGAGCTATAAGAATGGCTTGGGCAGCAGGTAATAGTCATTTTTAATGTATATTAAATTGATATTTAACTTTTGTTGTAGCCATCTCTGAATTAGCCAGACAGTGCCACCTTGTGGCAGACTCTCACAAGTGCCGATGTTGACAATTAAGTGCCGGTGCCGAGCACCGGAAACCACCAGCTCAAATTAAGCACTGATAATTCCCCATATTGATAACAACATAGTCCCACCTTCAATGCTTCCAAATCAGATTCTGGTTCACAGATTACACACTTTTTTGTATATAAAGGTGCCCGCCTTTTGATCTCTTATTTGTGCTTTAAAGCGCCCTAAAAATGGGGTTTGACACTTTTTGTTTTGGTTTATTTCTTGCCCCTATAGCCACTCTGCAGTACTTCCGTATAGTGCATAATGTCAGCGTGTCTCTGGGTGGATATTCCTGAAGTATAACGTGTTGAACTTACCTCAGAATCGTAATAGAAGTGCTAAGATGGAGGCATTTGTCCACATCTCCTATCCCATTAACTCAGCATTCTTATGTTGTCAAATCCTTGTTTGACAATACTGCTGAATGCAGTGCTTAATTTGTAAAATATTAAGTGCCAGGGCTCTGACCAGGAGGCCACTGTAGCTTGCACCCCCCACTGACCTTGTCATCGCTGCCAAAACAATTACTAACCATCTGTCTCGCATGTAAATGCGACAGTTCAGATTATTCCAGGTCCCTAAACCTAAAGGAATGGCTGGGGAGGCAGGTATGAGCAATTTTAATGTATATTGTATTCCTAAACAACCGTTGTTCTGCTCATCTCTAAATTAGATGAGCAGTGCCACCATGTGGTAGACTGTTCTAAGTATGGTGTTGACAATTCGGTGCCGAGCACCGGAAACCAATTACCAATTAAGTGCCGGTGCTGAGCACCTGAAAGCTCCGGCTCAAATTAAGCACTGGCTGAATGCGTTGTCAAGGAGACACACAGACGTAGTTTTTGTCTATGGAGTAATAGCATGCTTCCTTTTTGCAATAGTATACACTTTTTATTTGTACAGAGATCTAAACTGTCATTTGTTTGTTTTGTTGCGAAGAAACAGGACGTGGCATAGCAGCGATGCCATGGGGCATAATGCAAGCAAAGACTATGAACCCTCATCTCCTTGTTTGCTATATTTGAGATGCAGTTGATTATTTATAGCTAGGTATCGGTAAACAAGGAGGAGACCACCTTAGAAGACCACAGGCCAGATCATACCAGGGCTAGCTGCATCCTCTGTTCCTTTCACTGACATATTCTCCTAACAGACAATGACAAAGACATTAGGTGAGGCTCTCAAAGGCACGCACCATAATGAAACGTGCACATATAGTTAAAGTAAGACATTGGTAGGCTTCACTGTGCAAACAGAGGCAGGCACAGGCAGACAATACACATATGTTCTCCACACATCTCAGGAGCTATGTATGCAAACAGCAAATATAAATCACACACCTGCACTTTTGCATGGGTGCCAATTGACCCCATACCACTTGTCATGCCTTCACTTAGTCTAGTAGTTTTCATGGGGCTCATATTACATGCTTTGGTGCTTGATGTTAATAGCAGGTCTACAAGTCCCAGAACGCGAAGTTATGTTGACAAATAAAAACTGAGCAGCCTGATTGTGTCACATATGACATGGTGTTACCTGGACCCTATGCCTACACAAACATTTATCACGGATAGGACAGATGAAAAATGTACATTTGGGAGCATATTCACAAGGACCTACCGCCGATTTTTCTCCACCTTAACCCATCAAAAGTGGAGATCCATTTAACACCCCATTCACAAGCGGGTGCAAACTGCAGACATCGCCAGTATTCCCGCGATAACTGCCCCAAAATTTATCTCCACGGTGGACACCCCAACTAACCCTAATGAGATGCAGAGTAGGCGTTCCCGTGCAAAAACACACGAAAAACCACAACACCACTTTCACAACGAACTGCCAGATCTGCGATGCGAGTCAAAACCACGCGATAAGCCGCGGTAGCAGCAGGGATTTAACACCTGCCTTTTGCTGGTGGAAAGCAGGACGACTACCTGCAGCATGAAAGGGAGCCCAGCCAAGAGCCACATCTGAAGACCCACAGATGCCATGGAGACAATGATCATGCAGCTCCGAGACCCATGAGGGCCACAACACCCACCGCCACCCACCCCAGGCCCGCCACCACCCCCAGGACCCGTCCCGCCCCCCACAGGGAACACCACAGAGGCAGCGTACACAAAGACAGCGGACCCACCTGAAAAGCACCTGCTGCCCAGACCCAACGCCAGAGGACGACATTGCCCACTACAGGCCCAAAAGGACAACCATCCCCCGCATCCTGACCCACATCCCCCACCTGCTGACGGTACCAACCCAGCGGACAACCAACATCCCTCCGCAGACAAAGCTGCCGACTGCGCTGCACATGTCGGCCTCTGGTACCATCCAACCCACAACTGCCAGAGTCGGAGGAGTCACACAGCCAGCCCCATCCAAGGTCTTCACACCTGTCCTGGATGCCAACATCAGCCTGGTACCCCAGCACCTCCACTTCACCCACACTACGCAGGAGCAGCTGGAGACCAAGCAAGGCCCCTATGCCATAGCTGGATTCCCTCACGTGTCGGGGCCAATCAACTGCACACATGTACCCCTCGTGCCCCCTGCCGACACTGCACACAACTACCACAACAGAAAGCACACGCATCCCAAGAATGTGCAGGCAATAGTGGACCGCCCGGGACACCTCACAATGTCGTGGCCAACTCCCCAGGCAGAGTGCATGATTCTCACATCTCCCAACAGTCCATCATCACCCAGCACTCCCAGGATGGCACCCATGGAAATGCAGTGCTCGTTGGTAAGTCCAAAATGAACACACCACACACCTCCAGCCCCCAGTCATGCAACTCACGACACTGGCAATGGGCACGCAGCACAACTACATTCAACATGCCACACAACATGCCAACCTACCAGACACGACAACACGACTCCATTGGGAACTTGGCCTTGCCATGCCCACAACCCAGTCACGGCATGGCACCACAGACACACAATAGCAGGATGTGAGGAGAGGCATGGAGCAGGCATGTGCGAGAGCGGCAAGTGACTAAGGAATGTGAACCTACCCAATGCCAGGTGTGGCGTGGAGGTGCCAGACACACCACAGTGTGCAAACCATGGATATGGCCATGTGGAAATCAACTGCTGGTGCATGGAGTGTAGTGGCCAGTGGACGCTACCATGTCCCCACAGGCTGTGGGGCAGAACGCGGAAATGTCGCACGTTACATCCCCCCCTGCATGCGCGGGCAGAGTGGGTTGGACCTGCGTATGCCAGGCCTGCGTAGGGGTGTGAACAAAAAGCCCATCGCACTGGGCGTGGTTCTCATTCGGAATGGACAACGTGTCTGCCAGGGCGGCGCCTCCCAGCCCGCCACGAGTCCTGCGCCGAGCGCGGCGGGCCTGCGTCCCTGTGTGCCTTCTGCACCCTGGGCCGCTGGTCCCCAGACCCGTCATGCCTGCCCCAGCGCACCAACGAGGCTCCGCTCACCTGCCTACACCGGCGTATGTCAAAGAGGGCCCACCACGTGCCGGAGCAAGCTCCAAACCCCAGTCCCGCGACCTCTGCAGCCTCCGCAGACCATCGCTGGCCCCCACGACGCTGGCCCACATTACTCCGTTCTCATTGACATACTCCACCGGCATCCTCTTCGGACCAGTAGGTCCCACATGTGGAACTGTGTCCTGAGTCTTGAATGGCAGTGACACCAGGTCCGTGGCAGCGGCCACAGCACCAGACTCCCTTCGATCAGTGAAGCATAATTCTGTATCGCAGGCCTGCGACACGTGGTGCCACCAACCCTGTTCAACGCAAGCCGGCGACACGTGGTGCCACTAACCCTGTTCAACGCAAGCCGGCAACACGTGGTGCCACCAACCCTGTTCAATGCAAGCCGGCGACACGTGGTGCCACTAACCCTGTTCAACGCAAGCCGGCGACATGTGGATGAGGGCTCAGGCCTACCCTGCGGACCAGTAGGTCCCACATCCAGCACTTAGTCGCGAATCATGAATGGCAGAGTCCACACCAGTGAACGCATGGAGAGGAGTAAGAGGAAGATGCGGCTCAGTCCAGACGAAAGCCGGATCAGAGTCACGGAGGTGATCGAACACTATCAACAACTGACCTGGTGCCACTAACCCTGTGCGCCGTGAGTGACCGTCAGCCTCCGGCAGAACATTGTTGGTGTCTGAGCCTGTGGCCTGGGGGTTGTAATCAGCAACAGGCAGGTACGGACTTGGGGTCTGGCATGAGTCTGTGGCATTCATATCCGCCATGTTGCCGGACACAGCTGGCATGTGCCCTCTGCATCATGCCCTGGAGGTAGACCTCCCATTCTCCCCCAAGACACTCCGTGGAAGGCACCTATGATACATACGAGACCCTGCTCTGCCCTCATGACCCTACCCCAGTCTCCCGCAGGTCAGCGTCCCAAGGCGGTAGGTCCGTGTCGGCAGCTGTGCATCCGGGGCCACTAACCCTGTGCGACTCAAGTCATGCTCCCTTGTTGTTCTGACATTGCATTTCTGAGTGCCTGATGACTGTTGGAGTTGTTGCCAGCACCACCTACTCCCTGAGGGCTGGCTTACACTCACCCCACACACAGCCAGCACAGGCGTCACTGGATTAGTGGGCCTGCCATCACATCATGCCGAACCAAGTATTGACTCTTTTCTCTCTGCACTGTCACAGGTGATCAAGGATATGCACTCTGCCCTTGGATGATGACACCCCTCCGAGACCCGAACACACCCGCCCAGAGGCAGTACAATGCGGCCCACATACACACCAGGGGCATCGTTGAACGCACATTTGGCGTGTTGAAGTAACGTTTCAGGTGCCTGGATGGCACAGGTGGAAAGCTCCTGTACAGCCCGGACATCGTGTGCAAGATGATCGTTGCATGTTGTGTGTTGCACAACATCTGTGTACGCACCAATGCCCCATGGATCCCAGTTCCAGAAGTACCGGACGATGATGGGGACGATGGGGCAGGTGGCCCACATCCCACTGCAGCTTCGGCAGGAATGGCCCTTAGGAACACCATCATTAACAATTTCTTCTCATGAGAACGTCACATTGTGGCCTTCCCTGGCAATGATGGGACAGTACAAAATGTCCACAAGCACAGCATGTGTGAATAAGACATATTTGCAGGTTACAGGTTGTACTTGTACATTGTCATGTCACAGTTTCCTGCTGTGCCAGATGTGATTTGCCCTGTTGTGCACATTTGTGGCACCAGTTGTGTCCTGTGTTCTGTTGTGGAGGTGTTGCTGTTTGTACCGGGATGTTGTCAATGTCGAGGTGCACTTATACTTATGTGCGTATGCTGCACGGTGGGTGATTCGCTCCTGCGGCTCTGATTTGTCTGCCACTGATCCCTTTCATGCGGTGTGCCTGTCAGTTCTGTGCTTCCACGGTGTTGAGATGTTGCAGACTTGGGTAACTTGTGCTCTTTGCCGAGATGTGACTCTTGGGCATGGTTTGTCCGCAGATGTGTCGTTGACGTCAGGGGTTGTTTGTGCAGGTAGTTGTGTCCGAGTGTGACCTGCTCATTTTCGGGTGTTGTCCACACTCAGCAACCTCAGTGTCCTGCTGTGTACATTGCCATGATGATAGGACTGCAGCCAAGCTACTCGTCATGTGGTGTCTCTTGCATTGTCAGTGTGTCTGACATATATGCATGTTTGCTTTGTTTCCCACGTGTGCATGTGTTGGTTGTGTGAATGTTGATGTGTTGGGTGGGTGCCCCTTTGGGCACATGGTGTTCGTGGGACTACTTGGTGTTTGTGTGTGTGCTGAAGTGTTCCCGTGGGATCAGGGACATGATCCAGAGTCATTGTGGGTGTGCAGTGTGCCCTGCTTTATTGTGCATGTGTGCCATTGTGCCCATCTCCCCCCGTCCCCCCACTCCCAGGTCGCTACGCACCATGTTGATGTAGTGTTGGGTCATGTTGGGCAGTGTCCAGATCCCCAACTCATGTCACCGTCTCCCGACTGGTGACTGTGGCCACCATCTTCTCCATGTCATTCAGCTCCTGGTGTTCTGCTGGCCCCCCTCCTCCGGGGTGCGTTGCTGCTTTCGTGTTGGCAGCGAGTTTCTGCTTGGTTTTGCCATTCACATCAGTCCAGAGCCTCTTGTGCTCTTCCATTGTCCTCCTCTGCCATGCGACGGCATTCACATGGTCCGAGGTGGTGTGCCATCTTTGCCTCTTTGTTGCCAATGACACGTTGAAGGTGACGTACAGTTGGTGGTGGTGTTCTGGCTCATCCGTGGCGATAATCGGGTTTTCCTGGCGACTGTACCCCGTCTTCCTCTTCCTCTTCTCATTGTCATTCCATGAGCCCTGTATTCCTGGGTGTTCCTCCGTGGGGATTGTGGGGTTCATGTTGTCCTCTGCAGTCGGTCAGGGTGCATCCGTGGTACTCCATAGTTGATTTCGTTTTTTAGTGGCATTTTCCGTATGCTGTTCTTGTGCTTTTTCCCGCATTACGCGTGGGTATTGCTGGCCTCTCACTGGTTGTCACTGTTTTCTTATCGCGTTTGGGCACATTGCGTCTTTTTCCGCGCTGAGGTTTGTGTTTTTATCTCCGTCGCGGTGGTTGTATCGCGGACATTGGCCACGTTTTCGGCGGACTATGGCATGGTACCGCCGTGTTGTGAATTCCACGTTAACACGGGGTTATTTTCCCGCGATGGGCTGCGATGTGTAAAGTTGCGTTAACATTTTTTGGAGATGTTTAGCACACGTTCTTGTGAATATACCCCTTGGTGTTTTGATTGTGACGTTTTGACTTGCCTTTTGTACTGCTGCTTTCAAGGGAATAGCGGAGTGTTTGCAATTTGCAACTGAGAAAATTGACTTTTTAAATTCTTTAACTATTCTGGGCCATCAAACGTTTGGAAAATCATGCGTTTGCTTACGTTTTAAAGCAGACAATGGTCCTCTACATTACATCTTTGTAATGGTGCGTAGGGGATGTGGAAGCAAGAGAATAGTGAAAACTGAGGACGCACGCAGACTGCTACTGCTTGGGAATTTTTTTCTGTGAATGCTCTTTCTTAAAGATGCATTTTCATTCTAACAAATCAATGAAAATAACGATCTTCCCAGCTTGCGACAAGGTAATCTACATTTTATTAAAGACAAAGAGGCAGAAACCATACGGCACATTGCTTTACTTGCATAGTCATCCAGCAATCTACATCAACTGTGAGGCATTACCAGGTCGCTTTCTGCACCTACCTGGAGGAAAAACACCCTCTTAGGTCGAGCCTAGACAGCGCATGCGCTGTAAGGATGACCTGTAATAGGGGAAAAGGACTTATGTCCCACCTGCTGCCTTCCCATTGGTTCAATCCATCAGTCGCTCTTCTTTGCTGCTTGCTAAATGGTTAAAGCAGCGATACCTCACTTCTGTTTTTCTAAGAGCAGCACCAACCAACTACAGTTACCTTCCACTTTCATTCTTCCGGAGCACAATGACTTCAGCTGCAGCCACTTTGCTTTTCACCCGTCACGTCACGTAAGTGAAATCCTCACCACTCTCGACATTTCTGCGCTGCTCTCCACTCACATGTGTCCGTGTGGAGAATATGCCTCTGCTGAAAATGGCTCCTCTTCCACTCCGAAATAAAAATATGCAGAACCGTAATAAATCCACGGCATTACCTCCTCAAACTTTACTGTAGTTTCGTTCTCTTGCAATACAACGTACGCGTTAAACAGAAGACGTTCGGGTTAAAACAAACACATTGACACTTCCCGGAGCAGTTTCAAGGTGGCGGCTATCTTGAACGAGTAGTTAAGTCTCATTACTGTCAGGTTTTGCAGAAAAAAACGTCCATGCGCAAACGGGAGCAGGCAATTCATTCAGACACGGTTATGTCCGTGCCATCTCAACACCGGTGGTATATAGCTAAACAAAGCAACTTCTACCCAGCCACAGACTCTTATGAAACATCCCCTTCAAGATTAAGGCTTCAAGGTATAGATTTTAGCAGGATGCTGCGCCGCCGAGACTCGAACCGGGATCCCCTGCGCTCGAGTCAGCAGCTCTGGCTGCTGCGCCACATCGAGTTGTCAGGTCTATGAATGGTAATTGCCGGCAGTTCGAGATCAACAGCGGAATAGGAGGCAGGAACAGGATCTGGTTTTCGGCTGACTCTCAAACTCACCTTATGTCCGCTGTGTGGACGCGCTGCAGCACCAGGCCAGTAGTGCACTATAGATCTCGCTGACACAGGGGTTGATCCTGGGCAGGTCCCCGAGTCTGAGGAATCAGCACAGAACGAATCAGATACCCTCTATATCATCAGACATTGCAAGAATGAAACCAGCTGCAATGGCATTCGTTTCGTTATCACTAGTGCGCCTGCCATCACATTTCAGACGTCCCATGATGTCTAATATCCTTAACTCCCTCCCCCATTGACTTCCAAGGGCGCTCTCACCCACTTCCTGAAGGAAAGTTGTTAGTTACTTCATTTTGCAGCACGCTCAGCTCAGAGGAGGCAGCTGGCTGTTTTGTATCTGTGAAAAGCACGCGATTCTGGGCAAAAGCAGCTCCCACCCACTACCCGAAAAAAACCTCTTATAATCGCGCACAACACTTCACAGACCAGGATGCAGCTGCCAAACAAGCATCTGCAATAGGTCTCGCATTTACGCGAGTTTGAGCTATTGACATTGTAAATGACAATGCCTTTTATTTTTATTTTCGCTTTTAACACATAAATAAAACGCATTGTCATTTACAATGCCAATAGCTTAAACTCGCGTAAATGTGAGACCTATTGCATTGCAAATGCTTGTTAGGTAGGTAGTTACCACTCATCCAGTCCTCAATAGTTGAAAGTCAAGATGAAAAGTGTGGTTTTTCTCCTTGAGAGTTGGGCTTGTTCTTCAGCAAGCGTCGTGTACCATTTGATTAATTAAAAAAATAAATACCAGTGCAATGTTTGTGCATCATAAGTGGAATCTCCCGGATGTTTTGCAGTAGAAATATTTAGCCTTGGAGCAGGCTAAATTTATAGTATTTCTGAAAAGTATTTCTTATTGGAAAAGAAGAAAGCATACTTGGCTGACTACAGACTCGTAGGTTTTTAATCAAAAATCTGAAATATTTGTCTTCCTCTGACTTTCCATTAGAAACACAAACTTATTAGGCTGCGTGTAGGAGAGTAGGATCTGCTTCACATGGGTACCCCCACTTTTTGCTGATGCTTCACTGTTTTTCGACCTTAGTCTGGCTGGGGCCCTGCTAATCAGAACCCCAGCCTAGCTGCTTCCTCTTTAAAATGGTTTCCATGTGCCTTAGGCACATCTCTGATTGGAATCTGAGTGCCCTTATAAGTCCCTAGTATATGGTATACTATGTACCCAGGGCATAGGTACCTCAGAGGCCTACCAGGGGCTGCAGCATGTATTGTGCCACCCCTGGAAGGCCATCCAAACTGACACCACAGGTCTGCTACTGCAGCCTGGGTAAGGTGGTGCATGCACCCCTTACTGTGATATAGGCTACCTATATCACTATATACATACACACATATAAACCTATAAGTCACTCCTATGGCAGGCCTTATCAATCCTGAAGGCAGAGTGCGTGGTTCCTATGTGAGAGGGTGCCCCTGCATGAGCAGGGCCCCTCTGCAGCGTTCGGAGACCCTTCTCTGATGCTGTTTGTAGTGCAGCCTGACCATATACTCTTAAGCGCATTATAACCTCGCGTTAAATGCTAACTTTGGGATGGCTGCACGGAAACATGTTGTGTTTGGTGTCAAACATCTTGGAATACTACCCCCCACCAGTTCTGGTGGCGGGGGTAGCATTCCACCCTTCTAGAGGGAAAGACATGTACACACCGGTATACCCGGTACTGACTTTCCAGAGCCCTGGCATCACAAAATGGATGCCGCTGCCACAGACACGAGTCTGGCCTCCTGCTGCTGACCGAAACTCCAGCAGGGGAGGCCTGGACAATAGGTTTCCTGTCCCAGGGAGGTGTGACCACCTCCCCAGACAGGATAGTGTGTATTGGGGCTGGGCGGGAGCACTCTCGGGTGCTTTGAAATCCTGCACTGGGGGCACACTTGGTGTCCCTGTGCATACCCCAGTTCAAACCGGCTCAGGGGCTTCCAGCCCCTGCTCTGGCGTGAAACTGGACAAAGGGAAAGGGGTGTAACCACCCCTCTGCCCTGGCCCTCCCATAGGTGGGGCCACAGAGTATGTCCAACCCCCTACCTTAGTATAAGTAGGGGAACCCAGTCCTTAGGACTTTAGATTTACCTGGACGAAACTCTGACACAGAATCCTGGACCTTCGACGCTCTACTTCAAGACTAGAGGACTGAAGAATCTCCCTTGGGGTCAAGGAGTGACTCCCCTGCTTGGCAGGCACCAAAGAAGCAATTGTCCGGTCTGCATCGCTGAAGCTCCCGTCGGACGCCGAAGTCTTTGCATCACCAGAGGTGGATTTCCAGACATCACCGAGGCTGCCCTGAGTCCCCAGCAAAGCTGAGGCCTGTAGCTGTCGTGGGTAACGTGGAACTGTGACCCCTGGACACCAAATGCTTTTGCAAGTGCATCCTCTTCTGGGTCCCCACGAAGTCGTGCTTTGGGCTCCGAGTAGCCCCAGCCTCCAGCACCAACTGCACCGAAGATCACTGGCCTCCACTCCACGAGTGTCCTGTGAGCCAGCTCCACGTGCATTGTCTTGAGGCTCCTTTGCGGTCGCTAGTCCGTTGGCTAGTAGGCCCTCCTGAAGGCCAATCTTTTTCTGCTTGGGCTCCCTGGTTGCTCCAGGCATGCCCTAACTTATCCTTGCTGGGTGAGTCCCCCAGACCTTGCTGGTCTGCAACATCATCCTTCGTCTATTTCCACAAGACTTGCCGTTGCCAAGGCTTGTTGGGTCCAATCTGGTCGCCGACACCCCTGCAATCGACAAACGTCGTGGGACAGCTCGAATCCAGCTCCTGGTTGTCATCGATGCCTCCTGGACCTCGTGGCTGAAGAGTCAAGACAAACGTCAACCTACCTGAAGCACTCGACATCGGTGGGCATCTGCTCATCGCCTTCCTGGTCACTGGCTAGTGACCCAGACTCTGTCCCCTCTGCTTTCAGGTTCTTCAGATCTTTGATCCACCTTTGGATCCACCCGAACACTTTCGACTTGGCCGCCAGCAGCACTTTGCAGTAGATCGCCATTGAAAGCGACGACGAAACCCGACCCCGAAAGACACCTATGCACCCGGCTCCCCTGGGTGAGGTAACTCGAGTACTCCGGTGCTCCCGTGGGTATTGACACTAGAACAGCCTAGTTCTCAAGGGGTTTGCTCCAAGTCCTCCTCTAAGTGTCCCTTTTCTTTTAAATTCTAATCGCGACTTTCCCCATAGAAGTTAACGGTGGTTCGCGGTTGTGTTCATACACTGCACGCGTCCCCCGTGGGTCCCCTGTGTCACTGCCTTGGGTGGTTCCTTGTGGTCCAAGCACTTCTACAGGCTCTAGGCCTTGTGTCTAGCTCAGTCGTGGTTCTTATACCACTTTATTGGTATATGGTTTGGTACGCCCCTGGGGCTCAAACGTGTATTTGTGCTATTACTGTAGATAACTAACTTATAATTTATGTATTTCGAACTCTAGCCTCATAAAGAGACTAGAGGGGTGTGTTTAGTAATAAATACATATATTTTGAATATATACCTGGTGTGGTCCTCTTTCATTTGGTCACTCAAGAGATTATAGACTGGTAAAACAAGCTGCTTTACATTCCTTCAAGACTTAGCCTGAAGGCTGCTCTCCATAGCTACCACTAGGATAGCTTTCAATAAAGGTTGTCTTTAACCTATCTCCAATAAGGGGTTGTTTGGACTGGTGCAAGGTGCCCACTATAATTAGTGGACAGCATATGCCAGGCCAACTTCTCACATTGGTGTGCAGCGTGTGGGATTCCAGCTTGCTATTGTTTTACCAGATAATCTCAATTGAATTGATCAACTGAAAACCACTAAGGGTACCTAAGGTACATATAAATCAAGCTTAGTAATACAGTAAGTTCTACTGAACTTAGAGTTGTGTGTTAAGGGATAGCACACCCTTTCTACAACTCAAGAGAGTTTAGTAGGCCACACTAGAGTAGGTAGTGCATACACCACACCTCACTAGTAATGTCTTCAAAGCCAGGACCCAGTGAGTCCTTGCCAGAAGCCAGTGGGCTTCTTCCCTCCAAGTAAGATAAACTCCTATTCTTGGAATTGAGAGCATTATGCAATACTAGGAAGTTGAAGTCAGGCAAAAGTGCCAGCACCCAACACCTCAGGGAGGTGTTACTAGCTGATGATCTCAGCAGGCCCCTAGGGTCTGAAGGGGTAGGCAAAGAGGGTGGGGCAGAAGATGAGGAAGGGGCCAGGAAGGTGAAAATGACCTTGTCCTGGAAAACCCAATTCCTCCTGTGGAGGAGGAGGAGGGAGAGGATCAGAATGACCTCCCCTTTGTCCCCCCAGGAAGAGTTCTGAGTGTGCCCAGAAGGTCTAGGTCTCCTTCTCAGGAGTCTAACCACTCTGACACCTCAATAGGGACCTCTGTCTCCTCTCATAGGAGGGAATCCTCTCATGAGAGGAGAAAGAGACTGATTCAATATGAGCAAACTCAGCTTGAACTCAGGAAACAGCAATTGGCTATAGACAGGGAGTCCCTAGATCTCTATAGAGAGAGACAAAAGTTGGGACTAGAGTCCCATGGTGGCAGCAGTTTCCCCAAAGATAGGGAAAGGTCTTATGACCATAGAAACCTGAGCAAGATTGTCCCTCCCTACCAGAGTGGGGATGACATCCACAAATGGATAACTGCTCTAAAGAGGGCCTGTAAAGTACAGAGGGTCCCTCAGGAGCAGTGGGCAGCAATCTTGTGGCTCTCCTTTGCAGACAAAGGTAGAGACAAGCTCCTCACTGTTAGAGAGGAGGATGCTGATAATTACAAAGTCTTGAAGAGTGCTCTAATTGATGGGTTTGGCCTAACCACTGAACAATACAGGTTAAAGTTCAGGGATACCCAAAAGCACAGACTCAAGACTGGGTGGACTTTGTTGATTGTTCTGCCAAGGCTCTGGAAGGTTGGTTATTGGGCAGTAAGGTATGTGACTTCACAGGATTGTACAATCTGATAATGAGGGAGCAGATTCTTAATAACTGTCAAAATCAGCTGTTGCATCAGCACCTGGTAGACTCTGATCTGACCTCTCCCCAAGAATGGGGAAAGAAGGCAGAGAAATGGGTCAGAACCAGGGTGAAGCAGAAGGTACAGAACCAAGGTGGTGACCCTAAGAAGCAAGATTCGAAAACCTCTGATAAGGGTGGGGAGAAGGGTAAAGATCAAAAGTCTTCACAAGGCCCCCAAAAATCTTCTTCAGGTGGGGATTCACAGTCTACCAAAGGGAAAGGCCAAAGGAAACCATGGTGCAAGGTCTGTAAGCAAAAGACCCACTGGACCAGTGATTGCACCAAGTCCAAAGACTCTACTCCAGCCCCCACCAATGCCCCTAAGGCACCTGCTCCCCCTAGTGCAGTTACAGTTGGTGGTGGGACTACACAAGCCAAGGGTTTAGTAGGGTTGACCCTGGGTAAAGAGATGAGCTCTGACCTAGTCAGAGAACTCACTCAGGCTGTCCTAGTCTGTGATGGAGGCATGGATATGACCTCCTCTGTGAGTCCCAGTAATCTGGGCAAGTACAGACAACAGCCTTTAATCAATGGAAGAGAGGCTTTGGCATTTAGGGACACAGGGGCAAGTGTCACCATGGTGACACAAGACCTTGTGAATCCTGGGCAGATCATACTTGGTGAAATGTACCAAGTGACAAATGCTAGCAACGTCAGAACAGACCATACTCTGGCAGTTGTTAACTTCTCCTGGGGAGGGGTAACTGGCCTTAAGAAGGTTGTGGTAAGTGCAGACCTACCCGTTGAATGCTTGCTTGGCAATGACTTAGAAACTTCAGCTTGGGCAGAAGTGGAGCTCAGGACCCATGCAGAAATGCTGGGGATCCCTGCAGATGTGTTTGCTGTGACCAGGTCACAAGCCAAAATGTCTAGCACTGAACAGGCCTTGGATTCTGGAATAATGGACCAAGTGCCCTCCAAGAAGAGGAGTAGTAGGGTAAAGGCAGTGCCTTCCCCCTTGGCTCAGAAGGAAGATCAGTCCCTTGAGGGGGATGATCTCAGTCCTGAGGAAGGAACTGTCCCAGAGGAGCTTGAACCTGACCAGGTTGAGTTCTTGGGGACAGGGGGACCTTCCAGGGCAGATCTGAGCCAGGAGCAGCAGAGCTGCCCCTCTCTTAAACCCCTCAGACAGCAAGCTGCTGCTGAGGCTGCTGGGAAAGCTAGTGGTCCCCATACTGTGTATTGGGATGATGGACTCTTGTACTCAGAGTGTAGAGACCCCAAGCTTGGTGCTACCAGGAGGTTGGTTATACCTTTGAAGTTCAAGGGCTTCCTATTGACCCTAGCCCATGATATTCCCTTAGCAGGTCACCTGGACCAGAACAAGACTTGGGACAGAATTGTCCCTCACTTTCACTGGCCCCACATGTCTGAAGACACCAAGGAGTTTTGTCGCTCCTGTGTAACCTGCCAGGCCAGTGGCAAGGCAGGTGGCACTACAAAGGCCCCCCTGATACCACTACCTGTGGTGGGGGTTCCCTTTGAAAGGGTGGGGATTGACATTGTTGGTCCCATGGATCCCCAAACAGCATCTGGGCACAGGTTTATCCTGGTGGTAGTGGATCATGCCACCAGGTACCCAGAGGCTATTCCCCTTAGGACCACTACAGCACCTGTGGTGGCAAGGGCCGTCCTGGGAATTTTCTCAAGAGTGGGCTTCCCTAAGGAGGTTGTATCAGACAGGGGTGCAAACTTTATGTCTGGATACTTAAAAGCAATGTGGAAGGAGTGTGGAGTGACTTACAAGTTCACCACACCCTATCACCCACAATGCAATGGTTTAGTTGAGAGATTCAACAAAACCTTGAAGGGCATGATTAAAGGGCTCCCAGAAAAGCTTAGGCGAAGATGGGACATACTCTTGCCTTGCCTTTTATTTGCGTACAGGGAGGTGCCTCAAAAGGGGTTGGCTACAGCCCTTTTGAACTTTTGTTTGGTCACCCTGTCAGGGGTCCACTGTGCTTGGTGAAGGAAGGATGGGAGTTACCTCTCAAGCCCCCAAAGCAAGACATAGTGGACTACGTACTTGGTCTCCCGCTCCCGGATGGCTGAGTATATGAAAAAGGCAACTAAAAACCTTGAGGCTAGCCAGGAACTTCAAAAGGCCTGGCATGACCAAAAGGCTGTACTGACTGTTTATCAGCCAGGACAGAAGGTGTGGGTGTTGGAGCCAGTGGCCCCAGCAGCTCTCCAAGACAAATGGAGTGGACCCCACACCATTGTTGAACAGAAGGGTGAGGTTACCTACTTAGTAGACCTAGGAACACCCAGGAGTCCCCACAGGGTTCTCCATGTCAACAGGTTAAAACCATATGTGGACAGGGCAGACATGGGCTTGCTCATGGCTACTGATGAGGGACAGGAGGAAGAGAGTGACCCACTCCCTGACCTGCTCTCACAGAACCCTGGTGATGGGTCAGTGGATGGTGTAGCCTTGGCAGGCAGCCTCACTACCCAGCAGCAGACTGATTGCAGACAGGTGCTCAATCAGTTCATACACATATTCTCGCTGACACCCAGTCAGACTACCTGGTGCACTCATGAAGTGGACACTGGGGACAGTCTGCCTATTAAAAATAAGATTTATAGGCAACCTGACCATGTCAGGGACTGTATCAGGACAGAAGTCCAGAAGATGTTGGATTTGGGAGTTATTGAACCCTCAGATAGCCCTTGGGCTAGTCCAGTGGTCCTTGTGCCAAAACCTCACACCAATGGTGGAAAAAGAGAGATGAGGTTTTGTGTGGACTACAGGGGTCTCAATGCAGTCACTAGGACTGATGCCCATCCAATACCAAGGGCAGATGAGCTAATAGACACTTTGGCCTCAGCCAAGTATCTAAGCACATTTGACCTGACAGCTGGCTACTGGCAGATCAGACTAGCTGATGATGCAAAGCCAAAGACAGCATTCTCAACCCCTAATGGGCATTATCAATTTGTGGTGATGCCCTTTGGTCTGAAGAATGCACCTGCCACTTTTCAGAGGTTGGTGAATACAGTCCTTACAGGTCTGGAAGCCTATAGTGCAGCATATCTAGATGATATTGCTGTCTTTAGCTCCACCTGGGAGGATCACCTAGTCCACCTCAGAAATGTTTTACAGGCCCTGCAGAAAGCAGGCCTGACTATCAAGGCCACCAAGTGCCAGATAGGGCAGAGTCAGGTTGTGTACCTGGGCCACCTTGTGGGTGGAGGCCAGGTTCAACCACTGCAGAGCAAGATCCAGACCATCATGGACTGGACTGCTCCAACTACCCAGACTCAGGTGAGAGCCTTCTTAGGCCTGACTGGGTACTATAGGAGATTTGTCAAGGGGTATGGATCAATAGTGACACCCCTGAATGACTTAACTTCCGAGAAAATGCCCAAAAGGTTCAGTGGACAGTTAGCTGTCAAAAGGCTTTTGATGATCTGAAGCAGGCCATGTGCACTGCTCCCATTCTACAGAGTGCTGATTACTCGCGGTGGACAGGGCAGACATGGGCTTGCTCATGGCTACTGATGAGGGACAGGAGGAAGAGAGTGACCCACTCCCTGACCTGCTCTCACAGAACCCTGGTGATGGGTCAGTGGATGGTGTAGCCTTGGCAGGCAGCCTCACTACCCAGCAGCAGACTGATTGCAGACAGGTGCTCAATCAGTTCATACACATATTCTCGCTGACACCCAGTCAGACTACCTGGTGCACTCATGAAGTGGACACTGGGGACAGTCTGCCTATTAAAAATAAGATTTATAGGCAACCTGACCATGTCAGGGACTGTATCAGGACAGAAGTCCAGAAGATGTTGGATTTGGGAGTTATTGAACCCTCAGATAGCCCTTGGGCTAGTCCAGTGGTCCTTGTGCCAAAACCTCACACCAATGGTGGGAAAAGAGAGATGAGGTTTTGTGTGGACTACAGGGGTCTCAATGCAGTCACTAGGACTGATGCCCATCCAATACCAAGGGCAGATGAGCTAATAGACACTTTGGCCTCAGCCAAGTATCTAAGCACATTTGACCTGGCAGATCAGACTAGCTGATGATGCAAAGCCAAAGACAGCATTCTCAACCCCTAGTGGGCATTATCAATTTGTGGTGATGCCCTTTGGTCTGAAGAATGCACCTGCCACTTTTCAGAGGTTGGTGAATACGGTCCTTACAGGTCTGGAAGCCTATAGTGCAGCATATCTAGATGATATTGCTGTCTTTAGCTCCACCTGGGAGGATCACCTGGTCCACCTCAGAAATGTTTTACAGGCCCTGCAGAAAGCAGGCCTGACTATCAAGGCCACCAAGTGCCAGATAGGGCAGAGTCAGGTTGTGTACCTGGGCCACCTTGTGGGTGGAGGCCAGGTTCAACCACTGCAGAGCAAGATCCAGACCATCATGGACTGGACTGCTCCAACTACCCAGACTCAGGTGAGAGCCTTCTTAGGCCTGACTGGGTACTATAGGAGATTTGTCAAGGGGTATGGATCAATAGTGACACCCCTGAATGACTTAACTTCCAAGAAAATGCCCAAAAAGGTTCAGTGGACAGTTAGCTGTCAAAAGGCATTTGATGACCTGAAGCAGGCCATGTGCACTTCTCCCATTCTACAGAGTGCTGATTACTCCAAGAAGTTCATTGTTCAAACTGATGCATCTGAATTGGTGGTAGGGGCTGTTCTGTCACAATTGAATGATGAAGGTCAGGATCAGCCAGTAGCTTTCATTAGCAGAAGGCTGACCCCTAGAGAGAAACGTTGGTCAGCCACTGAGAGGGAGGCCTTTGCTGTGGTCTGGGCTCTGAAGAAGTTGAGGCCATACTTGTTTGGTACTCACTTCCTTGTTCAAACAGACCATAAGCCCCTCTTATGGCTAAAACAAATGAAGGGTGAAAACCCCAAACTGCTTAGGTGGTCCATTTCCCTACAGGGGATGGACTTCACAGTGGAACATAGACCTGGGAGTAACCATGCCAATGCAGATGGACTCTCTAGGTACATCCACTTAGAACATGAAGACTTAACTGGGCAAGGTTAGTTTAATGTCCCTACGTTTGGGGGGGTTGTGTAGGAGAGTAGGATCTGCTTCACATGGGTACCCCCACTTTTTGCTGATGCTTCACTGTTTTTCGACCTTAGTCTGGCTGGGGCCCTGCTAATCAGAACCCCAGCCTAGCTGCTTCCTCTTTAAAATGGTTTCCATGTGCCTTAGGCACATCTCTGATTGGAATCTGAGTGCCCTTATAAGTCCCTAGTATATGGTATACTATGTACCCAGGGCATAGGTACCTCAGAGGCCTACCAGGGGCTGCAGCATGTATTGTGCCACCCCTGGAAGGCCATCCAAACTGACACCACAGGTCTGCTACTGCAGCCTGGGTAAGGTGGTGCATGCACCCCTTACTGTGATATAGGCTACCTATATCACTATATACATACACACATATAAACCTATAAGTCACTCCTATGGCAGGCCTTATCAATCCTGAAGGCAGAGTGCGTGGTTCCTATGTGAGAGGGTGCCCCTGCATGAGCAGGGCCCCTCTGCAGCGTTCGGAGACCCTTCTCTGATGCTGTTTGTAGTGCAGCCTGACCAAATACTCTTAAGCGCATTATAACCTCGCGTTAAATGCTAACTTTGGGATGGCTGCACGGAAACATGTCGTGTTTGGTGTCAAACATCTTGGAATACTACCCCCCCCGCCAGTTCTGGTGGCGGGGGTAGCATTCCACCCTTCTAGAGGGAAAGACATGTACACACCGGTATACCCGGTACTGACTTTCCAGAGCCCTGGCATCACAAAATGGATGCCGCTGCCACAGACACAAGTCTGGCCTCCTGCTGCTGACCGAAACTCCAGCAGGGGAGGCCTGGACAATAGGTTTCCTGTCCCAGGGAGGTGTGACCACCTCCCCAGACAGGATAGTGTGTATTGGGGCTGGGCGGGAGCACTCTCGGGTGCTTTGAAATCCTGCACTGGGGGCACACTTGGTGTCCCTGTGCATACCCCAGTTCAAACCGGCTCAGGGGCTTCCAGCCCCTGCTCTGGCGCGAAACTAGACAAAGGAAAAGGGGTGTAACCACCCCTCTGCCCTGGCCCTCCCATAGGTGGGGCCACAGAGTATGTCCAAACCCCTACCTTAGTATAAGTAGGGGAACCCAGTCCTTAGGACTTTAGATTTACCTGGACAAAACTCTGACACAGAATCCTGGACCTTTGACGCTCTACTTCAAGACTAGAGGACTGAAGAATCTCCCTTGGGGTCAAGGAGTGACTCCCCTGCTTGGCAGGCACCAAAGAAGCAATTGTCCGGTCTGCATCGCTGAAGCTCCCGTCGGACGCCGAAGTCTTTGCATCACCAGAGCTGGATTTCCAGACTTCCCCGAGGCTGCCCTGAGTCCCCAGCAAAGCTGAGGCCCGTAGCTGTCGTGGGTAATGTGGAACCATGACCCCTAGACACCGAACGCATTTGCAAGTGCATCCTCTTCTGGGTCTCCCACGAAGTCGTGCTTTGGGCTCCGAGTAGCCCCAGCCTCCAGCACCAACTGCACCGAAGATCACTGGCCTCCACTCCACGAGTGTCCTGTGAGCCAGCTCCACGTGCATTGTCTCGAGGCTCCTTCGCGGTCGCTAGTCCATTGGCTAGTAGGCCCTCCCGAAGGCCAATCTTTTTCTGCTTAGGCTCCCTGGTTGCTCCAGGAGTGCCCTAATTTATCCTCACTGGGTGAGTCCTCCAGACCTTGCTGGTCTGCAACATCGTCCTTCTTCTATTTCCACGAGACTTGCCGTTGCCAAGGCTTGTTGGGTCCAATCCGGTCGCCGACACCCCTGCACTCGACAGACGTTGTGGGACAGCTCGAATACAGCTCCTGGTTGTCGTCGACGCCTCCTGGACCTCGTGGCTGAAGAGTCAAGCCGACCGTCAACCTACCTGAAGCACTCGACATCGGTGGGCATCTGCTCATCGCCTTCCTGGTCACTGGCTAGTGACCCAGACTCTGTCCCCTCTGCTTTCAGGTTCTTCAGATCTTCGATCCACCTTTGGATCCACCCGAACACTTTCGACTTGGCCGCCAGCAGCACTTTGCAGCAGATCGCCATTGAAAGCGACGACGAAACCCGACCCCGAAAGACACCTATGCACCCGGCTCCCCTGGGTGAGGTAACTCGAGTACTCCGGTGCTCCCGTGGGTATTGACACTAGAACAGCCTAGTTCTCAAGGGGTTTGCTCCAAGTCCTCCTCTAAGTGTCCCTTTTCTTTTAAATTCTAATCGCGACTTTCCCCATAGAAGTTAACGGTGGTTTGCGGTTGTGTTCATACACTGCACGCGTCCCCCGTGGGTCCCCTGTGTCACTGCCTTGGGTGGTTCCTTGTGGTCCAAGCACTTCTACAGGCTCTAGGCCTTGTGTCTAGCTCAGTCGTGGTTCTTATACCACTTTATTGGTATATGGTTTGGTACGCCCCTGGGGCTCAAACGTGTATTTGTGCTATTACTGTAGATAACTAACTTATAATTTATGTACTTCGAACTCTAGCCTCATAAAGAGACTAGAGGGGTGTGTTTAGTAATAAATACATATATTTTGAATATATACCTGGTGTGGTCCTCTTTCATTTGGTCACTCAAGAGATTATAGACTGGTAAAACAAGCTGCTTTACATTCCTTCAAGACTTAGCCTGAAGGCTGCTCTCCATAGCTACCACTAGGATAGCTTTCAATAAAGGTTGTCTTTAACCTATCTCCAATAAGGGGTTGTTTGGACTGGTGCAAGGTGCCCACTATAATTAGTGGACAGCATATGCCAGGCCAACTTCTCACATTGGTGTGCAGCGTGTGGGATTCCAGCTTGCTATTGTTTTACCAGATAATCTCAATTGAATTGATCAACTGAAAACCACTAAGGGTACCTAAGGTACATATAAATCAAGCTTAGTAATACAGTAAGTTCTACTGAACTTAGAGTTGTGTGTTAAGGGATAGCACACCCTTTCTACAACTCAAGAGAGTTTAGTAGGCCACACTAGAGTAGGTAGTGCATACACCACACCTCACTAGTAATGTCTTCAAAGCCAGGACCGAGTGAGTCCTTGCCAGAAGCCAGTGGGCTTCTTCCTCCAAGTAAGATAAACTCCCATTCTTGGAATTGAGAGCATTATGCAATACTAGGAAGTTGAAGGCAGGCAAAAGTGCCAGCACCCAACACCTCAGGGAGGTGTTACTAGCTGATGATCTCAGCAGGCCCCTAGGGTCTGAAGGGGTAGGCAAAGAGGGTGGGGCAGAAGATGAGGAAGGGGCCAGGGGTGAAGAAACCCAGGCCCCCCTCTGAAACTGGCCAGGAAGGTGAAAATGACCTTGTCCTGGAAAACCCAATTCCTCCTGTGGAGGAGGAGGAGGGAGAGGATCAGAATGACCTCCCCTTTGTCCCCCAGGAAGAGTTCTGAGTGTGCCCAGAAGGTCTAGGTCTCCTTCTCAGGAGTCTATCCACTCTGACACCTCAATAGGGACCTCTGTCTCCTCTCATAGGAGGGAATCCTCTCATGAGAGGAGAAAGAGACTGATTCAATATGAGCAAACTCAGCTTGAACTCAGGAAACAGCAATTGGCTATAGACAGGGAGTCCCTAGATCTCTATAGAGAGAGACAAAAGTTGGGACTAGAGTCCCATGGTGGCAGCAGTTTCCCCAAAGATAGGGAAAGGTCTTATGACCATAGAAACCTGAGCAAGATTGTCCCTCCCTACCAGAGTGGGGATGACATCCACAAATGGATAACTGCTCTAGAGAGGGCCTGTAAAGTACAGAGGGTCCCTCAGGAGCAGTGGGCAGCAATCTTGTGGCTCTCCTTTGCAGACAAAGGTAGAGACAAGCTCCTCACTGTTAGAGAGGAGGATGCTGATAATTACAAAGTCTTGAAGAGTGCTCTAATTGATGGGTTTGGCCTAACCACTGAACAATACAGGTTAAAGTTCAGGGATACCCAAAAAGCACAGACTCAAGACTGGGTGGACTTTGTTGATTGTTCTGCCAAGGCTCTGGAAGGTTGGTTATTGGGCAGTAAGGTATGTGACTTCACAGGATTGTACAATCTGATAATGAGGGAGCAGATTCTTAATAACTGTCAAAATCAGCTGTTGCATCAGCACCTGGTAGACTCTGATCTGACCTCTCCCCAAGAATGGGGAAAGAAGGCAGAGAAATGGGTCAGAACCAGGGTGAAGCAGAAGGTACAGAACCAAGGTGGTGACCCTAAGAAGCAAGATTGGAAAACCTCTGATAAGGGTGGGGAGAAGGGTAAAGATCAAAAGTCTTCACAAGGCCCCCAAAAATCTTCTTCAGGTGGGGATTCACAGTCTACCAAAGGGAAAGGCCAAAGGAAACCATGGTGCAAGGTCTGTAAGCAAAAGACCCACTGGACCAGTGATTGCACCAAGTCCAAAGACTCTACTCCAGCCCCCACCAATGCCCCTAAGGCACCTGCTCCCCCTAGTGCAGTTACAGTTGGTGGTGGGACTACACAAGCCAAGGGTTTAGTAGGGTTGACCCTGGGTAAAGAGATGAGCTCTGACCTAGTCAGAGAACTCACTCAGGCTGTCCTAGTCTGTGATGGAGGCATGGATATGACCTCCTCTGTGAGTCCCAGTAATCTGGGCAAGTACAGACAACAGCCTTTAATCAATGGAAGAGAGGCTTTGGCATTTAGGGACACAGGGGCAAGTGTCACCATGGTGACACAAGACCTTGTGAATCCTGGGCAGATCATACTTGGTGAAATGTACCAAGTGACAAATGCTAGCAACGTCAGAACAGACCATACTCTGGCAGTTGTTAACTTCTCCTGGGGAGGGGTAACTGGCCTTAAGAAGGTTGTGGTAAGTGCAGACCTACCCGTTGAATGCTTGCTTGGCAATGACTTAGAAACTTCAGCTTGGGCAGAAGTGGAGCTCAGGACCCATGCAGAAATGCTGGGGATCCCTGCAGATGTGTTTGCTGTGACCAGGTCACAAGCCAAAATGTCTAGCACTGAACAGGCCTTGGATTCTGGAATAATGGACCAAGTGCCCTCCAAGAAGAGGAGTAGTAGGGTAAAGGCAGTGCCTTCCCCCTTGGCTCAGAAGGAAGATCAGTCCCTTGAGGGGGATGATCTCAGTCCTGAGGAAGGAACTGTCCCAGAGGAGCTTGAACCTGACCAGGTTGAGTTCTTGGGGACAGGGGGACCTTCCAGGGCAGATCTGAGCCAGGAGCAGCAGAGCTGCCCCTCTCTTAAACCCCTCAGACAGCAAGCTGCTGCTGAGGCTGCTGGGAAAGCTAGTGGTCCCCATACTGTGTATTGGGATGATGGACTCTTGTACTCAGAGTGTAGAGACCCCAAGCTTGGTGCTACCAGGAGGTTGGTTATACCTTTGAAGTTCAAGGGCTTCCTATTGACCCTAGCCCATGATATTCCCTTAGCAGGTCACCTGGACCAGAACAAGACTTGGGACAGAATTGTCCCTCACTTTCACTGGCCCCACATGTCTGAAGACACCAAGGAGTTCTGTCGCTCCTGTGTAACCTGCCAGGCCAGTGGCAAGGCAGGTGGCACTACAAAGGCCCCCCTGATACCACTACCTGTGGTGGGGGTTCCCTTTGAAAGGGTGGGGATTGACATTGTTGGTCCCATGGATCCCCAAACAGCATCTGGGCACAGGTTTATCCTGGTGGTAGTGGATCATGCCACCAGGTACCCAGAGGCTATTCCCCTTAGGACCACTACAGCACCTGTGGTGGCAAGGGCCGTCCTGGGAATTTTCTCAAGAGTGGGCTTCCCTAAGGAGGTTGTATCAGACAGGGGTGCAAACTTTATGTCTGGATACTTAAAAGCAATGTGGAAGGAGTGTGGAGTGACTTACAAGTTCACCACACCCTATCACCCACAATGCAATGGTTTAGTTGAGAGATTCAACAAAACCTTGAAGGGCATGATTAAAGGGCTCCCAGAAAAGCTTAGGCGAAGATGGGACATACTCTTGCCTTGCCTTTTATTTGCGTACAGGGAGGTGCCTCAAAAGGGGGTTGGCTACAGCCCTTTTGAACTTTTGTTTGGTCACCCTGTCAGGGGTCCACTGTGCTTGGTGAAGGAAGGATGGGAGTTACCTCTCAAGCCCCCAAAGCAAGACATAGTGGACTACGTACTTGGTCTCCGCTCCCGGATGGCTGAGTATATGAAAAAGGCAACTAAAAACCTTGAGGCTAGCCAGGAACTTCAAAAGGCCTGGCATGACCAAAAGGCTGTACTGACTGTTTATCAGCCAGGACAGAAGGTGTGGGTGTTGGAGCCAGTGGCCCCAGCAGCTCTCCAAGACAAATGGAGTGGACCCCACACCATTGTTGAACAGAAGGGTGAGGTTACCTACTTAGTAGACCTAGGAACACCCAGGAGTCCCCACAGGGTTCTCCATGTCAACAGGTTAAAACCATATGTGGACAGGGCAGACATGGGCTTGCTCATGGCTACTGATGAGGGACAGGAGGAAGAGAGTGACCCACTCCCTGACCTGCTCTCACAGAACCCTGGTGATGGGTCAGTGGATGGTGTAGCCTTGGCAGGCAGCCTCACTACCCAGCAGCAGACTGATTGCAGACAGGTGCTCAATCAGTTCATACACATATTCTCGCTGACACCCAGTCAGACTACCTGGTGCACTCATGAAGTGGACACTGGGGACAGTCTGCCTATTAAAAATAAGATTTATAGGCAACCTGACCATGTCAGGGACTGTATCAGGACAGAAGTCCAGAAGATGTTGGATTTGGGAGTTATTGAACCCTCAGATAGCCCTTGGGCTAGTCCAGTGGTCCTTGTGCCAAAACCTCACACCAATGGTGGAAAAAGAGAGATGAGGTTTTGTGTGGACTACAGGGGTCTCAATGCAGTCACTAGGACTGATGCCCATCCAATACCAAGGGCAGATGAGCTAATAGACACTTTGGCCTCAGCCAAGTATCTAAGCACATTTGACCTGACAGCTGGCTACTGGCAGATCAGACTAGCTGATGATGCAAAGCCAAAGACAGCATTCTCAACCCCTAATGGGCATTATCAATTTGTGGTGATGCCCTTTGGTCTGAAGAATGCACCTGCCACTTTTCAGAGGTTGGTGAATACAGTCCTTACAGGTCTGGAAGCCTATAGTGCAGCATATCTAGATGATATTGCTGTCTTTAGCTCCACCTGGGAGGATCACCTAGTCCACCTCAGAAATGTTTTACAGGCCCTGCAGAAAGCAGGCCTGACTATCAAGGCCACCAAGTGCCAGATAGGGCAGAGTCAGGTTGTGTACCTGGGCCACCTTGTGGGTGGAGGCCAGGTTCAACCACTGCAGAGCAAGATCCAGACCATCATGGACTGGACTGCTCCAACTACCCAGACTCAGGTGAGAGCCTTCTTAGGCCTGACTGGGTACTATAGGAGATTTGTCAAGGGGTATGGATCAATAGTGACACCCCTGAATGACTTAACTTCCGAGAAAATGCCCAAAAAGGTTCAGTGGACAGTTAGCTGTCAAAAGGCTTTTGATGATCTGAAGCAGGCCATGTGCACTGCTCCCATTCTACAGAGTGCTGATTACTCGCGGTGGACAGGGCAGACATGGGCTTGCTCATGGCTACTGATGAGGGACAGGAGGAAGAGAGTGACCCACTCCCTGACCTGCTCTCACAGAACCCTGGTGATGGGTCAGTGGATGGTGTAGCCTTGGCAGGCAGCCTCACTACCCAGCAGCAGACTGATTGCAGACAGGTGCTCAATCAGTTCATACACATATTCTCGCTGACACCCAGTCAGACTACCTGGTGCACTCATGAAGTGGACACTGGGGACAGTCTGCCTATTAAAAATAAGATTTATAGGCAACCTGACCATGTCAGGGACTGTATCAGGACAGAAGTCCAGAAGATGTTGGATTTGGGAGTTATTGAACCCTCAGATAGCCCTTGGGCTAGTCCAGTGGTCCTTGTGCCAAAACCTCACACCAATGGTGGGAAAAGAGAGATGAGGTTTTGTGTGGACTACAGGGGTCTCAATGCAGTCACTAGGACTGATGCCCATCCAATACCAAGGGCAGATGAGCTAATAGACACTTTGGCCTCAGCCAAGTATCTAAGCACATTTGACCTGGCAGATCAGACTAGCTGATGATGCAAAGCCAAAGACAGCATTCTCAACCCCTAGTGGGCATTATCAATTTGTGGTGATGCCCTTTGGTCTGAAGAATGCACCTGCCACTTTTCAGAGGTTGGTGAATACGGTCCTTACAGGTCTGGAAGCCTATAGTGCAGCATATCTAGATGATATTGCTGTCTTTAGCTCCACCTGGGAGGATCACCTGGTCCACCTCAGAAATGTTTTACAGGCCCTGCAGAAAGCAGGCCTGACTATCAAGGCCACCAAGTGCCAGATAGGGCAGAGTCAGGTTGTGTACCTGGGCCACCTTGTGGGTGGAGGCCAGGTTCAACCACTGCAGAGCAAGATCCAGACCATCATGGACTGGACTGCTCCAACTACCCAGACTCAGGTGAGAGCCTTCTTAGGCCTGACTGGGTACTATAGGAGATTTGTCAAGGGGTATGGATCAATAGTGACACCCCTGAATGACTTAACTTCCAAGAAAATGCCCAAAAAGGTTCAGTGGACAGTTAGCTGTCAAAAGGCATTTGATGACCTGAAGCAGGCCATGTGCACTTCTCCCATTCTACAGAGTGCTGATTACTCCAAGAAGTTCATTGTTCAAACTGATGCATCTGAATTGGTGGTAGGGGCTGTTCTGTCACAATTGAATGATGAAGGTCAGGATCAGCCAGTAGCTTTCATTAGCAGAAGGCTGACCCCTAGAGAGAAACGTTGGTCAGCCACTGAGAGGGAGGCCTTTGCTGTGGTCTGGGCTCTGAAGAAGTTGAGGCCATACTTGTTTGGTACTCACTTCCTTGTTCAAACAGACCATAAGCCCCTCTTATGGCTAAAACAAATGAAGGGTGAAAACCCCAAACTGCTTAGGTGGTCCATTTCCCTACAGGGGATGGACTTCACAGTGGAACATAGACCTGGGAGTAACCATGCCAATGCAGATGGACTCTCTAGGTACATCCACTTAGAACATGAAGACTTAACTGGGCAAGGTTAGTTTAATGTCCCTACGTTTGGGGGGTTGTGTAGGAGAGTAGGATCTGCTTCACATGGGTACCCCCACTTTTTGCTGATGCTTCACTGTTTTTCGACCTTAGTCTGGCTGGGGCCCTGCTAATCAGAACCCCAGCCTAGCTGCTTCCTCTTTAAAATGGTTTCCATGTGCCTTAGGCACATCTCTGATTGGAATCTGGAGTGCCCTTATAAGTCCCTAGTATATGGTATACTATGTACCCAGGGCATAGGTACCTCAGAGGCCTACCAGGGGCTGCAGCATGTATTGTGCCACCCCTGGAAGGCCATCCAAACTGACACCACAGGTCTGCTACTGCAGCCTGGGTAAGGTGGTGCATGCACCCCTTACTGTGATATAGGCTACCTATATCACTATATACATACACACATATAAACCTATAAGTCACTCCTATGGCAGGCCTTATCAATCCTGAAGGCAGAGTGCGTGGTTCCTATGTGAGAGGGTGCCCCTGCATGAGCAGGGCCCCTCTGCAGCGTTCGGAGACCCTTCTCTGATGCTGTTTGTAGTGCAGCCTGACCAAATACTCTTAAGCGCATTATAACCTCGCGTTAAATGCTAACTTTGGGATGGCTGCACGGAAACATGTCGTGTTTGGTGTCAAACATCTTGGAATACTACCCCCCCGCCAGTTCTGGTGGCGGGGGTAGCATTCCACCCTTCTAGAGGGAAAGACATGTACACACCGGTATACCCGGTACTGACTTTCCAGAGCCCTGGCATCACAAAATGGATGCCGCTGCCACAGACACAAGTCTGGCCTCCTGCTGCTGACCGAAACTCCAGCAGGGGATGCCTGGACAATAGGTTTCCTGTCCCAGGGAGGTGTGACCACCTCCCCAGACAGAATAGTGTGTATTGGGGCTGGGCGGGAGCACTCTCGGGTGCTTTGAAATCCTGCACTGGGGGCACACTTGGTGTCCCTGTGCATACCCCAGTTCAAACCGGCTCAGGGGCTTCCAGCCCCTGCTCTGGCGCGAAACTAGACAAAGGAAAAGGGGTGTAACCACCCCTCTGCCCTGGCCCTCCCATAGGTGGGGCCACAGAGTATGTCCAAACCCCTACCTTAGTATAAGTAGGGGAACCCAGTCCTTAGGACTTTAGATTTACCTGGACAAAACTCTGACACAGAATCCTGGACCTTTGACGCTCTACTTCAAGACTAGAGGACTGAAGAATCTCCCTTGGGGTCAAGGAGTGACTCCCCTGCTTGGCAGGCACCAAAGAAGCAATTGTCCGGTCTGCATCGCTGAAGCTCCCGTCGGACGCCGAAGTCTTTGCATCACCAGAGCTGGATTTCCAGACTTCCCCGAGGCTGCCCTGAGTCCCCAGCAAAGCTGAGGCCCGTAGCTGTCGTGGGTAATGTGGAACCATGACCCCTAGACACCGAACGCATTTGCAAGTGCATCCTCTTCTGGGTCTCCCACGAAGTCGTGCTTTGGGCTCCGAGTAGCCCCAGCCTCGAGCACCAACTGCACCGAAGATCACTGGCCTCCACTCCACGAGTGTCCTGTGAGCCAGCTCCACGTGCATTGTCTCGAGGCTCCTTCGCGGTTGCTAGTCCGTTGGCTAGTAGGCCCTCCCGAAGGCCAATCTTTTTTTGCTTGGGCTCCCTGGTTGCTCCAGGAGTGCCCTAACTTATCTTCACTGGGTGAGTCCTCCAGACCTTGCTGGTCTGCAACATCGTCCTTCTTCTATTTCCACGAGACTTGCCGTTGCCAAGGCTTGTTGGGTCCAATCCAGTCGCCGACACCCCTGCAATCGACAGACGTTGTGGGACAGCTCGAATCCAGCTCCTGGTTGTCGTCGACGCCTCCTGGACCTCGTGGCTGAAGAGTCAAGCCGACCGTCAACCTACCTGAAGCACTCGACATCGGTGGGCATCTGCTCATCGCCTTCCTGGTCACTGGCTAGTGACCCAGACTCTGTCCCCTCTGCTTTCAGGTTCTTCAGATCTTCGATCCACCTTTGGATCCACCCGAACACTTTCGACTTGGCCGCCAGCAGCACTTTGCAGCAGATCGCCATTGAAAGCGACGACGAAACCCGACCCCGAAAGACACCTATGCACTCGGCTCCCCTGGGTGAGGTAACTCGAGTACTCCGGTGCTCCCGTGGGTATTGACACTAGAACAGCCTAGTTCTCAAAGGGTTTGCTCCAAGTCCTCCTCTAAGTGTCCCTTTTCTTTTAAATTCTAATCGCGACTTTCCCCATAGAAGTTAACGGTGGTTTGCGGTTGTGTTCATACACTGCACGCGTCCCCCGTGGGTCCCCTGTGTCACTGCCTTGGGTGGTTCCTTGTGGTCCAAGCACTTCTACAGGCTCTAGGCCTTGTGTCTAGCTCAGTCGTGGTTCTTATACCACTTTATTGGTATATGGTTTGGTACGCCCCTGGGGCTCAAACGTGTATTTGTGCTATTACTGTAGATAACTAACTTATAATTTATGTACTTCGAACTCTAGCCTCATAAAGAGACTAGAGGGGTGTGTTTAGTAATAAATACATATATTTTGAATATATACCTGGTGTGGTCCTCTTTCATTTGGTCACTCAAGAGATTATAGACTGGTAAAACAAGCTGCTTTACATTCCTTCAAGACTTAGCCTGAAGGCTGCTCTCCATAGCTACCACTAGGATAGCTTTCAATAAAGGTTGTCTTTAACCTATCTCCAATAAGGGGTTGTTTGGACTGGTGCAAGGTGCCCACTATAATTAGTGGACAGCATATGCCAGGCCAACTTCTCACATTGGTGTGCAGCGTGTGGGATTCCAGCTTGCTATTGTTTTACCAGATAATCTCAATTGAATTGATCAACTGAAAACCACTAAGGGTACCTAAGGTACATATAAATCAAGCTTAGTAATACAGTAAGTTCTACTGAACTTAGAGTTGTGTGTTAAGGGATAGCACACCCTTTCTACAACTCAAGAGAGTTTAGTAGGCCACACTAGAGTAGGTAGTGCATACACCACACCTCACTAGTAATGTCTTCAAAGCCAGGACCCAGTGAGTCCTTGCCAGAAGCCAGTGGGCTTCTTCCCTCCAAGTATGATAAACTCCCATTCTTGGAATTGAGAGCATTATGCAATACTAGGAAGTTGAAGGCAGGCAAAAGTGCCAGCACCCAACACCTCAGGGAGGTGTTACTAGCTGATGATCTCAGCAGGCCCCTAGGGTCTGAAGGGGTAGGCAAAGAGGGTGGGGCAGAAGATGAGGAAGGGGCCAGGGGTGAAGAAACCCAGGCCCCCCCTCTGAAACTGGCCAGGAAGGTGAAAATGACCTTGTCCTGGAAAACCCAATTCCTCCTGTGGAGGAGGAGGAGGGAGAGGATCAGAATGACCTCCCCTTTGTCCCCCCAGGAAGAGTTCTGAGTGTGCCCAGAAGGTCTAGGTCTCCTTCTCAGGAGTCTAACCACTCTGACACCTCAATAGGGACCTCTGTCTCCTCTCATAGGAGGGAATCCTCTCATGAGAGGAGAAAGAGACTGATTCAATATGAGCAAACTCAGCTTGAACTCAGGAAACAGCAATTGGCTATAGACAGGGAGTCCCTAGATCTCTATAGAGAGAGACAAAAGTTGGGACTAGAGTCCCATGGTGGCAGCAGTTTCCCCAAAGATAGGGAAAGGTCTTATGACCATAGAAACCTGAGCAAGATTGTCCCTCCCTACCAGAGTGGGGATGACATCCACAAATGGATAACTGCTCTAGAGAGGGCCTGTAAAGTACAGAGGGTCCCTCAGGAGCAGTGGGCAGCAATCTTGTGGCTCTCCTTTGCAGACAAAGGTAGAGACAAGCTCCTCACTGTTAGAGAGGAGGATGCTGATAATTACAAAGTCTTGAAGAGTGCTCTAATTGATGGGTTTGGCCTAACCACTGAACAATACAGGTTAAAGTTCAGGGATACCCAAAAAGCACAGACTCAAGACTGGGTGGACTTTGTTGATTGTTCTGCCAAGGCTCTGGAAGGTTGGTTATTGGGCAGTAAGGTATGTGACTTCACAGGATTGTACAATCTGATAATGAGGGAGCAGATTCTTAATAACTGTCAAAATCAGCTGTTGCATCAGCACCTGGTAGACTCTGATCTGACCTCTCCCCAAGAATTGGGAAAGAAGGCAGACAAATGGGTCAGAACCAGGGTGAAGCAGAAGGTACAGAACCAAGGTGGTGACCCTAAGAAGCAAGATTCGAAAACCTCTGATAAGGGTGGGGAGAAGGGTAAAGATCAAAAGTCTTCACAAGGCCCCCAAAAATCTTCTTCAGGTGGGGATTCACAGTCTACCAAAGGGAAAGGCCAAAGGAAACCATGGTGCAAGGTCTGTAAGCAAAAGACCCACTGGACCAGTGATTGCACCAAGTCCAAAGACTCTACTCCAGCCCCCACCAATGCCCCTAAGGCACCTGCTCCCCCTAGTGCAGTTACAGTTGGTGGTGGGACTACACAAGCCAAGGGTTTAGTAGGGTTGACCCTGGGTAAAGAGATGAGCTCTGACCTAGTCAGAGAACTCACTCAGGCTGTCCTAGTCTGTGATGGAGGCATGGATATGACCTCCTCTGTGAGTCCCAGTAATCTGGGCAAGTACAGACAACAGCCTTTAATCAATGGAAGAGAGGCTTTGGCATTTAGGGACACAGGGGCAAGTGTCACCATGGTGACACAAGACCTTGTGAATCCTGGGCAGATCATACTTGGTGAAATGTACCAAGTGACCAATGCTAGCAACGTCAGAACAGACCATACTCTGGCAGTTGTTAACTTCTCCTGGGGAGGGGTAACTGGCCTTAAGAAGGTTGTGGTAAGTGCAGACCTACCCGTTGAATGCTTGCTTGGCAATGACTTAGAAACTTCAGCTTGGGCAGAAGTGGAGCTCAGGACCCATGCAGAAATGCTGGGGATCCCTGCAGATGTGTTTGCTGTGACCAGGTCACAAGCCAAAATGTCTAGCACTGAACAGGCCTTGGATTCTGGAATAATGGACCAAGTGCCCTCCAAGAAGAGGAGTAGTAGGGTAAAGGCAGTGCCTTCCCCCTTGGCTCAGAAGGAAGATCAGTCCCTTGAGGGGGATGATCTCAGTCCTGAGGAAGGAACTGTCCCAGAGGAGCTTGAACCTGACCAGGTTGAGTTCTTGGGGACAGGGGGACCTTCCAGGGCAGATCTGAGCCAGGAGCAGCAGAGCTGCCCCTCTCTTGAACCCCTCAGACAGCAAGCTGCTGCTGAGGCTGCTGGGAAAGCTAGTGGTCCCCATACTGTGTATTGGGATGATGGACTCTTGTACTCAGAGTGTAGAGACCCCAAGCCTGGTGCTACCAGGAGGTTGGTTATACCTTTGAAGTTCAGGGGCTTCCTATTGACCCTAGCCCATGATATTCCCTTAGCAGGTCACCTGGGCCAGAACAAGACTTGGGACAGAATTGTCCCTCACTTTCACTGGCCCCACATGTCTGAAGACACCAAGGAGTTTTGTCGCTCCTGTGTAACCTGCCAGGCCAGTGGCAAGGCAGGTGGCACTACAAAGGCCCCCTGATACCACTACCTGTGGTGGGGGTTCCCTTTGAAAGGGTGGGGATTGACATTGTTGGTCCCATGGATCCCCAAACAGCATCTGGGCACAGGTTTATCCTGGTGGTAGTGGATCATGCCACCAGGTACCCAGAGGCTATTCCCCTTAGGACCACTACAGCACCTGTGGTGGCAAGGGCCCTCCTGGGAATTTTCTCAAGAGTGGGCTTCCCTAAGGAGGTTGTATCAGACAGGGGTGCAAACTTTATGTCTGGATACTTAAAAGCAATGTGGAAGGAGTGTGGAGTGACTTACAAGTTCACCACACCCTATCACCCACAATGCAATGGTTTAGTTGAGAGATTCAACAAAACCTTGAAGGGCATGATTAAAGGGCTCCCAGAAAAGCTTAGGCGAAGATGGGACATACTCTTGCCCTGCCTTTTATTTGCGTACAGGGAGGTGCCTCAAAAGGGGGTTGGCTACAGCCCTTTTGAACTTTTGTTTGGTCACCCTGTCAGGGGTCCACTGTGCTTGGTGAAGGAAGGATGGGAGTTACCTCTCAAGCCCCCAAAGCAAGACATAGTGGACTACGTACTTGGTCTCCGCTCCCGGATGGCTGAGTATATGAAAAAGGCAACTAAAAACCTTGAGGCTAGCCAGGAACTTCAAAAGGCCTGGCATGACCAAAAGGCTGTACTGACTGTTTATCAGCCAGGACAGAAGGTGTGGGTGTTGGAGCCAGTGGCCCCAGCAGCTCTCCAAGACAAATGGAGTGGACCCCACACCATTGTTGAACAGAAGGGTGAGGTTACCTACTTAGTAGACCTAGGAACACCCAGGAGTCCCCACAGGGTTCTCCATGTCAACAGGTTAAAACCATATGTGGACAGGGCAGACATGGGCTTGCTCATGGCTACTGATGAGGGACAGGAGGAAGAGAGTGACCCACTCCCTGACCTGCTCTCACAGAACCCTGGTGATGGGTCAGTGGATGGTGTAGCCTTGGCAGGCAGCCTCACTACCCAGCAGCAGACTGATTGCAGACAGGTGCTCAATCAGTTCAGACACATATTCTCACTGACACCCAGTCAGACTACCTGGTGCACTCATGAAGTGGACACTGGGGACAGTCTGCCTATTAAAAATAAGATTTATAGGCAACCTGACCATGTCAGGGACTGTATCAGGACAGAAGTCCAGAAGATGTTGGATTTGGGAGTTATTGAACCCTCAGATAGCCCTTGGGCTAGTCCAGTGGTCCTTGTGCCAAAACCTCACACCAATGGTGGGAAAAGAGAGATGAGGTTTTGTGTGGACTACAGGGGTCTCAATGCAGTCACTAGGACTGATGCCCATCCAATACCAAGGGCAGATGAGCTAATAGACACTTTGGCCTCAGCCAAGTATCTAAGCACATTTGACCTGACAGCTGGCTACTGGCAGATCAGACTAGCTGATGATGCAAAGCCAAAGACAGCATTCTCAACCCCTAGTGGGCATTATCAATTTGTGGTGATGCCCTTTGGTCTGAAGAATGCACCTGCCACTTTTCAGAGGTTGGTGAATACAGTCCTTACAGGTCTGGAAGCCTATAGTGCAGCATATCTAGATGATATTGCTGTCTTTAGCTCCACCTGGGAGGATCACCTGGTCCACCTCAGAAATGTTTTACAGGCCCTGCAGAAAGCAGGCCTGACTATCAAGGCCACCAAGTGCCAGATAGGGCAGAGTCAGGTTGTGTACCTGGGCCACCTTGTGGGTGGAGGCCAGGTTCAACCACTGCAGAGCAAGATCCAGACCATCATGGACTGGACTGCTCCAACTACCCAGACTCAGGTGAGAGCCTTCTTAGGCCTGACTGGGTACTATAGGAGATTTGTCAAGGGGTATGGATCAATAGTGACACCCCTGAATGACTTAACTTCCAAGAAAATGCCCAAAAAGGTTCAGTGGACAGTTAGCTGTCAAAAGGCATTTGATGACCTGAAGCAGGCCATGTGCACTGCTCCCATTCTACAGAGTCCTGATTACTCCAAGAAGTTCATTGTTCAAACTGATGCATCTGAATTGGGGGTAGGGGCTGTACTGTCACAATTGAATGATGAAGGTCAGGATCAGCCAGTAGCTTTCATTAGCAGAAGGCTGACCCCTAGAGAGAAACGTTGGTCAGCCATTGAGAGGGAGGCCTTTGCTGTGGTCTGGGCTCTGAAGAAGTTGAGGCCATACTTGTTTGGTACTCACTTCCTTGTTCAAACAGACCATAAGCCCCTCTTATGGCTAAAACAAATGAAGGGTGAAAACCCCAAACTGCTTAGGTGGTCCATTTCCCTACAGGGGATGGACTTCACAGTGGAACATAGACCTGGGAGTAACCATGCCAATGCAGATGGACTCTCTAGGTACTTCCACTTAGAACATGAAGACTTAACTGGGCAAGGTTAGTTTAATGTCCCTACGTTTGGGGGGGGTTGTGTAGGAGAGTAGGATCTGCTTCACATGGGTACCCCCACTTTTTGCTGATGCTTCACTGTTTTTCGACCTTAGTCTGGCTGGGGCCCTGCTAATCAGAACCCCAGCCTAGCTGCTTCCTCTTTAAAATGGTTTCCATGTGCCTTAGGCACATCTCTGATTGGAATCTGGAGTGCCCTTATAAGTCCCTAGTATATGGTATACTATGTACCCAGGGCATAGGTACCTCAGAGGCCTACCAGGGGCTGCAGCATGTATTGTGCCACCCCTGGAAGGCCATCCAAACTGACACCACAGGTCTGCTACTGCAGCCTGGGTAAGGTGGTGCATGCACCCCTTACTGTGATATAGGCTACCTATATCACTATATACATACACACATATAAACCTATAAGTCACTCCTATGGCAGGCCTTATCAATCCTGAAGGCAGAGTGCGTGGTTCCTATGTGAGAGGGTGCCCCTGCATGAGCAGGGCCCCTCTGCAGCGTTCGGAGACCCTTCTCTGATGCTGTTTGTAGTGCAGCCTGACCATATACTCTTAAGCGCATTATAACCTCGCGTTAAATGCTAACTTTGGGATGGCTGCACGGAAACATGTCGTGTTTGGTGTCAAACATCTTGGAATACTACCCCCCGCCAGTTCTGGCGGCGGGGGTAGCATTCCACCCTTCTAGAGGGAAAGACATGTACACACCGGTATACCCGGTACTGACTTTCCAGAGCCCTGGCATCACAAAATGGATGCCGCTGCCACAGACACGAGTCTGGCCTCCTGCTGCTGACCGAAACTCCAGCAGGGGAGGCCTGGACAATAGGTTTCCTGTCCCAGGGAGGTGTGACCACCTCCCCAGACAGGATAGTGTGTATTGGGGCTGGGCGGGAGCACTCTCGGGTGCTTTGAAATCCTGCACTGGGGGCACACTTGGTGTCCCTGTGCATACCCCAGTTCAAACCGGCTCAGGGGCTTCCAGCCCCTGCTCTGGCGCGAAACTGGACAAAGGGAAAGGGGTGTAACCACCCCTCTGCCCTGGCCCTCCCATAGGTGGGGCCACAGAGTATGTCCAACCCCCTACCTTAGTATAAGTAGGGGAACCCAGTCCTTAGGACTTTAGATTTACCTGGACGAAACTCTGACACAGAATCCTGGACCTTCGACGCTCTACTTCAAGATTAGAGGACTGAAGAATCTCCCTTGGGGTCAAGGAGTGACTCCCCTGCTTGGCAGGCACCAAAGAAGCAATTGTCCGGTCTGCATCGCTGAAGCTCCCGTCGGACGCCGAAGTCTTTGCATCACCAGAGGTGGATTTCCAGACTTCCCCGAGGCTGCCCTGAGTCCCCAGCAAAGCTGAGGCCCGTAGCTGTCGTGGGTAACGTGGAACCATGACCCCTGGACACCGAACGCATTTGCAAGTGCATCCTCTTCTGGGTCTCCCACGAAGTCGTGCTTTGGGCTCCGAGTAGCCCCAGCCTCCAGCACCAACTGCACCGAAGATCACTGGCCTCCACTCCACGAGTGTCCTGTGAGCCAGCTCCACGTGCATCGTCTCGAGGCTCCTTCGCGGTCGCTAGTCCGTTGGCTAGTAGGCCCTCCCGAAGGCCAATCTTTTTCTGCTTGGGCTCCCTGGTTGCTCCAGGTGTGCCCTGACTTATCCTCGCTGGGTGAGTCCCCCAGACCTTGCTGGTCTGCAACATCGTCCTTCTTCTATTTCCACGAGACTTGCCGTTGCCAAGGCTTGTTGGGTCCAATCCGGTCGCCGACACCCCTGCAATCGACAGACGTTGTGGGACAGCTCGAATCCAGCTCCTGGTTGTCGTCGACGCCTCCTGGACCTCGTGGCTGAAGAGTCAAGACGACCGTCAACCTACCTGAAGCACTCGACATCGGTGGGCATCTGCTCATCGCCTTCCTGGTCACTGGCTAGTGACCCAGACTCTGTCCCCTCTGCTTTCAGGTTCTTCAGATCTTCGATCCACCTTTGGATCCACCCGAACACTTTCGACTTGGCCGCCAGCAGCACTTTGCAGCAGATCGCCATTGAAAGCGACGACGAAACCCGACCCCGAAAGACACCTATGCACCCGGCTCCCCTGGGTGAGGTAACTCGAGTACTCCGGTGCTCCCGTGGGTATTGACACTAGAACAGCCTAGTTCTCAAAGGGTTTGCTCCAAGTCCTCCTCTAAGTGTCCCTTTTCTTTTAAATTCTAATCGCGACTTTCCCCATAGAAGTTAACGGTGGTTCGCGGCTGTGTTCATACACTGCACGCGTCCCCCGTGGGTCCCCTGTGTCACTGCCTTGGGTGGTTCCTTGTGGTCCAAGCACTTCTACAGGCTCTAGGCCTTGTGTCTAGCTCAGTCGTGGTTCTTATACCACTTTATTGGTATATGGTTTGGTACGCCCCTGGGGCTCAAACGTGTATTTGTGCTATTACTGTAGATAACTAACTTATAATTTATGTACTTCGAACTCTAGCCTCATAAAGAGACTAGAGGGGTGTGTTTAGTAATAAATACATATATTTTGAATATATACCTGGTGTGGTCCTCTTTCATTTGGTCACTCAAGAGATTATAGACTGGTAAAACAAGCTGCTTTACATTCCTTCAAGACTTAGCCTGAAGGCTGCTCTCCATAGCTACCACTAGGATAGCTTTCAATAAAGGTTGTCTTTAACCTATCTCCAATAAGGGGTTGTTTGGACTGGTGCAAGGTGCCCACTATAATTAGTGGACAGCATATGCCAGGCCAACTTCTCACATTGGTGTGCAGCGTGTGGGATTCCAGCTTGCTATTGTTTTACCAGATAATCTCAATTGAATTGATCAACTGAAAACCACTAAGGGTACCTAAGGTACATATAAATCAAGCTTAGTAATACAGTAAGTTCTACTGAACTTAGAGTTGTGTGTTAAGGGATAGCACACCCTTTCTACAACTCAAGAGAGTTTAGTAGGCCACACTAGAGTAGGTAGTGCATACACCACACCTCACTAGTAATGTCTTCAAAGCCAGGACCCAGTGAGTCCTTGCCAGAAGCCAGTGGGCTTCTTCCCTCCAAGTATGATAAACTCCCATTCTTGGAATTGAGAGCATTATGCAATACTAGGAAGTTGAAGGCAGGCAAAAGTGCCAGCACCCAACACCTCAGGGAGGTGTTACTAGCTGATGATCTCAGCAGGCCCCTAGGGTCTGAAGGGGTAGGCAAAGAGGGTGGGGCAGAAGATGAGGAAGGGGCCAGGGGTGAAGAAACCCAGGCCCCCCCTCTGAAACTGGCCAGGAAGGTGAAAATGACCTTGTCCTGGAAAACCCAATTCCTCCTGTGGAGGAGGAGGAGGGAGAGGATCAGAATGACCTCCCCTTTGTCCCCCCAGGAAGAGTTCTGAGTGTGCCCAGAAGGTCTAGGTCTCCTTCTCAGGAGTCTAACCACTCTGACACCTCAATAGGGACCTCTGTCTCCTCTCATAGGAGGGAATCCTCTCATGAGAGGAGAAAGAGACTGATTCAATATGAGCAAACTCAGCTTGAACTCAGGAAACAGCAATTGGCTATAGACAGGGAGTCCCTAGATCTCTATAGAGAGAGACAAAAGTTGGGACTAGAGTCCCATGGTGGCAGCAGTTTCCCCAAAGATAGGGAAAGGTCTTATGACCATAGAAACCTGAGCAAGATTGTCCCTCCCTACCAGAGTGGGGATGACATCCACAAATGGATAACTGCTCTAGAGAGGGCCTGTAAAGTACAGAGGGTCCCTCAGGAGCAGTGGGCAGCAATCTTGTGGCTCTCCTTTGCAGACAAAGGTAGAGACAAGCTCCTCACTGTTAGAGAGGAGGATGCTGATAATTACAAAGTCTTGAAGAGTGCTCTAATTGATGGGTTTGGCCTAACCACTGAACAATACAGGTTAAAGTTCAGGGATACCCAAAAAGCACAGACTCAAGACTGGGTGGACTTTGTTGATTGTTCTGCCAAGGCTCTGGAAGGTTGGTTATTGGGCAGTAAGGTATGTGACTTCACAGGATTGTACAATCTGATAATGAGGGAGCAGATTCTTAATAACTGTCAAAATCAGCTGTTGCATCAGCACCTGGTAGACTCTGATCTGACCTCTCCCCAAGAATTGGGAAAGAAGGCAGACAAATGGGTCAGAACCAGGGTGAAGCAGAAGGTACAGAACCAAGGTGGTGACCCTAAGAAGCAAGATTCGAAAACCTCTGATAAGGGTGGGGAGAAGGGTAAAGATCAAAAGTCTTCACAAGGCCCCCAAAAATCTTCTTCAGGTGGGGATTCACAGTCTACCAAAGGGAAAGGCCAAAGGAAACCATGGTGCAAGGTCTGTAAGCAAAAGACCCACTGGACCAGTGATTGCACCAAGTCCAAAGACTCTACTCCAGCCCCCACCAATGCCCCTAAGGCACCTGCTCCCCCTAGTGCAGTTACAGTTGGTGGTGGGACTACACAAGCCAAGGGTTTAGTAGGGTTGACCCTGGGTAAAGAGATGAGCTCTGACCTAGTCAGAGAACTCACTCAGGCTGTCCTAGTCTGTGATGGAGGCATGGATATGACCTCCTCTGTGAGTCCCAGTAATCTGGGCAAGTACAGACAACAGCCTTTAATCAATGGAAGAGAGGCTTTGGCATTTAGGGACACAGGGGCAAGTGTCACCATGGTGACACAAGACCTTGTGAATCCTGGGCAGATCATACTTGGTGAAATGTACCAAGTGACCAATGCTAGCAACGTCAGAACAGACCATACTCTGGCAGTTGTTAACTTCTCCTGGGGAGGGGTAACTGGCCTTAAGAAGGTTGTGGTAAGTGCAGACCTACCCGTTGAATGCTTGCTTGGCAATGACTTAGAAACTTCAGCTTGGGCAGAAGTGGAGCTCAGGACCCATGCAGAAATGCTGGGGATCCCTGCAGATGTGTTTGCTGTGACCAGGTCACAAGCCAAAATGTCTAGCACTGAACAGGCCTTGGATTCTGGAATAATGGACCAAGTGCCCTCCAAGAAGAGGAGTAGTAGGGTAAAGGCAGTGCCTTCCCCCTTGGCTCAGAAGGAAGATCAGTCCCTTGAGGGGGATGATCTCAGTCCTGAGGAAGGAACTGTCCCAGAGGAGCTTGAACCTGACCAGGTTGAGTTCTTGGGGACAGGGGGACCTTCCAGGGCAGATCTGAGCCAGGAGCAGCAGAGCTGCCCCTCTCTTGAACCCCTCAGACAGCAAGCTGCTGCTGAGGCTGCTGGGAAAGCTAGTGGTCCCCATACTGTGTATTGGGATGATGGACTCTTGTACTCAGAGTGTAGAGACCCCAAGCCTGGTGCTACCAGGAGGTTGGTTATACCTTTGAAGTTCAGGGGCTTCCTATTGACCCTAGCCCATGATATTCCCTTAGCAGGTCACCTGGGCCAGAACAAGACTTGGGACAGAATTGTCCCTCACTTTCACTGGCCCCACATGTCTGAAGACACCAAGGAGTTTTGTCGCTCCTGTGTAACCTGCCAGGCCAGTGGCAAGGCAGGTGGCACTACAAAGGCCCCCTGATACCACTACCTGTGGTGGGGGTTCCCTTTGAAAGGGTGGGGATTGACATTGTTGGTCCCATGGATCCCCAAACAGCATCTGGGCACAGGTTTATCCTGGTGGTAGTGGATCATGCCACCAGGTACCCAGAGGCTATTCCCCTTAGGACCACTACAGCACCTGTGGTGGCAAGGGCCCTCCTGGGAATTTTCTCAAGAGTGGGCTTCCCTAAGGAGGTTGTATCAGACAGGGGTGCAAACTTTATGTCTGGATACTTAAAAGCAATGTGGAAGGAGTGTGGAGTGACTTACAAGTTCACCACACCCTATCACCCACAATGCAATGGTTTAGTTGAGAGATTCAACAAAACCTTGAAGGGCATGATTAAAGGGCTCCCAGAAAAGCTTAGGCGAAGATGGGACATACTCTTGCCCTGCCTTTTATTTGCGTACAGGGAGGTGCCTCAAAAGGGGTTGGCTACAGCCCTTTTGAACTTTTGTTTGGTCACCCTGTCAGGGGTCCACTGTGCTTGGTGAAGGAAGGATGGGAGTTACCTCTCAAGCCCCCAAAGCAAGACATAGTGGACTACGTACTTGGTCTCCGCTCCCGGATGGCTGAGTATATGAAAAAGGCAACTAAAAACCTTGAGGCTAGCCAGGAACTTCAAAAGGCCTGGCATGACCAAAAGGCTGTACTGACTGTTTACCAGCCAGGACAGAAGGTGTGGGTGTTGGAGCCAGTGGCCCCAGCAGCTCTCCAAGACAAATGGAGTGGACCCCACACCATTGTTGAACAGAAGGGTGAGGTTACCTACTTAGTAGACCTAGGAACACCCAGGAGTCCCCACAGGGTTCTCCATGTCAACAGGTTAAAACCATATGTGGACAGGGCAGACATGGGCTTGCTCATGGCTACTGATGAGGGACAGGAGGAAGAGAGTGACCCACTCCCTGACCTGCTCTCACAGAACCCTGGTGATGGGTCAGTGGATGGTGTAGCCTTGGCAGGCAGCCTCACTACCCAGCAGCAGACTGATTGCAGACAGGTGCTCAATCAGTTCAGACACATATTCTCACTGACACCCAGTCAGACTACCTGGTGCACTCATGAAGTGGACACTGGGGACAGTCTGCCTATTAAAAATAAGATTTATAGGCAACCTGACCATGTCAGGGACTGTATCAGGACAGAAGTCCAGAAGATGTTGGATTTGGGAGTTATTGAACCCTCAGATAGCCCTTGGGCTAGTCCAGTGGTCCTTGTGCCAAAACCTCACACCAATGGTGGGAAAAGAGAGATGAGGTTTTGTGTGGACTACAGGGGTCTCAATGCAGTCACTAGGACTGATGCCCATCCAATACCAAGGGCAGATGAGCTAATAGACACTTTGGCCTCAGCCAAGTATCTAAGCACATTTGACCTGACAGCTGGCTACTGGCAGATCAGACTAGCTGATGATGCAAAGCCAAAGACAGCATTCTCAACCCCTAGTGGGCATTATCAATTTGTGGTGATGCCCTTTGGTCTGAAGAATGCACCTGCCACTTTTCAGAGGCTGGTGAATACAGTCCTTACAGGTCTGGAAGCCTATAGTGCAGCATATCTAGATGATATTGCTGTCTTTAGCTCCACCTGGGAGGATCACCTGGTCCACCTCAGAAATGTTTTACAGGCCCTGCAGAAAGCAGGCCTGACTATCAAGGCCACCAAGTGCCAGATAGGGCAGAGTCAGGTTGTGTACCTGGGCCACCTTGTGGGTGGAGGCCAGGTTCAACCACTGCAGAGCAAGATCCAGACCATCATGGACTGGACTGCTCCAACTACCCAGACTCAGGTGAGAGCCTTCTTAGGCCTGACTGGGTACTATAGGAGATTTGTCAAGGGGTATGGATCAATAGTGACACCCCTGAATGACTTAACTTCCAAGAAAATGCCCAAAAAGGTTCAGTGGACAGTTAGCTGTCAAAAGGCATTTGATGACCTGAAGCAGGCCATGTGCACTGCTCCCATTCTACAGAGTCCTGATTACTCCAAGAAGTTCATTGTTCAAACTGATGCATCTGAATTGGGGGTAGGGGCTGTACTGTCACAATTGAATGATGAAGGTCAGGATCAGCCAGTAGCTTTCATTAGCAGAAGGCTGACCCCTAGAGAGAAACGTTGGTCAGCCATTGAGAGGGAGGCCTTTGCTGTGGTCTGGGCTCTGAAGAAGTTGAGGCCATACTTGTTTGGTACTCACTTCCTTGTTCAAACAGACCATAAGCCCCTCTTATGGCTAAAACAAATGAAGGGTGAAAACCCCAAACTGCTTAGGTGGTCCATTTCCCTACAGGGGATGGACTTCACAGTGGAACATAGACCTGGGAGTAACCATGCCAATGCAGATGGACTCTCTAGGTACTTCCACTTAGAACATGAAGACTTAACTGGGCAAGGTTAGTTTAATGTCCCTACGTTTGGGGGGGTTGTGTAGGAGAGTAGGATCTGCTTCACATGGGTACCCCCACTTTTTGCTGATGCTTCACTGTTTTTCGACCTTAGTCTGGCTGGGGCCCTGCTAATCAGAACCCCAGCCTAGCTGCTTCCTCTTTAAAATGGTTTCCATGTGCCTTAGGCACATCTCTGATTGGAATCTGGAGTGCCCTTATAAGTCCCTAGTATATGGTATACTATGTACCCAGGGCATAGGTACCTCAGAGGCCTACCAGGGGCTGCAGCATGTATTGTGCCACCCCTGGAAGGCCATCCAAACTGACACCACAGGTCTGCTACTGCAGCCTGGGTAAGGTGGTGCATGCACCCCTTACTGTGATATAGGCTACCTATATCACTATATACATACACACATATAAACCTATAAGTCACTCCTATGGCAGGCCTTATCAATCCTGAAGGCAGAGTGCGTGGTTCCTATGTGAGAGGGTGCCCCTGCATGAGCAGGGCCCCTCTGCAGCGTTCGGAGACCCTTCTCTGATGCTGTTTGTAGTGCAGCCTGACCATATACTCTTAAGCGCATTATAACCTCGCGTTAAATGCTAACTTTGGGATGGCTGCACGGAAACATGTCGTGTTTGGTGTCAAACATCTTGGAATACTACCCCCCCGCCAGTTCTGGCGGCGGGGGTAGCATTCCACCCTTCTAGAGGGAAAGACATGTACACACCGGTATACCCGGTACTGACTTTCCAGAGCCCTGGCATCACAAAATGGATGCCGCTGCCACAGACACGAGTCTGGCCTCCTGCTGCTGACCGAAACTCCAGCAGGGGAGGCCTGGACAATAGGTTTCCTGTCCCAGGGAGGTGTGACCACCTCCCCAGACAGGATAGTGTGTATTGGGGCTGGGCGGGAGCACTCTCGGGTGCTTTGAAATCCTGCACTGGGGGCACACTTGGTGTCCCTGTGCATACCCCAGTTCAAACCGGCTCAGGGGCTTCCAGCCCCTGCTCTGGCGCGAAACTGGACAAAGGGAAAGGGGTGTAACCACCCCTCTGCCCTGGCCCTCCCATAGGTGGGGCCACAGAGTATGTCCAACCCCCTACCTTAGTATAAGTAGGGGAACCCAGTCCTTAGGACTTTAGATTTACCTGGACGAAACTCTGACACAGAATCCTGGACCTTCGACGCTCTACTTCAAGATTAGAGGACTGAAGAATCTCCCTTGGGGTCAAGGAGTGACTCCCCTGCTTGGCAGGCACCAAAGAAGCAATTGTCCGGTCTGCATCGCTGAAGCTCCCGTCGGACGCCGAAGTCTTTGCATCACCAGAGGTGGATTTCCAGACTTCCCCGAGGCTGCCCTGAGTCCCCAGCAAAGCTGAGGCCCGTAGCTGTCGTGGGTAATGTGGAACCGTGACCCCTGGACACCGAACGCATTTGCAAGTGCATCCTCTTCTGGGTCTCCCACGAAGTCGTGCTTTGGGCTCCGAGTAGCCCCAGCCTCCAGCACCAACTGCACCGAAGATCACTGGCCTCCACTCCACGAGTGTCCTGTGAGCCAGCTCCACGTGCATCGTCTCGAGGCTCCTTCGCGGTCGCTAGTCCGTTGGCTAGTAGGCCCTCCCGAAGGCCAATCTTTTTCTGCTTGGGCTCCCTGGTTGCTCCAGGTGTGCCCTGACTTATCCTCGCTGGGTGAGTCCCCCAGACCTTGCTGGTCTGCAACATCGTCCTTCTTCTATTTCCACGAGACTTGCCGTTGCCAAGGCTTGTTGGGTCCAATCCGGTCGCCGACACCCCTGCAATCGACAGACGTCGTGGGACAGCTCGAATCCAGCTCCTGGTTGTCGTCGACGCCTCCTGGACCTCGTGGCTGAAGAGTCAAGACGACCGTCAACCTACCTGAAGCACTCGACATCGGTGGGCATCTGCTCATCGCCTTCCTGGTCACTGGCTAGTGACCCAGACTCTGTCCCCTCTGCTTTCAGGTTCTTCAGATCTTCGATCCACCTTTGGATCCACCCGAACACTTTCGACTTGGCCGCCAGCAGCACTTTGCAGCAGATCGCCATTGAAAGCGACGACGAAACCCGACCCCGAAAGACACCTATGCACCCGGCTCCCCTGGGTGAGGTAACTCGAGTACTCCGGTGCTCCCGTGGGTATTGACACTAGAACAGCCTAGTTCTCAAAGGGTTTGCTCCAAGTCCTCCTCTAAGTGTCCCTTTTCTTTTAAATTCTAATCGCGACTTTCCCCATAGAAGTTAACGGTGGTTCGCGGCTGTGTTCATACACTGCACGCGTCCCCCGTGGGTCCCCTGTGTCACTGCCTTGGGTGGTTCCTTGTGGTCCAAGCACTTCTACAGGCTCTAGGCCTTGTGTCTAGCTCAGTCGTGGTTCTTATACCACTTTATTGGTATATGGTTTGGTACGCCCCTGGGGCTCAAACGTGTATTTGTGCTATTACTGTAGATAACTAACTTATAATTTATGTACTTCGAACTCTAGCCTCATAAAGAGACTAGAGGGGTGTGTTTAGTAATAAATACATATATTTTGAATATATACCTGGTGTGGTCCTCTTTCATTTGGTCACTCAAGAGATTATAGACTGGTAAAACAAGCTGCTTTACATTCCTTCAAGACTTAGCCTGAAGGCTGCTCTCCATAGCTACCACTAGGATAGCTTTCAATAAAGGTTGTCTTTAACCTATCTCCAATAAGGGGTTGTTTGGACTGGTGCAAGGTGCCCACTATAATTAGTGGACAGCATATGCCAGGCCAACTTCTCACATTGGTGTGCAGCGTGTGGGATTCCAGCTTGCTATTGTTTTACCAGATAATCTCAATTGAATTGATCAACTGAAAACCACTAAGGGTACCTAAGGTACATATAAATCAAGCTTAGTAATACAGTAAGTTCTACTGAACTTAGAGTTGTGTGTTAAGGGATAGCACACCCTTTCTACAACTCAAGAGAGTTTAGTAGGCCACACTAGAGTAGGTAGTGCATACACCACACCTCACTAGTAATGTCTTCAAAGCCAGGACCCAGTGAGTCCTTGCCAGAAGCCAGTGGGCTTCTTCCCTCCAAGTATGATAAACTCCCATTCTTGGAATTGAGAGCATTATGCAATACTAGGAAGTTGAAGGCAGGCAAAAGTGCCAGCACCCAACACCTCAGGGAGGTGTTACTAGCTGATGATCTCAGCAGGCCCCTAGGGTCTGAAGGGGTAGGCAAAGAGGGTGGGGCAGAAGATGAGGAAGGGGCCAGGGGTGAAGAAACCCAGGCCCCCCCTCTGAAACTGGCCAGGAAGGTGAAAATGACCTTGTCCTGGAAAACCCAATTCCTCCTGTGGAGGAGGAGGAGGGAGAGGATCAGAATGACCTCCCCTTTGTCCCCCCAGGAAGAGTTCTGAGTGTGCCCAGAAGGTCTAGGTCTCCTTCTCAGGAGTCTAACCACTCTGACACCTCAATAGGGACCTCTGTCTCCTCTCATAGGAGGGAATCCTCTCATGAGAGGAGAAAGAGACTGATTCAATATGAGCAAACTCAGCTTGAACTCAGGAAACAGCAATTGGCTATAGACAGGGAGTCCCTAGATCTCTATAGAGAGAGACAAAAGTTGGGACTAGAGTCCCATGGTGGCAGCAGTTTCCCCAAAGATAGGGAAAGGTCTTATGACCATAGAAACCTGAGCAAGATTGTCCCTCCCTACCAGAGTGGGGATGACATCCACAAATGGATAACTGCTCTAGAGAGGGCCTGTAAAGTACAGAGGGTCCCTCAGGAGCAGTGGGCAGCAATCTTGTGGCTCTCCTTTGCAGACAAAGGTAGAGACAAGCTCCTCACTGTTAGAGAGGAGGATGCTGATAATTACAAAGTCTTGAAGAGTGCTCTAATTGATGGGTTTGGCCTAACCACTGAACAATACAGGTTAAAGTTCAGGGATACCCAAAAAGCACAGACTCAAGACTGGGTGGACTTTGTTGATTGTTCTGCCAAGGCTCTGGAAGGTTGGTTATTGGGCAGTAAGGTATGTGACTTCACAGGATTGTACAATCTGATAATGAGGGAGCAGATTCTTAATAACTGTCAAAATCAGCTGTTGCATCAGCACCTGGTAGACTCTGATCTGACCTCTCCCCAAGAATTGGGAAAGAAGGCAGACAAATGGGTCAGAACCAGGGTGAAGCAGAAGGTACAGAACCAAGGTGGTGACCCTAAGAAGCAAGATTCGAAAACCTCTGATAAGGGTGGGGAGAAGGGTAAAGATCAAAAGTCTTCACAAGGCCCCCAAAAATCTTCTTCAGGTGGGGATTCACAGTCTACCAAAGGGAAAGGCCAAAGGAAACCATGGTGCAAGGTCTGTAAGCAAAAGACCCACTGGACCAGTGATTGCACCAAGTCCAAAGACTCTACTCCAGCCCCCACCAATGCCCCTAAGGCACCTGCTCCCCCTAGTGCAGTTACAGTTGGTGGTGGGACTACACAAGCCAAGGGTTTAGTAGGGTTGACCCTGGGTAAAGAGATGAGCTCTGACCTAGTCAGAGAACTCACTCAGGCTGTCCTAGTCTGTGATGGAGGCATGGATATGACCTCCTCTGTGAGTCCCAGTAATCTGGGCAAGTACAGACAACAGCCTTTAATCAATGGAAGAGAGGCTTTGGCATTTAGGGACACAGGGGCAAGTGTCACCATGGTGACACAAGACCTTGTGAATCCTGGGCAGATCATACTTGGTGAAATGTACCAAGTGACCAATGCTAGCAACGTCAGAACAGACCATACTCTGGCAGTTGTTAACTTCTCCTGGGGAGGGGTAACTGGCCTTAAGAAGGTTGTGGTAAGTGCAGACCTACCCGTTGAATGCTTGCTTGGCAATGACTTAGAAACTTCAGCTTGGGCAGAAGTGGAGCTCAGGACCCATGCAGAAATGCTGGGGATCCCTGCAGATGTGTTTGCTGTGACCAGGTCACAAGCCAAAATGTCTAGCACTGAACAGGCCTTGGATTCTGGAATAATGGACCAAGTGCCCTCCAAGAAGAGGAGTAGTAGGGTAAAGGCAGTGCCTTCCCCCTTGGCTCAGAAGGAAGATCAGTCCCTTGAGGGGGATGATCTCAGTCCTGAGGAAGGAACTGTCCCAGAGGAGCTTGAACCTGACCAGGTTGAGTTCTTGGGGACAGGGGGACCTTCCAGGGCAGATCTGAGCCAGGAGCAGCAGAGCTGCCCCTCTCTTGAACCCCTCAGACAGCAAGCTGCTGCTGAGGCTGCTGGGAAAGCTAGTGGTCCCCATACTGTGTATTGGGATGATGGACTCTTGTACTCAGAGTGTAGAGACCCCAAGCCTGGTGCTACCAGGAGGTTGGTTATACCTTTGAAGTTCAGGGGCTTCCTATTGACCCTAGCCCATGATATTCCCTTAGCAGGTCACCTGGGCCAGAACAAGACTTGGGACAGAATTGTCCCTCACTTTCACTGGCCCCACATGTCTGAAGACACCAAGGAGTTTTGTCGCTCCTGTGTAACCTGCCAGGCCAGTGGCAAGGCAGGTGGCACTACAAAGGCCCCCCTGATACCACTACCTGTGGTGGGGGTTCCCTTTGAAAGGGTGGGGATTGACATTGTTGGTCCCATGGATCCCCAAACAGCATCTGGGCACAGGTTTATCCTGGTGGTAGTGGATCATGCCACCAGGTACCCAGAGGCTATTCCCCTTAGGACCACTACAGCACCTGTGGTGGCAAGGGCCCTCCTGGGAATTTTCTCAAGAGTGGGCTTCCCTAAGGAGGTTGTATCAGACAGGGGTGCAAACTTTATGTCTGGATACTTAAAAGCAATGTGGAAGGAGTGTGGAGTGACTTACAAGTTCACCACACCCTATCACCCACAATGCAATGGTTTAGTTGAGAGATTCAACAAAACCTTGAAGGGCATGATTAAAGGGCTCCCAGAAAAGCTTAGGCGAAGATGGGACATACTCTTGCCCTGCCTTTTATTTGCGTACAGGGAGGTGCCTCAAAAGGGGGTTGGCTACAGCCCTTTTGAACTTTTGTTTGGTCACCCTGTCAGGGGTCCACTGTGCTTGGTGAAGGAAGGATGGGAGTTACCTCTCAAGCCCCCAAAGCAAGACATAGTGGACTACGTACTTGGTCTCCGCTCCCGGATGGCTGAGTATATGAAAAAGGCAACTAAAAACCTTGAGGCTAGCCAGGAACTTCAAAAGGCCTGGCATGACCAAAAGGCTGTACTGACTGTTTATCAGCCAGGACAGAAGGTGTGGGTGTTGGAGCCAGTGGCCCCAGCAGCTCTCCAAGACAAATGGAGTGGACCCCACACCATTGTTGAACAGAAGGGTGAGGTTACCTACTTAGTAGACCTAGGAACACCCAGGAGTCCCCACAGGGTTCTCCATGTCAACAGGTTAAAACCATATGTGGACAGGGCAGACATGGGCTTGCTCATGGCTACTGATGAGGGACAGGAGGAAGAGAGTGACCCACTCCCTGACCTGCTCTCACAGAACCCTGGTGATGGGTCAGTGGATGGTGTAGCCTTGGCAGGCAGCCTCACTACCCAGCAGCAGACTGATTGCAGACAGGTGCTCAATCAGTTCAGACACATATTCTCACTGACACCCAGTCAGACTACCTGGTGCACTCATGAAGTGGACACTGGGGACAGTCTGCCTATTAAAAATAAGATTTATAGGCAACCTGACCATGTCAGGGACTGTATCAGGACAGAAGTCCAGAAGATGTTGGATTTGGGAGTTATTGAACCCTCAGATAGCCCTTGGGCTAGTCCAGTGGTCCTTGTGCCAAAACCTCACACCAATGGTGGGAAAAGAGAGATGAGGTTTTGTGTGGACTACAGGGGTCTCAATGCAGTCACTAGGACTGATGCCCATCCAATACCAAGGGCAGATGAGCTAATAGACACTTTGGCCTCAGCCAAGTATCTAAGCACATTTGACCTGACAGCTGGCTACTGGCAGATCAGACTAGCTGATGATGCAAAGCCAAAGACAGCATTCTCAACCCCTAGTGGGCATTATCAATTTGTGGTGATGCCCTTTGGTCTGAAGAATGCACCTGCCACTTTTCAGAGGTTGGTGAATACAGTCCTTACAGGTCTGGAAGCCTATAGTGCAGCATATCTAGATGATATTGCTGTCTTTAGCTCCACCTGGGAGGATCACCTGGTCCACCTCAGAAATGTTTTACAGGCCCTGCAGAAAGCAGGCCTGACTATCAAGGCCACCAAGTGCCAGATAGGGCAGAGTCAGGTTGTGTACCTGGGCCACCTTGTGGGTGGAGGCCAGGTTCAACCACTGCAGAGCAAGATCCAGACCATCATGGACTGGACTGCTCCAACTACCCAGACTCAGGTGAGAGCCTTCTTAGGCCTGACTGGGTACTATAGGAGATTTGTCAAGGGGTATGGATCAATAGTGACACCCCTGAATGACTTAACTTCCAAGAAAATGCCCAAAAAGGTTCAGTGGACAGTTAGCTGTCAAAAGGCATTTGATGACCTGAAGCAGGCCATGTGCACTGCTCCCATTCTACAGAGTCCTGATTACTCCAAGAAGTTCATTGTTCAAACTGATGCATCTGAATTGGGGGTAGGGGCTGTACTGTCACAATTGAATGATGAAGGTCAGGATCAGCCAGTAGCTTTCATTAGCAGAAGGCTGACCCCTAGAGAGAAACGTTGGTCAGCCATTGAGAGGGAGGCCTTTGCTGTGGTCTGGGCTCTGAAGAAGTTGAGGCCATACTTGTTTGGTACTCACTTCCTTGTTCAAACAGACCATAAGCCCCTCTTATGGCTAAAACAAATGAAGGGTGAAAACCCCAAACTGCTTAGGTGGTCCATTTCCCTACAGGGGATGGACTTCACAGTGGAACATAGACCTGGGAGTAACCATGCCAATGCAGATGGACTCTCTAGGTACTTCCACTTAGAACATGAAGACTTAACTGGGCAAGGTTAGTTTAATGTCCCTACGTTTGGGGGGGTTGTGTAGGAGAGTAGGATCTGCTTCACATGGGTACCCCCACTTTTTGCTGATGCTTCACTGTTTTTCGACCTTAGTCTGGCTGGGGCCCTGCTAATCAGAACCCCAGCCTAGCTGCTTCCTCTTTAAAATGGTTTCCATGTGCCTTAGGCACATCTCTGATTGGAATCTGGAGTGCCCTTATAAGTCCCTAGTATATGGTATACTATGTACCCAGGGCATAGGTACCTCAGAGGCCTACCAGGGGCTGCAGCATGTATTGTGCCACCCCTGGAAGGCCATCCAAACTGACACCACAGGTCTGCTACTGCAGCCTGGGTAAGGTGGTGCATGCACCCCTTACTGTGATATAGGCTACCTATATCACTATATACATACACACATATAAACCTATAAGTCACTCCTATGGCAGGCCTTATCAATCCTGAAGGCAGAGTGCGTGGTTCCTATGTGAGAGGGTGCCCCTGCATGAGCAGGGCCCCTCTGCAGCGTTCGGAGACCCTTCTCTGATGCTGTTTGTAGTGCAGCCTGACCATATACTCTTAAGCGCATTATAACCTCGCGTTAAATGCTAACTTTGGGATGGCTGCACGGAAACATGTCGTGTTTGGTGTCAAACATCTTGGAATACTACCCCCCGCCAGTTCTGGCGGCGGGGGTAGCATTCCACCCTTCTAGAGGGAAAGACATGTACACACCGGTATACCCGGTACTGACTTTCCAGAGCCCTGGCATCACAAAATGGATGCCGCTGCCACAGACACGAGTCTGGCCTCCTGCTGCTGACCGAAACTCCAGCAGGGGAGGCCTGGACAATAGGTTTCCTGTCCCAGGGAGGTGTGACCACCTCCCCAGACAGGATAGTGTGTATTGGGGCTGGGCGGGAGCACTCTCGGGTGCTTTGAAATCCTGCACTGGGGGCACACTTGGTGTCCCTGTGCATACCCCAGTTCAAACCGGCTCAGGGGCTTCCAGCCCCTGCTCTGGCGCGAAACTGGACAAAGGGAAAGGGGTGTAACCACCCCTCTGCCCTGGCCCTCCCATAGGTGGGGCCACAGAGTATGTCCAACCCCCTACCTTAGTATAAGTAGGGGAACCCAGTCCTTAGGACTTTAGATTTACCTGGACGAAACTCTGACACAGAATCCTGGACCTTCGACGCTCTACTTCAAGATTAGAGGACTGAAGAATCTCCCTTGGGGTCAAGGAGTGACTCCCCTGCTTGGCAGGCACCAAAGAAGCAATTGTCCGGTCTGCATCGCTGAAGCTCCCGTCGGACGCCGAAGTCTTTGCATCACCAGAGGTGGATTTCCAGACTTCCCCGAGGCTGCCCTGAGTCCCCAGCAAAGCTGAGGCCCGTAGCTGTCGTGGGTAACGTGGAACCATGACCCCTGGACACCGAACGCATTTGCAAGTGCATCCTCTTCTGGGTCTCCCACGAAGTCGTGCTTTGGGCTCCGAGTAGCCCCAGCCTCCAGCACCAACTGCACCGAAGATCACTGGCCTCCACTCCACGAGTGTCCTGTGAGCCAGCTCCACGTGCATCGTCTCGAGGCTCCTTCGCGGTCGCTAGTCCGTTGGCTAGTAGGCCCTCCCGAAGGCCAATCTTTTTCTGCTTGGGCTCCCTGGTTGCTCCAGGTGTGCCCTGAGTTATCCTTGCTGGGTGAGTCCCCCAGACCTTGCTGGTCTGCAACATCGTCCTTCTTCTATTTCCACAAGACTTGCCGTTGCCAAGGCTTGTTGGGTCCAATCCGGTCGCCGAGACACCTGCAATTGACAGACGTTGTGGGACAGCTCGAATCCAGCTCCTGGTCATCGTCGATGCCTCCTGGACCTCGTGGCTGAAGAGTCAAGACGACCGTCAACCTACCTGAAGCACTCGACATCGGTGGGCATCTGCTCATCGCCTTCCTGGTCACTGGCTAGTGACCCAGACTCTGTCCCCTCTGCTTTCAGGTTCTTCAGATCTTCGATCCACCTTTGGATCCACCCGAACACTTTCGACTTGGTCGCCAGCAGCACTTTGCAGCAGATCGCCATTGAAAGCGACGACGAAACCCGACCCCGAAAGACACCTATGCACCCGGCTCCCCTGGGTGAGGTAACTCGAGTACTCCGGTGCTCCCGTGGGTATTGACACTAGAACAGCCTAGTTCTCAAAGGGTTTGCTCCAAGTCCTCCTCTAAGTGTCCCTTTTCTTTTAAATTCTAATCGCGACTTTCCCCATAGAAGTTAACGGTGGTTCGCGGCTGTGTTCATACACTGCACGCGTCCCCCGTGGGTCCCCTGTGTCACTGCCTTGGGTGGTTCCTTGTGGTCCAAGCACTTCTACAGGCTCTAGGCCTTGTGTCTAGCTCAGTCGTGGTTCTTATACCACTTTATTGGTATATGGTTTGGTACGCCCCTGGGGCTCAAACGTGTATTTGTGCTATTACTGTAGATAACTAACTTATAATTGTATGTACTTCGAACTCTAGCCTCATAAAGAGACTAGAGGGGTGTGTTTAGTAATAAATACATATATTTTGAATATATACCTGGTGTGGTCCTCTTTCATTTGGTCACTCAAGAGATTATAGACTGGTAAAACAAGCTGCTTTACATTCCTTCAAGACTTAGCCTGAAGGCTGCTCTCCATAGCTACCACTAGGATAGCTTTCAATAAAGGTTGTCTTTAACCTATATCCAATAAGGGGTTGTTTGGACTGGTGCAAGGTGCCCACTATAATTAGTGGACAGCATATGCCAGGCCAACTTCTCACACTGCGATTCTGCTTATTTACCTTATTGTTTTTTTTAGATCCGAATGAAAGTTAACTGTGGTGAACTTAACGTGCCCCAATTGTTTTGGTTAGGGGGAATATATGACACATATGTTATGTATCTGTTAATGTCTTAACTTCATCCATAGAAGGGGTTTGAAACGAGGCTTTAACAGAAAGACGCCAAGAGGCAGTTTTTGCATGCTTGAATAGTCACAACCTTAGCTGTTTTTATAAATGAATCTTTGAAGTTTTTGTCATTTGCACGGACACACTTTTAGGTTCTTAACTTTTTATGCTTTTGGAGTGCTGCTTAAGTAAGTGTTTTTCATCATATATTTATTGAATCCTATTCCAGGTTATAATACACATCGTAACTTAATTAGTTTATTTTTGCATTCTTAGCTTCCTGGTGTTGTAAACATTCCTTTTGGCTACTGTTTTGTAGGCCACAGCTAAAGGTTTACCTCAGTTCAGAGTTGACATTTGAGCTGTGATTTTAATTACTCATGCAATAAACAATTAACTAACAATAATCTAGCTGTCTAGAGGCGTCACTCACAATGGAGACTTATTATTTCATTGACTTAGTTACATCGGCCTTTCTGTGTCAATTAGTTATTTTGACTCTTAGAGAAAACTCCTCTTTTTATTTCTGTGCCTTGAAGAAATGTTTGTTTTCCCCCAAAAGGCCTGAATTTCCACAATATCAATCTGTGGAACCAAACCTCAAACAACACTCATTATTACTGATTAGTGCAACTAATCAAGGACAACGTTTATCTTCCTAGGTCCAGCAGAAAGTCGCATCAGCCATATCAGGTGGATTTACTGGTAACGTTATCGATTGAACAATATTTCATTTTCTGAAATCTCCCTCCTGATGTTGGCGGATAATAAATGATCGCAGTGAGGCATTAGACCCCATGGAGTTTATTCCAGTTCAGCAACAGTTCCATTTACACACCCAGGCAAAGAAGAAAGAGGGAGAAGTTCTTTGGTTTCATAAAAATCTGTCATTTCCTCGAATCAGCCTCTGATACCCGTCTCTTGTTGATGAAATAGACCGCACCTCAAAACCCACTTGAGTCTACAACACTAGGGGCCATATGTATCAAACAATTTTGCATTAGCAAACGATGCGAATCGGTAATTTTGGCCGTTTGCAAATGTAAAATGACCTTTCAAGATGTATGAAAGGCTTTGTAGTCGCAATTTTAGGTAATCGCAAAAATATTGATTACCTAAAATTGCGATTGTAAATAGGGAATTGCAATTTGCAATTCCTTTAGCACATTTACCAAGCATTTTCTAAATGCAAACTGTGCATTTATGAAAATGCCATTGCCATTGATTTCAATTTTTGTGCAATTTAGAAAAATGCACAAAAATTCATTTTTCAAAGTGCCATGAAGCACACACATGCCCCTTTACATGTGTAATTTTTTTATTGTTTGGGGTGCTTCAGGGGGGCTTTATGCCCCCAGGCACCCTTAGCTTTGCATTACCAAATTTGCAATTACCATTTAGGTAATCAAAAATTAGCTAATGGAAACCATTCGCACCTATGGGAACGAATGGAGCAGTATTACCTAATAGCGAATACCTATTTAGCGAATTGCTATTTAGTAATAATAAGGAATCACTAAATCTTTGGCAATTCCTTACATACATAGCATTTTGCGATTACCAGATAGCGATTCGGTAAAAATTGCTATTTGGTAATTGCAAAATGCTTTTTTGATACATGTGGCCTGAAATTGCAGAGCTGTCCATATTTGATACTTTCTATTCAGTCAACTTTAGCTTCACTGGTAAAAATGCTTATTGAACAATTGAGAGTACAAGATCGTTGTATTAATATTTATACTCTGATCTTGCAGTCTTTGTAAACACGAATAATCCAGTCATTAGTATTCATAAACGTACTCTTAGGCTCTTAGGGGTAGTAGAGCAGCAGGCATTATTCCAAGAAAAACTAATGTCAATAGCATGTCCATAGGGAATTTATCATTTGAAATGTCTTCCTGCACACTTATCCGGTTAACACCACTGACAATGAATGAGGTGAGTCCCGAACTGATTGAAATAGATGTAACTTCGATAGTGGTTCCTCGCTCAAAAGGATTACTTTCTGTGAGGAGAAAAATAGGAAAAAAGAAAGAAGATTACAAATAAATTGGCAAAAAGGGAAGAAACAAAAACAGCCGACAAGAAAAACCTAGCTTGATTGTAAATGAGAAAGTAAATGAGTAAGCTTTTCACCACAAAAAGAAAAGTACTTCAAGAATAGCTAGGAAAGGTACGAGAAAAGGAAAATGCTTCTGTCACAGACTTTCTGTACTTCATGTAAAAGGCAAGCTGAATTAAAAATTTAAAATTGTAATAACCTGTGGATTTACTCCAAAAGCTACTTCATTTCAGCCGTTAATCCAAATTAATTTCCAAAATAATTTATATCTCCCAAATGAGGATTATAAGAAAAAGAACAATTTGTGAAAATATGTCAAATGACATTGAAGCAAGTGCTTGGAGTTTCCTTTCTGACAGTTATCTGACCCTGATATGTGTGGTTATTTGTCCTCAACAGAATTTATATTTACCAATGAATAGGCAGACTGTGCACAATTTGATACACTCTATCCACAAACTGTGTTTGATTACAAAAATGTTCTGGCACTGCTACAAATTCCAAGATTGAAAAACTCGTAGGCTAGATAACATTGGAGCACGAATTTCGCTCAAGTCCAAATTACTCAATTGATGTGGTCCTTTGTTGAACAAATCTGTATTAAAGGAATTGATATTCTTCTGTGGGGTTGTATTGTTACACCCAATGCCTTATTATGTTCTTTCTCAGTAGGCAAAGAGAGTGCTTAATTTGTGCTGGCGGTTGCCAGAGGTAGCTACTGGCACTTATGTTTCCTTACCAGCACCGATTTCTCCGCGTCAGATATTTACCGGTTGCAAGAGAAGGAAAAACAGACAGATCAGAATGACAGAGGCAGATAAAGATGGCAAAACCATCCAAATGGAGAAAGCAGGAACCTGCAAGAGCAAGATAAAATTGCAGAGAGTGTCTGGTAGTGGATTAATGAGGCATGAGGTGGATATAAGACTACCAGCCTTGATATTCAGCGCACTGACGTTTAATCATACCAGTTGCGGGCTTCTGAGCAGAGCTTAAGGCACCATCACTCTTCCTTTTACAAATTAAGCGCTGGGCAAAGGGGAGGAGCTACCTGATTAATTGCAAAAAATATTGAGCAAAACGACAAATCATAACTACTTATTGTAAAGACAAGTTAGAAAATGCTCAGTCATTGGATAACCTATCTTGGATTCTGGGAGATCTGTATACTTAGTCGAGTAAATGTTGCCTGCTCAAAGTGCATAATGATAAATGTTACTTATTATGTTTCAACACAGCTTGTTTGGAACGTTTTTTTGGATTGTGATAACTCAACATTGTTCAATACCTCTATGATAGTTGATTTCAGGAGACTTACTTAATCCATTACTTTGACCAAAGTAATTATTTGGTCTTTTCCAGTCCATCTCCAGTGGTTTTCAAGGGGAATTCAAACTGAGGATTTGCAACACTTTTAGAATCTGACAAGAACTGATCGGCTACCAAATTATATTCAAATTGTCCTAATATTATAATGATACATTTGCAATTTCGAGAAATTAAAAAAGTAAACACAAGTAACTCTTTGCTGGGATCACTAGTTTGTAATGTACATGTTCCCCCTGATTTAGCAGGTTTAATCATCTTACTAAATGTTACGCATGCCTTGCAGAAGGCCTACATGAGTATCAAAATGCAATTTGTTCATTAGTTGGTGATGTAAATATGCATATATCTTCCAACATATGTACAAATAGGGTTTTTTGATCTGGACATATTTTGGGATTTGGATGTTCTGGATTTTTCGAACAAAAGAATGAATTAATGAGGAAGTAAGTTAATGATCTACACTCTTTAAAACAATTTGGCTTTGATTGATAGCCATTTTAAAAGTAATATTCCTAGGTAACCCATTCAAGAAATAGAGGATATTCTTCACTGTTAGATTCTGTTCAAATGGCATATATGACATGCTTATTTGTACCATCTTGAATGCTGAAACAAGTGACTTTAGTGACCATTGTAAGTCGACCATAAAATTAGATCTGAATCCACCAACTCATTCTATAGTGAAATAAGTTTAAAGGTCCAGGGTACAAGAGGGAGGAGAGGGCCACTCTTCAAGGCTCCTCTCAGGTTACAGTCAGCGGGCCCAGTCCTAATCTTCTTCCACAGGTCCAGAAGTAATCTAAGGAGGGTACCAGGGATGACACATTTATGCCCAGTGACAGCCTGTAGGAAGGGGAAACAACTGGCCACTCACTAATCAGTGAAAGTTTCCAATGGTGACCCTAACCCTGTTTGCAGCACTTCCTAGGTGTTTTACTCTAAATAACAAATTGCCCCTCTCCACTTAAATCCAACATAGCAGAGCCTTTCTTCCCCTGGTCAGAGCTCCCTGTGCCCACCCAAAGATGTGACTATAATAATGAGCAAACCGTCCCTTTTAGGCACTCCAAATCAGTTCTGGGACTGCCTCCTCCCCACTAGATTGGAGCAAGACATCCCTATCTATTGGCAATGACCATTGGATTGGAAAAAGGATAAGTAAGTACAGGCCTTTTTTCTGAAGGGGATCTAAACGGTGAAAAAACCTGTGTGCAAGAAGGTGGTTTCCACTTCAGCATTTCCTTAAAAAAATAATTTACATGATTCTTGATCAATTGTATGAAAATTAACAGGAAAAGAGGTGTATAAGAAACCTAACCCCACTGATGAGCTAACCTGGTGCTCCTGTTTTACCTGTCTGTATGTTGAGTATAATGGAAAATCAAATAAGAAAGATGAGAGAACCCCTGGACGAAATTCTACCTGAAAATTAAAAGTGAATTGCAGCTGCACAGAGAGTTAAGGTGCTGAATACCTTGAATGCATCCAGAACTTCAAGCCCTGATAGGGACAGGGTATCAAGGCATAAAATAAATTGAATTTCTTGGGCCACATTTTTTCATGGTTTATTTGATCATTGTGTAATGAATATCTCTGTTACACAGCATGCAAGCCATATCTTTCCATTATACATAAAGGGAGATAAGTCCAGTCCATCAAACTAACATCCCATTGAATTTTTGGACTCAACAGCAAAAATATAAGCAAATAATTTGTAGCAGTATCTGGAATTTTGGACAAAAAACAATAATTTATTGCTACTAGAGCATGTATCTTTTTGTCCATCTTGCTCGATGGTAGACAATATCTTGTGTCTGAGGTTGCTTTGAGAATATGTACTAGAAATCATAAGTAACTTTGGTGGACTTTTCTAATGCTTTTGACCATGTTGATTGTGACACTATTTGAAATAAGCTTTAGTTTAGCAAATGCACATCCCTGTATTTCTATTCAAAGCTATAAGAATACTGCACTCACATGGGCGACTAAGGGTAAATAGGGAGGGATTCCTATATTTGGGTATATACGCCACACTGAGTCAGAAGAAGTGCATGGAATATAATGTGAGAAAGGTTCTTGCGGATTTGTGTGCTGATGCCGAATGCTGGAAGACACTTCCCCTGATGGTAATGGGCAGGGCGGCTATGTTCAAAATGGTTACACTTCTAAAATGTTTATATGTCCTGCAAAACACTTACTACTGAGTCCCAGATGAGGTGCTCACCAAAATTGATGAAGTGCTCAGGAAATTATTGTGGCCAATGCCCACCCCTGAATAGCACTCCGCACCTTGCAACGAAACCCCTACAATGGGGGTAGAGCCTTCCCAGATGTCCTGGCCTATTATTGGGCCTCACATCTGATCACCATAAAAGACTGGGGCCACCTAGAGTGTGACCACCTCACATATGCACTGGAGAGGACACAATTCTACGAGCGCCCTTATCACCATTACCTATATGGAGGGAAGGGAAAGGGACGTCTGCTACCGGTGACACAAAAAACTCTTGAGGCATGGGGAGGATGAATAGGTGTCTGGGTTGGGCACAGAGAAATACCTGAGAGACCCCGTTGTGGTGGGTGGCACCCTTAAAAATTTGGAAGGCTGAGAGGGTTCATGGCCTGGGATCATGTTAGCATTTCCAGAGTGGGTGATCTTCTATAAGGCAGGACTTTGATGTCTTTTTCATCCCTGCAAAGGGAATATCAGCTGCATAAACACAATATTATAAATACCTGCAATCTGAGCATGCATGGGAGGGGGGCAGAGAAAATTCCGACAGACCTCACGGAATATATACTCTTGGAGGGGAGACTCTTTCAGGCGGAAATCCCAGAAAAGGCGGTGTCTGCCACATACAAAAATTAACAATAACATGCCAGATACCCTTCAGAACCTTAGAAACAAATGGGAGAGAGAACTGGGTGAGTTTGACAAACTGGACTGGGAGGTGGCACTAATATTTCCCTGTGAAGAAGCCATCAGATCTAGACTGAGACAGATATGATAAAGTGTGGCTGCATAAATTGTGGAGAGCGATATCACCAGAGTACCTGTGGTCGAGAAAGGAGAGGGGGGAGTTCTTCCACACTCTCTGGACATGCACAGGTAAATAACCTTGCTGGCAGAAACTGCTCACAGAGTTCAGCAAAGTTCTAGAGAAAACCTTACCTGCAAACCCCAAATATTGCTATTGGTTATACATAATGATGTGGATCTTCAACGCATGCAGTTGATATTCTATAATCTAGAACTGATCCTGGCAAAGAGAGATCTAGTGAAACACTGGGGACCCCCTGAGGAGCCAACTATAAGAGAATGGAAAACGAGTATGGACCTTTATATGATAGAAGAGAAGGTCACCTATAAAGCCTGGGGCTGCGAACGTAAGTTTAATAAAATATGGGGCAGTTGGATCAATTATTAGGAGCTCAACATCCAAGATGAAAGCTCTACACAGTATTTCACTATCAGGACATGTCACACACACCAGTAATTGTCCTACCTTTCACATACACTGCACCCTGCCCATGGGGTACCTTGGGCCTACCATAGGGGTGCCTTACATGTAAGAAAAGAGAAGGTTGGGGCCTGGCAAGTGGGTGCACTTGCCAGGGCAACATGGCACTTTACAACTGCGCATGCAGACACTATAGTGGTAGGCCTGAGACACATTTACAGGGCTACTCATGTGGGTGGCACAACCAGTGCTGCAAGTCCACTACTAGCATTTGATTTACAGACTCTGGCATGCACCATGCACTTTACTAGAGACTTACCAGTAAATCAAATATGCCAATCATGGATAATCAATCAAGTCACAATTCATACAGGGAGCATATGCACTTTAGTACTGATCAGCAGTTGTAAAGTGCCCAGAGCCCTATAGCCAACAAAAACAGGGTCAGAAAAATAGGAGGCAATAGGCAAAATGTTCGGGGATAAACCTGTCAAAAGGGCCAGGTCTAACATTTACCTTCTCCATTGGGTGGTGAAGGGACATGGTAGGCCGTCCACTTACAATCTGGCTCACTGGAGATATGGTGGACCGTGGTCGGGTCAAATGGCAGAACTGTTCAGATCGTGCAGGCTGCTGGGCATGATCCAGAACAATGGTGGGATTAATTTACTTCTGAGGGTGACCCTCTTCTGGGCTCCGGCTGTGTCAGCAATAGATGAGTCTTGCGGTCTCAGCAGGACTTATTCTCCTCCACTCTAGTGAGTCACAATGGAAGTTGCACTGGGGCCTCCAAGGGATGTGGTGATGTCAGAGTATTCTTCTCCAGACACAGGGCAGCGGTGGTGCTACCAACATTTTGGAGGCACTTTAGGGAATAGTTGCCAAGTCAAATCGAATGCATACGTCTCTAGCACCCTTGCTGTCAGGCAGTGGTTTGGCACAGAGTTCCTCAAGGCAGCAGCTGCATACTTTGGAGCAACTTAGTCCATTCAGCACACCTTGGATCAGTGTCAAGCTAGCCACTCTGGCTGATTGGTGGAGTACTGCGGGGTGGGTACCAAAGGCTGCAGGCTTCTTCTGGGGTGACAGGGATTGCTCAGTTACAGGGTGGATAGGGCCACAAATGTTCTGACCTCACTTGAGGGCACACACTGGGTGCCACAGGCAGTGTCAAGACCAGATTGTATCAGTCAGACTGATCAGGCAGAATTGGCACATGCCACAGCTGCACTGATAGGGATGACAGCAAAGACCACTCAGCCATGCTTTGTAAGTGCTATGGAAGCAGCTTATCTAAGCACTACAGGGGTGGCTTTCAGACTAGAGCATGGCAGTCACATGGGTTGTGGGTCATTGGTAAATAGGCCACCTCACAAGGTACAACTGCTTCTGTCCACACCAACGGTCAGCTCCTCCGGCATGACTAGCTGGCTCCTTCTCTCTTGCTCAGGAAGGACTTCTTAGGCTTTTAGCACAAGACAGTTCTTTATGCAGCTCAGACTCCTGGTGGTGTGCCCTCACATTTGGGAAGCTGGCTGTCAGGCATACACCAGTTCTGGTTGTACAGTAGTCTTCTTGGTACTCTTTGGAGCACCCGCTTCTTGGTCAGAGAAAACCTGGAACTAACACAACAAGTCGGTTACCAGTTCCCACTGTTATGCAGGGGTGACACTCAGGGAATGTGTATTTTCTGTCTTCTCTATCAGAGTTTGGGTAGGTTCTCTTTTCATGTGTCCTTCTCAGGCTGTTTTCCAGCCTCAGCCTTTATCCTGAGGGATGCTGTTCACGGCAGGGTCATCTCCAGGCTGGAACACCCACAGCAAAGTCACAAAGAGTTGTGAGCCGTGACCAGGAAGAAACAAATGGCTGATCACCTTCTAAAAGTACCACAAATCACCACCCCTGGAACCCACCAAATTGCATTTTTAGATAGACTAGTCAGCAGCCCTGGGCATCAGAAAGGTTCTACTTGAATTTCTCAGGGGAAGCCAGTCTCCTCTATGTACTCTTCAGTGTCTGGGTTCTCTTCCTCCAGTCTAACGAAAGGCAGCAATACACTTCCACTGTCTGGGAAAGCGACCTCACCTCAATCTTGTGCATGAACAGATCTCAAATCAGATGCAACAAATCAGGAAGAGGCTCATTGTTTTTTTCAAGTTTCTCTGCCACATCCATAATATTCACTGTGTAATCTCCCCAGAGGTAGAACTTCAGCTGGTTCACACGGAACACCCTCCTTGTTCCCTTGTGGCACCTGTGTCCATTACGTAGTTTACATTAGACAGTTTCTGCACCACATTGTATGACCCACACAACGTATCCTCCAAAGCTTAGGGACAAATGGACTTCAGCGGCAACACCTCCTGACCTTTTTGGTACCCAGTTAGTGTTGCTTTCTTTCCATGCCATTCCTTTAATAATTGAAACATTTTGTTATATAACAGCCTATGTAATTTAAAGATATGAATATTGATTAATATAACATTTGTTTTCCTTTTTTGAACACACAGGACAACCAGGCAGCAATCTTCTGGGCTACTCCCTGCTTCACCCAAGGCTGCCTGATATGATTTCCAAAGGGAAAGCTGTCCCACGGTCGACAGGAACAGCTTACCATTTGCAAATCAGGAACATCACCAACTTGGGGGGTGTCAGTAACTCATCAAGGTCTTGCAACCACATTTGTGGTCACCAGCCAATGATACATTTCATTGTGAATCTCAAAGTGCAGGATGATCCCAGTTTTTAAGCCTTCTCTTCTTTGAGAGCTGGAATGATTCACAAAAATTATTTTATGAGCCAGAAAAACTTTTCCGTCTTGCAAATCAACTGCCAAGGAATACATTACAAAGCATGTGATTTTGTGAATTACAAACTATGCAACTGCTTTGTAGTCTACTCAACACGTGTCTCTGTACTTAAGCTCCTAAAATCTTAACCTATTTGTCACATACCTCACTAAATTCCTGTTTCACTGAAACTGAGGCAGAGAGAATGTTCAAATCTTGATTATAATGGCATCGAAGGAGCAGTTTGTGACCAAACCGATGGTCGCAATCTTTGCCTCAGATGCTGCCTGAAATCTCCTTTTATGGGATGTTATGTTATCATAAAAAGTTGCTTCAAATATATGTATGTGAAAATTGCTATTGGGGATGTGTAAGCAGACACTTTTATACCTTTCTTCATAATTGGAAATCATTGCTGTTTTTCTGTATTTCTTTTACGTGCATCCCGTATTTATATTGCTCAAGTATGCAGAATATATTTGGGTTACTAACATACTTTGCTCATGTGCTGTGCATTTAGTATGTTTTCAGAGTTCCCCTGCTGAGTCTGAGAATATGTTTGTGGTGCAAATTTTGCCAGCAAGGCAAGCACAAACATTCTTTATATATTCACGTCATATGTGCACCTTTCCGTGGTACAGTTCATTAAGTGATAACATTGACCACCTATCCATGGCTGTATACTGGTGCGTCCTAATGTTTTTCCTTCGGTGATTCAGTCAGCAATAGTTGTAATTATGGAAAATTAAAAGCAGCAGTGCACAAAGCTGTGTTTCTTATTGTTTTAGATCCTTTATATCCAGCAATCTTCATCAGGCATCACAATACTTTACAAAGTTCCTTTTTAGATTTATCCTGCACAGCGCTTGCGCTGTGCTTGGAAATCTATTGTTTATAATCTAAACTTAAAAGGGACTTACATCCCGCCTCCTCTCTTTCCTGGCTTCTCATTGGTTCCTGTGCATGCCACTTACCTTTCCTCCATGTCTATTGGCTCTAGCATATTTTCCTGCATTTACCAATACTTGTTCCTGTTTCTGCTTCTTTAATCAGTTTCCCGCCACCGAAATACTGTTAATATCCACTTTGGTGGAACTATATTTTAAAACAGTTTTGCCTTTTACTCCTGCAGCATATTGATATAACAATGTATCACCCGGAGAGATTAAGTGATTTGCATAGAACCACAGGATGTTGCACGGCGCTGCCAATACTTGAACCGGGATCCCCAGCTCCTGAGTCAGCAGCTCTGGCCACTGCGCCACATCCCCTCCACCCCACTGTTATCTGTCAGGGAGCTCTTCCTTCTCCCGGACCATGATTGATTTAAACAGCTCTTTAATAGTCACAAAGGTGAAACCAATGCATTACCAATGCTTGTTGAAAGTTGAGGTTGTCCTGCGGCAGCACGATTACAAACAGAGATCATGGATCTGAATGTTATGGGTACAAACATGCAATTTGGACATTACAACAATGTTTTGCTCAAATATATTTACAATACATATATTTACAAATACAACATGATATGAAGGCATTAGCCCTATTTATGGCTGAAGACAAGATTAGAATCCCTGGAATGGAATGTAAGCAATCAAGCAACTAGCCCAAACTTCTCCATTTCACACTCCCAGCTGTTAATAAGATGGAATCGTGTTTTGTGGCTTTTCCATCTTGATATGATAGGCATTATATAATAATGATCAGTGACCGAATCCCCAACATATAATCTTCAGTACACTAAGTCCTTCTCTTCCACATCCTTACTGTATGAGGGTGACCTAGCCCTGGAAGACAAGTAACACATTGTTCCTGTTATTCATTTGTTAAACTCTATAGAAAATACAATAAAAATCGACCTAGCAATCTGAGTGCTCCTACTGCTTTTTCTGAAGAAAAAAGCTGCGAGTGATGGCCCATGGAGATGTAAGGTGATTGAATGTCCAGAAACTGTCTGAATGTGTTATGATCTTTGGTTAGAGAAAGGGGATCAGTCCTACGCCAAGACCAACACCAGACCCTGACACAGCATTTCGCCTGAGGTTTGACCTGCAGCTGGAGGATCATAGCTGGAGTTACCCGCGTTGAGGTTATTGCCACTGCTAACTGTTCTAGAAGGTCTAGTTTGGAAAGGTTTAACATATTCAGCTGCCTACTTCACTACGTTAAGACCTCTGTGAGGTTTCCCTCTTTCAAGGTGATCATCTAGTATTGAATTTAGGCTGACATGGTTAAGACAGAAGCTGTAACAATAGCAGGAATCTTGGACCATCAAATTTTGTGGCGGACAGAAACAGAAACTGCATTACAATGATATCAGTGTGGAGTGAGAATTCTAAACCTAACTCCAAATCCACAAAAAGGATTCGGTAGTCACTTAGCAAGTGTAGATTAATGTAAGCTTATACTTCTCAGTGAGCAACTTCAAAGATGATGCAGAACGAGAACGATTCAGGGCTGAGGATTTTGTCTGTTTTGTCACTAATGAAAGAGTCACCCGAGTCCAAGTTAGTGTGACCAACAGTGATGAGCAGGAGAAAGCTGTTTGAGAAACAGTCATTAGTGTAAGCATCAAACCATGGAGGTGTGAGTGGGCAGGTCCAAAAATGGGCACTGAAAGTTCTAACTAGGCCAGGGGCAGCTCCTCCACTAGGGCGGAGAAGCGTCGCCCCACTGCTTTCTCGCAGTGCGAGAAAGCCAAAACATAAAATGGTAATAATTAAAAGTTATTGCCATCTTATGGTTGCTTTGCGCATTGTGGGCGGCGGGTGGGCGGGCTGCTCTGCGAGCAGGGCAGGGGAGGAGTAGTTTGCCCACTTCTGAGTGTGCAAAGACTGTTTGGTCGGCCCTCTTGGGCCGCCCAAACCAGTCATGCGCACTCTACCTTTCTCCATGCAGGTTGCATTGCAGCCTGCATGGAGAACATGGCCACCCCATTAGCCCCTGGCTGGGCGGCAGCATTGTGATTGGCTTAGGGGAGGGAGCCTGGCAGCCTGCTTCAGTAGCGGAGGTGGTGGGAGTGCCGCCGGGCGCTGACGTGGGGCGGGGGAGGGGCAGGGTGGGGGTAGTAAAGTATGGATTACGGCCGATTAGAGGTAAGTACACATATAAATAAATAAAACGAATTTCGTTTCTCGCGCTGCATCGCATTTGGCGACCCCTCGTGACCCCTCGTGCCCGCCCCCACCCGTGAGCAATGCCGGCCGCTACTGAACTAGGCTCGGGTCTGAAGTCGGCTCTGGCTCAGCTCAAGGTCCTGTTGGAATCTCAAACCCATAACGAGCGGAGCTTTCATGTGGCTTCTGCTTGCCACTGTCGCTCTAATTTCATGCACACAGAGGTAAAAACAAAGCATTTTCATTTAAGGTAAAGAGAAGAGACAAAGCCCATTCAGTGGCTAATTTGCCCAAAGTAAAATCCTAAATCAGACAAATGAATTCATCACAGCTTCCCAACTTAACAAAATTTTGTAATCTAAGGTAAATATAGTATTTTACCAATCTTCATTTTTCTTCATTACTGCATATGAAAGCACCTTCAAATACATGAATTCAGAATACCAGCTGTACAAAAACCTATTGTTTTATTTAATAGACTACAATGCTGCTCTGTCTATAAGAATCAGGGCAGATAGTGGTTTAACAGGGCACCTTATTTGCCTCTTGGGTCACTTATGGCACTGTAGCCATGGTGGGGTCAAGGGCAGGAATTGTTCTAAATTCATGTACAAAAACTATCACTTTTAATAATAAGCACGTCTGAATGAAGTGCTATAATGTAACAAATTAATGCCAAAGCTTCCACGTGTTAAAGAAATACACTTTTTTAAATTTTGAAAAGTCTTTATAATATGTTACCTATCCTTTGTTGCATGATTTACATGGCAAACATTTTAGGGCTTGGCTCGTCACGTGCACGGGCTCCAAGAGCCAAGCCAGACCCTTGGCTCAGCTGACCTTATTATTTTGTTAGCTCATCCCCATCTAAACTCGAGTCCCTTTCAGGTTCTCGAAGGCTCTCAAAGCCGGACCAGCACTAGTCGGGAGGGGGAGGGCGCTAGTGGAGTCCTAGCTCAGATCCCAGCCCAGCAGGGCACTTCCCACATTATTGTATATTAATCCGTTTCATTCAACTTTTAACTGTGGTATGCTATAGATAAGTGAAATAAGGAGCACACTGTCCCGAAAAAAGGTTGTATAAATTGAGGGAGTCGCCAAAGCACGACGCAGTCTACAATAGTGACCCTAAATATTATGCAACGTCTTCTGTATCCGTTTATTTTGTGTGATGAAAATTGAACGGGTGTTCAATGGAGCGATACAATTATGATATGGGGCGACTTTAAGATCGATTTTAGCTTTTAAAATGTGTTAAGATATATGTCCCAATATAGATTTTCGATGTTAGCTTGTTAATTATCCTGTTTACATTTTTGAGAAAATATCGTTTGATAATTTTGTTATTAGATACCATTCGCTCGTGTTATAGTTTGTTGTTGCTTTAATTGAACCGAACTTTATACATACCTGCTGCTACTGGGAAATGGTGAAAATGTTAGGTAAATAACAGATGTGAGGCTACTTATGAGGACGTAACATGCAGAGGGTTTCAGTTTTGATTATATATCGCTGGTGACTATTGAATATTTTACTATTTGGAAATGGACAATTGAGTGCATCTGGAGACCTGATCATAGCATTTTAACTCCCAGTTGTGTTCAGTCTGTCTGAATGATTGAGGAAAACAAGTAACGATTATTTGCCTCCTTACTTATAGGCACCCATATATATAGCCACAGCCGCTCCTATTGCAATTGCATGTAGTTCATTTATTGATTCATACACTCAGGGGCAGATTTACAAGCCCCTTGCGCCACTTTTGCGCCGCCGTTGCGTCACTTTTGTGACGCAGCGGCGACGTAAACCATGCGCCACGTTGCGCATTATTTACAACGTGACGCATCTAGGGAGATGCGTCACGTTGTAAAGCCTTGCGCCACATGAAACCTGCGTCAGGTTTCATGTGGGCGTTCCTCCGCAGGGTGGGCGTTCCGTCGAAGGAATGCCTCGTAAAAGTGACGCAGTGAAATTTACAAGATTTCACTGAGTCACTTTTCCGACGCCGCTGCGACGAATCCTTACGCCTGCTTCAAGCAGGCGTAAGGAGTGGCGCACCACGTTAGGTATGGGCGGCCCACGAGCATTGCTGGAGCTGCGTCGCGCTTGCGACACGACTCCAGCAATGCGCCGCCCTTGCGCCACAGGATGCGACACGCATCGGCCTTTCTTGCGCCACGGTGCGCCGCATTGTAAATGCGGCGCTCCGTGGTGGCGCAAGGAGAGTATTGCGTGTCGCAACTATTCTGGCGCATCCCTGCTGATTTGCAGGGATGCGCCAGAAGTTGTAAATCTGCCCCTCAGATTTTATATATTTCATAGAACGCACGACATTTTTCGTAGTTTTACTGAAAACGTTTGCATTTTTGAAACAAAGATGCCCTGTTAAAAATAACATTTAACTGCACTGGATCCATTCTATCTTGTCATACAGATAAGTACATTTGATTAAAGCAGATTGCTCGACAACCATGTCTCACACAGCCTGAAAATCTGGTTTGTGATTGAACCTCTAGCACCGTGTTATACACTTAAGCTGGCCTATTTTATCAAAATCAACAAACACGTTTTCTGGCATCAGATCTGTCGGTTTATTGATGAAGGTCTCCATAAAGCTGGCCGAGCCTGAGAATGAAAAACTTCGTCAGTAAACAGATCAACCACATGAGACAGCTGTTCCACAAAGGGCGTGCTGTGGGGTTGACTAGAGGAACATATATGTTTGAGCAATGTGTACCACTTACTTCTTCCATTTGTTTATGCTGTTGGTCTTGTACAATTACTGTAAGTAAAACGATCTCTAAGTTTTCAAAGGAAAAGATGCACGACCATGCAAAGATAATCGCTGCCTTGAACGATGATTGTTTGTTCCAATATACGATTCATAATATGTTGCCTGTGCTCAACATGTGCAGTTTTATCTATACGGAATTAGGCTCAAGCAGCGAAAAAAGCAAAACAAAAACAATTTATTGGAATATAATTAAGAACTGCAGACCCTTCTGCCTGGACTGGAACGTCCCCTGGATGATTCTGCAAACCCGCACGCTGCCCTTATTTACCTTAATGCAACTGGCTTCTGTTTTTATTTTACTGGCCACATCACATGCAGCCTCCATTTGTGCATGCTGAGGACCTCTTAGTGCAATTGGTACGAGCCCCAGAACAGGGTTCTGTGGTCTGGGAGGGTGGGGGCGCTCCATGCGTGCCTTCCCTATTAAGATGGACTACTCTCCCCTTGTCGGCTGACATGAGTTTGGCAGTCGCAGAACAGCGTGTGTTTTTAATCGCACTTGCAGAGAAATACCTTTTCCCTAGATCTCTGGCTTGGGCAAGTGGCCTCCCATCCTCGCTTCTCTCAAGTTCCACCTAAGTCTTATGTGGCCGAGTCCCTTGCTACTTGCTGTGTGCCTGGATAGTGCATGCATGTGGTATAGGTAGATGGAAGCATGTGCCCATGGAGTGTGCACTCTATGACTATTAGTCAAAGGACTTCGCCCTGCATGCTACTGCATGCATGCTTGCAAGATGGAGGTTAAAGGTAGCCTGGCAGGTTAACATCGTGTATTGCGAGCATTCCTTAGACTTTTATTTGTTTCGAACAAGGTACTGAAGTGAGGGAAAATTGAGAAAGGGCTCCCTCTAGATAGGCAAAAGTGACCTGAAGCTGTGTCCTTCCTTTTGAGCCTTCCACTTTCATTACAGTAGATGGAGGATGTGGGGAATCTGGAAACAGTGGTCTCTCCTGAAATGCAGGGTAAGTCTTTGTCATGGCTTGACCCCATTTTTCCCCCCTGATGTGCTGCTCCATAAAGGCTGATTAGTGTCAGGTGCGAAGGCTTCTCTCCGCTTTGTGCTTATGTTGTGGGGTTCTCCAAGTGGAGACTCCTATTGTCACCTCCAACTGTCATCACAAGGAGAAATTGACGATGTCTGGTCTTGAAGAAGAGGGTTACACAAAGTGAAGGGATGGCTCTGAATCAGTTCCAGAACATTTCATCTGGAATACACAAACCATGCTTCAGAAAGGAGCTTAAATTGCCAGTTGATTTACCAGGACTTCTCAATGACCAGTGTAGGCAACAGCGTGCAGGGAGTTTGGGAAACCTCTTAAATTCAGTGCCGGTGTCCTTGACAGCCAGCCTCCCAGAGATGAGGGGATATAACCTAAAGAGGTTTACAACTATCTACTGAAAGAAGCTTTGGGTCTTTCTTGGTAAAATAGTTTGTCTGGCCTATTGTGAGGGAGGTGCTAGATGTATCCCTGTAGGAGGTGTGTTCCTAGGGGAAGAAGCCTAGCTGCAGCTGCCTGACCAAGGAGCTGTGCAGAACAGCAGACTGACCAACTGAAGGAATTGGCAAATCGTACCAGTAGTGTGGCAGGTACTGCCTGGAGCTGTAGTCAATCTACTCCTGCTGCAGTGCACATCTATGGTTTCTCTCATCAGACCTTAAGTTGTTTCTTGCCTCCATCCCTAGACCATAGGTGATTGGCATTATAGCCATCATGAACCACTGCAGCAGCCGACGCTAGTATGACTGAAGCTTGTCTTCCTGAGTCCCTTGCTCTAGGTATGCTGTACTGAGATGAAACAGGACCGCATCCTGTGGCTGTGACCGACAGCTGAACTGTACTCCAGAAGTGGCTCTAGGTATGCTGTACTGAGATGAAACAGGGCCGCATCCTGTGGCTATGACCGACAGCTGAACTGTACTCCAGAAGTGTATAGTACCAAAAAGATATGATGATCCGCTACCCGGGTTTTCACTGTGATCCAACTGTGCTAAGAATAACTGGCATACCCTGCTGGAGAAGAAAAGAGCAAAGCTTATTAAATTGACTGGGGCCCTGGCCTGCTTCGCTCAAAGGCTGGGTTCTTGGTCTCCACAGGTTTTGCTTAAAATTGATGAAGCTAAGTGCGTTTTGCAGGTCTGCTATGGTAGTGAGGTTTGGGGTTGTGTGAAGACCGACTTAATCCAAACAGTAGAAAATAAATTTCTCAGTCGATTGGTACAGGTACTGCAATGTACTCTGGTCTGGTATGTACCTGCTGAGCTTGGAGTAAGATTCCTTGCTGGTCTGGTGGCCCTCAGCCCTCTACTGTGTTGGGTAAAATTCTGGACAAGACAGGATATCAAGTTAAATCCATTGATCATCTCTGATTGCTTGGCACTGGACAATGCATCTAGAATTCCATGGATTTCCTATATTAAGATGTCACTTATGGCTCTAGGGAGAGCAAATGCCTATCAGACCCCTTATTCTCTGAGACCACCTGATTTACAGGAAATAAAGGCATTGCTCTCTGAGTGGGCAATGTCAAATAGAAAAGGGGCAGAAATGTTGAAGCCTTCTAGTGCAGGCCATATACTTTTAAAGTTTGTTCAGGGAATGCGCCAGGTCTGTTGAAACGCTGCTGACACCTAATGCTATCTTGATTTTTATTGTAGTGCTTCGTTTTAATTTGCTTATTTGCACTGCTTTTTTAACTAATTGGTGAAACTTTTTTAACTATTGCTCTTATTTTCTTTGTAATCCTGCACTCTCGGGTCCGCCGCGGTATTTCCGTTTGAGCGGAGAGAGTCTTTCTGCCTAATGCTTTTTGGCGCTCTAGCCTAATTGTTACTTCCGGGTGGGAGGAGTATAAAAACAGATGGGCTATCGAGCGCGCAGCGGACGCCAGGTCTGTTGAAACGCTGCTGACACCTAATGCTATCTTGATTTTTATTGTAGTGCTTCGTTTTAATTTGCTTATTTGCACTGTTTTTTTAACTAATTGGTTAAGCTTTTTTAACTTTTGCTCTTACCTTCTTTGTAATCCTGCACTCTCCGGTCCGCCGCGGTATTTCCGTTTGAGCGGAGAGAGTCTTTCTGCCTAATGCTTTTTGGCGCTCTAGCCTAATTGTTACTTCCGGGTGGGAGGAGTATAAAAACAGATGGGCTATCGAGCGCGCAGCAGACGCCAGGTCTGTTGAAACGCTGCTGACACCTAATGCTATCTTGATTTTTATTGTAGTGCTTCGTTTTAATTTGCTTATTTGCACTGCTTTTTTAACTAATTGGTGAAACTTTTTTAACTTTTGCTCTTATCTTCTTTGTAATCCTGCACTCTCCGGTCCGCCGCGGTATTTCCGTTTGAGCGGAGAGAGTCTTTCTGCCTAATGCTTTTTGGCGCTCTAGCCTAATTGTTACTTCCGGGTGGGAGGAGTATAAAAACAGATGGGCTATCGAGCGCGCAGCGGACGCCAGGTCTGTTGAAACGCTGCTGACACCTAATGCTATCTTGATTTTTATTGTAGTGCTTCATTTTAATTTGCTTATTTGCACTGTTTTTTTAACTAATTGGTGAAACTTTTTTAACTTTTGCTCTTACCTTCTTTGTAATCCTGCACTCTCCGGTCCGCCGCGGTATTTCCGTTTGAGCGGAGAGAGTCTTTCTGCCTAATGCTTTTTGGCGCTCTAGCCTAATTGTTACTTCCGGGTGGGAGGAGTATAAAAACAGATGGGCTATCGAGCGCGCAGCGGACGCGCGCAGCGGGCACGCCGCGGGCGCTCCAAAGGCGAGCCCATCTGCGCCCGTCCGCGCTAAGACCGCGCCAGGCGCCAGGGATGTTGTTCAGCCCACTAAGGATCACAGAATAAAATGTTGTTACTCCAGTGAGGAATTACGTATGCTGAATAACAAGCCAAAAAACTGTATAGGCTTAGACCTCTGCAATTTGCCCATAATACATCATGATAACTGCTCCACTTGTGGCTTTGTGTTCCAGCCTGACCTAGCATCACGGGTTTCTTCTTCCTCAAATTCTTTTTTAATATCAAAGCCTCTAGACATCACACGGTGTGCCTTAGTTAATGCACGCTCACTGCCCAAACACAGACTAGAGATCGCCGAGCTGATTGAGGCTAAACAGTTGGATATTCTTTTTATCACTGAAACCTGGGGTGATAAAACGACAGGCCCTGACTTTTATCATGCTGTCCCTCAGGGCTTCAAGGTATTCAGGTTTGATAGAACAGAAAATAAAAAAGGTGGAGGAATTGCTATGATTTATCGTGACAATCTAAAAGCCTGCTGCGAGCCCATACCTAACATCGATTGTGAAGCTATCTCTTTCAATGTAAAAATTGACAATAAATTCACTTTTAAAGGGATATTACTATATCGATCTCCAGGTAGCAAAGTAAGCTTTCTAAATACAGTTAAATCACTTCTTGAAGTATGTGCGACTGAGAAATCAACACATATTCTAGGTGATTTCAATTTTCATCTGGAAGATAGCTCTGACACCAATACGGATACCTTAAATGAACTCATGGCAATGATATGTCTTAGACAAATTGTCACAGGCCCTACTCATCAGGCAGGGCATACCCTTGATGGTATTTTTACCAATAATGACTCTACTTTACTCAAAGAAATCTTACCTTTGACCTGGACAGACCACTCAGCTATCATTTTTGATCTATATAACTCTTCCACTTTGCTAAATAATAGTTTTAAACATTTATCTTCAACCTACCGTAGCTGGAAACTAATTGACAGCAAAAGGCTGAATGGACAATTACTGGAAAACCAATTTGAGCCTTCAAAAGACGCAGAAACTGCCTCTTTGCAATTTAACAATTGGCTTGCACAAGCAGCCGACAAATTAGCCCCCCTGAAAAAAGCAGTAAACAAAAGAAAATCACCTACCTCCCCATGGTTCTCAGAGACTCTTAGAGTAAAAAAACAAGAATGTAGGCGACAGGAAAGGCGTTGGAGAAATGATTACAACGCTCAGGACCTTGCCATTTATAAAATTCTTTTAACTGAATATAAAAACCTAATTAACGCAGAAAAATGCACCTATTTTACTAAACAAATTAATCAGGCAAAGAATTCCACTAGAGAACTCTTTCAAGTGGTTTCAAAACTATCAGGTCCCCCAGAAACAAATTTTATTGAACCATCACAAAAATTCTGCGACTCTCTAGCACAACATTTTCTAAGGAAAGTGAAGGAAATCTATGACATTTTTGGTACAAATATTAGCATAGATAACGATACTTTCATTAATATTTGTCCTTCTGACGCCTCTAGCTTTTCTAAATTTGAATTCATCACTAATGATAAGGTTACCACTCTTATCCAACAGACGAAATCAGGCTCCCCCTATGACTCGATTCCCCCTAGTATCTTCAAGCAAGCCTCCGAGATGCTAGCTCCTTGTCTCGTCAATATTTTTAATACTATGTTCTCGTGTGGTGTTTTTCCGACCATATGGAAAACGGCTTCGATAGCACCTTTATTGAAGAAACCTAGTCTCGATCCTACGCAACCTAATAATTATAGACCTATCTCTCGTCTACCTTTTCCCGCTAAATTAGTGGAGAAAATCATGAATGAACAGCTGACTGATTATTTACAAAAAATAATTATCTTGATGAGACACAGTTTGGTTTCAGAACAGAACATAGTACCGAATCAGCTTTAATTAAAGCCACAGATGAAATTAGAGCGACTTTGGATTCAGGGGGAGCGGCCGCCTTGATTTTACTTGATCTTTCCGCGGCGTTTGACACCGTCAACCATGATCTTTTGTTAAATCGTCTAAATTCCATTGGCATTTCAGATAAATCACTTACAATACTCTCATCCTTTCTGTCTGGTAGAACACAATCAGTAGCGTTGGGAAGCTATGAATCCCCGTCGTTCGTCCTCCCCTGCGGAGTCCCTCAGGGATCATCCTTAAGCCCTACACTATTCAATATTTATGTATCTGAACTGCCGAAACTCATAAGAACCTTCGGGCTGGCAGTGACATCATACGCAGACGATACACAAATTGTCTTATCTTTATCAAAAATTCCGCACCACAAATGAAAAATTTCAAGGATTGCATGCTTGCAGTCAGTTCGTGGATGAACTCTTGTTGTCTGAAATTAAATTCAGACAAAACAGAAGTCATCACATTTGGCAATTTCCTCCCTAATTGGTCACAGAGCTGGTGGCCGGATGAACTGGGATCGGCTCCGATTCCAGTCACCAAAGCTAAGAACCTTGGCGTGTTTATTGATGATAAACTTAATTTTAAATCACAGGTAAATGCGGTTTCTTCATCATGTTTTTTCTTATTAAAAACCATTTAAAAAGTACTCCCGTTCATTCCCATGGACAGTAGAAAAACAGTGATCTCTTCTTTGATCCTGGCCAAGTTAGACTATTGCAATGGTCTTTACATCAGCCTACCTGAGAAACAACTCAATAAGTTGCAGATGACTCAAAATGCAGCGGCGCGTCTTCTGCTGGGTATTCCTAAGTATTCATCGGTCAGAAATCATCTACATAAACTGCATTGGCTCGCAGTTAGGAATCGCATTATTTTTAAATCTCTCTGCACTACCTACAAAGCACTCCAGAACACTGGCCCCATTTTTTAAGGCGCCTGTTCTATTGGTACATTCCAAAAGGCATCTACGCTCCGAAGGAGCTAAACTTCTAGCAACTCCGAGAGTTTTTAAAGCCACATGGGGTGGCAGTAGTTTTAGGGCAGCTGCCCCCAAACTCTGGAACGAACTCCCCTTTGCCATCAGATCCCTTCCAACTCTACTTGCATTCAGGAAGGCCTTGAAAACATGGCTATTTGATAAATAGTCATCTTTATCTTTACAGAAACTGGCATAGTCCACGGGCCAGCACCAAGACACCCTCGGGTAATCGTGCGCTTAACAAATTTATTAACATAACATAACAATGGAGCAGTATTTGGTGAAGGTTACCAGTAGACATTACCAATTTCTCCTGGCAAGGTTTCTTTTTAATCAACAGGAACAGGGGTGGGAGCACACCGCTTCAACCCCCAGCAAGCTTCGCCCCTGGCATTCTGGTAAATGCAGTCTCTTGTTGCTTGCTTCGCTATAGTATTCCAAGTATTTCGCCAGAGTTGGCGCAGATAGTGCTGATCTCTAGACACGTGTTTCTGGTTCTTTAACCGTCATCAGTAGAGATTACAGACTTCAAATTTGGGGTTTGCTGAGTGGGCTGCCAAACATGACATCAGGTCAAGTACCTCTCACTGGTGCGCGGGTGCTTCTTCACGAGCTCGCCAGCTCAATGACTCACGGGAGTACTTTTAAACAGGAACAGGGGTGGGAGCACACCGCTCAACCCCCAGCATGGTTCGCCCCTGGCATTCTGGTAAATGCAGTCTCTTGTTGCTTGCTTCGCTATAGTATTCCAAGTATTTCGCCAGAGTTGGCGCAGATAGTGCTGATCTCTAGACACGTGTTTCTGGTTCTTTAACCGTCATCAGTAGAGATTACAGACTTCAAATTTGGGGTTTGCTGAGTGGGCTGCCAAACATTACATCAGGTCAAGTACCTCTCACTGGCGCGCTGCAGGTGCTTCTTCCACGAGCTCGTCAGCTCAATGACTCACGGGAGTACTTTCTAAACAGGAACAGGGGTGGGAGCACACCGCTCAACCCCCAGCAAGGTTTGCCCCTGGCATTCTGGTAAATGCAGTCTCTTGTTGCTTGCTTCGCTATAGTATTCCAAGTATTTCGCCAGAGTTGGCGCAGATAGTGCTGATCTCTAGACACGTGTTTCTGGTTCTTTAACCGTCATCAGTAGAGATTACAGACTTCAAATTTGGGGTTTGCTGAGTGGGCTGCCAAACATTACATCAGGTCAAGTACCTCTCACTGGCGCGCCGGTGTCTTCCACGAGCTCGTCAGCTCAATGACTCACGGGAGTACTTTTAAACAGGAACAGGGGTGGGAGCACACCGCTTCAACCCCAGCAAGGTTCGCCCCTGGCATTCTGGTAAATGCAGCCTCTTGTTGCTTGCTTCGTTATAGTATTCCAAGTATTTCGCCAGAGTTGGCGCAGATAGTGCTGATCTCTAGACACGTGTTTCTGGTTCTTTAACCGTCATCAGTAGAGATTACAGACTTCATATTTGGGGTTTGCTGAGTGGGCTGCCAAACATTACATCAGGTCAAGTACCTCTCACTGGCGCGCGGGTGCTTCTTCCACGAGCTCGTCAGCTCAATGACTCACGGGAGTACTTTTAAACAGGAACAGGGGTGGGAGCACACCGCTTCAACCCCCAGCAAGGTTCGCCCCTGGCATTCTGGTAAATGCAGTCTCTTGTGTGCTCCCACATCCTGTGGTCTATTTAAAGTACTCCCGTGAGTCATTGAGCTGACGAGCTCGTGGATGAAGCACCTGCGCGCCAGTGAGAGGTACCGGACCTGATATAATGTTTGGCAGCCTACTCAGCAAACCCCAAAATACAAGACTGTATTCTCTACTGATGACGGCTAATAAACCAGCAACACGTGTCTAGAGATCAGCACTATCTGCGCCAACCTTGGCGAAACACTCGAAAATATCGGAGCGAGCTACAAGAAACTGCATTTACCAGAATGCTAGGGCGAACCTTGCCTGAGAGGTCAGCGGTGTGCTCCCACATCCTGTGGTCTATTTAAAGTACTCCCGTGAGTCATTGAGCTGACGAGCTCGTGGATGAAGCATCTGCGCGCCAGTGAGAGGTACCGGACCTGATATAATGTTTGGCAGCCTACTCAGCAAACCCCAAAATACAAGACTGTATTCTCTACTGATGACGGTTAATAAACCAGCAACACGTGTCTAGAGATCAGCACTATCTGCGCCAACCTTGGCGAAACACTCGAAAATATCGGAGCGAGCTACAAGAAACTGCATTTACCAGAATGCTAGGGGCGAACCTTGCCTGAGAGGTCAGCGGTGTGCTCCCACATCCTGTGGTCTATTTAAAGTACTCCCGTGAGTCATTGAGCTGACGAGCTCGTGGATGAAGCACCTGCATGCCAGTGAGAGGTACCGGACCTGATATAATGTTTGGCAGCCTACTCAGCAAACCCCAAAATACAAGACTGTATTCTCTACTGATGACGGTTAATAAACCAGCAACACGTGTCTAGAGATCAGCACTATCTGCGCCAACCTTGGCGAAACACTCGAAAATATCGGAGCGAGCTACAAGAAACTGCATTTACCAGAATGCTAGGGGCGAACCTTGCCTGAGAGGTCAGCGGTGTGCTCCCACATCCTGTGGTCTATTTAAAGTACTCCCGTGAGTCATTGAGCTGACGAGCTCGTGGATGAAGCACCTGCGCGCCAGTGAGAGGTACCGGACCTGATATAATGTTTGGCAGCCTACTCAGCAAACCCCAAAATACAAGACTGTATTCTCTACTGATGACGGTTAATAAACCAGCAACACGTGTCTAGAGATCAGCACTATCTGCGCCAACCTTGGCGAAACACTCGAAAATATCGGAGCGAGCTACAAGAAACTGCATTTACCAGAATGCTAGGGGTGAACCTTGCCTGAGAGGTCAGCGGTATGCTCCCACATCCTGTGGTCTATTTAAAGTACTCCCGTGAGTCATTGAGCTGACGAGCTCGTGGATGAAGCACCTGCGCGCCAGTGAGAGGTACCGGACCTGATATAATGTTTGGCAGCCTACTCAGCAAACCCCAAAATACAAGACTGTATTCTCTACTGATGACGGTTAATAAACCAGCAACACGTGTCTAGAGATCAGCACTATCTGCGCCAACCTTGGCGAAACACTCGAAAATATTGGAGCGAGCTACAAGAAACTGCATTTACCAGAAAGCTAGGGGCGAACCTTGCCTGAGAGGTCAGCGGTGTGCTCCCACATCCTGTGGTCTATTTAAAGTACTCCCGTGAGTCATTGAGCTGACGAGCTCGTGGATGAAGCACCTGCGCGCCATTGAGAGTTACCGGACCTGATATAATGTTTGGCAGCCTACTCAGCAAACCCCAAAATACAAGACTGTATTCTCTACTGATGACGGTTAATAAACCAGCAACACGTGTCTAGAGATCAGCATTATCTGCGCCAACCTTGGCGAAACACTCGAAAATATCGGAGCGAGCTACAAGAAACTGCATTTACCAGAATGCTAGGGGCAAACCTTGCCTGAGAGGTCAGCGGTGTGCTCCCACATCCTGTGGTCTATTTAAAGTACTCCCATGAGTCATTGAGCTGACGAGCTCGTGGATGAAGCACCTGCGCGCCAGTGAGAGGTACCGGACCTGATATAATGTTTGGCAGCCTACTCAGCAAACCCCAAAATACAAGACTGTATTCTCTACTGATGACGGTTAATAAACCAGCAACACGTGTCTAGAGATCAGCACTATCTGCGCCCACCTTGGCGAAACACTCGAAAATATCGGAGCGAGCTACAAGAAACTGCATTTACCAGAATGCTAGGGGCGAACCTTGCCTGAGAGGTCAGCGGTGTGCTCCCACATCCTGTGGTCTATTTAAAGTACTCCCGTGAGTCATTGAGCTGACGAGCTCGTGGATGAAGCACCTGCGCGCCAGTGAGAGGTACCGGACCTGATATAATGTTTGGCAGCCTACTCAGCAAACCCCAAAATACAAGACTGTATTCACTACTGATGACGGTTAATAAACCAGCAACAAGTGTCTAGAGATCAGCACTATCTGCGCCAACCTTGGCGAAACACTCGAAAATATCGGAGCGAGCTACAAGAAACTGCATTTACCAGAATGCTAGGGGCGAACCTTGCCTGAGAGGTCAGCGGTGTGCTCCCACATCCTGTGGTCTATTTAAAGTACTCCCGTGAGTCATTGAGCTGACGAGCTCGTGGATGAAGCATCTGCGCGCCAGTGAGAGGTACCGGACCTGATATAATGTTTGGCAGCCTACTCAGCAAACCCCAAAATACAAGACTGTATTCTCTACTGTTGACGGTTAATAAACCAACAACACGTGTCTAGAGATCAGCACTATCTGCGCCAACCTTGGCGAAACACTCGAAAATATCGGAGCGAGCTACAAGAAACTGCATTTACCAGAATGCTAGGGGCGAACCTTGCCTGAGAGAATGCTAGGGGCGAACCTTGCCTGAGAGGTCAGCGGTGTGCTCCCACATCCTGTGGTCTATTTAAAGTACTCCCGTGAGTCATTGAGCTGACGAGCTCGTGGATGAAGCACCTGCGCGCCAGTGAGAGGTACCGGACCTGATATAATGTTTGGCAGCCTACTCAGCAAACCCCAAAATACAAGACTGTATTCTCTACTGATGACGGTTAATAAACCAGCAACACGTGTCTAGAGATCAGCACTATCTGCGCCAACCTTGGCGAAACACTCGAAAATATCGGAGCGAGCTACAAGAAACTGCATTTACCAGAATGCTAGGGGCGAACCTTGCCTGAGAGGTCAGCGGTGTGCTCCCACATCCTGTGGTCTATTTAAAGTACTCCCGTGAGTCATTGAGCTGACGAGCTCGTGGATGAAGCACCTGCGCGCCAGTGAGAGGTACCGGACCTGATATAATGTTTGGCAGCCTACTCAGCAAACCCCAAAATACAAGACTGTATTCTCTACTGATGATGGTTAATAAACCAGCAACACGTGTCTAGAGATCAGCACTATCTGCGCCAACCTTGGCGAAACACTCGAAAATATCGGAGCGAGCTACAAGAAACTGCATTTACCAGAATGCTAGGGGCGAACCTTGCCTGAGAGGTCAGCGGTGTGCTCCCACATCCTGTGGTCTATTTAAAGTACTCCCGTGAGTCATTGAGCTGACGAGCTCGTGGATGAAGCACCTGCGCGCCAGTGAGAGGTACCGGACCTGATATAATGTTTGGCAGCCTACTCAGCAAACCCCAAAATACAAGACTGTATTCTCTACTGATGACGGTTAATAAACCAGCAACACGTGTCTAGAGATCAGCACTATCTGCGCCAACCTTGGCGAAACACTCGAAAATATCGGAGCGAGCTACAAGAAACTGCATTTACCAGAATGCTAGGGGCGAACCTTGCCTGAGAGGTCAGCGGTGTGCTCCCACATCCTGTGGTCTATTTAAAGTACTCCCGTGAGTCATTGAGCTGACGAGCTCGTGGATGAAGCACCTGCGCGCGAGTGAGAGGTACCGGACCTGATATAATGTTTGGCAGCCTACTCAGCAAACCCCAAAATACAAGACTGTATTCTCTACTGATGACGGTTAATAAACCAGCAACACGTGTCTAGAGATCAGCACTATCTGCGCCAACCTTGGCGAAACACTCGAAAATATCGGAGCGAGCTACAAGAAACTGCATTTACCAGAAAGCTAGGGGCGAACCTTGCCTGAGAGGTCAGCGGTGTGCTCCCACATCCTGTGGTCTATTTAAAGTACTCCCGTGAGTCATTGAGCTGACGAGCTCGTGGATGAAGCACCTGCGCGCCAGTGAGAGGTACCGGACCTGATATAATGTTTGGCAGCCTACTCAGCAAACCCCAAAATACAAGACTGTATTCTCTACTGATGACGGTTAATAAACCAGCAACAAGTGTCTAGAGTTCAGCACTATCTGCGCCAACCTTGGCGAAACACTCGAAAATATCGGAGCGAGCTACAAGAAACTGCATTTACCAGAATGCTAGGGGCGAACCTTGCCTGAGAGGTCAGCGGTGTGCTCCCACATCCTGTGGTCTATTTAAAGTACTCCCGTGAGTCATTGAGCTGACGAGCTCGTGGATGAAGCATCTGCGCGCCAGTGAGAGGTACCGGACCTGATATAATGTTTGGCAGCCTACTCAGCAAACCCCAAAATACAAGACTGTATTCTCTACTGTTGACGGTTAATAAACCAGCAACACGTGTCTAGAGATCAGCACTATCTGCGCCAACCTTGGCGAAACACTCGAAAATATCGGAGCGAGCTACAAGAAACTGCATTTACCGGAATGCTAGGGGCGAACCTTGCCTGAGAGGTCAGCGGTGTGCTCCCACATCCTGTGGTCTATTTAAAGTACTCCCGTGAGTCATTGAGCTGACGAGCTCGTGGATGAAGCACCTGCGCGCCAGTGAGAGGTACCGGACCTGATATAATGTTTGGCAGCCTACTCAGCAAACCCCAAAATACAAGACTGTATTCTCTACTGATGACGGTTAATAAACCAGCAACACGTGTCTAGAGATCAGCACTATCTGCGCCAACCTTGGCGAAACACTCGAAAATATCGGAGCGAGCTACAAGAAACTGCATTTACCAGAATGCTAGGGGTGAACCTTGCCTGAGAGGTCAGCGGTATGCTCCCACATCCTGTGGTCTATTTAAAGTACTCCCGTGAGTCATTGAGCTGACGAGCTCGTGGATGAAGCACCTGCGCGCCAGTGAGAGGTACCGGACCTGATATAATGTTTGGCAGCCTACTCAGCAAACCCCAAAATACAAGACTGTATTCTCTACTGATGACGGTTAATAAACCAGCAACACGTGTCTAGAGATCAGCACTATCTGCGCCAACCTTGGCGAAACACTCGAAAATATTGGAGCGAGCTACAAAAAACTGCATTTACCAGAAAGCTAGGGGCGAACCTTGCCTGAGAGGTCAGCGGTGTGCTCCCACATCCTGTGGTCTATTTAAAGTACTCCCGTGAGTCATTGAGCTGACGAGCTCGTGGATGAAGCACCTGCGCGCCATTGAGAGTTACCGGACCTGATATAATGTTTGGCAGCCTACTCAGCAAACCCCAAAATACAAGACTGTATTCTCTACTGATGACGGTTAATAAACCAGCAACACGTGTCTAGAGATCAGCATTATCTGCGCCAACCTTGGCGAAACACTCGAAAATATCGGAGCGAGCTACAAGAAACTGCATTTACCAGAATGCTAGGGGCAAACCTTGCCTGAGAGGTCAGCGGTGTGCTCCCACATCCTGTGGTCTATTTAAAGTACTCCCATGAGTCATTGAGCTGACGAGCTCGTGGATGAGGCACCTGCGCGCCAGTGAGAGGTACCGGACCTGATATAATGTTTGGCAGCCTACTCAGCAAACCCCAAAATACAAGACTGTATTCTCTACTGATGACGGTTAATAAACCAGCAACACGTGTCTAGAGATCAGCACTATCTGCGCCAACCTTGGCGAAACACTCGAAAATATCGGAGCGAGCTACAAGAAACTGCATTTACCAGAATGCTAGGGGCGAACCTTGCCTGAGAGGTCAGCGGTGTGCTCCCACATCCTGTGGTCTATTTAAAGTACTCCCGTGAGTCATTGAGCTGACGAGCTCGTGGATGAAGCACCTGCGCGCCAGTGAGAGGTACCGGACCTGATATAATGTTTGGCAGCCTACTCAGCAAACCCCAAAATACAAGACTGTATTCTCTACTGATGACGGTTAATAAACCAGCAACAAGTGTCTAGAGATCAGCACTATCTGCGCCAACCTTGGCGAAACACTCGAAAATATCGGAGCGAGCTACAAGAAACTGCATTTACCAGAATGCTAGGGGCGAACCTTGCCTGAGAGGTCAGCGGTGTGCTCCCACATCCTGTGGTCTATTTAAAGTACTCCCGTGAGTCATTGAGCTGACGAGCTCGTGGATGAAGCATCTGCGCGCCAGTGAGAGGTACCGGACCTGATATAATGTTTGGCAGCCTACTCAGCAAACCCCAAAATACAAGACTGTATTCTCTACTGTTGACGGTTAATAAACCAACAACACGTGTCTAGAGATCAGCACTATCTGCGCCAACCTTGGCGAAACACTCGAAAATATCGGAGCGAGCTACAAGAAACTGCATTTACCAGAATGCTAGGGGCGAACCTTGCCTGAGAGAATGCTAGGGGCGAACCTTGCCTGAGAGGTCAGCGGTGTGCTCCCACATCCTGTGGTCTATTTAAAGTACTCCCGTGAGTCATTGAGCTGACGAGCTCGTGGATGAAGCACCTGCGCGCCAGTGAGAGGTACCGGACCTGATATAATGTTTGGCAGCCTACTCAGCAAACCCCAAAATACAAGACTGTATTCTCTACTGATGACGGTTAATAAACCAGCAACACGTGTCTAGAGATCAGCACTATCTGCGCCAACCTTGGCGAAACACTCGAAAATATCGGAGCGAGCTACAAGAAACTGCATTTACCAGAATGCTAGGGGCGAACCTTGCTTGAGAGGTCAGCGGTGTGCTCCCACATTCTGTGGTCTATTTAAAGTACTCCCGTGAGTCATTGAGCTGACGAGCTCGTGAATGAAGCACCTGCGCTCCAGTGAGAGGTACCGGACCTGATATAATGTTTGGCAGCCTACTCAGCAAACCCCAAAATACAAGACTGTATTCTCTACTGATGACGGTTAATAAACCAGCAACATGTGTCTAGAGATCAGCACTATCTGCGCCAACCTTGGCGAAACACTCGAAAATATCGGAGCGAGCTACAAGAAACTGCATTTACCAGAATGCTAGGGGCGAACCTTGCCTGAGAGGTCAGCGGTGTGCTCCCACATCCTGTGGTCTATTTAAAGTACTCCCGTGAGTCATTGAGCTGACGAGCTCGTGGATGAAGCACCTGCGCGCGAGTGAGAGGTACCGGACCTGATATAATGTTTGGCAGCCTACTCAGCAAACCCCAAAATACAAGACTGTATTCTCTACTGATGACGGTTAATAAACCAGCAACACGTGTCTAGAGATCAGCACTATCTGCGCCAACCTTGGCGAAACACTCGAAAATATCGGAGCGAGCTACAAGAAACTGCATTTACCAGAAAGCTAGGGCGAACCTTGCCTGAGAGGTCAGCGGTGTGCTCCCACATCCTGTGGTCTATTTAAAGTACTCCCGTGAGTCATTGAGCTGACGAGCTCGTGGATGAAGCACCTGCGCGCCAGTGAGAGGTACCGGACCTGATATAATGTTTGGCAGCCTACTCAGCAAACCCCAAAATACAAGACTGTATTCTCTACTGATGACGGTTAATAAACCAGCAACAAGTGTCTAGAGTTCAGCACTATCTGCGCCAACCTTGGCGAAACACTCGAAAATATCGGAGCGAGCTACAAGAAACTGCATTTACCAGAATGCTAGGGGCGAACCTTGCCTGAGAGAATGCTAGGGGCGAACCTTGCCTGAGAGGTCAGCGGTGTGCTCCCACATCCTGTGGTCTATTTAAAGTACTCCCGTGAGTCATTGAGCTGACGAGCTCGTGGATGAAGCACCTGCGCGCCAGTGAGAGGTACCGGACCTGATATAATGTTTGGCAGCCTACTCAGCAAACCCCAAAATACAAGACTGTATTCTCTACTGATGACGGTTAATAAACCAGCAACACGTGTCTAGAGATCAGCACTATCTGCGCCAACCTTGGCGAAACACTCGAAAATATCGGAGCGAGCTACAAGAAACTGCATTTACCAGAATGCTAGGGGCGAACCTTGCCTGAGAGGTCAGCGGTGTGCTCCCACATCCTGTGGTCTATTTAAAGTACTCCCGTGAGTCATTGAGCTGACGAGCTCGTGGATGAAGCACCTGCGCGCCAGTGAGAGGTACCGGACCTGATATAATGTTTGGCAGCCTACTCAGCAAACCCCAAAATACAAGACTGTATTCTCTACTGATGACGGTTAATAAACCAGCAACACGTGTCTAGAGATCAGCACTATCTGCGCCAACCTTGGCGAAACACTCGAAAATATCGGAGCGAGCTACAAGAAACTGCATTTACCAGAATGCTAGGGGCGAACCTTGCCTGAGAGGTCAGCGGTGTGCTCCCACATCCTGTGGTCTATTTAAAGTACTCCCGTGAGTCATTGAGCTGACGAGCTCGTGGATGAAGCACCTGCGCGCGAGTGAGAGGTACCGGACCTGATATAATGTTTGGCAGCCTACTCAGCAAACCCCAAAATACAAGACTGTATTCTCTACTGATGACGGTTAATAAACCAGCAACACGTGTCTAGAGATCAGCACTATCTGCGCCAACCTTGGCGAAACACTCGAAAATATCGGAGCGAGCTACAAGAAACTGCATTTACCAGAAAGCTAGGGGCGAACCTTGCCTGAGAGGTCAGCGGTGTGCTCCCACATCCTGTGGTCTATTTAAAGTACTCCCGTGAGTCATTGAGCTGACGAGCTCGTGGATGAAGCACCTGCGCGCCAGTGAGAGGTACCGGACCTGATATAATGTTTGGCAGCCTACTCAGCAAACCCCAAAATACAAGACTGTATTCTCTACTGATGACGGTTAATAAACCAGCAACAAGTGTCTAGAGTTCAGCACTATCTGCGCCAACCTTGGCGAAACACTCGAAAATATCGGAGCGAGCTACAAGAAACTGCATTTACCAGAATGCTAGGGGCGAACCTTGCCTGAGAGGTCAGCGGTGTGCTCCCACATCCTGTGGTCTATTTAAAGTACTCCCGTGAGTCATTGAGCTGACGAGCTCGTGGATGAAGCATCTGCGCGCCAGTGAGAGGTACCGGACCTGATATAATGTTTGGCAGCCTACTCAGCAAACCCCAAAATACAAGACTGTATTCTCTACTGTTGACGGTTAATAAACCAGCAACACGTGTCTAGAGATCAGCACTATCTGCGCCAACCTTGGCGAAACACTCGAAAATATCGGAGCGAGCTACAAGAAACTGCATTTACCAGAATGCTAGGGGCGAACCTTGCCTGAGAGGTCAGCGGTGTGCTCCCACGTCCTGTGGTCTATTTAAAGTACTCCCATGAGTCATTGAGCTGACGAGCTCGTGGATGAAGCACCTGCGCGCCAGTGAGAGGTACCGGACCTGATATAATGTTTGGCAGCCTACTCAGCAAACCCCAAAATACAAGACTGTATTCTCTGATGACGGTTAATAAACCAGCAACACGTGTCTAGAGATCAGCACTATCTGCGCCAACCTTGACGAAACACTCGAAAATATCGGAGCGAGCTACAAGAAACTGCATTTACCAGAATGCTAGGGGCTAACCTTGCCTGAGAGAATGCTAGGGGCGAACCTTGCCTGAGAGGTCAGCGGTGTGCTCCCACATCCTGTGGTCTATTTAAAGTACTCCCGTGAGTCATTGAGCTGACGAGCTCGTGGATGAAGCACCTGCGCGCCAGTGAGAGGTACCGGACCTGATATAATGTTTGGCAGCCTACTCAGCAAACCCCAAAATACAAGACTGTATTCTCTACTGATGACGGTTAATAAACCAGCAACACGTGTCTAGAGATCAGCACTATCTGCGCCAACCTTGGCGAAACACTCGAAAATATCGGAGCGAGCTACAAGAAACTGCATTTACCAGAATGCTAGGGGCGAACCTTGCCTGAGAGGTCAGCGGTGTGCTCCCACATCCTGTGGTCTATTTAAAGTACTCCCGTGAGTCATTGAGCTGACGAGCTCGTGGATGAAGCACCTGCGCGCCAGTGAGAGGTACCGGACCTGATATAATGTTTGGCAGCCTACTCAGCAAACCCCAAAATACAAGACTGTATTCTCTACTGATGACGGTTAATAAACCAGCAACACGTGTCTAGAGATCAGCACTATCTGCGCCAACCTTGGCGAAACACTCGAAAATATCGGAGCGAGCTACAAGAAACTGTATTTACCAGAATGCTAGGGGCGAACCTTGCCTGAGAGGTCAGCGGTGTGCTCCCACATCCTGTGGTCTATTTAAAGTACTCCCGTGAGTCATTGAGCTGACGAGCTCGTGGATGAAGCACCTGCGCGCCAGTGAGAGGTACCGGACCTGATATAATGTTTGGCAGCCTACTCAGCAAACCCCAAAATACAAGACTGTATTCTCTACTGATGACGGTTAATAAACCAGCAACACGTGTCTAGAGATCAGCACTATCTGCGCCAACCTTGGCGAAACACTCGAAAATATCGGAGCCAGCTACAAGAAACTGCATTTACCAGAATGCTAGGGGCGAACCTTGCCTGAGAGGTCAGCGGTGTGCTCCCACATCCTGTGGTCTTTCTTTTTAATCAAATTCACCATTTACTGGCCTCTAACATTGTCTGTGTGCACTCTGGCAATAGGTTTTCCTGCAGCTGCGACAACAGTTCTCCACAGAATACCTTACACATTGCCATGTTTTGTAATTACTACAGTTGGCCCAGAAAGAGGTTCCTGCTACCACTGCTGAGGTCCCTGAACTTTAACCAAGTTTGCCCTGCTCTTATGTACTTACAATTGCTTACCAATTAATATGTTTTACCTGCTATGTCGAGCTTTCTGCGGGCAACCTTTGCATCTAGACGTGCGAGGCCTGATTGATGACCTTGAGTATGCAGCTTATATCATGCTTTTTAATCCTGTTTTTATTCTGTATTTTATGCTGTGTTTATATATTTGTGTCTTATTCATGTATTGCTATTGTAATGTATGCTGTTCTTTTATGGTTGCTTTTGTTCGACCAAATAAAGATTTTATGATGATGATCCAACTGTGCTGGTCCTTGCACCCTGTGAGTTTGGGCCTCACTTTCACCAGGGATCCCAGAGCACAGGCATTTGGCCAATCTCTTAGTTCCCCAACACGCTTTTTTAATTTGTCTCAAGATCCACGGGTGTGCTGTGCACCTGATATTTGTCGAGGAGATTGCCTTTGCGCCTGAACCACTTTGTGAAATGCAGCGCTCCTCTGCGTGCCCACAGCTTCCCTGGAACAGCAACTCATGTCATGAGGAAGCCAGGACTAAACACCAACTTGATCTCAATGGTAGAGACCTTGCAACGGAGCACTCTCTGTAGCATGCAAGGTAAAACAGTGGACCTGACCTCCATTGAGCCCAAGTGAAGCTACAGATGTTATTCTTAGCTTGAGAAAGCCACACACTAAAGATGGACCTGAAGGTCCCAAAAACAGGAAGCTGTTAATTCCTCACAGTTTGAGCCTACATCTACCCAGTTTTCTCTGATTATTAATGCAGCATTTTGATACTTGTAGAATTGCATTAGTAGACCTTGTGTCCCATGAACATATTTTGTATTGCGTGGTTGTGGTAATAAAGTACTTTCACTTTTTCTAAAATAAAATCACTGACTGGACATCCCAGTATTGACTGATGTTATTCTGATTGGTGAATTCTCAGTATCTAACCCCACACACTTTTCTGAGTAAGTCTTGGCTTACTTATCCAGCTACCCTCCAAGTCAAGGGCTAAAAAGTGCACTTGATGCTCACTTTTCAGTAACCAACGTAGGAGTGGCCAGATAACATTAATGGTATATAGATTCAACCCTCTAGGTTAAGACCCAGTAACACCTGTGTGCCATGGGACCCATGAACAGCGTATGACACATTTGAACAAATGTGTTACTTTTTATCATTAAGCTGCAGATAAAACTGTCAGCTCACCAGCTCAAAGGAGCCTTATCAAACAAAGGAGGAAGGGAACACACTGCCTCACATCCCAGTACTCTGTTTGCTCAGATGCATTATGGTAAAAATGCAGTGCATGGTAACACTAACTTCAGTAAAAGAATGTAGTTTTCCCCATTGTTGGTGCAGTCAGTGTTGTATATCTCTAAACAGGCATTTCAGGATTATTGTCCTTGTTCAGTAGAGAGTATCATGTTTTATAGGTGCTGGAAAGCTGCTCACAGACTTCTCAGGTCTCTGTACCACTGACTGAGCACAGGTGCATCAACCAGACCTCGTCAGCTGATCAGCTCAGGGGAGCCTTATTAAACAAATGATAAAGTGAGCATGCTGCCTCACATCCCAGCACTCAGTTCACTCGGATGCATTATGGTAAATGGATATCCTGGTCACACTTACTTCAGTAAAAGTCTTTAGTTTTCACCATTGTTGCTGTATCCAGTGTTGCATATTTCTTTTGCAAATGGCTTACCAGTCCCACTTGGGAGAAGGCCTTTTTTATGTTTTGCAACAGAATTTTGGCCATAAAACATTGATAAATCAAATGCCAACCAAGTATGTGGATGGGTCACCTACACCTTGCCCCATCTAAATACCAAATTGGTCTGAAGTTGCAAACCCATTTTAGAAGTTGGTAACATTTTCCAGACCCCTTAAATGGGTTAAGTACATGGCCAAACATGTTTTTGTAGTTTTTGTACGCACAAACAGCGATTTGGACTCTCTGTGACCATAAAATCTTTAGCACATCTGACCATAAATCTTATCAGTTGTATATGTGGATGTTTTGGTGCACCTAAGGATTGTCATCTTTGAAGATTAGGTGGCCTTCAACAAGAAATGGTAGAACATACCATTTTTACTTGTTCAAAATTTATTAAAGGAAGTGCATAAATATATTGAGTCCACTGTGGAGTTGTAAGCAAAACTACGAAATGTTGGCTTGTGTAAATATAATTTAAATGATTAAAGTAAGATGTGTTTTTGTTAATATCTCTGAATTTCTAGAAATCATTTTGAACAAGAATACTGTCCACGGCAAGGCCCGCTGTTGTATGAGGAAATTTGAGAAGATATGGAAGTTCATGGCAGGAGCTCAGAGGCTCAGACTGAATCCCCCCTCAGCATGGACAACAGAGAGGGCCCAGGGGTAACAGGAGTAGGGGGCTTGGGGAAAGTACATTGTGAAAAATCACCAAAACACTGTGGGAATGCATGAGGGGACAGGGTACGAGTCTGATTCATCAACAGTGGGGGGTGATGTGGCTCTGGGTCTGTGTCACATTGATCATTGAAGTTTCTATAAACTGTAAACGGTTAATAAAAAGAGTCTACTTCAACAGTGTTCTCATTATCCTACTTACAAGCTAATGAGCCCTGTGCCATGATACAGCTTTTGCTTCTATAATGGAGTTCCCATTATTTTTTTTAAACTTTTTTGGGTTTGCATGTATACCTGATTCAAGTCAAAGTCTGCTCAATATACGGCCAAACTGGTGTATCGGCACATGCTGGTAATAATTATTTCATTTGTGATAGTTGATATGCACTCCAGTATCTCTTTATGTGTGATTGGGGCCTGAATTGTAACTTTTTAAGTCTTAGTCAGGTATGACCCCAAATCAAGGCATTTTCTCAATTTTCCATGGCTTTCAGTATTGTAGCTGGTATTTTTAAGGGTATCATCGCCAATATGCAGTTGATTTTGGATGCTACATTTATTTTAATTATGCGGAATCTGCAGCAAATGAAAATTGTAATTTGGATGATCTGTCCATGTCTTTCTCTATTGTGCCTAACAGTTAGTCTAGATTGTCTGACATCATATTTTCCAGATCCCTGTTTATTAGTATGCCCAGGTAGTTCAATCAACGTTTCTTCAGTTGAAATGGTGCTCCCCATCAGCAGGTTTTAGTTGTGCATACAATCTGTGGTAGTGCTTTGCATTTATCCCAATTTAAACTGTACCCAAAGAATTCAGAGAAAGTGGAAAAACTGAGATTAATGCCAAAACGGATATACTAGGGTTTTCCAACCTCTCTATCTCATTGTCTGCATAAAGTAGTATATTTTGATCCCCCACTGCAATTCATACACCGCCTATGTCATTTGTTTGTCTGATTGCTGCTGCCAGGGTTTGAAGTGCTAATAAGAAAAGTAGTGAGGATAGCAGGCACCTCTGTCTCATGCCACTGGATATTCAAAAGGGTGAGGGGAGGAACCCCACCCAACATACCACAGCTACTGGCGTCATACTTTTTATACAATATCAGTGTCTAGGTTCATTCTGTCCGAAATGTCAAATAAATAGTCCCATTCTACACTTTCAAATGCTTTTTCCGCATCCAAGGAAATGACCACTACATCATTGCTGTCATTACATACCTGCAAAATTTTATGTTATACGGTTTGCAGATGGGTGGTGTAGAATTGCTTAGTTAGGAGTCCGAACTGGGAAATGTGGATCAGTGCAGATATGATCATTCCCAGTCTAATCACTAGAATTTATGCCAGTAATTTCATATCCGCATTTGTAGATGAAAAGGTCTGTAATTACTGCATAAGAGCAGGTCTTTACTAGGGTTTAGTAGCAGCATTATTTTATCTCCTTATGGGGCTATTTAACCCTTTTCTGACGTGTCTGCAGCTTATCTTTTCTCAAGTGCCCTCTCCTTGTTGTTTGGAAGCTGATCGCTGAGACACACTATGGAGACACACTATGGAGCATCAGGGAGGGGCAAGGAGCAAGGCAGCAAGGCGGCTGGGAATTGTATGGCATCCACACTGACTGCAGGGTCTGCAGTATCTGAGCCTTGTCGGGGGGCTTGCTGACGGGGCTGCTAAGGTTTCAGCTTCCGTAGTCCTCTCGATCCTGACACCCCCTTGCCCATCAATCTCACCTGCCTCACTTTGCTGCACTTTACTGCACAGTTTGGAAACTATCCCAGTTGCACGGTGGACGTAGTAACAGCAAAGAAGAGAGCGGGGGAGGTGCACCGGGAGAATCGGCTGCAATCGGCTGGCAATAAAGGTGAGCAAAGGTGGAAGCAGCGATTCTGCAGCTCTAGAGAGCAGTGAGCATTGGGGACCACTGGGGTCTGAGTGTGTGCTGGCAATAGGCTGCCACCCTCTCACAGCAAGGAGGCGGCCGGCAGTAGGCTGGTGTGGTTTGTGCTTCATAGAGAGGCTGGCATGCCCACCTCCCAACCTCAGCCTGTGTATTAGAACTCTGAGGGGCATATTCACAAGGAGCCATCGCCGAATTAACGGCACTTTATCGCAGCCAAAGTCGTGATAAATTTACCCCCCCATTCACAAGCCGGTGTTAACAGCCCACAGCAATATCGCTAATGAGATGCAGAGTAGGCGTTCCCGTGACAAAAGCCGAGACAACAGCGTTCCTCAACATTCACAACGACCAGCCACATCCGTGATAAAAACACATAACAGGCGATAAGGCGCGTTAGCACCAGGAAATCTACACCTGCTCTGACCTGGTGTAAAGTCGGACGGCAGCCAGCACCACAAAAGGGAGCACAGCCCAGGGCCACAACCGAAGGGCAACAGATGCCATGGAGCCAGACATCATGCAGCCCGGACACCCAAGAGGGCCACAACACCCACCCCCACGACCCCAGGACCCCATCCCACACCCGGAACACCCCCCCCCCGGACCAACACAGACGCAGCGCAGACAAAGACAGCGGAACCCCAGGAAACGTACCAGCCGCACAGACCCAACATCTGACAATGTCACCTTCCACTCCAGGCTGAAAGGGACAACCAACCTACGCATCCTGACCATCATCGCCTAACAGGCCTACGGCAACAACACAGCGGACAACCAACATCCCACCCCACACAAAGCTGATGGCGTGGCTGCACCTGCTGGCCCCTGAGACTCCCCGTCCAACACCCGCCAGAGTCAGAGGAGTCCCACAGCCAGCCACATCCAAGTCCCCCACACCTGTCCTGGACATCACCATCACCCTGGTACCCCAGTCCCCATACGTACAACACAATGCGCAGGATCTGCTGGAGACCAAGCAAGGACCATATGCCATAGCAGGATGCACGCACGTATTGGGGGCAACACACAGCACACATGTACTACCTGTGCCCCCTGGTGACACAGCACACAATCACCGCAACAGGAAGCACACGTCTCACACCAATGTGCAGGCAACAACAGAACACCGTGGAACACCCAACAATGTCGCCTTCAAATACACAGCCAGTGTGCATGATACCTTCATCCTCCGACAGTCCATCACCAACCAGCGTTCCCAGGATGGCAACAAGGGAAATGCACAGCCCCTTTGCAGTATCCAAATGAACACCCCACACACCTCAACTCCACAACCATGCAACTCACAACTCTGGCAATGCACACATCACAAAATCACATACAACAGGCACAACAAGATGCCCAACCACCAGATACGACAGAACAACTTACAATGTCCACATGGGCAAGCCCTGAACATGAGCCAGCAACGGCATGGCACCTCAGCCACATAATAGCTGAATGTGGGGAGAGGTGGCAACCAGGCATGTGTGCAGGATGCAGGAGAACCATGATCCGGAAAGCACACAATGCCAAGAGTGGCGGAGATGTGCTGGACAGACCGCAGTATGAAGAAAACACCCATATCCATTGCAACATACACCTCTGGTGTATGGAGTGTAGTGGACAGTGGATGCCACCATGTCACCCCAGCCAGTGGGGGACCTCGCGGAAATGTTGCCTGTCACGCCCCCCTAAGCGTCACCGGAGTGTGATGGCCCGGCGTACGCCACGCCAGCGTAGGGGTGTGAATAAAAAGCACGTAGGCCTGGGCGTGGTCCCCTTCCGGAAAGACCAACGTCTCTGCCAGGGCGGCGCCTCCCACCCCGCCACGAGGCCGACGCCGTCCTCGTGAGCGTAGTTGCCTGCAATGCAGTGCGCCTGCCGGACCCCGGCACGCTGGACCACGAACACGTCAGGCCCGCCCCTGCGCAGCCAGGCCACACTGATCACCTGCCGACACCGGCGTGTGCCAAGGAGGGCCCACCACGTGCCGGCGCAAGCTCCAAGCCCGAGTCCCGCGAACTTGGCAGTCAGCTCAGACCACCAGGCCTCCATGACACAGGCCCGCTTCAGTCCTTTCTAGTTGACGTACTGCACTGCCGCCTACGGCCCACTCCTTGGACCAGCAGGTCCCACATGTGAAACTGTGTCCTGAGTCATGAATGGCAGTGACCCCAAATCCGGGCCAGCAGCCACAGCACCAGACGCCCCCGATCAGTGAGGCATAGTTCCATATGGGCTTCTTGCGACACGTGGTGCCATTAACCCTGTTCAACGCCAGCCGGCTACACGTGGTGCCACTAACCCTGTTCAATGCCAGCCGGCTACACGTGGTGCCACTAACCCTGTTCAACGCCAGCCGGCTACACGTGGTGCCACTAACCCTGTTCAACGCCAGCCGGCTACACGTGGTGCCACTAACCCTGTTCAACGCCAGCCGGCTACACATGGTGCCACTAACCCTGTTCAACGCCAGCCGGCTACACGTGGTGCCACTGAACCTGAACAACGCAGGCCGGTGGGGCCATCCATACTATGCCGGCGACACAAGGTGAATGGGCCGTGCTGACCGCTGCCTCAGGCCTACACCACGGTCAGGTAGGTCACACATCTGGAACTGAGTCTTGATTACACCATGGCAGTGAACATTATTTAAGGCAGAGAACAATTCCCAATACACACTTCGATGTGGTGGCAACAAGTCTGTGCATGGCATCACAACCACACGTGTCTGTGGGCCTACGCGGACTACTGCCCTCGGCCTACGCTGCGTACGAGTGGGGTCACAGATTTGGAACTGAACATCGGTAATTCAAAGGACAGAATACATTTCATCGCACGCACAGAGAGGCGTAAGAGGATGACGCGTTGCAGTCCGGAAGGAACAGGATCATCGTTACGGAGGTGATTGAACACTACCGACAACTGCCACTGTGTCACTAACTCTGTGCCCCGCGAGTCAACGACAGGTGGCTGTGGGCCAATGCTGACCGCTGCCTCCGGCCTACACTGCGGTCCAGTAGGTCACAGAGACTTGATTTGGCAATGTTGGAGTTCACATCTGTGTACCGGCATCATCGCAGACTGCATCCCCTCTCAGCACCTGTGCCACTAAGTGTGTTCCCCGACATTCATGGACACTCACTGGTCGTACATTGGTGGCATTTGTGTCAATGGAATAGTGGCTAGTTTTCATCCTCATGTAGCTGATCCCGAATTGTTGGTGACAACGAGGGTTGCGCTTTCCACTCCTCAATTTGCTGCTTCCGGATAACATCAGACCTTCCGCATCATGCCCTGGAGGACACCTTCCACTGTCCCCCGCAACACTCCGCAGCATACACCTCGGACATTGATGGGGACCCGCTAAGGTCGCATGGCCCATCTGACTGCACCGCAAGTCACAGTCCCGTGGCTGGGTGCCTGTGCCGGCCACACTGCATCCGGGGCCACTGACTCTGTGCTGCCCAGGCCTGGGACCCCTTCACCTGAGACATTGAATGGCCTCTGTAGCGATGGTCTTGGGGTCATCAATGCCATGTGTCTGTGGCCCTGCACTGTCCGCATCCTCCGGCCTCAACTACGGGCCACCAGGGCCCACACATAGCATCGAGTCTTGACCGGCCTGGACGTCGCATCACCGCAGGAGGCACATGCCACCAAGGCAAGGACCACCTCCATCCGCCAACTGCCAGAGTCGAAACGGTGGTCCTGACAGCCCTACGGAGTTGCTCAGACCTGTCGTGGATGCCATCATCGTCCTGATACCCTGCTCAGCACTCCAGGTGCCAGTGACTCAGTGCACTGCAACTCACGGAACTTCCTGACTGAATATTGGGTGACCTCTGTCCTCACTCCGGATCCCTCCTTGTTGCTCTGCAGTTGACTCTGTTATGCTGGTGTTTTCTGTTTCCATTACACTGGTGTCCACTGTTCAGGTTGTTGCCAGCACCAAGCACTCCGTGCGGGCTGGCTTATACTCACCCCACACACATCCAGCACAGGCGTCACTGTACATGTGGCCCTGCCAATAAAGGGCCCGGGCACACGTGCCCGTAGCCAGTTCAACATGATATGTGCATGTGTCCCTGTGGTCTTGTTGTGTGCTTGGGGGCCCTGGGCCCTACGACATTACATTGTGCTGTGTACAGCAGACGCAGACATGTCACCGCAGGCAGCGGGCTAGAACCTGGACATGTAGCTTTGTCGTCACCCACTCAATTCGTAAGGGGAGTGGACTGTGCCGTCGTACGCAGAGCCAACGTGGGTGTGTGACTGATATGTGCGTGCCCCTGGGCGTTGGTCTGTACTGGGTATGTGCATCTGCATGTGTCTCTATGGCAGTGTGGGTCTCCTTTGTGGGGTGTAGGTGGTCCCTGAAGGGTATTGGACACCCACGTATGTGTTCTAGTTCGCCTTCCATGGGTTAGGCAACGCCCGCACCTGTTGGGCCTCCTCCTTTTGGCGTTCTGACACCTGGCATTGGGGTGCCATGTGTGGGTTGGTGAAGTGTTGTGAGGCAGCCGTGATTGCGGGTGCTTCATGCTGTGTGGTCTGTTGCAGGGGCTGGGTTCTCCTCTGAGTGGCTTGTCTGCCCTGGTCCTGGTGGTGGGTTGTGTGGGATGTCCATGGGCTGTTGTAGGGTGTCGGTGTCGAAGGTGTGGTGTTCGTCTCCGGCATCAATGATGGGTTGTCTGTTCTGACCTGCTGGAGGTGTTGTTTGTCCCTCTGTATTGTGAAGGGGAGGTGCATGTTGGCATTGTGTTGGCGCCTTGTTCTTGTCGACATGCAGACTGTGTGACGATGTACATTGTGAGTGTTTGGGCGGTGGTGGCTAATTGAGTTGGGACAGTGTACATTTGGCCTACATGGCTGATGTGGGGTTGTAGGGGTAGATGTGCATCTCACAGTTCTCTGCTCTGTCCGATGTGATTGTTCTGTTACTGTGCCTGGTTGTACCCAGTTGTGTCCCCTGTTCTGCAGTGTGGGTGTTGCACTTTGTGCCACATTGCCATGGTATGTGCTGTGACTGCTATGTGTGTGTGCTGCAGTGTGCCACGGGGATGGGGGACATGTCCCTGGGTAATTGTGGGTGTGCAGTGTGTTACACCTCATTGTGCATGTGTGGCATTGTGCCCATCACCCCCTGTCCCCCCAGTCCCTGTTGGATCCTCACCCTGTTGTTGTTGTGTCAGGTCCTGTCGGGCTGTGTCCGTACTCCCTACTCCTTGCACCCTCTCTACACTGATGACTGTGGCCTGGGTTTCCTCCTGCTCCTCCTGTGGCGCTGGACTGCCACTCCTGTCGCCGTTGCTGCCTTCCTGTTGGCAGCGGGTTTGTACCTGGTTTAGGTTGTCAGGCCCTGCCGGCGCCTCTTGGCCTCCTGGATTGGCCTCCTGGGCTCTGCGACTGCATTCCAGGTGGTCTGCTTGTGGGTCATTTGCTGGTAGTGTTCTGTCGCCTCTGTGGGCTTGGTCTTGTTTTCCTGCGGTCTGCACCCCGTCTTCCTCTCCATTTGCTCCTTGGCCTTCCCCGACCCAGTTGTTTCTTGCTGGTGGTCTGTGGGGGTTGTGGTGTTCGCGTTGCCCTCTGCGCTGGGTCAGGGTGCATGGATGTTGCTACGTGCTTTGGCTTGTTTCTGGTGTGTTGTGCCTGTGGTTTTTATGGTGCAATTGCCCGCCAGACGCGTGGGAGTTGCAGGCGTGAGGCTGCTTTTCGCAGCTTTTTGTACCGCGATTGGCCTCATCGCATGATTTCTCGCGTTTCGCATTTTTTAGGCATGGTGTTGATTTTCACGCTGGCATTTGACGCGTTATCTGGTGACTATCGCATGGTACCTCCTTGTTGTGAATTCCACGTTGACACAGTTATTTTCCCGTGATAGGCTGCGTTATTGAAAGTTGCGTTACGCTACTCTTGCGGTGAGTGTTAACACTCGAGCCCCATAATCCCCAAATAGAGCTTTATGAATTGACCATCTGGCTCGTGGCCTGTCCAGCTGCTGCTGTGCCATATTTCTGCCACGCCCAGTTTTTCACTCTGCCGGTTTTCTTGCATTTGCATTTCTGCAAATCCCAGGAACTACCCAGCTGTCACAGCAATCTCACAGCTAAATACTTGTTGCTATATTTTCCACACATTTACCAGAACACACTGATTCAACAGAAAGGGCACACTGAACAGATTCGGATTAGATTAAGGCATACCAGGACTCATAATAAGTCACTAGTGTCAGCTGCAGTCACAGTCACAAAAAGAAGAAAATCCAATACCGGGATCGAGTGGCACTATGCACTCTGGTGCAACTAAGGGTCCAGTAGTGCCATGAAGCCATAAGAGGAGGAGGGCTCTGACTGAAACTAGGATCGCAGGGGTTATTTGTTCTCAGATAAGTGCATGCACATCAATGTCTCCACACAGGTCATGTGCTTGCTTTCTTCTATCACTCTCCTAACCATTATTCATCTTTCTTTGTCGAGCTCCTGGAGCTTACAAAGTCTTTTACATATCAGTTCTTAAAGGTTGATCTCGACTTGTCTCTTGGCCCTTGTCTTCTATCCTATGTTTATCCTCAACAGTCCATCATGGTGTGTTGTGTTCTTGCCTCAACATTCCAGACATGTGTAGTCCTTCCTCTTGTCATGGGTTCTGCCGTTTTTCATTTATCTTTATAGTGTCTATGGTTGATTCTCCAGTAAATCCAGCAATTGTTCTACTTTTTCCTTTTCTTCATATTCAGTTATTTTACCCTCTTGGATTACAACCATATTTGTTAGTTCCAATAGATCGAATCTGATGTCCCATTTTTTTAAGTGCCACCTAAGAGTCAACACTTTCTTTCTCTTTTGATTAGTTTAGCTCAAATATCCAGAGTGACATATATTTTATTGTTTTCATATTAAAAGGACCATGCCTTTTGGGGACTTGCAGGATTTAACTGGTCTATTGATGTCTCAGTAGGCAGGTAATTATTTGTCTCTGTTTCAATGCCACATTCTTCTGTCTTTTGCATATGTTGCCCTAAGTGGGAAGGGTATGCCCAGACGTGGGTCCCGTGCTCACTACACCACTGGATTCAAGCTAGCCTGGCTGAAGAAGGGTGATGCCCTGAAACCGGTCCCAGGATGCTTGTTTCCAGTCCAGGGAGGACCTGGCTTGGCAGTTCGGGCTGGACTGTTCCCATAAGGAACAGGGTCAAGACTGATTTGCATATGGCTGGGTCCAAACTGGGGTGGTGTGGTGTGCAGAAGAATGATGGATTCAACCCAGATCCTTGTGACTGGGGGTGAATGTTTGCATTGTCCAGCATTCCGTCCATCAATTGTTTCTTTTGCACATTCTTCTGTCTGGCACAGATTCTATGCACTATTTGAAACTCCAGATGAGGACTGCAGCTTTTAGTTGGCAAATATGTTCTGAGGAAGGCAATCATGTCTTCCTCCTCTTGTTTTTTTGTACCCCTGGAAAAACTTAGATTAACTCTCACACTATGGTCTTCTAATTCTATTCCTTTTTACTAGTGATCCTGCTCCCAAACAAGGGATTCCACCATTTTCTTTTCTACAACCTTTAGATGTTCTATGGCAATTAGATTTCCTCTGACTGAAGGCCTAGGCAACACATTCTAATGGCAGGAACAAAGGTACCTGGAGAAGCCTCACTTCCATGCGCTCAAAAGGCTCACCTCCTTCAGTCTGACCCTCAGCCACCTGATGGTTGAAGGTCAGTGGTCAGTACACTCAGCCATGGATAGCCTATTCAAACTCTTCGAGTGTCAGGATATGACATTGTCTGAAATGAACCTCTTTGCTACTTGGAATAGCACCACTCCCTCCTCCGTTGGATCCCTGTCATCCTCCTCCCACTACTCACAGATGACTGTCAAGACCTAAAGGAGATCTACAATGTCAGCACTACTCTCTGATGCTGGTGGGGGATTCCATCAAAATAATAGTTTGATTTGTAATGTTCACTTATGTTTTTATGCCAATCATTCTTGCAGGTATTTGAAATTTCTATTACCTGAGTGGGGTGTGAGTGCACATGTAATTAAAACACTGGCATTGCCAACCATAATTGTCCAACACGTACCACATGTGCATCCTCTTTGCGTAGGTATATGTTGCCTCATAGCATGTTGTGGAACATGATAAAAAGAAGCACAAATACAATGTGCCAACTATAAATTGGCATGTTCTTCTAACTGAGGTGCAAAGAACTGACCTTACTCCTCAACAGTCAGAAAGAATGCTTGATGGTGTTGTAAATCTGACTGTGTGTTCCATTCTATGATTGCCCCAGCCCAGGACCTGGTTTCCACAAAGGGGTCATGAGCTCAGCTTCAAAGATTATCATGCATACCGACTGTAACATACTGATGAGTGTGAGTGATGTTAAGTAAGGATTTGCATGCTCATGTATAGATGTTGCACTTGTAATGTGTAGATAGCAATTGTGTATGGTAGTATTTGAAGTGGATGAGACAAGCGGATACACATCACTCCATCATGACTATGATGCACATACTGTCCCATGGTCACAGGATTGATGGAATTAAGCCATGAGGATAATACCAGAAATGGACTGTGGCTCAGTCCTCAAATGCTGGACGGAGCACAGTGTGCAGGATAACCGGTTGGGACGTCAATGCACTTGTGCTATTCTCTCCAATATTCAGCCTATTTGATTGCGGCCTTAGTTTGCCAAATTGCTGGAGAAGGCAGCAACTTCTAAGCTTTGCTGAAAATAGTATTTTGTTGAACAATGCATAGGGCACTTTTAGACGTAGGTTAAGAATTTAACCAGTGATCACTAAAGTAATTTATGATCTACAAATGATAGTCATTGGTGGAGATCCAGAAGCTATGGGACTACTGGACATCTTTGCAACCTTTGATACCATTTGCCACCAGACTTTATTGGAAAATGACAGAACCATATTTGAGGTCTCTGGCACAGTATTTCAATGAACAACATCTTTCTTCACAAATAGAACTTGACAGGTGCAAATTTGAATCATTATATCTACCCCGAGGCTTTCATGTTGGAGTGCTTCAAGGGGTCATTCCTTTCCACTCTTTTTAATTTATATCTGCAAACTTTTCTTCATAAACTTAACTTAATCACATATCCGTATGCTGATGACACACAATCGATTGTTAATCTCCAGGATAATCCAATCAACACCATAACTTTCCTTCCAGCTACATTAGAAGCAGTTCTTGCCTGGATGAGCCCCAGTTATTTAAAACTAAATCTTTCAGAATTGAACTTCTTCTCACCTAGAGCAAAGTAAATCTATAGGGATAATCCATGTGGCTTGGTTCAATGGTAATATGTCCAAAATAGTAAAAAAAATAGTGCGAAAATTAAGAACAATCCTGGATGAAGGCCAAATAATTGACAATCACCTTCCTATAGCAACAATACCTTATTTTCACCATGTGTGGATGCTATGCCTCTTTTTTCATTTTTGCCTTTTTCAGATTGAATAATGGTTGTAAATGCATTTGTTCAGTCCTGCATTATTTATGGAAAGTCTGCATGCGTGGGCTTACCAAAGACTAGTATACAGCCTCTTCAGAAAATCCAGAATGCCGTGACCAGGCCTGGGCTTATCTTGTCTCTGCCCACATTTACCAATGCCACTGGCGCACAAAGCATAAAATTATCTTTTTTGAAATCAGCCTTTATGGCACATAAAATAAGATATTCTATGGCACAGGTCACAGATCGTTAATGAAAGAATTCTCCAAACACACCACTTCTCAACCTTGAGATCTAATTCACACCTCCAGTTCAAGTCTTACCAAGTTGTGAGAAGAAAAAGGGACAGCAGACCCTTTCGAGTCCAGGCAGCACAAGCATGGAACAGGCTTTGAACAAAACTGTGTGCCGAAACATCCGTAGTAAAATTCAAGAAGACTTGGTTCTGTACTAGATAAAAAGTATTTACCTATCAGCTTTAGATCTCATGCACCAGTTACTCTCCAGTGTGCTGACAGCATCAAGAAACTCCTCCTGGAGCAAATAGTTGTGCTTTAAAAATGTAATAATAATAATAATATGTTCTTTTGCCGTTACACATCTAACAGTACAACAAAACAGGCCTTTGAAACAAAAAATGAGGGAGGTAGTTATGTACTCACCAAGAAGCCATCTCCCTGTGAGTCCCCTGCGGGTGATATGTCTCCAAAGTAGCAATGTGTGCAATCGGGTAATTCAGAACATCAATGTGTGAATCAATGGTCTGCATTGAGTACGTGATCTGCACTGTAATATTGATTGTCTTTTGGATAATGGCCCTTCTGCGTCCTTGCTTTTCCCTGTGTGACGACTTGGTTCCTGGAGCCACAGGGTAGTCAGTGGTTACTGGGCTCAAGCTGCATCAATTAGATTTGGGACACAGTACTACTGGACCCTAAACTGGATAACCGTGTATTCCCCTTTAGCAATTCACACTTGACTCTTTCAGGAATAGCCACACTGAGCATTCTAATGCTCACTCAAGGAGGTGAGGAGGGCGGGGGGTCAGCACTAAGAATACCATCTACTTAAAAATTTCTGCTAATATGGACAATGTCCAGTCAGTGCATTACTATGACAAGGACTTCAATACACACAAACAAAAACCTACATATAAAACTCACATAAACAGTGAAACAGCACATTCTCTAATACCTTCTGGGCAAGAGTTCTGACTCAACACAGTATTTTATTTCCCACACACTAAGTTCTCTGAAAACAGTTAGCATTGGAATGTACAGACAGTGTTGCACATGGCTTCATTTCAACGGTAGAGCAACAGTACCAATATGTGTATTGCAGTTCTTTTGCTTCAGCAGTTGTTCTGAACTTATATGTTTCTAGTGCACCCACTGTTCCACCACCTACAGGAACACAGGTGCACACTAATCCCTGGAGACAACAATGTTCTGGTAGTGCCTGCCAACCAGTTATAGGTTCCTGCTGTCTAGACACAATTCTTTGAGTCCCACTAGTTCAGTAGCCACTGGGCTAGCTGTAGGAGAGAAGTGCTGGTCAAGACGCCAGCACATCTTTATACTCCGAGATGGAATAAAAGAGGTCAGTCATGTACCTTAGACCCCACCAGTCTGCCTAGAGTTTCTAGAGGCAGGGTCCCCACAAGTACAGCGCTGCTGGCTAATGGAGCAGGACAAGCAAGAAAAAGCAGGAGACTGTGGAAGATCTGGAATAAGGAGAAGGGGTTCACATGTTAACTTCTTCAACAGGGCAATGTCCGGCTACACACAGTAACTGGAAGGCTCCCACAGACTCCCACAGCACAAGGGATGGGTCAAGATGAACCATTCCTCTTGTCAGTGATGTTATGACAGTGAGGAGCTTCCCCTGCTTCCCCCAAAGTTGAGTAAATTTCTTATCTTAAGCATCTGTCTTGAGTCTCCTTGTGCTACAGAGAGGTCATCTTTCTACAGCCCAGTCCCACTGGTATCTACTGACAGCTGTTTTTGTGCTGGGCTGCTGAAAGGACCTTAGCCTATGGTGAACTTAAGCCCAACTCCTTCTATCCCACTAGCAAATTCCTTTCCATGCGCAAATCGGTAACAGAAGCACTTTCTCAAGTCCAACCACTATTTCTCCTTCAGCAGGGAGAATAGCAATTCACAAGGATTCTATTTCTAGGCCCCTGCTTCCATTACTCCTGGTGTGTGGACTTTCTCAGAAGACAAGTGAACTATTTAACAGCCCATTGGTGGAGGCGGCCAGTCTTTTATAGCTCTCTGATGGACATTCTAAATTTTTTGTACCCTTTTAATCCTTGGGGCATGCTCACTTCAATACACAAGGAAACCTAACTCTGTATCCTGGTACCTGTTTCCACTGCTACAAGTAGGGAGCCTCAGTTAAAGGAGATGATCATCACTCTGGGAAGATGTGTGTTGGTCCTATCAGAGAGAAAGTATTCACCAGTGAACACACCCACGACATGCACATGATAAAGGCCTAAAGAACCCAGATATTTGAGAGTGCACAAATTTTACCTGGGTGGAGCCAGTAGGCAACCCTCCCAAAGGACACAGATGACTGACTATACATTAACACTTTTGCCACTCCCACAGTCTGGATTGAGAGGAGAGAAACCAATCTGTAAAAGAGGGGTGAACGTTGCATGCCTTTCGACCTCGGAGCCATGGTCTATGCTCACACTTCATGCAAACATGTGGAGTCTCAGTGGACATGCATGATTGTCGTATTCACTGAGGTAAAAGTAAAAAAACCTATAGCAAATTTAAAGTGGCTTGCTAGGAGATCAATATAAGGCAGGAAAGCACACTCTGGAGAGCCATGCAGGTGGCGTTCCATCCCAACACTGACTTTTGCATTTGATGCAGGGCAGCCTTGTCATCTGTATCCTGCTGTAGGGTGCACCCTACTACTGCAGGGATCATGGGGTGCTGAATGAATCGGTGCATCCAGAGTGATGTGCTACAGTATGTTTGAGTGAGGGTTCAATATAACTACCTGTGTGCTTTGTATCACCTAAGTATGGATGTGTTCACTTGGGTCGCAATGGTCGTTTAAGTCAATAAAGTATGGTACCTGATCTTCACTGCAGGTGTGTCTTGTACCCTAGCTCCCCTTCGCCAATAATAATTTACAAAAGGAAGAACGAAAGGAGAAAATGGGAAAGTGAAGAGAAACACAATTCAGGGAACAGTAGGAGAAAAAGAATGAATGATTAGCAGACTCCTGGAGGCAGAGAGTGGAGAAATATTTTTTTATTTACAGCTAACAGTTATGGCTGGACTTATTATGTATCGCTGTCCTGTCTCCTTCACCTACCTAGCTTGACTTTGTGTTCTCATTATACATGCATGCACATGTCATAGTAGTATAGAAACAGAAATCCTTCATTAAACAAGCTGAAATTTGGTGAGGGTACCTAGAGCCCTAAAATGCGAAAGTAAAATGTTGCATTCCCAGAAATACCATTCAGATTAGCTGTAGAGGATATGGTTACGTCAGTAGGTCCACAGGAATAAATGCAATGCAAAAACTGAAGTCAGACCCCAACCTATACCAGGTGTTCACAACGTAGTAACTGTCAAAACGATAAACATTCATAAGTTCAAGGAGAAGAATTGGTCACTTCACTGGTTCTGGTTGTGTAAACATAATCCAACTGTGTCAGGACAACAAGAACCCAACAAAACTAAAGCTGGATAGCAGCAACAGCTCATGAAGATCACAGACAATGCTTTGATCCAGCGCTTACAATAAAAATAATTTCTCCTATTATGCTTTTGGTCATCCAGGTGCAATTATTTCTCTAACACACACACTATATCCATATGACGGTGGGGCCCATAACACCGCATATACATTCACTTACTCATTTGTTCCCTGGATTTCCTCCGTCATGAAACCTAGGAGAAAAACTATTCGCTGGAAGGAGACGGGATACCTCTTTTATAATGACACAATAATTCTCATTTGCTTTTAAGGTATTCCGCTCATTGGTCGATGGACCAACTAGTAGGAATCAGTTGATGGTGATTAAGACCAGCTCAATCACAATGAACTCTTTACCATTTCATTATTAGTCATTATACTAAAGAAAATCACTGAGTCATTTGTTTAAAGAATAATAAAGTTTATATAAAGTTTTGAATGCAGGAAATTTGAGATTAATCTTATTATTCAGATCATTGCATTTATCATCAATATAAGAATAGTTGAAATTGCATGGCACTTTTATTAGACGGAAAATGAGGTTATCATACTAAGAACTCTATAGATCAACCTATCTATCTCTCTGGGAAATCCTAATAATTCTAATAAAATCTATCAAATAAGAGTTCTCCTAAAGCAGCATCTTATACTCAACTGGAAAAGGAAAATAACAGCAACAGCATCAGCTCGTCAGCATCAGCAACTGCAAACTCTCCCATCTACAGCATCTAACTTCTTCAGCATCTCCCGCAGCATCCCGCAGCATCTACTCCAGCATTCTAACCCCTCCCACCAAGAGTAGGTCTTCTTATACCCTAATTCTAGCTTACAGCATAAAATGTTTCTTCTTACATGGCGCGATTCATTCTCATTGGTCAAAAAACCCAGGTCCCTATACATTTTAATCAAACTTCCTGGTTTTAACCAGTTCCGTGTGGAATGTCCGTGCAAGCATCGTTTCCCACAGTTCATGCACTTGCTCATCCGTTTCGATCAGTCCAAATTGTATCTTTTTCTGCTACATTTTGTATAACACAGTTCCTTCTATTGATTCAACCAGGCTTCTCACGCTTCTTGCTGATCATCTTGGCACACATCTGCTCAGAAGGGTCACAGCAGCCTTGACCATACTTTCATCTTAGCCTCTCGGCATCAGCACGTGATCATCCCTTTTCCACAGCCTCTCTCCTCTATCACATGGTCGCATCCGCTCATGCGCACTCTAGTAACTCGCGGCCATTTTATATTGCTGCTCGGCAGGCCTAAGCGCACTATTTTTAAAGAAAACAAAATGTTATTAAAACAAAGAAATATAAACCCTTTCGTTTCCCTCCCGTCTTTCTACGTACCCCAATTAGGTATTACCTAGCAGAAGCAACATATAAAGCTATCCCTTACTTACCATCACTTTATTTTGCAACCACACGTTTTATTCAAAAGCACAAATCATGCATTTTATTATTATTTTAGTACGCAAAATATTATGTTATGTTAGAAACTTAAACAATTATTAGTCCATTACTTTGCACACTGAATTGCGTGTTACCATTAACCCTTTACATACATTGTTGGTTATTTACTTGAACGAACATGTTTATTAATATTGTACGAAAATATTAGGAGGTTAAAAATTTTATATTTACCCTGCTCCATCAGCTTCAACCTGAAGATCTCTTAGGATCCTCACTGCAGGATTCCACAGGAGTAAGAAGGACCCTTCCACACGTGATGCTTCCAGCCATACTGGAGGCATTCTCTTCTGGTCCAAACGCTGGACCATGTTTCAAGAAGAGTGTTGTGCTTCTTCCAACATGGCTGCAAACCAGGGCCTGCTTTAGTGCTGATTGCTCCCATAACACAAAAACCTCTTTCTCCATAAATTCCCTCACTACCACGCTCCGCAAGTGCCCGTCAACTCTCCATAGCCCCAATCTCACAGGTATTTCATGTGTTTTATAGCACTGCTCATACAAGTGTGGGGTGTCAGACCACTTAATATAACTTAAACAGTATTCAGAGCCCATGAATCATACATGTGTAAATCAGTGTATAGGAAATTTTACACAAGACATTGAGGATTACACGATGTAGGATTCACATTTCACGGATAGTAGTAGGAAGTATATATTATGAGTGTTTGGTCTGGAGAAACACAAGCTCAGGATTTAAAACGTACAGCATTGGTTGGATTAACGAATAAGAATGTATTTCTACCCCAACAAACCCTTTTTAGCAACCTTTGGATAATGAAAGACTGGGAAAAAACACAACGTTCAAACCTATACCTTGCATTTGCATGCAGCTCTTTGAAGACAGTTCACAGCTCACTGTCCAATAATAGGATTGTAACTTATGAACTGCAAGTAATTAAAGGATCTCCGTGACAAAAGCAGTAACCTACTGAGCGATCCGCGTAAAATATAACTGGGTGATTTGCGCTGCATCTTAACCCTCTGCGCTACTTTATCAGGAGTGGAAACTGCCATTTGACAAACTCCAATCTCTCTCCAGCAGGAACATTAATCCCCAGAGTTATCTCCATATTTTTATTGTTGCCTAAAAACTGCTGGACACAAAGATACTTTTTACACTCATGGTGTTTCTAAACACGGCGCCCCCATTGGTCAGCGCTAGGTGCGGCTGCACCAGTGGCACTGCCCGAGAGCCGGCCCTGCTGCCAACAAGCAGCGTTTATCTCCTTCATAACATATTCTGTCCTGTTCCAGGCACAAAGGCTCAGATGACTGCACCAGTTGAAGCAGCAAACTGAGAAAATACGCTGGATTGTAATTAAGGAAAACATTTGGTATGAATTTACTCTCCTCCTCACAGATCCCCACAGCTTGCCACACTCATCTATTAGCGGTGGTGTCAGCATTTATTTGTGATTGGGAAGAGGATTGTCAGTACAGTTGATTGCAATAGTTATTTTGCACTACTTAATTTGTGTCTTTTTCTATTGCTTGGTCTAATTTAAAATCTGCTTTTGGGAGATGGAAGACGTTTTTAAGGGATATCATCCCTTGCTCTTTAGAAGGCCTGCTGACGTTTAATTTCCATTCTTCAATGTCTGCAATGTTTCATCGCATGGGGTACACATTAAAGTAAATATATACAGCTTGCCATAAATATTGCATGGGATAAATATCGACATTGCAGACAACACTGCCAAGTTTCCCAGGTATGCCTGGTATGCCTGGTAAGGTATGCCTGGTATGGTATGTATTCCAGTTATGCCTGATATGCTGCCCTTGTCTTGTTTATTCCATTATAAAACAGGACTACAAGTCCCAAAGTACAAAGAAAAAACCTGGACTGGAGCAGCACATGACGCATGGCCCGCGGAAACTTGGCAACTTTGTCGACAATGGTAAATACCAATATTGATATTAACCTTGTGCGACGTTTATTGAATGCAGTAAATATTGGAATTGGCTAATCGAGCAGAGCCCACCAGACTCATGCTGATTTTGGAATTATCCCATAACAATGTTACCACGTGGTTCGTAATCGGATCCGAGGTCGAAAATCTGCTTGATTAAATAATCAATGTTGAATCCGGACCATTCCAGCAAAAAGCGTCCAAGCTCTTTATTTGGATCCCACTTTAATATTCATATCACTCAGGTTCAGTCAATCAATCAATCATGGGTTTCTATAGAGCAGTTACTCACCCGAAAGGGTCTCAAGGCGCTGGGGGCGGGGGGAGGTTAAAGTTCGTTAAAAAGAAAAGTCAATAAAATGCAGAAATTCTTGTCGACCAAACAGTGTAACAGTGTACTAGGAAATCACACGTCATTGTTGATTGTCGAAAACGAAAATGTTTCTGTTTTTTCCCGAGTCAGGAATCATGGGGTGTTAATTTAGCATGCGGTTAAAAGAAAATGACTCACTGCTATCTGGTATCAAAATCCGATACACTAATGATTTCTGTCTCAAGTTCAAGACTTGAAGCAATAATATAAAAAAACACTTGAAAAAAGAATTCGCTGTAGGAAGTTAAGTAAAGTACCGCAAAAAAGAATGAGATCACTCGGTTTTAAAGGAAGAAATGTGGTCTGCAGTGTTCACCTTTCACTTTGTTGCACAAATTAAACTCAGATGGTGCTATGCACTTGACAGGTACAGAGCTTGCAACGCAGAAGAAATTCTTGGAGGTGATAGTAATTTGCATTGCTAAAAGTTTATAGGCAAATGAATAATTGCCTTAGGTTTTGTCAAACAAATGTCATCTGGTTTCAGTTAAATCGAAGTGAACTCAACGTTTCCATAGATTCTGGTATTCTGTACTACTTTATTGCAAGCAGGAGCTCTATATTTCAGGGATTTGCAGCTCTTTGAGATAGGAAACGTAAATAAAGAACTAGTTTTTTAGAAATGTGTAGCTAGTTGTATTGTTCCTGTATTATCAGCTTCTGCTATTTATATTTAGGTATTTACAGTAGTTTCATCATGAACATGTAGGCTTCTCAAAATGTTTGGTAACTAAGCCACAAAGGCGATGCAAATCATTTACTTTCTTGCATATTAAAAATGAATAACACTGATTTAATTTTGAAATCAGTATAGAGAGTCGCAGGCAACTTTATTTAGCCCCTCAGTGCAGGTGGGCGGGAATAACAAAATACTAATAACACAAAGACAGGTAATACGAACAGTGGAAATACTGTGAAATACAGAAATTAAATTTCAATATCCTATGAGAAATGGAAATTACCGCACGAATCAGTGTTTTCTCACCTGACTCCATTAAGGCAGTGAACAATTCGCACAGTTTTAATGCATCAGTTCGAGAATAAGGGGCCGATTCCGATTCGGGCCGGAAATCTCTCCGACCGAGCCGGACCCGGAGAGATTTCCGACCGATTCGGACCCGTGCAGCCCGACCGAACGAGTACGATGCGCACGTATGCCATCGGACTCGAGTTGGTCGGACTCCCATTGAAGTCAATGGGAGCCTGTCGTACAACGCGTACGCGGGCTCCCATTGACTCAATGGGTGCGAGGCGGACAAGGGCGCCCCTACAGCGTGTACGCGGCGAAGCGACTCGCGCCGTACACGCACAGGTAGGGGGGTCCCATGGGTACCCCCTGTGTGCGACTCGCGCGGCTACGCATAAAGGGGGGTCCGACACGGACCCCCAAAGTACGGCTCCGACTGCTCTTTCGAGCCGGAGTGCGCGGCTCGGTCGGACTGCTCGCGGCGCGCATCGTACTTACCCGGCCAGGGAACGTCTCCATTGCGCGGTGCGAGTCGAGTCCGAGCGAGTCGGTCGGTGTGGTTCGACCCGGGAACGAGTCGGTCGGAGCGGTCGGGACGCCCGGACGAGTCGGTCGGCGAATTCGCATCGTACTCGCTTGCCCGGACGCGCGTACGAATCGGTCGGGAAATAGGGCTCCGAATCGGATCCGGTTAAGCCGAATCCGATTCGGAGCCCTACCGGCCGAGATCGGAATCGGCCCCTCAGTCTTTCTCAGATAAAATATAAAATACCCTATCACTTCTTGTTATTTTTTTGTTCCCACTTTTCGTCCCTTTTTGATTTTCATTCAGTGCTACAAAGCCGCAATGTTTCTAAATAATTGATCTGATGCTTTGGAGGTACATTGTTTTTTTTTTTTTTAGTCTGTTGCGGTACGCAGGCTTCTATGATGTCTATGTTTGCGCATCATCGTCTTAGAGGCAGGTGCTGTCGGGGCTGGCAACATGTGTTTGCTGGCAAGTGACAGGTTAATCGGCTGTATTTTCTTGGTCATGAATCATTGGGGAAGTGTAGGGCTTGTAGTGCAACAGCCATCACTTCAATCTCCGTGGAGTACCACTTTCAATTTTCAGTCAGTGAGGCTGCCTGACAATATTGGACATTTTAGTTTTCGCCTGCACAGCACTTGCACGTTGCTTTCCAAAATCTCTTGTATTAAACAAAAAATCTTTAAAAGGGGCTTAGAGCCAACCCATTACTTACCTTTACTTACCATTGGCTGGCTACCAAGTGGCTCCTACTCACATTACTTACAATTTACTGGGTCCCACAGGGCTCCACGTTGCTCTACTTACTATTGGTTGGCTCACACGAGGCTCCTTTCTGGTCAGGGCCTCCTTCTCGCTCGCCTCCCTCATTGTGCCATGGAGACTGGACCAAGTACTGTTTCCAGTGGCCAGTCTCTTTCCACTCACTGCAGCCGCATGCTTTTGGCGGTACTTTTGTCCCCTGTAAATTACTCTTTCCCCATCTGCACATGGCACAGGCAGAGAGGTGCTTCTGACGGAAACTAATAGCTGAGTGCTAATTACAGTTTGCATTAACTGTCATTTACCCATCCTCAAAGTAGAAAGCAGTTTTATTAAAGAGGGCAGGAGGGGTACTGGCGGGAGAGTTCAAATGCTGTAGGGATAGTGAATGTTGATGCAGCTCCGAACAGAGGATACAACCAAACTCTTCCTTAATTACTAACCTGCAGCTCTGACCCTGCTGCACAAGCCAAACCCCTGCAGAGGTACCCCTTCGTGGCCACGATACAGCAGTCCGAACGCTACACCTACTCTGCCACGGACCTAACAGCGCTATCTCCCGCTCCTCCTCTAGCTGTAGTGTAACCAACAGGGGCACAGCTGTAATGATTTCTGAAAAACATAAAAGGGACTAAAAATAAGAAGGGTGGAGCTTTGTTGCTACACTGTAAATGCACACAGAGTTGGCATTTGCTAAGATAGCGCTCTGGGCGTGGGCAGAGAAAAATTTGGCACCCTCGCGGATAGTACTAAATTAAATGAGCAGCAGATGGTCCCTTTTGTGTTCACTGGTCAGTACCTGGATGAGTAGGGAATGGCTCCTGAACACAAATATCCTGGACCTCCCCAGCTCACCTAATTCACTGAAAGATTAGCTGCCTCACTTAGATGATGGTTTCTTTTGTTGATGTGTGCCAGCAGGGGTCAGAGGGTGAAGGGAGGGCAAGGAAGGGGGCTAAAGGGGTGTAAAAATCATCTCCCGCCACATGATAATGAAGGACTAAAACCACTTTAAACTGGCAAATCAGACAGAAACGAACAGACAGGGACGAGGACAAGGCACGAGAGAAGGGCACTGCTGTTGACATAACCTTAAAATGAGGTATATGAGCCAGAGAACAAACATGTGCCACTGGAGCAGTTACTGTCTGGTCCCATCAGTACCTTTACACTAGATAATGCAGGAAAACGGCAGCTTTTTTTTTACAGCCTGAAAAGTGACTATTTATAAAATATCCATGTGTTTAGGGCCCCACACAAAGTGAGCACTGGAAATGCACATAGTGCTTTGTTTTTATTTACGTTAAGCCATCTTTAAAAAAACATTAGCAAAGACAATAACTTGTGCAGAGCTATTTGGCGATTCACATTTTTTAAAGATGTTTTATGTGCACGTTCAATGTTTTTCCATGGTTTCTTTCTTAGTTGTCAGCAATTTTCATTAGAACATCTTTTCCCCAATAAGATGTTTATGTGTTGCTGTACAATATGTAAAAAAAATTGCAAACCCAATATATTTTGCATAGGCGAAACCTATTGGCTTTGCCAACGCCTGTCAGAGTCAGCAATGCGTCATCATCATTTGAAATTGGAAGTCCCTCGCCCATATATTGTTCAGATATTGGTGCAAGAGTCCGTATTTCCAATAAGTTAAGTGACTGATGTTTGGGGGAGAAAGAAGGTTATATTTTACCCATTGATTCTCCTTACCGGATGGCATGATCTCCTCTGGCTCTCTTGCTAAATGAGGGAAATGAAGCTCACAAATCATTTATCTTGTTTTCTTTGATTTTTAGTAGACTGTATTGTCGCTGTATATCCAGGAGGGTAAAATGAATGGCATGGTGGGTGAAAAACGATGGATTGAGATGTAGCCCGAGTGATTGCTAGTGGCTGGGATTAAATTCAAGAATGAATTCAGGCATTCCATCCATCACCTTTTTTTGTTGCCCTAATTGTGATGTGTATGCTCATTCGTGGATCTTATGCTTATTGTGACACTGCAACCAACCTATACCTGACTGATGAGCCTTATTAAGGGTGAAAACAGTTCTGGGTTGCTTGTCTTAAGGGTCAGGGAGGACCTGGTTTGGCAGTTCGAGCTCGACTGTTCCCATTGAAGCATAGTCAGGAACGATTTGTAGATGGCTGGGGCTAAACAGAGGTGGCATGGTGGGCAAAAAAAGAGGGATTGGGATGAGGCCCGAATGGCTGCCAGTGGCTGAGATTAATTTAATTCAAGTATTACATTCATCACCTTGTTTTTAATGCCAATAAAATTTACTCCTCCTGCCCAAACTGCAAAAGCTGGGACTTAAAAACATTTTGGCAACTTTTCCTCTGAATAACTTGCGGGAGACTGGGACTGCTGTTGAGCCAATGCTGTTGAATCACCAGTCGGACTGAACTTGGTGTTCTGCCTTGCTGAGGGAAATCTGACTTTCACAAAAGTTTCTAAGTCTGAATGTAGAGGCTTCACTAAGAGCAATGCAGAGTCAAAGCCGATCGACATCAAAACTTTCCTGGGCATGGATGCGGGACTTCACCTGCTCACAGTTTTCATGCCTTCCTCGATGACCAGGTCAGGATCCCTCTATTCAGAAACCTGCCATCATCCAACTCTACTCGAATCCAGTTTTCAGCTTGCATGTTCAATGACTTGTCATTGACCACCTTTTCTCCAGAAAAATTCCTTAGTCCTTAGATCGGGATCTACCTGGGCGTCTTAGTTGAGCCACTCTCCATCGCGGTCAGCCTTAAACCTTCTTGTTGTCCCGGTTTACTACGACCAGTGGCCGGTGGCTGGCACTTTGTGCTTTTTTGATGCTAAAATTTAATTCAAAATTTAAAAATTGATATCTCCAGTTCCTCTTATTAGAATTTTGCCATTTTGGTTTCATTTTGTTCATTTAAATATTCTCTATTCTTATTAATTGGAGTGGAATTTTTATTACATTGTGTTTTTTGACTTTTTTACTGTTTGGTACTTGTGAGTGCTTTGTGTATTTTTTTAAGTTAAGCCATAGGTACCAGGGGTTGAATTCTGGTCTAAATTACTGAAACGTTTACTGGACCTAACATTATTACATGTGGGGGACTACCATCCACAGTAACTAATAATCCACTTTCCCAGAGTTAGCAAATGTTGAAGTTGATAGTTGCATTTGTTCAGTATAGAGTAGTTGCTGAGAGAGTACAGATAATGTTATATCCTGCATCTTGGAACCTGGGAGAGGCAGGATGCGGGTGGAATGGTGTGGGTGGAACGGTGTGGGGTAGAAGGTTCAGGTGGTTCCTGTGATCTTTGGCTGCTCCTTTTGTGTGGAAATAAACTTACTTTGAAACCGTCGTATTGAAGTACTTTGTTACTACATATTGTTGATGACTGGGAGCATCAGCAGCCAGGAGGTCTAGCTGTAATGTTTAGCGCTTATGAGTGGAATTCACCAGAATGAGGTATCCCCAGGGTTTTACGCAGCGTCACTCTGAGGGCCCCTGGGTGGCTTAATAACTTCAGCTTTCAAACAGTATTTGATTTTACTGACATTAACTTAAGCAAAACCGTGAGGGGGAATTCACTCATGAGCAGTTACTCGTGCCCGCATTCCTGAGCACTTGATGCAGTTGGTGCGCGAGCTGTCAAGCCCTCGCACAGTCTTGAGTGCATGACGTTGGGAAGAGTCATGCAGGCAGCAATGCATGACACACAGCGGTGGCCATCTTAGATTAGGTCCAAACTGTTTATGAGCGCACGGTAATACGCTCACCATTTTGAGTATGGCCGCATTCAAAGACGCATTGAAGAGTGAATATGCGGTGATGTGCTCACCATTTTAAAAGATGGCACATACACAAGCATATCTACGGTGATATGATCACCATTATAATGCATTCAAGAGCGTGTGCATGGTGATACGCTCACCAATTTTTTAATCAAAGGCTATTGCGATTAAGATTATACCTATGGTGATATAGTCACCATTTTTAACAGTCTGTGATACGCTCACCAATTTGTAACAGTTGTACTCTGCATATAGGAGTATGTGAAAGGCTCGCTATTGTTGTATGGTTGTGCAATCTTTCAGTTTTGCACTTCATATGAACAAGTCAGTGCTCACAAAGATGTGTTAATTACTAGCGAGTGGAAGTTTTTGTCGTTCATGCATCCATAGTTTTGCTTGCTACCTTTTTAGGTTTCGGCTAGGCAGCGCATGCGCTGTCTCGTCGAGAGATGCTGTATACACTATAGTGGGGGAAGCTCCACCCACTTTCCGCCCATCTTTTTGATTGGCTTTATGCATAAATTCTGCATTGTGATTGCTGTTTGGCTTGTTAGTCCCGCCTCCTGACGCCTATGTCATCATTTTGCTCCTTCCGAGGCTATCAGCCCCTTTACTCGAACACTATTTGCTGCCCTATGTGTCCCCCCCTGCCCCCTCCCGCAGTTCGCAGTTTTTTCACCCCCCTCCTCACCCCCCCACTCCTGTTCGTGCTTTTTTAAAAGTGGAAGCTGCCATTTGTAATGCAATACGTCTCGCATAAATGCGAGTCGTATTGCATTGCAAATGCTTGTTTAAAAATAGTGCGCAGTCACAAGCACGCCCACCTCGCGAAACGTAGCCGCAAAGTCCGGAAGTCAGGCGTCTCGCACCTCAGTGTGGGCGGGGCTCCCGTGCACCGAGGAGAGTCCCGCACACCGACCAGAGGAAGACTGAGCTTCCCCAATTGCTCCGACGCCAGAGAGGGGGATCGGAGCCTCGCAGGCTTTCAGAAAAAAGAGAAGGGCTCCATGCTGCTGTTTGCCGCAACACAGTCCGGTGAGTAGGGCCGGTCGGCGCACATTGTTGGTGCCGAGTGGACTGCACCGGGAGGAGCTAGTGAACAGGGCTCCCTAAGGCACTGTTAGTGCCAGTGCTTGTTATATTTACAGCCTTCCTCGTAGGCCGCCTTGATGGGAGTCTGCAGCAGGATATTGCATGCCCTCACGGCGGATAACTAACTGCTCTTTGGCTGGCTGAGTGAGTGCTGCAGCGTTGCTTCAGCGTGGCGCTCTTTTCAGAAGAAAGTAATTTTTCTAGGTAGCATGTGTGCAGTGAGGGTGTGAGCAACGAGGTTGTGTTCACAGGTAGCATGTGTGCAGCGAGGGTGCGTGCACCAGGTAGCATGTGTGCAGCGAGGGTATGTGCAGCGATGGTGTGTGTGCAGCGAGGGTGTGTGCGCAGGTAGCATGTGTGCAATGAGGGTGTGTGCGCAGGTAGCATGTGTGCAGCGAGGGTGTGTGCAGCAGGTAGCATGTGTGCAGTGAGGGTGTGTGCGCAGGTACCATGTGTGCAGCGAGGGTGTATGCAATGAGGGTGTGTGCACAGGTAGCATGTGTGCAGCGAGGGTGTGTTCAACGAGGCTGTGTGCACAGGTAGCATGTGTGCAGCGAGGGTGCGTGCAGCAGGTAGCATGTGTGCAGCGAGGGTGTGTGCAGCAAGTAGCATGTGTGCAGCGAGGGTGTGTGCGCAGGTACCATGTGTGCAGCGAGGGTGTGTGCATTGAGGGTGTGTTCGCAGGTATAATGTGTGCAGCGAGGGTGTGTGCAGCAGGTAGCATGTGTGCAGCGAGGGTGTGTGCAGCGAGGGTGTGTGCAGCAGGTAGCATGTATTTGCTCCTTCAGAGCAGTGTCTGGCAGTGATTGAGCCCCACCTTGTCCTGTCGGGTTCAGCTGCTTGTGAACACTCCCCTGCCCAGTCCATCAGGCCCCTGTGAAGGACCTTTCACAGGCTCTTCGGAGTCCTTATCTAGTTACTCAAGGCGCCGAACAAGGCACAGCTCCAGTTCGAGAATTGTTTTTTCTTCTTTTACATTTTATCCTCCAGTGGACGGTGAAGACCTCGCACTCCGCCCTCCTACCACGACACTGAAGCAAGTGGGACCAAAACATTGTTTCAGTGGTGTTGGGAAAAGCGAGCCCCAGGGATCTGTGGGAGTTGCCGAAAGCACATATGATGCCCAGTTTAAGACAGTGTTACCACCTCCCTCCAGGTCATTATGGGCACAGCTGCCGGGCCTGGACATTTGTGTGATAGCCTAATGCATTCTGGGTGTTGCAGTCTTTTTTTGCTTTTATTCATTAATTAGAATAATATACCTGAAGTTAATGACTTGTTAATGAAAATTTTAGGAATGGAGACAGTATCCTCATGATATGGGGTCAGGTGGTCAGTTTATTGGGACATATTAACACACTGTGCACCAACAATTGTCCTGAAGGCCACAACAGACCCACTTAAGAAAGGCTGAGTAGGAATTTAACTTTTTCCTTTGTGCGGAAACCTCTTACAAAACTGGCTGGTCCCTGCAGACTTAGTTCAGGTTAAAGATTTAATCTGCCACAGATTTATATACACACTTCTATGTTTTTTAAGGCTGTTCACTGCCATACATTTTTTGGGCTTTTAGAGAAAACCATTTCACTTCAACTGTACCTGTAGCTCCTTGGTGGAGAATTATTCAATTTCAGTCCTTTTAGGTTTGTTATTGTTTCTTATTTGCTATTCATTTCTTCGGCGATCGTCTGCTGGTGTTTGGCCAATACCTTTATCTTACTTTAGGTTTTTTCCCTCTCAAATGCTTGCATTTGTGTGAACATAAATCTGCCACAGATCTATATCCACATTTCATGTGTCTATGTTTTTTTAAGGCTGTTCACTGCCATAAACTTTTTAGGGCTTTTAGAGAAAACAATTCTATTTAAACTGTACCTTTTAGCTCCTGGTACGGCCATTATTCAGTTTTATTCCTGTTAGGTCTGTTATTGTTTCTTATTTGCTCTTTATTTCTTCTGTGATCTTCTGCTGGTGTTTAGCCAATACCTTTATCTCATTTTAGTTTTTTTCCCTCTCAAATGCTATCATTGTGAGTGTTGTTTTCTCAGTCCCTAAGCGGGGGCCAACTACACTACCAAAGGGGTCTGTCTTGCCTAACATGTTCCATGCACTGGTATATAAATATCAGCACAGCCACGTCCTTGTCAGTGGCCTCCTGACACCATAAGTGCCAGGTGTCATTATATGACCCAATTCATTGAAACTCATTTCTTTGACATCAGAAGGATTCCCTGCAGGTGGCGTACATATTTCTGCAGCAGATGCAGAAACCCAGAGAGAAATCCAGTCTCCTTCTTGTGGAAACAATTCCTGCTTAATCTTCGGTTTTGTTATGATCACTTACAATTTCGCAAACCGATTAAAACCTTGATTCTCCACTTATAGGGATGGTGGAAGCCTAACAACAGTTAAAGATTTGAAATACTCAGAAGCAGTTTGCAATCTGGGGGTCACCTTTCACAGCAAACTATCCATGAAGAGTCACGTAAACTAAGTCACAGGTGCCTGCTTTACACCACTCCGTGGACTAAGGAAACTCCTACCTCTGCTGCCCCCACATACAAAATCTCTGATTGTACACAGCGTAATACTAAGCAGGCTCGATTACTGCAATGCCTTACTGTTAGGCGTCCCGGACTATCTGGTAAACACACTGTACCAAGTCCAAAACTCAGCCGCAAAACTGGCTCTAGACACACCAAGAGAATCGAATGCATCAAACTCCATGAAGGAACTTCACTGGCTACCGTGAAAACAAAGAATAGCCTTTAGGTCCTTGTGCATGGGCTTCAATGCACTTCAGGGCAAGTGCCCACTACCCCTACAAAAAAAGATTAATATGATATGCCCCAAAGAGATGACTTCATTCAGCAACCGCAAATCTGATATGTTAAAGAACAGTAGATGTTTCAGCACCCAGGCTAATGTGCTGCATGGCTAAATACTTACAAGGTCCCAAAGCCGAGACCTATTGCATTGCAAATGCTTGTTTGTTGTTGTTGTTTAGTCATATACCGCCAACATTCAGATATGTCTAGGATTGTTCCATTTCCTTCGTTTTTACAAAACAAAGGTGATCCAGCTATGGAATGGGAACTCTGGTATCCAATGTTTTTAGCCTTTATGGAGGTTTTAGAAGGGGAGGAGTGTACTCCTCAAAGAAATTAGCCTTATTGAAACATATATTGGGTGGAGTGAGTTTAAAAGAATTTAAAACTTTAACGCCTGTGAAAAATCCAGGAAATGTAAATGTTTTTGACCATGCTGTAAAAAAAAAAAACTGACCAATAGATATGGTAAAAGGGTGAACTCAGTAATAGAAAGTTCAAGTTTTATTTAAGAGTGCAAAATGATGAAGAAAGCATAGAGGAGTATGTATCGGGTCTTAGAGCGGTAGCATCATCGTGTGAGTTTGAGACCATAACTTAAGACCAGGTTTTGAGGGACCAGGTCATGATGAGAGTTAAAAGTAAGAAGGTGAAAGAAAGGCTTAGGGTGGGAAATGGCATGACAATGAGTGCCATTGTTACTATCGCCAAGAGTATTGAAAAATCGGAAAAGTTTGTGCAAGAGATTAGAGGATCTAGTTGAAATAGAAGTGGAGATTGGGAAAAACCTGAGTGTAGTACAGGTATCAGTGCAGGTGTCAATGCTATTAAAAATGATAGGGAGAAAAAAATTGCTACTAACAAAAAGAAAATGTTTACTAGTTATTACAGATGTGGCAGTAGTTTTCGTCTTTGAAATTTTAAAAGATATCCTGTGTTTGAGAAGTCTTGTAACTGCTGTAGGAAAAAAAGGCATTTTGGAAGAGTGTGCAAAAGTAAACCTGAAACAAGTGTCAATTGTGTGATTAATGAAGAGGAAGAGTTGAATCCCAATGCAATATTATGTAATTGGGATGGGGATGGGAATAGCTTTCCGAAATGTGTGGTTGACATAAATGGAAAAAAATGTAGAAGTTATGGTGGATTCCTGCTCTTGAGTATAGCATTATCAGTAAAGCGTTATGGGAATTGAATTGGCAGAATGAAAGGTTGATTGAGCTTGTGTTGCAGGATTGACTACCATTTGCTTAAAGGAAAAGAAAACTTGTGGCAAAAGTAATGTGGCTGCTACAGGTGATTTGATTTTAGGATGGCCACATCAACAAGGATTGAATATGAAACTAGACCCTAACAATGTTCCCCCTGTGTGCGCTGTGGGGGAAGGAAAACATGAACTGTTTGTGAATGATGTAAAGTCAGAATTTCCTGATGTTTTTTGTGACAAATTAGAAAAATGTATTGGATTTAAACATAAAATTATTTTGTTGGACAATGCAGTGCCTGACAGACTTATAGTTCCAAATGTTACTATTACGTATAGAGTGAAATTGAAAGCAATGCTGCATGATTTATACAAAAAGTAAGAGATTCAGCTGACAGAATCATCATCATGGGTGTAGGAAGTTGGATCTCTATATAGTGTACTAAAACAAAGTACACTGTGCAGAGAGTCCAGTGGATCCCTTACTGGTACACAGAGGTTAAAGAGAAAAGCAGACACATGAATATACCCTTTTTGGTACAGGTGCTGTGTCAAAATCATCAGGGATCAGCACGAAGACAAACCAGACTCAGTGGGATCAGTGCCTGCGGTGTGAAGGGGAGTGATACCTTCACTCCAAGGGAGGTTCTTGGTGATTTCTCAAAGTCTGGAGGTGCTCTGGGGTTCTTGGAGTCTACACAAGTTCAGGACAACATGGCACACCACGACTGTTGAGTCCCAGAGGCAGCAGGCAGGGTTTGGGGCCCATTTCTCCTGCAGCAGGGCTTCAGCTCTCGGGCAGCCAGTCTTCTTTGTCCTTTTCTTCTTCTTGTCTTTTGAATCTCCATTCAAGGTCTAGGGATGCCACCTAAATGCTAAAAATGTAGGGGTTTTAAAGGAGAAGACAGGTAGTAGCCAATGGGCTACCTACCTGTAGGGTACCACACCCTCTCTGACCACTTCCTATCCTAGCCCTGATAGATTGTTTCTCCACCATCTCAAGATGGTGAATTTTCAGGAGAGGGGTTCACATTGCCTGCCACACCTTGTGGGCTGGGGTGCAGGCTGATGTGGACACTCCTCCTCATCTAACTAATTATCCTGCCTGTCCTCCCACCAAATGTGGAGCAGGACAGGGGGTTGGCATCCCCCACTCTCTGGGGAAGCCTAGGCTGAACTTCAAAGGCAACAACGTCTTTGAAGCTTCCCGCTCTGGAAGGCCATTGTGGCCTGGAGGAGGTGTGAAACACCTTCGCCTGGAGCAGGCCTTGTTTCTGGCCTCTGAGAGTGCAGGCTCTCACCTCATGAGGTCAGAAGTATGGCTAAGGAGGGCTCTTTGATGTTTGGGCCAGAAGGGTTTAACTTTGAAGGAATATAAATGGAGATTGAAGCATGAGGAAGTGGAATATTTTGGTCACTGTATCACAAAAATGGTTTTAAACCAAAGCAAGATCATATTAAGGCTGGAGAAGATGTCCCTGTCCCATTTGGGTCTGACCGAGTTCTACTCTAAATTTATTGACAACTATGCCTCCAAAGTTGAGCCTTTTGCACAAAATGTTAAGAAAGAACAATGAATTTTTTTGGGGGTTGAACAGAACAATTCTTTTGTGGATCTCAAAAAAGAACTGGTCAATGCTCTTTTTCTTAAATCATTTGAATTAGGAAAGGAGTGTATAGTTGCTGTGGATGCCCGTAATTATGGTTTAGGGGCAACTCTTTTAGAGAAAGAGATCTCTAAGGAGTATGTGGTGTTGTATGCCTCCAGAGCATTGAGAGATTCAAAAAATAATTATTCAGTGATAGAAAAAGAGCTATTGGCATGACCCTGGGCTGCAGATCATTTCAGACAGTTTATATGGGGAAAGTAGTTTGTGATAAATGACTGGTCACAAACCACTTGTATTTGTTCTTTCTCCCGGAGGGGGCAGGTGTTTGACAGCTAGACTGGTACGATTGGCTACAAATTTGTAATCATATCAATTTAGAATTGAATGTGAACCTGGGAGATTAAATGTTCAAGCAGGTGTTTAGTCACAATTACCTTTAACTGGGAAGTCTGTTGAAAATGAAGGAGTGGATGATTGTGAAGTGGCATACAGTGGAGGACATCAATGCCTGGGATCACTCAAGTGTAGATCTGGGTGTGATTTCCAAAGGAATCTGGGAAAGTCAACTAAGGAAGGAAGTTAAATTGAATTTGGTATGTGAATACATGAAAAAAGGTTGGCCAGAAGAGTGGAAAATGGGTGGAGAAACAGCTTTATTTTTTAAAGTGAGAAAAGAGTTAATTTATGATGGGTTTTGTTTGTTTCGGTTGTGTGACTGTTAGGTTTAAGGAATGACATTTTCCATATGGGACTTGAAGGACATATTGGGATGTCAGCCACTAAGAGGCCCATTCATGAATTTTACTAGTGGCCTGGTATTGATGGCATGATTGAGGATTTGGTGAGAAGGTGTTATTTGTGTGCCAACAGTGACAAATCAGTGAAACTGTGTGTTACTAAATTCTCTCCCAAATTGCTCCAGGTCCATGGAGAAGTTCGGCATGGATATTTTGAGTCCGTTTTGTACAGTTCTGAAGGGAGAGGCTTTTGCCATTGTCTTTGTTGATTACTTTTCAAAATGGCTGTAAGTTAAGATGACTGAGAGAATAACTACAGAGTTCATCATTGAATTTTGGAGGATGTTGTTTTCAGAGAAGGCTTACCAGAAGAGTTGATATCTGACAATGGACCCCAGTTTTTCAGTAAGGTTTTTGAAGACTATTTATCAAGGTGTGGTGGAAAGCAAAAAAATACTGCCAATTATATTACCAAATCAATCATCAGACTGAGAGATCTAACCAAGTTGTTAGAGGGTCTATTCCATTGGCCTGTAAGGGTGGATTTCCTTGAAAGAAAGCCTTGCAGGACACATTATTGTCATATTGTACGATGCCGAATTCTGTTACAGGGTGCTCATCTTTTGAACTACTTCGTGGCAGGAAACCAGGAACCAAGTTTGCTCTGTCGTGGTGGTTGCAGTATATAAAGGGGATTCGGATGCAGGTATTGATTATAAGAAAATCAAGGCACATGTAGAAGTTTATCAAGAAAAAATTAGGAAAGTTATGAATAAGAACAAAGGAAAACCTTCTGGTATTAAAATGTGTCTAGGTGACTAGGTTCCTATCAGGGAGGCGTTAGTACCAGGGAAAGAGTTACCCAAATAGTCAGAGCCAAGCAAGGTTGTGGAGGTTTATGATGATGCTGTGAATGTCCAAGGAGGGAAAATGTGCAGTATGAGGAGGGTCTCTCTAGAAATCCCTTGTGTTCTGGGTCGAATGATATTGAACAATTTTCTATGAGAATGTATAGAAGTAATGTCTTCATGGATGTGCCAATGTGTAATAATGAGGTGGCGTTGAGTGAATTTGAAAATGCTCCAAAATGTGGAATGCATTCTAAGTCAGTTGAACATGTGTTAGGAAAAAGTTCAAGAACCAAACGGTCACCTGCGAAATTTTCAGAATATGTCAAATATTAATTTATAGTGTGCCTTGAGCTATTTGTATATTTTTATAGCATGCTTGGTGATGTACTGTATTTAGTTATTCTTATTTATGGTCTGCTCACATATTGTATTTCACATATATTGTATATAGTTTATCAGTTTTGAAACCATCATACTGGAGTACTTCTTTACTACAGATAATTTGCTAGTTTATGTTATTATGTTCTAGTGAAGTACACTGTGAGTGTTTATAATGTATTTTCTGCTTGGAGTCTGTTAGTTTGTGTATGTATGCATATGTTGTAGCTTAGCACATATATTTTTAAGTCTCAGAAACATTTACGAAACACAGTCACAGGATGATGTAATCAGTGATGTCATTTGAGATGTCGTCAGTGATGTCACTGACCATGTCATCAGTGATGTAATATTTGAGGTCATAAGCAGTGCATTGGGGGGGAATAAGTTATAGTTAGCTCAGGTAACTATTACTGTTGAATTTCACTGTTTTTGTATGAGTGAAATCTGAGGCTAACTATAACATCCCTTTGGCCTTTGTTTTTTCGGTGAATTTCTAAGGTTTTTTAAATTCTATTTCCTGATTATAAAGTTCCTGTAACCTTTAGTTTTTTGTAAATTTCAACGTTTTATTTCCTAACTGTAACCTGTAACCTTTGAGAGTGGTTGTGTGAGTGGCTGTATGTGTCTCTGAGTGGGTGTGTGAGTGGTTTTGTGGGTGTGTGAGTGGCTGTATGGGTCTGTGTGAGGGTGTGTGAGTAACATATGGGTGTGTACATGGCTGTGTAAGTAGTGTATGAGTGCCTTTGTGGGTGTGTGAGTGTCTGAGTGGGTCTGTGAGTGGGTGCATGAGTGTCTGAGTATGTCTGTGACTGGATATGCGAGTGGGTCTGTGAGTGGCTTTGTGAGTCTCTGACTGGGTGTCTGAGTGGGTCAGTGAGTATCTTAGTGGGTTAGTCCATGGGTGTGTGAGCCTCTGAGTGGATCTGTGAGTGGGTGCATGAGTGTCTGACTGGATCTCTGAGTGGGTGCATGAATATCTGAGTGGGTCCGGGAGTCAGTGCGTTAGTGTCTGAGTCAGTCTGGGAGTGGGTGCATGAGTCTCTGAGTGGGTCTGTGAGTGGGTGCATGATGGTCTGAGTGTATCTGTCATTGGGTGCGTGAGTCTCTGAGTGGGTCTGTGAGTGGGTCTGTGAGTGGGTGCATGAGTGTATAGGTGGGTCTGTCAGTGGGTACACACTGCACAGTAAAAAAAATAGGGGGGCACACAGGTCCTCGTGCCAGCTCTCCCTGTGATGGTACTCCTGTCCAGCTTGCCCACAGTCCGCTACCTTCTGCTGCCTTTGGCTTGTGCCTCTTCCACTCGTTTTCTGCTCATTCATTTGCTTCTTCCTGCCCTCTATTTTGACTTTTTCTGCTCATTCTACCCGTTATTTTGCCTCTTTCCACTAGCTCCTGATCTTTATTCTGATCTTTATTCTGCCTCTTGCTGCTCATTTCGGACCTCGATTTTGCCTCTTGCTGCTGGTTTCTGCCCTCTATTTTGCCTCTTTCTGCTAATTTTTTACCTTTATTCTGCCTCTTTCTGCTTGTTTCTGATCCTTATTCGGCCTCTTTCTGCTAGTTTCTGACCTTTATTCTGCCTCTTGCTGCTCATTTCACACCCTATATTTGACCTATTTCTTCTCGCTCCTGACCTTTATTCTTCCTCTTTCTGCTTGTTTGTAACCACCATTCTGACTCTTGCTGCAGGTTTCCGACCTCTATTTTGCCTCTTTCTGCTAGTTTCTGACCTTTATTCTGCCTCTTTCTGCTCATTTTTTACTTTTATTCTGCCTCTTTCTGCTTGTTTCTGATCCTTATTCGGACTCTTTCTGCTAGTTTCTGACCTTTATTCTGCCTCTTGCTGCTCATTTCACACCTTATATTTGACCTCTTTCTGCTTGTTTCTGACCTTTATTTTGCCTCTTTCTGCTGATTTTGCACCTTTATTTTGACTCTTTCTGCTTATTGCTGACCTTTATTCTACCTCTTTCTGCTGGTTTCTGACCTTTATTTTGCCTCTTGCTGCTCATTTCTGACCTTTTAATCTGCCTCTTTCTCCTCATTTCTGACCTTTATTTTGCTGCTTTCTGACGGTTTCTCATCTTTATTTAGCCTCTTTTTCCTCGTTTCTGACCTTTATTCTACCTCTTGCTGCTCATTTCTCACCTTTATTTTACCTCTTTTCTCCACCTTGCTGACCTTTATTCTGCCTCACTCTTCTCGTTTCTGACTTTATTTTGCCTCTTTCTGCTCATGTAGCCTCTTTCTGTGCTCTCCCCCCACTCCATTATAGTAATAAAGCCCTGGGAAGGTGGTGGTCCCAGGGGCTAATAAGACCATAGTACAGGGGCTCATGCGCCCTCCTCCTTTTCTTTTTTAACTCCTGCGTGCCCCCAGGACCTGCCCCACCTGGGGCTATAGTGTAAACAAGCGCAGTAGACCACACTTGTTTTTTTTCCAATTTCGCCACGAATGCGCGGAACCACCCACAAATTTGCGGCAAAATAAAAACGATTTTCATGCGCAGTGGGATCCCTGTGGGACCCCACCACCACAATAGCTTTCTGCCAAATTTGGTGTAATTCCGTCCAGCAGTTCGGGCTATAGTTGTGTTTAAACTCCCTATGGGAATTAACATGGTCCCCCTCTCCAAGCCGAGATCAGCCCTTCTGAAGTGTCCTGTGCAGCCCACCACCGGGACACTGTGGTTCCTTGCCTGGGAGAGTACAGGCATACCCTGGCAAACTCTCCCGGGTGGGGAACAAACGTTTTCTACTGCCCAGAGGGTGCAGTATTAAATGATGCTCTTTTGGGAGAGGGAGCAAATGAATGGTGCTGACTGCCGCCAGCACCCAATATGATGATGGTTCTGGAGTTGGCTGGGGTCACCTTGGCCTTGGGGCTCCTGCCTTAGCTCCCAATAACACCTGTATTACAAGTACACTGGCTGGGCACTGGAACACCCACCTAAAAAATAAAAAATGGTTGCTAGGAGAGCTGGCTGAGGCTGTGGGGGACCTGGGGCCTTCTCTGTAGCCCCCAAATAAAAATTGAGCTATGGTTGCCTCAGGTGGGCACCAGCACACCCACTTTATAAAAACAATGCCAGCACCCATCGGCACCCACGTTGGGTGCCAACTGGGGAGCTTGCTGGGACTGCAGGGGCCTTGGGGCACCCCTGTTGACCCCAACCACTATTAATGATGTAGGTGTCCCAGATGGGCACCAGGACACCCACATAAGTGGCCAGAGGAACTCATTTATTATTCACTGGTCTGGCTAGGAGCACACTATAATGACCTAGGGCTTTCTCTAAATTAATATTCTCTTGCTGATGGCACCCTTAGAAGAGGCAGGGGCAACACTGTTAGAAATGGGATCTCTAGTTGGCAAGGGTTTGCACCTTTGTCCAAGTAGGGACCCTTCTTCCTAGTCAGGGTAAGGGTGTTACACTCGTGAAGTAACCCCTGCTCACCCTCGTGGTAGCTTGGCACGAGCAGTCAGGCTTAATTCAGAGGCAGTGTGTAAAGCATTTGCACATAACCGACAGTAATACAGTGTAAGCACTACAAACGGACACCACACCAGTTTAGAAAAATAACCAATATTTTATATACTCAAGACAAGACCATTTACGACAAAAATCCACAATACTATACTTTACGAATGAATACTTGATACGGTAACTTCTTCTTTGCAGGAATAGCACAAAAGCAAAGTTCGTACGAGTCGGTAGCTCCGTCCGAGCCTACCGTGATGCTGAAAACCACAGAGTCTAACAGTTCCAGCCGACCGCGTCGATACGGGCCAGCAGAGTCATGAACAGACTCGGTCACAGTACCTTTTCTCGTTGTGGCTGGTACGGAGTGTACGAGCCGGTCGGCGTTCGTCGCGGTTGCGGTGCAAGACGGAGCGATGCAAGGTGTGGTGTCCCTCGATGCGGTGCAGGCAGCGGCTCGATGAGCGTCGTGCAGACGGAGTCGGTGAGTCCAAGGCGTGCGATGCAGGGTGAGACGATGCTCGATGCGGTGCTGACAGGTTGCAATGCAGGCGACCTAGCCGGAGTGTGGGAGCTGGCGTCGGACAGCGGTGCGAGTCGGAGCGGTGCGTCGCAGACGTGCGAGCGGTGCCCCAAATGCGGTGCGGTCTCGACTCTTGAGCCAGTTGCAGCGACCTCGTCGGTCGGGTCCGGTTGGTTCAGTGAAGCGATGCGATGCGAACTGCGGTGCCCACAGGTCACGGTGCAAGCAGCGGCTCGATGTTGGCGGCGTCGGACGTCGCCCACGGTGAGACCAGGGTTGCGATGTGAAGCGGGGCGATGCGGTCTGCGGTGCAAACAGGTCACCGGCCAGGGATGGATTCGGTTGACGGAGTCGGTTGCGGTTCCCCTCCTCTGTGGCAACTGAAACAGCGTTCCAGAAGCGGTACCCAGAGGCTTGTGAAGTCTTTGCAGTCCCTGAGACTTCTTAACAGGAGGCCAGCTCGGTTTCTGGCCCTTGGAGATACTCAGCACAAGTTTGGAAGTTCAGTCCAGTCCTTTCACTGCCCAAGGCAGAAGCAGCAGCTGCAGGCCAACCCAACAAAGCAACAACACAGCAAAGGGGCAGTACTCCTCCTGGCAGCTCTTCCAGCTCTTCGTCTTGGCAGGTTCCTTGATTCCAGCGAGATCTAAATTCATGGGGTCAGGGCCCCAATATTTATATCCCAAATTCCTTTGTTCTCTGAAGGCAGAGAGGCCTTTGCCTAGTCCAAACCAGTTCTGGAGCACTTTGTTGACAAGTCTCCGTCCCTTCTTTCAGTGAGTAGGCCAGGGACATCAGACGCACCACAGGAGGTGGAGCCAGCATTGTGGAGGGAAGGCACTGTCCTATTCAGGGCCCAGGTGCGACCCCTCCCACCCATCTACATGTAGATCTTGCTATTCAGCCCTGTGCTGACTCACCCTGTCTCCTGGCATCCCCCAGCCCCTGTCACTCACACTCCAGACAAGGAATACACAACCTCGCAGAGGCAGGCTTGGATGGTTAGACAAGAAAATACCCACTTTCTAAAAGTGGTATTTTCAAACACAGAATGTTAAAACCAACTTTACTAAAAGCTGCATTTTATCATTCTGAGTCCAGGCATACTAAACTCGAATTTCTACCATGTTCCCGGGGTCAGTTAGGATTATAAGCTGTAATAATCAAAACTGCCCGTTCTGGCCTAGGGGGAACAGGTAGCCTTGCAATAGTGAAAAACGAACTAGGCTGTAATTCACTATCAGGACATGCCGCACACACCCGGGCATGTCCTACCTTTCGCACACACCGCACCCTGCCCACAGGGGTACCTTGGGCCTACCTTAGGGGTGACTAACATGTAGCAAAGGGAAGGTTTAGGGACTTGCAAGTGTGTGCACTTGCCAAGTCGAGATGGCAGCCCCAGGCTGCGCAAAGGCTCTGCGTTGGCAGGCCCGAGTTACACTTTACGGGCTGTTTGCGTGGGTGGCACAATCCAGTGCTGCAGCCCACCAACAGCATTTGGTCTATAGGCCCTGGCACTCGCAGTGCACTTTACAAGGGACTGACACATAAACCAAATAGGCCAATCATGGAAACACTAATCCATAACACATTTCATACAGGAGCACTTGCACTTTCCCACTGGACCGCAGTGAGGAAAGTGCGCAGAATCATCACACCAGCAAAAACAGAGTCAAAACCGGGAGGTCAGAAAGCAAAAGTCAGGGGAAACACGCCAAAAGATGCCAAGTCTAACACATGTCCCCTCCAGCTGAAAGTAGGGAGAACTACCCAACCCCATTGGAGTTCTCTTCACTAAGGCGGAAGAACCTGGACAGACCATCTGCGTTGGCGTGTTCTGTACCAGGACGGTGCTCCACCGTAAAGTCCATTCCCTGTAGGGAGATGGACCACCTCAGCAGTTTTGGATTCTCACCCCTCATTTGCATCAGCCATCTGAGGGGCCTGTGGTCTGTCTGAACCCGGAAGTGAGTCCCAAACAGGTATGGTCTCAACTTCTTCAGCGCCCAGACCACAGCAAAAGCTTCCCTTTCTATGGCACTCCACCTCTGTTCCCTGGGAAGTAGTCTCCTGCTAAGGAAGACTACAGGCTGATCCAGGCCCTCTTCGTTCAGTTGTGAGAGCACCGCTCCCACACCATGCTCTGAAGCGTCAGTCTGCACGACGAATTCCTTGGAGAAGTCAGGTGCCTTGAGCACGGGCGCCGTGCACATGGCTGCCTTCAGGGCATCAAAAGCTTTCTGGCAGGACTCAGTCCAGATCACTTTCCTGGGCTGCCTCTTAGAGGTCAGCTCTGTTAAGGGGGCAACGATGGTGCCATAGCCCTTAACAAATCTCCTATAGTAACCGGTGAGACCTAAGAAGGCTCTCACCTCTGTCTGGGTCTTGGGGGTTCCCAAGCCAGAATGGTGTCAATCTTGGGTTGTAGGGCGCCACCTGGCCGCTTCCTACCTGGTGTCCCAAGTACACCACAGAACCCTGCCCGATCTGGCACTTACTGGCCTTGATCGTGAGGCCTGCACCTTGCAGAGCCCTCAACACTTTCTCAAGGTGCTGTAAATGTTCTTCCCAGCTGGAACTGAACACAGCAATGTCATCCAGGTAGGCAGCATTGAAATCCTCCAGCCCAGCCAACACCTGATTGACCAACCTCTGAAAGGTGGCAGGGGCATTCTTCAACCCAAAGGGCATCACCCGGAATTGGTAATGACCTTCTGGGGTTGAGAATGCTGATCTCTCCTTGGCCCCATCGGTTAAGGCAATCTGCCAGTACCCAGACGTCAAATCAAACGTGCTGAGGAACCGGGCAGCTCCCAACCGATCAATGAGCTCATCAGCTCTGGGGATGGGGTGCGCGTCAGTCCTGGTGACGGCATTGAGCCCACGGTAGTCCACACAAAACCGGAGTTCTGGAGTGGCACCGGGCGCCGCAGCCTTTGGGACCAAGACCACTGGGCTGGCCCAAGGACTGTGGGAGGGCTCAATCACCCCTAACGCCAACATCTTAGAGACCTCCTCCTTGATGCTGGCTCTGACCCGGTCAGTCAACCTGTAAATCTTGTGCTTCACAGGATGGCTGTCACCGGTGTCCACGTCATGGGTACACCAGTGAGTAACACCGGGGTCAGAGAGAACAGTGGGGCGAACTGTCCCAACAACTGGCGACAGTCCCCCTGCTGCTCCTGAGTCAGAGTAGGGGAGAGGATCACACCCTCTACTGACCCATCATGCTCCTTGGTAGACAGGAGGTCAGGGAGAGGCTCGCTCTCCTCTTCCACCCCATCATCTGTCGCCAAGAGCATACTCACTTCGGACCTCTCGAAGTGGGGCTTGAGGCGGTTCACGTGAAGGACTCTCAAAGGGTTCCTTGGAGCCTGCAAATCCACCAGGCAGGTGAAGTCACTTTTGCGCTCCTTTACCTCATATGGCCCAGTCCACTTGTCCTGCAAGGCACAAGGTGCCACTGGGGCCATGACCCACACTTTCTGCCCAGGTTGAAATTCGACCAGAGTGGCGTTCTGGTCATACCATCTCTTCATTTCTTCCTGGCTTGCTTCTAGGTTCGCCTGAGCGAGTTTCCTGAAGCGGGCAGTTTGGTTTCTAAAGGCCAGCATGTAGCTAAATACATCCTGGGGAGTTTTCCTGGGAGCTGCCTCCCAGCCTTCCTTTACCAAACTCAGAGGTCCTCTGACAGGGTGGCCATACAGGAGCTCAAAGGGGCTGTACCCAAGAGACTTCTGAGGCACCTCCCTGTATGCGAAGAGTAGGCATGGCAAGAGGACGTCCCACTTACGCCTCATGGGTTCTGTTAGACCCTTGATCATGCCTTTCAAGGTCTGGTTGAATCTCTCCACCAGACCGTTTCCTTGTGGGTGGTAAGGAGTGGTGAACTTGTAGGTTACACCACACTCCTTCCACAGGGATGTCATATACTTCGATATGAAATTGGTCCCCCTATCAGAAACCACCTCTCTGGGGAATCCCACACGGGAAAAGATCCCCATTAACGCCCGGCCCACCACTGGCGCCGTCGTTGTCCTGAGAGGGATTGCCTCCGGGTACCGGGTGGCATGGTCCACCAAGACCAGGATGTACCTGTTGCCCATGGCTGTCTTGGGATCCAGTGGCCCCACTATATCCATCCCTACCCTTTCAAAGGGTGTTCCAACAACAGGAAAAGGTTGGAGAGGAGCTTTGACCTTCCTCCCACTCTTACCACTTGCCTGGCAAGTTTGGCAAGACCTACAGTGTGCATCTGACTGCCTTCGCATTTGGGGCCAAAAGAAGTGGGTGACAAGCCTGTCAAAGGTCTTGTCCTGCCCCAAATGTCCTGCCAAAGGCACGTCATGAGCCAGACCCAGTAGGAAGGTCCTGAAGCGCTGGGGTACCACCAGCACACGGGCTGACCCAGGCTCAGCAACCTTAGGCTCACTGTATAGGAGACCACTCTCCCAGTAGATCAGATGTGACCCGGACTGATTACCAGCTGCCTGGTCTGCAGCCTGCCGCCGCAGACCCTCCAGAGTAGGGCACTCGTTCTGCTCCCTGCAGAACTCCTCCCTGGTGGGACCCCCTTCTTGCTGCCAATGGGTCAGCTCAGAGATGTCTCCCAGTTCGGCTACCTGCTCCCCTGTAGGCACCGGGCGTCCCCCTCGAGGTCCGCCTCCTCCCGGTCCGTGGGAACTTCGGGCCGGTTTCCCGCGCCCCTGCCCTTTCTCTTGGCCGGGACTTGGGCCACTGTTTCAGGCTCCAAGTCCTCTTGATCACCCTTTCTGGCTGCCATTGACCGAGTAGACACGCATGCCCACTCTGGCAACCCAAGCATCTCCAAGTGAGACCTGAGCTCAACCTCCTTCCATGAGGACTGCTCCAGGTCGTTTCCTAGCAGACAATCTACAGGCATGGTAGGGCTCACAACCACCCTCAAGGGACCTGAGACCCCCCCCATTCAAAGGGAACCTGCGCCACCATACATTGGCGCTCTGAGTTGTCTACAGCAACTACTTGGTGGAATGCTCCTGGGACTACTTGCTTCTCAGACACCAGGTGACACCGGACTGAGGTCACACTGGCTCCAGTATCTCTGAGAGCCTCTACCCGGTTCCCATTAATGGTCACCCAGGTGCTATATTTCTTTGTGTTAGGGGGCACCTGGTTTCCTGGGACCATCTCACTGTCCCCTAGTGAGACAAGGGTCATTTCTGCGGGATCCCCACCCTCCTGTGGGCACCCCTCCTCCCCAAGCGCTACACTAGCCAACACTTTGGACTGTCCACCGGTGGGCGGCTGTGTCCCCTTCGGGCACTTGGGGTCCCCCTTAAAGTGACCTACCTGGTCACATGCATAACACTTGCGGGGCCGGTCTCAACAGGCTTCCCTGTAGAGACCCCTTTCTTCTTATCACCGGGGGCTGGGAACCTTTACCCTGGGTACTAGTTTGGGGCCCTTTAGAGAACTCCTGTGCTTTACCCTTGTCCCCCCACTTTTCTGCTGGGGACCCTGCCCACCTTTGGCTGAGTCTCCCCAAACGCTTTCTTGTGGACCCTGGTACTCACCCAGCGGTCCGCTTCCATAGCAAGCTTCCTGGGGTCAGTTAGCTTACTATCCACTAGGTGCTGGCGCAGATCTGCAAAACATAGACTAGACAAGTGCTCCCATACAATCAAGTTGTAGAGCCCCTGAAAATCTGTTACGCTACTGCCCTTCACCCAACCATCCAGAGACCTGCAGAACACATCCACACATTCCAACCAAGTGTTGGCATCAGACTTCTTACTGGACCTGAACTGATCCCTGTACTTTTCAGGAGTAAGACCATACTTCGTGAGAAGGGTATCCTTCATGTCAGCATAGGTGAGGTGATACCCCTTACCCAAAGCTATCAGAGCATCCCTTGCTTCTTCAGGGAAAAGTGGCCACAATCCTGCTCCCCAATTCTCCTCAGGGACCCCATTCATGTGTATGGCTGCCTCATAACCCTGAAACCACCTTTGTATGTCATCCCCCTTCTTGAACTCCTTGCCTACGTTCTTGGGAATGTGCACAATCCTGTCTGCCTTTCTGGACGAATTGCTGCCACCATCTGAGCCTGACTTACTCCTAAGTTCTAGCTCCTTCAGTTCTCTCTCATGCTCTAAGAGCATCTTCCTCTCCTCTATGGCCAATCTCTTCTCCTCCCGCTCACTCTCCAGTCTGAGCTTCTGTAGCTCAAACTGCCTTGCCTCCCGTCTGTCCTCCAGCTACTCTGGGGACAGACTGCTGCTGCCTGACCTGGCGGGTTCCCCCCTACCCAAAAGCACATCCACCCTGGAAATAGGCTTCTCCGCCTCCTCACTGAGATCACCAGGCTGCCCATTGGCATGTCTGGCTGCTACCCAGGCCCTCAGCGCCTTCTGTAGCTCCTCCTTCCTTGTGAGGCCTTTAATTTGGACTTTCAGGTTTTTACAAATCGCTCGTAACTCCTTTACGGCGTAGGATTCCAACCTGTCCTCCTCAAAGATAACTTCCAGAGATGCAACGGATGATGCAATTGATTCAGGCATGACAAAAGTCGTGAGTTGAAAACTGGCAAGATCAAAAATAGGCCAAAAGAAAAAGAACCAGTATGTGGTACGTAATGGTCTGCGATATGGTAGTAGTGCACACCAATCACTGTAAGTCAAGTGCAAACACAAGTCCTATCCTCACCGCTGACAACCAATGTTAGAAATGGGATCTCTAGTTGGCAAGGGTTTGCACCTTTGTCCAAGTAGGGACCCTTCTTCCTAGTCAGGGTAAGGGTGTTACACTCGTGAAGTAACCCCTGCTCACCCTCGTGGTAGCTTGGCACGAGCAGTCAGGCTTAATTCAGAGGCAGTGTGTAAAGCATTTGCACATAACCGACAGTAATACAGTGTAAGCACTACAAACGGACACCACACCAGTTTAGAAAAATAACCAATATTTTATATACTCAAGACAAGACCAATTACGACAAAAATCCACAATACTATACTTTACGAATGAATACTTGATACGGTAACTTCTTCTTTGCAGGAATAGCACAAAAGCAAAGTTCGTACGAGTCGGTAGCTCCGTCCGAGCCTACCGTGATGCTGAAAACCACAGAGTCTAACAGTTCCAGCCGACCGCGTCGATACGGGCCAGCAGAGTCATGAACAGACTCGGTCACAGTACCTTTTCTCGTTGTGGCTGGTACGGAGTGTACGAGCCGGTCGGCGTTCGTCGCGGTTGCGGTGCAAGACGGAGCGATGCAAGGTGCGGTGTCCCTCGATGCGGTGCAGGCAGCGGCTCGATGAGCGTCGTGCAGACGGAGTCGGTGAGTCCAAGGCGTGCGATGCAGGGTGAGACGATGCTCGATGCGGTGCTGACAGGTTGCGATGCAGGCGACCTAGCCGGAGTGCGGGAGCTGGCGTCGGACAGCGGTGCGAGTCGGAGCGGTGCGTCGCAGACGTGCGAGCAGTGCCCCAAATGCGGTGCGGTCTTGACTCTTGAGCCAGTTGCAGCGACCTCGTCGGTCGGGTCCGGTTGGTTCAGTGAAGCGATGCGATGCGAACTGCGGTGCCCACAGGTCACGGTGCAAGCAGCGGCTCGATGTTGGCGGCGTCGGACGTCGCCCACGGTGAGACCAGGGTTGCGATGTGAAGCGGGGCGATGCGGTCTGCGGTGCAAACAGGTCACCGGCCAGGGATGGATTCGGTTGACGGAGTCGGTTGCGGTTCCCCTCCTCTGTGGCAACTGAAACAGCATTCCAGAAGCGGTACCCAGAGGCTTGTGAAGTCTTTGCAGTCCCTGAGACTTCTTAACAGGAGGCCAGCTCGGTTTCTGGCCCTTGGAGATACTCAGCACAAGTTTGGAGAAAGTTCAGTCCAGTCCTTTCACTGCCCAAGGCAGAAGCAGCAGCTTCAGGCCAACCCAACAAAGCAACAACACAGCAAAGGGGCAGTACTCCTCCTGGCAGCTCTTCCAGCTCTTCGTCTTGGCAGGTTCCTTGATTCCAGCGAGATCTAAATTCATGGGGTCAGGGCCCCAATATTTATATCCCAAATTCCTTTGTTCTCTGAAGGCAGAGAGGCCTTTGCCTAGTCCAAACCAGTTCTGGAGCACTTTGTTGACAAGTCTCCGTCCCTTCTTTCAGTGAGTAGGCCAGGGACATCAGACGCACCACAGGAGGTGGAGCCAGCATTGTGGAGGGAAGGCACTGTCCTATTCAGGGCCCAGGTGCGACCCCTCCCACCCATCTACATGTAGATCTTGCTATTCAGCCCTGTGCTGACTCACCCTGTCTCCTGGCATCCCCCAGCCCCTGTCACTCACACTCCAGACAAGGAATACACAACCTCGCAGAGGCAGGCTTGGATGGTTAGACAAGAAAATACCCACTTTCTAAAAGTGGTATTTTCAAACACAGAATGTTAAAACCAACTTTACTAAAAGCTGCATTTTATCATTCTGAGTCCAGGCATACTAAACTCGAATTTCTACCATGTTCCCGGGGTCAGTTAGGATTATAAGCTGTAATAATCAAAACTGCCCGTTCTGGCCTAGGGGAACAGGTAGCCTTGCAATAGTGAAAAACGAACTAGGCTGTAATTCACTATCAGGACATGCCACACACACCCGGGCATGTCCTACCTTTCGCACACACCGCACCCTGCCCACAGGGGTACCTTGGGCCTACCTTAGGGGTGACTAACATGTAGCAAAGGGAAGGTTTAGGGACTTGCAAGTGTGTGCACTTGCCAAGTCGACATGGCAGCCCCATGCTGCGCACAGGCTCTGCGTTGGCAGGCCCGAGTTACACTTTACGGGCTGTTTGCGTGGGTGGCACAATCCAGTGCTGCAGCCCACCAACAGCATTTGGTCTATAGGCCCTGGCACTCGCAGTGCACTTTACAAGGGACTGACACATAAACCAAATAGGCCAATCATGGAAACACTAATCCATAACACATTTCATACAGGAGCACTTGCACTTTCCCACTGGACCGCAGTGAGGAAAGTGCGCAGAATCATCACACCAGCAAAAACAGAGTCAAAACCGGGAGGTCAGAAAGCAAAAAGTCAGGGGAAACACGCCAAAAGATGCCAAGTCTAACAAACACCAAACATTTTTTTATGTTGTTGGGGCTGTAAGAGGTTCCGTTTGCCTCCCAGCAGCATTAAAAAAACAGTAACTCTCCTGGATTATTAAATCCTTGACCCCAGGAAAGCGTACCATATTTTTTTAAAGCACTCCTGGCGGAAGCTCCATGCTCTTCAGCTGGAATGAAGAGCCTCATTGTGGTTGGTTCTATGGCTGTAATTTGTAGCTTGAAAAATGTTAAAATAAGACTCAAAGACTTGTTTATGTTTTTTAATAATAAAGCTTCATTAAATATTTTAATGATAATCACTGTTATTAAACATTGAACTGTATGAATAAATGAACTATACATTTAATTATAATTATAGGTCATTATTTGACAAAGACAAGACATGTGCTTAATATTTGTTGATATTCTGACCTCTATCATCTTAAAGCAAACGTGTCACATATGTGGTTTAAATAAGAAATACCTGTATCCTTTATGTGGGGTAATACCCTTTTCCTGAGGATACTTCTCATCAATAGAGAGGACCTAAGAATATTAATAAAAATCTACAGGATGGCATCACCCCCTACCTCCCCCGGGTGTCATGCTTCATCATCAGCCAAAAATTCTCTAATGGCGGGCAGGCCCTCGGTTGCGTCAATGGGACTTACAGGGGAAAAAGGCAAAAGATCCAGATAAAGAGTAAAAATCCTGATCACCTACTCTATGGATATTACACTTTATTAGGTGGGTGGTAAGGAGACGATTAAAAAAGAAATATGGGATGTGCAAGACACCATTATGAGTCTTACATCTATTCAGGTCGACATGTTTCAGCCCTCTTGGTGGCCCAAAGAAGGGGTCCAGGGCTTTTTTCAGGAGTGGAATCCTACTTTTCCTGTCTGTACATTCACACATATCTCTAGCACACATACAAGAAATGCCAATGGTAATTCTCTGCTGGGAGCGAACATTTGATTATCAATTGAAATTCATGAGGTCCTCAAATATAAGAAATAGAACATAGAAATATAAATTAAATTGCAGACATTAAAACAAACAAACATTTGCAATGCAATAGGTCTCGCATTTGCAAGAGTTTAAGCTATGGGCATTGTAAATGACAATGCCTTTTATTTTATGTTTTGATAATTAACACATAAATAAAAGGTATTGTTATTTACAATGCCAATAGCTCAAACACTTGTAAATGCGAGACCATTTCAAAGAAGCGGCCGCCATTGTTGAGACCTATTTAAAGAAGCGGCTGCCGTTGTCCCAAGCTGCGTAGAAAGTGAAAGCACGCATGGCGCACTTAATGTTGCAGGAAAGTATGCCGTGCCTGCCGCAGGAGAAACGCATTACAGAAAATAGTGCTTACAGACTAAATAAGAAGTACTGTGTAACAACCAAAGTAAAAGGGCCAGTCCTCATGGGAGTTTACAATTGAAGACAAGGCGGTACTAAGGAGGGACTAACAAGTCTATTAACGAATCAGAAGCCAGCATTTAAGAAGGACAATGACACAAGCCAATGACAAATATAGGAGTGGGCGGGGCTTCTACTCCGTACTCCAATACAGCATGGCTCACAGAGCAGCGCATGCGCTGCCCAGACTCGACCTAAAAAATCTATTTACGAATCTGACGTGATCGAAGACTTTTTGGTTTCACTAAAATTATATACATAATATACCTAGAGGGACTTTCAGGAAGCCCTCTTTATCCACTGGTCCGATATTGCATCGTTCACATTTTCTTCTGCCCCCTACTGCATGAACAATGAAACAACAAGTCAGCACACTTCAACCATTGGCTGACTTCACTGTGAGAGAGGGCATTCTGCCCTTTCACAAGGAGCACATCCACAGGCAAAAGACTACGGTAATGGGTGCTTTTTGAGACAAAAATATGTTTGCTTTTAGCCATTTTATGTACTGTGAGGGTCTGGCGCCTCCCCACAAAAACTAAAGTTTTACAAAAACCATGATAAAACAAAACCGGCACTGCCAAAGGCTGGCGGTCAACACCAGACCTATTGGCACTGTCTATGCTCGTTTTATCTATCCTGTCCCTCTTCTGATTCAGTACTTGACTCAGCACAGTGAAATTCAGTTACCCAATGTCCAACATCTCACGTACCAGTGCAAATTTATGTGTATCTTGTACAATTTTGTCACTTGCCAGCGTAGGATTTTCGAAATATACCAAATTCTTTTTTATTAGTTACTTGGCTAGCACCGGCTGTTAAGCCATGCATGGCAAGTGGCAGCATATAAATAAATATAATTTGCAGAAACCTTCAAAAAGCCCCAGCTTCTGGGAGTCAGGGTTTTAGCTTTAAAAAAAAATATGTAATACTGCCTGCTTCGTTGTGCAGCTGCGAAGTAATAGGTTACTCTGAGAACCTGGTGTTATTAGGACAGTACTCAATGTTGTTCATTGCATCTACTATGGAACCATGGAAGGCTGAGAAGAACTTGAAGCTATGAACAGTAAGCACAGACTTCCGCAGTCGGTGCATTAACCTACTGAGCAATGTTACAAGCAGTTCTTGGGAGAGCACCCCTGGTTTGCCTTGCTGCTTTTTTATCCTATAGTCACAAAAAGTGATGCCATTTGCTCAATATATCTCTGCAATTTCCTGTTCTAAATGTAGTTTTATCATCCAATTCTGCCTTAACTGTGTGTGGCTGTATTCCCTCCATTCCCTAACCCAATTAGGACTAGGTCATTTGCTATCCTAGAAGACATTTCAGCCACGCACCTCCTGTCCCACTAAGGTCACCCCTACGTTGGTGGCCTCTCGGGTATTACCATAAACTGGGGGAAATCTATCATCTTCCCACTCACTGCAGTAACCGCTGCCTTTCAGTCAGAATTTCCTCTCAAATGGGCTGACTCCCCTGTGAAATACTTGGGAATCTGGATTAGTAGGGACCAGGTGGAACTGTGGAGCTATAACTACGGCAGACTCATGGACTGGTTTGAAGATCGGCTTCCCTGCTGGAGGGCGCTACCTCTTTCACTCACAGGGCGACTCGCCATCGCCAAGATGGTGGTTCTGCCCAAGTTCCTTTATACCTTCGTTAATCTCCCGCTCCCTCTCACGGTTGCATTCAAGAAGCGTCTTCGCTCCAATTTGATCTCACTGGTATGGACGGGGGCAGCCGCTGGTCTCTTGGGAGACTCTCACGCTCCTGTTCGAGCAGGGGGTCTGGGGGCGCCAGACATGGAATGATATCACTCTTGCGCCCAGGCACAATTCACATTCCACTGGGTTTTTCCGACGCCGTTCCTGGCGCATGTGGCCCCGGAGTGCAACCTGGGGGACCCGACTCCATTGGCTATGGTGATGTTTCGCTCGCAGAACCGCCCGCGGGCGGGGATAGACACGGTCGGCAGCACGGTATGGGCATGGCAGACGCTCTGCCGATGAGCGGGTCTGGACACTCTATTTGCGCCCTCAGTGCCGCTCACGGGCCACCCGGAACTGCCCTTCGTGAAGGAGGCGGGGGTCTGCCCGCGGTTGCGCAACTTGCAGGTACAGACGCTGGGTCGGGTATTCCCAGAGGGGGTTTTCATAGACTTGGACACTGCTCTGGGTGATGAGCATACGGGACTCTTGGATAGGATAACTTATTTTCAGCTACGGGCGGCTATGCGGGCGAGGTTTGCCTCTTTCCCGCTGACTCCACCCACGTTTCATGTATTGGAAGCATTCTTATCAAACCCTTCACCTTGTAAACTCATAACACGTCTGTACACTGGTATGCAGTGAGACTACCCTGTGCGTGTGCCCCTGGCTCAGGCTGCTTGGGAGGAGTGCCTGGGTGTGCCGTTTGAGGAGGGTGTGTGGGCCTACTGCTGCGCGCAATCTAGGGACCTGTCGCCCAACTACAGACTTCGATTAGTCCATTTCAAGTTTCTCCACAGACTTTATAGAACCCCGGTGTAGATGTGTAGGGCGGGGCTAAGCGCGGAGGCGTGCTGTGTACGATGTGGGACGTCTGAGGCCTCTTTCATGCACCTCGCATGGGAGTGCCGGGAGGTTGCGAATTACTGGGGGTGTGTGCTCGATGTTCTAGATGAAATGTTGGAGTATAGGATTGAGCGCACCTCGTTATTTGCCCTGCTAGGCTATGTTAAACCTTTATCTAAGAGCATCAGGCGACTCGCTGCTATGATGTTGCTGCTGGCAAAGAGGCGTGTTGCTATCTGCTGGGGCCTTAGGTGTAGGCCGCGGTGAGAGGACTGGCTGTCGGATGCAGCATTTTGCCATACACAGTTGTCTGAGTATTGGGATCTGATGCCCACGCAAGCGTGGCCCCTGGATATATGGGAACCCCTGCGAAGGTTTCTGAAAGAACAACGTAGTGACCAAGCCCAAGACCCTGCGGTAGAGGGGTAGACGAGAATGTGATGTGATGGGCGTCTGATGGGGAGGATACCCCTCTACCACCTGTGCCCCAACAGCTTTCTCTTTTGCTGCTTCGATATGGCCAGAGAGGTTCCCCCCATTTCCCCCCTACCCTCTCCCCTTACCCCTCCTTTTCCCTGGATGCTTAGTTGTATCTCTTCTGTTCAATGCGACTACATCGGACCGTGCTGAGCATTGAAGGCCGGAAGACAGGTTGGACTTCATGGACTAAAAGAGTGCCCAAGGGGCACTTTTGTAGGCTCTAACAGGATAATAATGTCTTGTACCATTGTTCAGACGGTGTGCTTCCTGGTTCACTCTTATGCTCATGCTCTTCCTTTCTGTAATGTGCCGCTGCTTGTATGTGTTTGAACTTACCAATAAAGGTTTTTGAAACTCAAAAAAAAAAAAGGTCACCCCTAGGTTATTTCATGGGTCACATGGCCGCAATGTTGCTGGTTCTCTGTCCAGCACTACCTCTACAGAAACCATCATGCTTCCTCCTGTAGAACAGTCGCCCACCGCTGGGTCTAACAGAATAAACAAGATTCTTCCACTGTGCTACAGATGTGCAGTGTGATACATGTCTCCAAGCGGACCGAAGAAACAGGGTGGAAATTAAATGACAAATCACAACAGAGACAGCCCACTAACCCGAACGGCTATTAAAAGGCTTTAAAAGCCCCCTGGGGGCATTAGAGGAGACCCAACACACTTCACGGCTTGCCTCGCTGCTTCACTGCCAAATAGGATCTCTCCTCAGCCTCTCTCCCAACACCAGTCACAGGAAAAGGGTACACCTGAAATAACACATGCACAAGAAGGGTGTCCAAGTTTAACTTTAGCCAGGACTTTAAGTGGGATGAAAAAACTGGGGGGTCTCTAAAAGGGGAGTGACAAACCTGATAAAGGGGTGTGGCTAACCCAATGAGGGGCATGGCCCAAATCATTGAACCTAGCATTGTGTACTTAAGAAAATCAAGAGGTATCACTCAGCAAAGGATGATTAAAGAAAGCCCAGTGTGTGGGGTACATGTTTGCTTCTAATGTGTGTGAGTAAGTTGGTTATTGAAGTGCAAGCACTTCCCTTGTGGCTGGATTCCACTGTAGTGTGCAGGCCGGTCACTCCTTCTGACAGAGCAGAGCAGGGTCACACTGGTGTTTGGATTCTGCTGGTCCTCTACTGGGAGCTCTGACTCCAGTGGACAGAGTAGGGTCATGGTGGTCTCTTCCGGTCCCTGGTGGTTCCGACGATCTGATTTCCTCTTTGGCTGGCATGACGATGCTGTTGCTGCTCTGGCGTTACAGAACGGGAATGGAAATCCAGAGAGAAACTGTCTCTCTTTAAAGGATCCCCTTCTTGCCTCAACACTCACCTGGTGTGATGTCACCTACAACTGCTCCATTAGTGAAAAGTGAGCATGCGCACATGTTTTTCACACTAGTGCGCATGCTTACTCCAAAGCTACCACTCGTGCAAAAACCGGACCGTCTATGCCAGGACACAAAAACACAGCCCGATAGGGACCCGTTTCGAGGCCCCCTTTTAGAAACTGCCGGTGCTCAGCACCGGCAAGACCCGGCCCACTTAAAGCCCTGACTTTGGTGATGGTTTGTTACCAAATATTCATCATGAATTACAGACTATAAAAGCTCTACCTGCCATACAGACTGCCAAGCGCTGAGAAGCCTAAAATAAACATGACTTGCATGCAGAGCCCGGGGACACCATTGTACTGCATAAAAGATGCTTAGTGTATATGTATGTGTCTAGGCAGTCACAAGATCACACTCCCGCCCCCACCGTGCTCACCACGGCCTCTGCTTACAATGAACCCTGGTCCTCGCCTCCACCTGCCGATCCCAGAACCCACGTGGGCCCCACTCCCGGAGTGTCGTCACCTTGGGGGAAAGGACGGCGCGGCGGGTGACGGAGGCAGGTATTGTCAGCAGGGCAGAGGGGAAGCTGGTGCTCCCTGGTGTGGTTAATTGTGCAAGGCCGAGACCGAAGGGGGGGCAGAGCAGAGGCCGGCACCAGGAGAGCGCTTCAGCACGTGCATGATGACAAAGGATTAGGAGAATGCTGGATTGGTTTCAGAAAATCGTCATCTGAATAACCTGCATTTTACAAAACATACATGCGCATATATTAAAAAAATGTCAGTTTTTAAAGAACCTGAATGGACCTGAGCGGGACCTATGACCTCCAGGGCCCCCTGCCGCTCTCGCTCCCGCCTCCTAGCTGAGCTTCCCTTCCCCCTCCCCTATTTAATGGCGGCCGCTGCTCGGGTGTATGAGCTGGACCTCTGACCTCCTGGCCAGGGTCCCGCTCTCCACCCAAGCAGCTCTGCTGTAGCCTTGCCTGCCGCTGCCCCAGACACCTCTCTCCCTGGTAGGTGTTCGAGGCCCTTCTCCACCCGCAGGCTCCTGCCGGCGCCTCATCCCTGGTGGTCCAGTGGGAGAGCCTTGCTCTTCCGCTGTGCCCCTGTTGTCTGTCTGCCTCGTTGTGCCCGTTTTGTCTTTGTGTCTACTCTCTGTCTTTTTACTGTATTGTGATGTAATTTCTGTGCCCGTTCTGTCCTCGTGTCTTGCTCTGTCTGTTCACTGTATTGTATTGTGATTCCTGCGCCTGTTTTGTCTGCGACTCCGTTTTCTGCCCATATTTTCTTTTTTGCCTGTGCCCCGGTTTTTTCCTCTGTGCCCGTCCCTCGCCTCCCTTTTCCTGCCGCTCCTCCCCCATGGCCCCTCCCCCCTGCCACTCTCGCTCCCGCCTCCCAGCTGAGCTTCCCTCCCCCTTCCCTATTTGATGGCGGATGCTGCGTGTCCGCGCTGCGGGCGCGCTGCTGGCACACCGAAGGCTCGCCAAGGGCAAGCCCATCTGCGCCCGTCCGCAACCCAATTGCGACCAGCTCCAGAGACCCTGGATCTCCGACCATCCACCACTACGACACAGCTGCCCTCCTCGCACTCAACCCCGGAAGGAACACCAATTGCCAGCTGGCCATGCCGAACACCACCCACGGCCAGTTCTCCTGCCTCCACGGGCCACCAGACCTTCACCACCCTCCACACCCCCACGGGCACCACCCCTACGTCGGACGCCAACACCACCAAAGCCCTGAAGTGCATCCTCCTCAACGTGCGCTCCCTGCACAGATACGCCATAGAGACTTGGGACCTCCTCGATACCCTCGCCCCAGACGTTGCCTTCTTCACAGAAACCTGGACCTACGTCTCCTCTGTCCCCGACATCGCCACCACCATCCCCGACGGATAAAAGATCCAGAGGAAAGACCGCCCGACTGCCCAGGAGGAGGACTCGTCATCGCACACAAGAGCCCCCTCCGACTCACCACCTCTTCTGCGAGCGACTGCCCATCCACCACTGAGCACCTCCATTTCCAGATACAGACCAGCTCCACATCCACACTATGCGGCTTGCTCGCCTACAAGCCCCCTGGACCGTGAACCGCTTTTGCCACCACCATCGCTGACCTCGTCGCACCCCACGCCATTGCCTCCATGAACTACATACTCATCAGGGACCTCAACTTCCACCTCAACAACCTCAACGACCCCAACTCCTCCACCCTCCTGGACAACCTCGCTAACCTCGGACTGAAACAACTCGTCACCACCCCCACCCACAAGGCAGGACACACCCTCGACCCCATCTTCATAGGAGGAAACAACATCCACTTCAGCCACACCACGCAACCCCCCTGGAGGGACCATCACTAGGTACACTTCCACGTCAACAAACCCACCGCCCCCAAACCTGCAACCCGCCCACCGCAAAGGAACTGGAGCAAGGTCACTGAGGAGCACTTCAACTCCACCCTCTACCACAATGCCCCCTCCTCCTCGACTGAAGCCAACCTCGCAGCCAAAGACCTACACAGATGGATCTCAAACTGCGCAGACAAACTCACATCCCTCCGCATCCCCGACAGAAAACGCCCAAGGAAGGCCACCTGGTTCACCGCCGATCTCCAAGAATCCAGGCGCACCTGCAGATGTCTCAAAAAGAATTGGCGAAACAGAAAAACGCTGGAAGACCGCACCACATACAAGAATGCCATGACAGAATACCACCATCAGATTAACTAAACGAACCTTCATCCAGAGCAAGATCTCAACCAACGTCGGCAACTCGAAGGAACTCTTCAGCATCATCCAAGAATTCACCAAACCCCCCAGCGAGGCAACAGACATCACCCCTTCCCAGGGCCTCTGCAACAAGCTCAGCTCATCCTTCCATCTGAAAATAAAGCCCCTCTACGACAACTTCATCGAACGAACTCTGGACTCTGAAACCACCCCCCCCTCCAACAACACCAGGCAACCCACCATCTCCGCCTGGACCCCAGCCACCACTGAAGACACTGAATCGACCATGAAAGGCATCCACTCAGGAGCACCCATGGTCCCCTGCCCTCCGCACATCTTCCACAAAGCCGCCGCCATTGCACCAGAACTACAACGCACCATCAACACCACCTTCGAAACCGGCACCTTCCCCAAAGACTGGAAACATGCAGAAGTCAAGCCCCTGCTCAAGAAGCCCTCGGCAGACCCTTCGGACCTCAAGAACTACCGACCCATCTCCCTCCTTCCCTTCGCGGCAAAAGTCACCAGAAGACTGTCAACGCCCAACTAACGAAATTCATTGAAGAGAACTCTATCCTTGACCCCTCCCAATCCGGATTCCGCAGCAACCACAGCACCGAGACCACCCTCCTCGCCGCTACAGATGACATCTGCACCCTCCTCAACCAAGGCCACACCACAGCCTTGATCCTACTCGACCTCTCCGCAGCCTTCGACATGGTCTCCTACTGCACACTCGCCACCAGACTCCATGACGCCAGCATACGGGGAACCGCCCTCAAATGGCTCCGCTCCTTCCTCACCGGCAGGACCCAAAGAATCAGAGTGTCACCCTTCCTCTCCGAACCCACCGAGATCAACTGTGGAGTGCCTCAAGGATCATCACTCAGCGCTCTTCAACATCTACATGGCCCCCCTCACCACCATCGTCAGACAGCAAGGACTCAACATAGTCTCCTACGCTGACAACACCCAGCTCATCCTCTCCCTCACCAAGGTCCCTGTCACCACCAGACTCAGCTTCCAGGAAGGAATGAAGGACGTTGCATCCTGGATGAGCAGCAGCTGCCTGAAGTTCAACTCGGAGAAGACAGAGGTCCTCGTCCTCGGTCCCTCCCCCACCGCATGGGACACCACCTTGTTGCCCACCGCCCTCGGCGGCCCGCCCACCCCCACCGACCATGCCCGGAACCTCGGCATTGTACTCAACTCCTCCCTCTCCATGACTCGACAGGTCAACGCCATCGCCTCCACCTGTTTCAACACCCTCTGCATCCTTCGCAAGACCTTCAAATGGATCCCCCCCTGAATCAAAGAAAAAACACCACCCACGCACTCATAACCAGCAGACTGGACTACGGAAATGCCATCTATGCCGGAATCAACAAGTCTCTGCTCCGCAAACTCTAGACCATACAGGATACTGCAGCCAGAATCGTCCTCGGCATCCCTCGACAAGAACACATCACCCAACACCTGTAAGACCTCCAATGGCTCCCCGTCGAGAAGAAAGTAACCTTCAAGATACTCACCCATGCCTTCAAATGCCTCCATAACACCGGACCCCAATACCTCAACAAGAGAATCTCCTTCCACGTACCCAAGAGAAACCTACGATCCACCGACCTCGCCAAAACCTGTGCATCCGCAGAGCCAGAACAGGCAGAAGAGCCTCCTCCTACATCGCGGCAAAGACCTGCAAGGAGCTCCCGATCGACATCAGACGTGCCCCCTCTCTGAACATCTTCAGGAAGACACTCAAGACCTGGCTCTTCGACTGAACAGAGCAGCTTACCCCCCACCCCCCAGTGCCTTGAAACCCTCACAGGTGAGTAGCGCGCTTTACAATTCCCTGATTGATTGATTGATTGACATATAGTATATGTGAAGAGTGAAATATAATGTTTATTAGCATGCATTCTCCTTTCTTACGTCATTGTGACAGGCAGTCTGAGACAATAAAAAGCACTTTCTCATGCCAATGATATACTACTGTAATAACACTGAATCTGACCTGGCGCTGTAAGTACTAATGTGTGGGTGGGTGAGCTTGTACACCTAATAGCATTCACTTTGATTCAGGCTTCTGTGTTTTTGGGCCACAATTATTTTCACTGGCACTGTATAATTGTGTTCATGTTTGTGTTCCTACTGCACAAAATGTAGAGCCACATAAAGCTACATTACCCCCTCATGGGTCCTCCCCGTCCCAGTCCTTACTACATGAGGCAGTCCTGCCTCCACCCAGCCAATCAAAATGCCAGAATTCAAAAGCTTACATAAGCCCCTCCCACCTACCGCCATGCCTGTTTTTTTTCTGCTCCGACGGCGGTCGGAACGCTGGTGCTCCCGGTTCCTGTCTCTGTTTCCGGTTTTCCTCCACTTTGGTTGTGGTGCCGTGAGTGTTTTATGTTTCTTTATTGTCACTTATGTTTGAAATGCTATTTCTGTCGGCGCAGCCGCTCCAGTGCTCCGGTCATCCGCTCTCCTGTGCTGAGGTAAGGACGCTCCCCGCGCATGTGCTGGGCTGGGGCGGGGAGCTCTCCTGGTGTCCTGGCCTCGGGTCGTTCTGGCGCTGGTGCTTGCAAGCAGCGTCCGGCCCCCGCAGCCATGTTTGAAGTACGTGGCTGTGGGTGGAGACTGCAGGGCTGCCCTTTTTGTATATTCCAGGTCTCAAGTTGCGAGACTTGCTGTCTAAAGGGCGGTATTTAATGGAGGTTGCTGGGCACTTCCTTTTTTGTATATTGTGTGTTCCCATGAGGTGTACTCCTTTCTGCTCATCAAGAGTGAGGGGGCTTCTTCTCCTGTGCCTGCGAAGGCGATTTCCAAGCAGCATAGTGTCCTGGACCTACATGAGGACGATGTTTTGCAGATTTCTAGGGCTGATTTACAAGACTTGATCAATTCAGCTGTCCAGTCTGCACTGCTGGAGCCTGCGGCGAAAAGGGCTAAGGATGATGAGGAGGACATGGACAATTCCCCTAAGGGAAAGTACGTCCAGGGCAAGGTTTTTTCTGATATACTGGTCCATTTTTGGGAGGTGCTTGGTTTTGACCCTAAGACCCTGGCTGATGAGGGGTTTTACGCACAATATAGTTCCTCTGTGGTGGATGACCTTCCCTTCCATGATGTCCTGAAGGATATCTTGACTAAAGAATGGCTTGAGGTGGATAAGCAGGGTATTCCTCGCTTTCTGGGGAAGCGGTATCGCCTGGTGGACTTTGACTCCCAGTTTCCAGCGATTCCAAAGGTCAATTCTCTTTTGTCCTCTATGGCTTCCGCCTCCTCTTCCTCTTTGTCATCGGAGGAGGCTTCCCTGACAGATCCGGTGGAGCAGAAGGTGGAGTCTGCCCTCAAACGTTCTTATGCCGCTTCTCACTTTGGAGTGCATGCTAGCACTTATGCGGCCTATGCCTCGCAGGTCCTGCTGAAGGATTTTGAGAAATTGTTTGACTATCTTCAGGTTCAGGGGGACCCTACTCCTCTGTTGGCTCAAATGGAGGTCTTGGTGCAATTCCTCTCGGATGTAACTTTTGATTCCTTGTGGGCCTTCTCCTCAGCTGCTGGGGCGGCGGTGGCTGGTAGGAGGTCTCTCTGGACAGAACCTTGGCGTCTTGAGGCTGCGCAAAAGGCCTTGCTCCATAAGCTGCCTTTTGAGGGTCCTCGTCTCTTTGGGGATGCCTTGAATGCGATGGTGCAGCGCTCTGCGGAGGAAAAGAAGTTGTTGAAACCTTTTCAGCCTGCGCCTAAGAAAACATCTTTTTTCCATAAGCAGGGTTTTCAGGGGGCTTTGTCTTCTCAGCCCTTTCGTGGTCGGGCCCCTGGTCGGGGGGCCGCGTTCCATTATACGTCCTGGCCTCAGCAGCAGCAGCAGCAGAATCCCTCTGGTGCAGGACAGAAGTGACTATGCCGTTGTGGGGGCTCGACTCCGTTTGTTTCAGGACCGTTGGTCAGCTCTAGTTTCCGACCAGTGGGTCTTGTCTGTCATCAGGTGGTGTTACCAGATTCCCTTTCGGGGCCCTCCCCCTCTGGATTGTTTTCTGGTTACCCCGTTGTCAAGAGAACCCGTGCGATGGTCTGCCATGTTGTCCGGCGTCGCCAAGTTGTTGCAGAAGAGGGCGGTTGTGCCAGTTCCAGTGGAGGAAGTGGGTCTGGGGTTCTATTCCCATCTGTTTCTGGTGCCATAGCCAGATGGTTCCTTCCGCCCAATACTGAATCTTCGTTCCCTGAACAAGTTGGTGCGGTTGGATCATTTTCTGATGGTCACGTTACAGTCCGTCATTCCCCTCAACCAGGAGGGCGATTTTTTGGCTTCTCTGGACTTGGAAGACGCCTATTTTCATGTTTCAGTCCATCCTGCCAGTCAGCGGTTCCTGAGGTTTGCGGTCCAAGGGAAGGATTTCCAGTTTCAGGTTCTGCCGTTCGGCCTCTCCACTGCTCCCAGGACTTTTACCAAGGTATTGGCTCCTGCTGTGGGGGTTTTGCAGCATCGGGGTTTCTCCGTGTTTCCCTATATTGATGATTGTTTGATCTCTGCTTCCTCCTTTCCTAAGGCTCTTCTGGTGGTGGAGGCTACGTTGACCCTGTTCCAGGATCTGGCGTTCAAGGTGAATCTGGCCAAGTCTCATCTGGATCCTGTTCAGAGACTTCAGTTCATCGGGGGTCTGTTCGACACCTCTCTGGGGGCGGTGTTTCTCGCTCCTGTTCGGATCCTATCCCTGAAGACTCTGTTGCGGGATCTGTTGAGTCGTCCCTCTGCCCCGGCTCGTGTTTGGTTGCGGGTCCAGGGATTGATGGCTGCCACCACTGCTGTGGTTCCTTGGGCTCGCCTCCATCTCAAACCATTGGTGACTCATCTGTTGGCTCAGTGGGATTCTTCCTGGGTGAATTACGAGACTCTGGTTCCTCTCTCTCCTGCTCTGGTTCGGGACTTGGACTGGTGGCTTTGCACTCCCAATCTGGAGAAGGGGGTGCAGTTTTGTCTTCCACCTCCCCTTTTGTTGACGACGGATGCCAGTCTTTGGGGTTGGGGGGCCACGTTTGGGTCCTTGGAAGCCAAGGGTCGGTGGTCTCGTGGGGACAGCGCCCGTTCCTCGAACTGGCGAGAGTTGGCGGCCGTCTGGGAGGCGGTGCAGTTCTTTCAGGTTCATCTCCACGGGACGAATCTGTTGGTTCGTACCGACAATCAGGTGGCTCGTTGTTACTTGAACCGTCAGGGGGGGACCAAGTGTGCGTCTCTGAACCTGCTGGCCTCCATGATTTGTGCTTGGGCAGAATCTCATCTGTTGGCCTTGAGGGCGGTGTACATTCTGGGTCAGTTGAATTTTCATGCGGACGCTCTGAGCCGCAATCTTCCGTCCTCTGTTCTGTACCATCTCTCTCTTCCTCTGTTCCAGTCCCTTTGTCTTCGGTTCAGGACTCCCTGGATCGATCTCTTTGCCTCTCCTCACAACGCTCTTCTCCCCCGGTTTTGTTCGGAGGTGATGTGTCCTCAGGCTTGGGCGGTGGATGCTCTTTCGTTTCCCTGGCCTTCGGGCCTTCTGTATGCCTTCCCTCCCATTCCCCTCCTCCCGAGGGTGCTTCAGAAGATTCGGGGGGGAGAGAGTTTTGGTCCTGCTGATTTCTCCTTTCTGGCCTCGCCGCCTTTGGTTTCCTCTCCTGTTGTGGCTGGCGGAGGGTCGGTTTGTCCGGCTTCCTTTGGTTCCGGCTCCTCTTCGGTTTCCACTCCTGTCTCTGCCTTGTCTTCGTCGTTTGCAGCTGACGGCTTGGCTCTTGAGCGGTTGACCTTGGAATCTTTGGGCTGTTCGTCTGTGGTGGCTCGTGACATCCAGTTGTCACGTCGTCCTTCGACCCTTAAGTGCTATGGTCGTCATTGGGGCTCCTTTGTCTCTTGGTGTCCTTCCCGTGGGGTGGATCCTGTGCTGGGGGGTCCTGCTTCTATTTTGGATTTTCTCAGGGATGGTTTTTTAAAGGGCCTTTCCCCTTCCACTTTGTCTGGTCAGTGGGCGGCGGTTCGTGCTTGTCGGGGTCCTGGGGCCTCCTTGGAGGCTGTTGCTCCTTTGGTGAGTCGGCTTCTTCAGAGCTTTCGGCTTCGTCGGCCGGTCTCTCCCTTGCTCATGCCTTCTTGGGATTTGCCTACTGTTTTGCGGGGTCTGCAGTTGCCCCCTTTTGAGCCATTGATGGAGGCGGATTTGTTATGGTTGTCCGCTAAGGTGGCTTTTTTGCTGGCCATCACCTCCGCTCGCCGGTTGGGTGAGTTGGGTGCCTTACTCATTTCGTTTCCTTATTTGCAGTTCCTGCAGGATCGGGTTGTTTTGCGGCTTGATCCGGCTTTTCTGCCTAAGGTTTCTTCCAGTCTTCATTTGCAGCAGGAGGTGATACTTCCTGATTTGCCTGCTGAGGGGGATTCCCCTGTTCCCCCTTCCTTGGATGTTCGCAGGGCTCTCCAGATTTACCTCCAGCGTTCGCTGGAGTTTTGGATTTCTCCTGCCCTGTTTGTCTCCTGTGGGGGTGTGGCTAAGGGGAAGAAGGTTTCTACGTTTACGATCAGTCGGTGGGTGCGTTTGGCGGTTTGCCAATCCTATAAGTCTTTGGATCTGCCTCCTCCGTCTCAGGTGCAGGGTCGTTCGACGCGTTCTGTGTCTGCTTCCTGGGCTGAGGCGGCGGGGGTCTCTATCCAGGAGATTTGTAGGGCGGCCACCTGGCAGTCCCATCACACATTTGTGCGACATTATCGGCTTGATGTTTTACATGCTTCTGCTGACAGTTTTTCTGTTGGCGTCCTGAACGCTGTTGTTCGTTGATCAATTCTTGATTAAAGTTTTGTACTTTTGCATGGATCCCTGGTGTCCTGCGTTTTTTCTTGGTTCTCTGCTTGTGAGTTCCTCACGTAGTAAGGACTGGGACTGGGAGGACCCATGAGGGGGTAATGTCTTGTTACTTACCAGTAATCTTCATTACCCCGATTAGGGTCCTCCCCGTCCCAGTCTTCTTCCCTCACTCCCTCTCGCGGCTTCATCACCTGTCAGCCTGTAACTGCTGTGTAGCTTTACCACTGTCCTTTGCTTAATCAACATTCTATTCATGACAAGTGGACAAATCTGCAAATTCTAATTCTAATCAGGGCCCATTGTTAGTCGCAGCTTGCGCATGACAAACTCCTCCCTTCTTTAGGCGACTTATTTTTAACCCTCGCTAAGTGTTTCTCCTAAAAGTCTACATTCAAATCACTACAAGACTCGTTTTTTCTACAGACGAGCAGCATTCGACAGTATTCATTTACTGTTTATTACAAATTTCCCGGTTTTAAATATATGTTCATGTATTCAAGCCTACTACCTAAAATAAACATGGAATATAAAAAATAAACTGGTACATTGCTTCGTCGGGGTTCTGTTGACATTTACAGATGCTGGTGGCACAGTAAACTGACAGTACACCGTCACTTGGCATGCATAATACATATGCACACATATGTAGCTATTGATGCCACCTTGTCCGCTCTGACCAGGAGCTGGCGCTTAACCTACACGACTGAAGAGGACACAAAATGCATACGTGTGCCTTGAGTCGCTGACCAGCGATCAAGGCACGCTTGTATTCAGATCTGATGTAACTGCGGCACATATGGTGAAAGCCCCAATGGGCGCCGCACCAGGGCCTGTGTTATTCTGCCGGAGCAGCGCCTTCTGCTGCTGAGCTGAAAGCAGCAGTTCCGGGCAGTGGGAGCTGTGGCTGAGCAGGGAGGGGAAGAGGGCGTTCAGTTTAAGATTGCCAGTCTGAAGCCGGGGATCATTCAAGCTCAAATGTGACACCACAAAGACAATCCAACCTGCGTTAGCAGTATCCCTCTTTAACGGCCAACATTATAGCGCCTAAAAGAAATTAAGTGAGTAATAAAGCTCAGATGGTTAATGCACCCTCATTCCATAAATGAGTACAAACGAGCCAAGAAATATTAATCCCACGAACGGTGCCCGTTCGTGCCTGTAACCATAGATAGCGGTTTTATGGATATTATACTACTGTTGTTGCATTTATATAGCGTTTACTGCCCCATGTGAGGCACTGAACTTTTATGCAAACACAAAGATTATCTGTAAAGACTGAGGGCGGTATCTTTAACTTAGTGCCCAGCGTGTCATGTCCCCACTAAGCCTTCTGTACCAGTCAGGAAGGTGAAAATGAGGGAAATAACGATAAAATGGAAAGAGATGGAGACTGAAAGAGAATGAAAAGGAAAAGAGGGTGAGAGAAAAAAACAAATTGTCTCATACGGGAAAACAAACATCAGTACAGCTGGTATACCATTTAGACCTCGGTGTTTGGGCGCAGGGGATGGGGGCTTATTTTGTGGGCAAAGCATGAGAGCAGTGCAGCAGATGCAGTTGCACAAGGGCCCAGAACCCCGAGAGGGCCCACTGGACCACGACAATTGCTGTACTCCATTACCCGAGCAGCAAATAGAAGCTCGTTTTCTTTGCTCCCTGGGGGCCCTTGGCACCTTCCTATGGCTCTCGAGCCAGGGCAGCCACCGCTCTTGGCGCCACCATGTTGTATATCTGGAACCGAAGGAATCCGGCTCCTTCACATGGAGTCTAGAGGTGCCCTCGGTGCCAAGCTTGCATACAGGAGGGCTGTGGTGCCATGCTGTGCCAGGAAAGCACCTAGATTCTGGCTGGACTACTGCTTCATTTATGCAGGAAGCTTTTGGCGCCAACCATGCCAGGGCAGCTCCCACATTGTGCGTTGTGTACAGCCTTGGTTATGGAGAGGGCATCGGTGCCAGCCAGTGCTTGGACTGCACCTGGACATCTGGCCCACATCAGTTACAGAGGAGGGCTTCATTGCCTGCCCCAGAGGGGACCACTCACTCATACCGGCTTGCTTCATTTATACAGGGGGCTTTCGGTGCCAGCCAGTGCCAGGGCAGCTCCTAGCTATGGGCTTGCGTGCCACCTCAGATATCCTTGGTGCTAGCCCAGCTCTTAGTTTCAGGCTTTCCTATCGCTCCAGTTACGCAGAGTGATTCTTTGCCAGGGCAGCTCCAAGTGCCTATACTCCATACACTAGAGGGGTGCACACAGACAGCAATCTGTGCCACATGGGCGCACACAGGCTGGTATACTCCAGACACAAAAGGCCTCCAGTGTAAGACTGCCGTGACAGCTCTTATACCATTGAATGTGTTGTATATTTTTCCTGGAGATGCACACACATGGGGGGTAGGGGGTGTCACTGTGTGCCTGACCTCTGCCGCCAGGGCTCTGATCACACCCACGAGGAGAGCTGATGAGCCCACACCTGCTGGATCCACACTTTAAACCAGAAGTGTCTACTCGGGTGCCAAGTCTGAAAAGCATATTCGAAGGGTGTACCTCACTAGCGGATGACGAAGGAAAAAGAAAAGTCCGAACACAGACGAGTGTCGGGGAGTCCCTGCCTCCGGGGTGTGCGCTATTGCGGCCCTGGGCTGACCCCAAGCCTGGCTGCCACTTTCCCAGAGAGACAGGAAATTCCAAAAGTGGCTGGCCACAAACGGCAGCAATTCCAGAAATATCGACGGACCGCCATGGGATTTCACCAGAGTTTGACCCTTTAAAGCAACATTTGGACCCTAAAATAATAAACCACAAAAACACCCAGTGCGTCAATCCCAGCCTTGGACTTTGCTAATAGCAATCTAAATGGAACCCCCTTTATCGGCCTGGGAAGGAGGAGGCGCCGCATAGGCGCCTGTGGAAACCAGATTCAACATATTTCTGCTACACATGCATGGACCCAAAGAGAAAGGTTGCTGCCTAGCTCATACATTCAGGTCAAGTTAATATCCGAATACAGCACACGCAAGGTGAGCGGAGTAGAGGAAGTGGCACATATTTTACGTAGTTTCCAAAACAATGGCCAGAATTTGAGGTCGGGGTCTGGCAAACCTCCAACCGGAAACCTGTCTTCTGCAGCCGTGGAAGCGGTCCAGGCACTAATCCATGAAGGGTTAATGCACGCACTGTGGGCCCGCCCATGCGAACTCCCCTTCAAACATCTGAAGATGTAAAGGTTAAACAAACCCCGGGAGAAAGGTCAGGGGAAAAAGTCACCTCCGCTTCCATGCATATGTCTCGCATTTAAATGCGAGACCTATGGCATTGGAAACAAACGGCCGCCATTTTCCCAGCTGCTGCAAAAGTGAAAGCGGGCATGGCGCGCTGCATGTAAGCAAAGCATGTCCTTGTGCTTGAGGTAGGAGAAACTCAATAAAGGAAATAGTACACCTACTGTGTAACAACCAAGTAAAGGGGCCAGTAGCCATGGGAGGTTACAAATGATGACATGGCCGTACTAAGGAGGGACTAACAAGCCTATTAAGGAATCAGATGGCAGCATTTATAAAGAACAAAGACACAAGCCAATGAAAAATATGGGCGGGGCTTCTCTCCCGTACTGAACTACAACAGATCATCGCCAGAGCAGCGCTTGCGCACTGGCTCAGGCTCGACCTAAAAAAGTAATGATACATGACAGTACGGGACGTGCAAAAATGCACACAAAGGAGGACCAACTGGGTTGGTTTCCCTCTGCCAATTCAGTGTGCACTGCAATTACATGTGAGCATTGCAAACATCAAAACACCATGGACCCAATTCACAAAGGTAAAGTGAGACAAAAGTCTAACTTTACGACTTTTGGCATTCACAAAGGGCATTTACTACTCGTAAATGCCCTTTGTGAATACTAAAAGTTGAACTTTACGATTTCGAGTATTCACAAAGAGCATTTACGAGTAGTAAATGCTCTTTGTGAATACCAAAAGTTGTAAAGTTAGACTTTCATCTCACTTTGCCTTTGTGAATCGGGCCCAGTGAGTTCTCACTCCAACGCACTAATTATGGTGAACACTTTTGGGTGTGTGGAGAATCACCATGCAATTTAATCCATACACTCTCTTATCCTAACTATGGGAGATTTATACACTATGGAGGAGTCAACGAGGGGAGCTTTGTAGTCAAACACTGCAGAAAAAGGAATGCAAGTAGCTCATGGTTAAACGAGGAATTATGCTATGGGACCATAAACTTGAGGGAATCACATCACTGCAAGTTACTTCGTCAAATGACCCACCATATATTTGCACCTCCCTGCAGTAAAGGTAGCCGATTTGCAGTGCTTATCTTTCATCTCGGCAGCGCAGATCAGTGGTGCCCGAGTGATGTCACACGCGAATATGTCTGGGAAACGAAGTTCTATGGGGAGGTTTGCCTGCGCGAATAACGGTAGCAACCCGGCTGACCGAAAACTTTAATAATTCGTACAAAACCATGAGTGTAAGGGTATTGGAGGCTTAACCCTAACAGAGCACCTTTTTTGTCTGGTGTGTGTGGTACTATTACTTTGCAGCATGTGCAGGAGATCTCTTCAATGGGGCCTGGTGCATAACCCTGGGAAATGTAGTTCTGCTATGGAAACATGTTGGGGCTATAATGAATTTTCTGAGAAATGAGTTACAGCACTGGAGTTTCATAACGTAAAATATAAAATACTGGTCTACAGATATTTTTGAATGAAACATGTTCACAGAATAGACTTTGTGATGGCCCCTCGTAGATCCAGGGTAGAAATCATAATATGCCCAGTGCAGATGGCCGGGAAACATAATCCTGCAGATGGGAATCCTTATGGATAGTGTGTTCTTGCCCCAAATATGGAAACATATACTATTTTAAACTAACAAAACCCCTGAAATTTACCAGTTATAGTTATGTCAAGTAACATTAAGATGTGCATGGAAAAACCTAACACAAACCCTTTACATGATGTACGAACAAAAGTACATTTTTGAAATTAACTGGAAAGTATATTCATTTTGATGAAGATAAATTGTGCCAAGGCTATGTAACAGATGCAATTGTAGATTGATAATAGCTGCAACTAATAGCCATTTTGAGGCTTCCCTAGCCTTGGACATGAGATTACATTCCATATAATTTATTTATGTATTTATTTACTTAGCTGAAGTTTTTGTAAAGTGCTGAGCACCACCTAGAATATTTTTAGAGCATTCAGGAAGGGGATACAAGACTAAGAGCCTGATTTAGATCTTGGTGGACTGGTTACTCCATCACAACGGTGATGGATATCCCGGCCGCCGAAATCTAAATCCCATTATATCCTATGGGATTTATATTTCAGAAGACGGGATATCCGTCACTGTTTTGACGGAATAACTTGCCTGCCAAGATCTAAATTAGGCTCTGAGCTGTAGATAAATCTTCAGTTTATCAAATCCATAAATTGGATGAGACTGACGAAAGAGATGGGTGTCCTTGAGTTATGACTATAAAATGCATTACAATACTCAGATCTATATGTTTAGATTGGAGGCTCAGGAAGGAGAGCAGGATTATGAGCATTGAAAAATGTAGCCTTCAAATGTTGAGGTTCCTGCTTCATATGAAAAGTAACAGACAATAAAAGGGGCATGGCAACTTTACCTCTGAATCCTTGGTGGTGCATCCCAGAACTCAGCATCCCAAAATGTTGTCTGGCCTTGAACCACCTAAATTCTGGATTAGACTGGAACAATGCAAAAGTGATGTTCTGAATAGGGTTGTATTTGACCAAACACTACTTTTGCACCTGTTTAGAAAGGACAGCAAGATTAATGAAGGGTTAAATTATAGATAAATGAGTATACAAGACTAATTTGTTTAAGTAACAAGGTTACTGAACAGGCTTTTAGAGATAATAATATTGATCATAAGTTGGTAAAGGCATAACATGGTATACCCACTATTCCCATAGGAACCTGGATTTACTGAAGTTGCAGAAACAGTGGTTCTCAAAGATCGTTTGACCAACACAGTAGATCATTCCAAACATATGGTCACCAAAGTACATGTATTCATTGGGTAGCCATAAATAAAATATGCCAATAATAGTTAATTTAAACATCAAATGCTTAGAAACATTAAATTCAACAATGCAGAGGCCAGGCAAAAAACCTGGTGAATTTAAGCAGATATTATTTGTAATGGTATGCTTGATTTCCCTAGGAAGCCTCTACCCTTTTCACTAGAATATATATCTGGTAGCACACTGTTATGCCATAGCAACAGTTGATAACAAAACTGGTTACCCATGGCTGCTCTGTCATAAAGGCCTTTCAAAGCCAGGCTAACAGAGCTCTCTGAAGCCTGTCACACTAGTGATGTTTGTCTGCTTTGACTGAAAGCAGAAAGCACAGCTCCAGTAGGGGGAAGGAAGGCAGGGAAGGTAGTATGGATTTATTAAGGATGGCATGTATGGCTATTGTTTCAAAGTTGGGTTAGCAAGAAGAGGTCATAATATGTATGTTTCTGCCATTACTCCTCTGCCCCTGTGTAGCAGTTGAAAGCAAGAGCAGATGATTTTGGGGGCATGCATAACATAAAGTTATAGATGGGTAAAATGGAATTACAGGGATGTTTTTCACCTCTGACTCTGAGTGACATCAAAGACAACTTGATCAAGCTTTGATCTTGTTGTCTATTTGATGTCATTCAGATCACTCAAACATCTCTGTAGTTCACTATTACCCATCTTTAATTCTATATATGATCTATATACAAAATGCTTGTCCATCACCATAATCCAGTTATAAGTAGTGCTGGTGGTGATTTGCCCATTGATACAAAGTGCTCTGGTGACAAACGAGGAGTAACATGGAACAGAGTACAGGCTGATTATATGCCTGGTTGTTTGCTACAGTTAGTCCTCTGACTCGACACTGCTTGGCCATAAGTTGCATTAAATAATGTTACCCCTGATGTATGGATTTCCTTTTGCTCTGAAATACACATCCACCTACATTGCATAGGTACATGTCTTACCTTCTTTTGGAGGGATTTGTTGCATGGTTTTCCGGGGAACCTGACCCCATGTGCCACGTACTGACCCTGAGAGTGCTGGGACAGATGAACAGACAAAATATTATAATGATATTTTAAAGCATGTACAATTTTTAGTTCATGGTGTACGCAGCTTTGGCTGCCTGGGAAACCGCATGTTGCGAAATACCTTAATGCAGGATATTTAGATGGAGTACACATACTGTAAACTTGGGGTCAACCCACAGCTATTGACTTTCATGGGCTTCTAATAATTTGATATTGCTTGGATGGGCTGTCCATCAAGGCCATGGTATTTCCTGCTGGTTAAAGTGTGGCATTTGTGATCCCACTGAGGTTTGTGGGATGTGGCTTAAGTAGTCTTTTTGTTAGGTTGAAGAAGCGACATGGTGCATAGCTTGTAATTCAGAGTCATTGTGTGTTTTTGTTTATGTATTTACTGACATGAGGACACCTATTTGCTCTTTTGTGACCTTTCTGTTTAGAATATGTGCCCTGTATGTATTTTTGCTGTAATGATAACATGCTTTATAGCTTTTTTGCTCACAAGGTTGACATGCGCACACATACGCTTTCTCACATATGCACTGAAAATACTGGCTCACTGTCAAAAGTATCTGCTATGCAATATGCTACTGTTACATGATCTGGCCTAATAGTTTTGTTTCCTAATGCTTATTATTTAAAAACAAATGTCAAAAATAAAACAATGCATAGGCAAACTTTCCATTGTAATTGCAATAATCAAAGTTTCATATAAGTAGTGGTTAGGACAGAATACTTGTAAATATTTGCCATAAAATATTGACCTAAGATGCAGAGGCGATTAACCTTGTTAAGAAACCAGAAATCGATTGTAACTTTATAATAACGCATGAGGCTGGATGTTTCACAGTGAAAGAAAGATGACCAGAGTGTCGCCAAAGGGAGGCTTTTGAAATTAAACTGATGTTGGTAAATGGTCCATATTAAGGGTCGTTTGAGCTTTCATCTGTATCAGGTTTGGTTGAGATTGCTCTACTTTGAGTATTAAGTGGTGGTTTTTAGTAAAATAAAGGAGCAATGAAGAGCAAAAAAGCATAGGCAAATAAACTAAACTGCCGCCTGTTCCATCTTTATATCAGAGGCCCACATTATTGAGAAAGCCATGGAAAGCATGGAAACCATTTCCAAATATACCACACATCTTTTAGGACAGTGCTATTTCCATGTTAAAAGCAATATTTGACCATTAGTGAGAATAGTTTTTCTCGGCCTGGAATCATCAACTATGTGTGTGTTCTTAGACAACATGGAAAAGTTTATACTTGGGTACAAGGTGAACCCTCAAAACTACAGTTTCATCAAACACTCAAAAAAGCTGTCACTTAAAATGGCCAAATACAATGCCCTGTTTTCCTTATGTTTCGCTTCCTCGTCACGCAGTCATATCATTGAGTTTTCTCTGCCAGTCATGTCTCAGCTTTTTGTAGTTTAAACAAGCATACACACGGGGAAGAAATCAATAGGACGGTTGAAATATGATGTGTAAATACTGATTTTCATCAAGAATTGACCTTGTGATTTGCACACAAATTTTCGAAAGAGATTTAAAGATTGTTTGTCTCTTTTCATTCTTCAGTGGAGGTTTGCCTACTTTGTCTATTCTTTTACTTAAATGTGAGCACTATAACTAGATCCCTTAGATTTCCTACTTCTGCTCCAAATTCCTTGGACACTTTCAGTTGACCATGAATAATAAGGAAGATGTTCCTCCAGACCTGATGTTTCCTGATTTTAGTTTGCATTACAACTTTACATGAGAATATGAAGATTTTTGTTTTTAAAAAGCCGAGAGGTCAAGGGATAAAGAACCGGAAACGGGTAAAATACTTCTTGAATTTCTACCTAAACAAATAAAAAATAAAAAGGAGATCCAACAAATAGTTATTTAGATGCTAGTAAAAAAAATGGTATTTCTGTGCCAACTAATGCAAAATATTGATTGATGAGAATATTCCAGAAAGCAAGTAACCTCTGTATCCTATGAAAACTGCATCCACATTGGACACTGCAGTATTTTTATCATACAGTATTTCTGCCATTGGAACTGGGAATTTATGAAACTCATAAAGAGATTCCTTGGAGAGAAATAAGCCATACATCTGCAGCCTACCCATGAATTAGCATTCCTCTCTAGAATGCATTTCACAACTCAGTTCAGAGAGCTGTAGTTGGTCCATGTCAGAAATGACCAGTTTATCTTCTTTTATTCTTTGCAAAATGCATCCTATTGGGTGTTAAAGGGTGGTAAAGCTCTAATACTGCTACCAGACTACAATTAAAAGGAGAAACTATTTGGACCCGGCTTGCACCAACTTTAGTTAGGGCACTATTTATTAGCGTGAGTCTATTCTGAAGCTTAATTTGGCTCTGCATTCTTGTGTCTGGGCCTACACCAATCCAAAACGTGAGGAACCCAGCTATAATGTTTGCTAACTACCGCTCTTTCATGTAGAAATTAAATTAAATAATCAAAAATGTCTTGTGTTTTGAGCATTTAGGACCACGCTGCTCTTATTCAATAAAAGTTAAGAAAATGGTCTCTATCTGGAATAAGTGATGTCTTGTTGACTAAAGCAATGGAATTTACATGAATTCCTAGAATAAATCACTCTGCAGCCTTAGGTAATCCCAAATCCACACAACCACTCCATGTTTGGATTTTGCTGCTCTGGCCTCGTCACACCTATATTGAGAACTTCACTGGTTTCCGATGAAAGAAAGGTTGCAGTTCAGGTCATTGTGAGTAGGCCATAAGTTCTTCTCATTCCTTCAATTCCAAATCTATGTAATATCTGAATAAGGTTTTATTGTCTCAGAAAGCAACCTTCAGGCCTATGGCCTGCACTTCTCAAGCTAATCTTAATTTATTGTACCATTTAGAACTCCCCTGCCTCAGTAGATTCTAAAATGTGAAGGTTTACTGTGATTCAGAAGAGAATTAAACACCCACATATTGCTGACTGTCTTTAAGTCTATAGCAAATTAAACCTCTATCATCAATTCACCATCCTGCTGCAACAAGTTTTTCACAACATTGGCTGTTCATACATAAAAGACAGGACCAGTACATGTCCATAGAAAAGGGAGAAGCTTTCTCTTCCCTGACAAGGACTTTGCCATCTCAAAAAATACCACATGAGGGCATTTCTAGATCATGGGAAACAGTTGGAACACCGCAGTCTGAACCACGCGTGTTCCGACTACGCAAGCTCTAGCACGCTTGCCTTAACCCTGCATATGCCATAACCACACATATGCATGGTTAATGCAGTGCGTGGTCTAGCTGCTGGAGGATGGAAGCAGGAAGACACTGAGGTGAGGTAAGTGGGGCTGGGTTTTATTTTTTATGGCTGGGAGGGGGTCAGGTAGGTTTTAGGGAAGGGGTTGGGGAAATTTAACGGACAGAGCAGGGGGTGGGGGTTTGGGGTAGTGTAAGTTAGGGTGCAGGGTTTTAGGCCTTAGGTCAGTGGGAGGGAGTGGGTAGTTGGGTTAGTTTTTAGGGTGGGGGTCGGGGTAGGTTTTAGCGGAGTAGAAGGGGTTGGGGTAGTTAAAGGAACAGCACGGGGTGGGGGGCGGGGTAGTGTAGGGTTTAAGGCCTTAGGGCAATGGGAGGGGAATGGGTAGTTGGCGTAGTCTTTAGGGCTGGGAGGGGGTTGGGGTAGGTTTAGGGCAGTGGAAGGGGTTGGGGTAGTTTAAGGCACAGCACAAGGGGGGCAGGGGGTCAGGGTAGTGTTTGTTAGGGTGCAGGGTTTTAGGCCTTAGGGCAGAGGGAGCGGACTGGGTAGTTGGGTTAGTTTTTAGGGTGGGGTTGGGGTAGGTTCTAGGGCAGTGGAAGGGGTTGGAGTAGTTTAAGGGACAGCGCGGGGGTGGCGTAGTGTTGGGTTTTAGGCCTTAGGGCAGTGGGAGGGGAATGGGTAGTTGGGGTAGTTTTTAGGGCTGGGGCGGGGTAGGTTTTAGGGCAGTGGAAGGGGTTAGGGTAGTTAAGGTACAGCGCAGGGGGGCGGGGTAGTGTAAGTTAGGGGGCAGGGTTTTAGGCCTTAGGGCAGTGGGCAGGGAATGGGTAGTTGGGTTCATTTTTAGGGCGGGGGGTCAGGGTAGGTTTTAGGGCAGTGGAAGGGGTTGGGGTAGTTTAAGGGACGGCAGGGGGCTGGGAGGTCGGGGTAGTGTACGGTTTTAGGCCTTAGGGCAGTGGGACGGGAATGGGTAGTTGGGGTAGTTTTTAGTGTTGGGGTCGGGTAGGTTTTAGGGCAGTGGAAGGGATTGGGGTAGTTTAAGTGACAGCGCGGGGCAGGGGTGGGGGGTGGTCGGGGGGAAGCAGGGTAGTGGCAACCTTAGCCACAGATACCCGTTTACCAATCATGCTTATACCACAAGATTTCGTGATAAAGGCATGCGTGGTAAAGGAACGCATGGTTAAACACATTTGTGGTTGGGCTGCGTGGTAGAGGCACACGTGGTAAAACCATTCGTGCTTCTATCATACAACCCTAGATCACTGACCAGCAAAGGCGTTTTCCACCATTGTAGAATTTTCGATCCAGTCCTGCCTACTTGGACTGCCTGCCCCTAATGTAGTTTATATTGTTCAAATCAAAGCATTTGAATGACTGAAAAGCGGCATTGAGGGCTATGCAAACACGAAATTAATTACAAAAGCAGTTAGTGAAATGAAGGCAGTTGGAACCGATTGAAACCAAGTAGTTTAGTTAACCTTTGTCCCTTGATTCAGTTTATTAATGATTGGAGGAGCCTTTTGACATTTCAAAGAATCAAAGTAAAATATGATCTGCCTTATAAATTCAATGTCTTTCTCTTGGGAAATTTCACATACCCGAGTCTTATTTTTGTTGGTTAGAGTTAAAACGTGAAACCATTTAGAACCAAATTACACATCTTTATTTCCAAATGCTCATTTGTGAAAAGGAAACAATCATTGATTCTTCTTGTAGACCATGTATTGTCGTTTAAGGACATTGTCCGTCTTACAATGAACCCCAAATTCTTCATGCATTTTGACATGCTAGAGTTATATTCCCTTCTGGCACCTAAATGGTTATTTTCAGAAGAATATTAGCGTTTGAACATTCCAAGATGTCTGTAAGCATGGCGATATATAACAGCTGCACATTAAACGAAAGAAGAACTCTTTAACCTTTTTAACGTGTTCACAAAAATATTGTAGCACTGGCAAAATGCTGATTACTAAAGAAAATCCGAGTATTTTAGCATTAAATTTCACTACAAAAGAAAAAACTGCAACATATAACGGTGTTTGTCTTTACATTATCCTCCCTATTAAAAAAATGCTAAACAAATTAGAAAGACGTACGCATATCTTTTGATTGTATTTGCATACGCATAAGTTAACGTCTATAAATAGAGTTTAATTATTTCTAATATTGCCAACGTTGGATAGGTCAAGCAAGCGCTATAATGTATAAAAGAAAGAATAGGAAGATGGCACATGTGATTTTAACGTTTGAAAGACAATTATGTCTACTGAAATGGAATCCGGTAACAACACTTACCAGATGACTACATATCCACTTTTACATATTTACTGACAGCCTATTCACATTTATGTTAGTGGAAAATTAATATCACTCTCTGACGGGATTTAATTCTTCTCTGTCTCTTCTTCGTCAAATTAATCAAAACGAGTAATATATGCCCACAGTACCATTTTATCCTTTTTGTTCTTTAAATGACGTACACTTTCGTAATCAAAGATGCAGGATCAACTCATTTCGCTCCAGTTAATCCTCATCAACTTTCGTGATCGATAAAATAGATTAACCTTACTTTGCATTATAAACTTCACTTTTTTAGCAACCACCTGTTAGTTGATAGGCAAAAAAGTAAGAAAAATGTAATGGTCACTAGGCCACGTCCTCACTAGTTGTAAATTCGAAACAACAACATTTCTGCTTCCACCAAGCATGTTTCTTTTGCAGTAAATGTATGTATTTGGGATAAAGTACCAATGGTCTTAATGAATGAATAAATGATTAAATGAACGAAGGATGGGATTTTGTAAAGCGCACATCTTTTCCTAGGAGTGTCCCGGCATTGAGAGTTTGCAGAACAACAACAAAACCAGGCGTGACCTTTATTCAGGGCATGGAGGACAACCATATCTTAAGCTTGTTGCGAAATAAAGATTCCGACTTGAGAGTGCGAAGATCTGCTGTAAGCTGGTTCCAAACCTTTGTATCCAAGTAAAAGAAGCAGCCACCCTTTCTCACTCGCCTGACACTTGGCGCCATTGCCAAGGCGCTAGATACACACCAGATAGCTCTAGCAGGACGGTAAAACTAAAATCCGTCAACAAGATACGGGGGCGAGGGGGGAGGACGTGCGAGGACAGTGCCAGGTAGCCCAAAACCAGAGACTTGTAGAGGATCCAGTGAGGAGACCTTAAATGAACGGATTCAGAAGCAGGCCATGGCAGCTTAAAAATTAGATGAGCTGTGGCGTTCTGAACCACTTCCAGCTGCCTGGTTAATCCAGCTGAAAGACCAAGATAGAGAGTGTGGCATAGTCCAATCGAGATGTAATTAATGCATGGACCACCATCTTCCTAGAATGCAGTGGTAAAAGATAAAGGAGCTTTTTAAGGGCCTGAAGCAACACTAAACAGGAAACAACTGGTACACCTGTGGTTGGAAGGAAAGTTGATTGTAAAAGTTAAATCCCAGATTCTTTGCCACTTTAGCTGGAGTAGGAGGAGATAGTACATTTTTAAGGATATTGCAAGTGACTGAGTAGCTTGTTTATAAGGTCAAGGAACTTTGAGGCCACATGATGCGGCATAGGGAGACAGGGTGGGGCCCCCAAGGCCACGTGGAGGGGTCCCAAATGGACCTTTCCTTAAATTACCTAAAACAAAATTATTTCGGGTTGGCGATACCCTGGAATCAGCACCTTGTACCATGGTACCCAGTGCGACATCCCCTTTGGCACTGTGGTACCGTTAATGGTACCGAGGTACCAACAACTGTAAAAAAAATTACATATACCAGATCATGTGGTCAACCGTTGTGTAGGCTGTGGGCCATGCACAGTGGAAATTAGCAGCCTGTAGGGGGTTGGACACAGGACTAACCTACAACCTCACATTGCTTAAGGCTGTGCGCAGTAGGGGGTTGGGCACCAGTGGGTGGTTGGTAGCCCACAGTGGGTTGAGCCACGCTCTGTAGCCAGCCTCTGCAGCCGGCACCCGGCAGCCGAAGGGGGTTGGGCACAAGGTGCCTGATGGGGTAGGGCATATGCACAACATTAAATATGGTCAAAAACCTCAGGAATTTACAGGAAAAAAGGAAGGTTAAAGTGACATTATAGCTAGATTTTGAAAAACTAATGTTTAAAATCTGAAAAAGAAAAGAATTAAATTTGCCAGTTATAGTTTAGTGAACTAACTATAACTTGTGCCCACATCATGTACTGCTTATGATTGCACATATTACATCACTTCAGGACATATTAAATAACAACATTGATGACATCACTGACACCACAAACGGCATAATCCTTCTTACTTTTATTCATGTTAGTCCACAGACCATTACATTGAATATTTTTAGGAAAATACACAGCGAACATTGCCAACAGGCTGTCTGGCGCATATCAGGGGCTTCGCAGAGCCCGGCATTGGGTAATGTACAAGCCAGAAGTTTATTATTAAAATAACTCCACCCCCTACTACCCTCCACCCACCCTTCATTCACCAGTGTGTCTGCTTTAGAATGTATATTAATTTCAGTCAGGTTTATTGTTGCTCAGGGGATGAAGGCTTGAGTGTCTCAGGTAGACATAGCAGGCGCAGGTATCTGGGGCAGGTAAGTTCCCGGAATTCCTGCGAAAGCAGAGACAGAAAGGGTCGCCATATCTCATGAAAAGTTGTGCCCTGCCTGGCAAGTGTGAGTGTTATTTTTTCCATTCCTAGAATGTGCCAGAGTCGGCTTAGCCAACCGGTGTGTGTAGGGAGTTGTGGGGTGCCCCAGTGCGCAAGGATATTCTCCATGGCTGTTCCCAGCATCATTCCTATCAGTCGTCCTCTCTTAGATTTTAATGGGTAAGTCAGCGGGTCTGGGAGCCCCAGCAGAATGTGCGCTGGGAATCTCAGTAATTGGGTGTTCAGGTGCGTATCAATCTCATCCAGCACCTGAGTCCAGTATTGTTGAAGCTGGGGACATTCCCACATTATATGAACTAGACTGCCCTGTGTGCCGCAATTTCACCAGCAGTCTGCGCTCACTGATGGTTTAATCTTATGTACTCTCGCTGGTGTATAGTACCAATAGGTTGCTACCTTTGTGAGTGTGTCAGTTAGGGCTATGTTATTGGCCGTGTGGCGAGCTCTATGACATATTCCCTCCCACTCCTTGTTACTTAAAGCTCTCCCTAAGTCCTTTTCCCATCTGTGTCGCCCTGCGTTGTACATGTGTTTATTCCGCGCATTTAGCATCTTGTACATTTCGGAAATCAGTTTCTTGTCCAAGGTCTTAGTGAGCAACCATCGTTCATAGTGAGTGAGGTGGCGTTGCGCTGCAGCTTTGTTTTGGGGCTGTAAATCCATGTCTGAGCTGCAAATATCTCAGGCGCTCCGTCTCTGGGATGCCGAAATCGGCCTTGATCTGCTGAAACGACAGCACCCCCTCGACATCGAAGAAGTGACCCATGGCCCGACACTCTGTGTGGCGCCACTCGGAGAATTGGGTCTCCCCCACTCCCGGCTCGAAGTCTGGGTTGTCAAATAGGGGGTCAGAGGGGAAGGAAACAACGTTAGGTTGTGTTTAATACTAGTTTGGTCCCACACCACCATTGTTGTCTGGGTTATGGAGGACAAGTACAGTCTTCTCGGTCTGTGCGCTTTTCTCAAAAAGGGAATTTTCATCAGTGATGTTCCTGCTACTGCCCTATATTGGAATAGCCAGTGCTTTTCCGACTCGGAGCGGTTTCATTCTACTAAGTATCTTAGTTGCGCTGCTTGAAAATACAGTTGGAGATTCGGTATTCCCAACCCGCCCTCGCTAGGTGGTAGAAAGCTAAGAGTCTTGTCCATCCTAGGTTTCCGGCCCTCCCAAATGAAGTGCGAGATCGCTGCCTGTAGTTTGTGGATCATGCCTGGGGGTGGTTGGAGGGGAAGTGTTTGGAACAAGTATAATATTTTGGGACGGACCATCATTTTAATAGCTGCCACTCTACCTAACCATGAGATCTGGTGGTATGTCCATCTATGTGTATCAGTGCGGATTTGTCTGTGTAGGTTATTGTAGTTGACGGTGACGGTGGCTTGCGTAGTTGGTGCTATTTGGACTCCCAGGTAGGGAATAGTGTCATGGGACCACTGGATCGGATACTGTAACTTGAGCTGTTCCACCATCTGCAGCGGGAGGGAGAGGTTCAGAGCCACAGATTTCCCTACGTTTACTTTAAACCCGGATGCTCTACTAAAGGAGTCCAGTTCCGTGAGGAAGGTTCCCAGGGATGTGTCAGGGTTATTGAGAGTCACTAATACGTCATCTGCATAGAGACTGATGATGTGGTTGTCCCCTCCAAATGGTACCCCAAGGATCTGTGGATGTGTTCTTACCTTCTGCACCAGGGGCTCCATATATAACGCGAATAGCAAGGGTGATAAGGGACAACCCTGTCTCGTACCTTGAGCTATTCAGAGAGGGGCAGATGTGTGGCCATTGACTCTCACTGTTGCTGTGGGTAGGTGATAGCAGTTTAGGATCTGTGTCCTAAAGCACTCCCCCAGACCGAAATAAGACAGGACTTGTTCGAGGTAAGGCCAGTGAACCCTGTCGAAGGCTTTTTCAGCGTCTATAGTCAATAGCATGTAATTACCCGGAAATCTAGAAGCTTTGTCTAGTATGTGTAAGACCCTTTTAGTGTTGTCACTTGTCTGTCTCTGGGGGATAAAGGCTGCCTGGTCAGGGTCGATCAGGGCCGGCATGTACTTGCTAAGCCTCTGGGCCAATATTCCTGTGAATAATTTTAAGTCTATGTTAAGTAATGAAATGGGCCGGTATGAACTACAGTGTGTTATGTCCTTCCCGGGTTTAGGAATGACTATAATGCGGCCTCAAGCATCGATGCTGGGATCGCTGCTTGTTTGGAAAAGTTATTGAAAAGTTGGGTCAATAGAGGTGCTACTTCTGGACAGTAAGTTTTATAGAAAGTTGCCGTAAAGCCATCTGGGCCTGGGGATTTAGCCAGTTTCAGACGGGATGTCGCAGCGATCACCTCTTCGATGCGGATCTCCTGCTCTAGTGTTGAGGTTTGGTCTTTCGTCAGCCTAGATGTTTGCATGTCGCTAAGGTATCTAAAGCTCTCTGAATTGTCTAGTGTTTGACCCGAGTAGAGGTGTTCATAGAATTGTCGGAACGTCTCGGCTATTTCAGTATCTGCCGTCACAGGGTTTCCCTTCCGATTATTTATTACTTGGATGCCTTGCCTTTGCTGTTCATTGCGTAGTTTATGTGCTAAGGAGCGACCACATTTATCCCCCCCACATAGAAGGAACGGCGTAAGCGGAGGGCGGCATATTCTGCCTTGTATAAGTATAAAGCGGCCAGCTGGGAGCGCAGTGATGTGAGTTTGCGCCTTATCCTGGGGGCCCCTGTCCTCTGATGTATGTGCTCTAGTTCCCAGATCTGTAGGGTAAGACTGTCTCTCTTCTCCCTCCGGATCTTATTGTCCGCAGCGGATATCTCTATGAGCTCACCCTGTACTACTGTTTTGAGGGCTTCCCATAGAGTAGATGTGCTAATCTCTGGGGTGTCGTTATGTACCAGGTAGTCCCCTAGTGTTCGCTTAATTTGCTCCACTACTTCTGTGCAATGTAGTAATGTGTCCCTCAGGTGCCACTGCCTGTAAGGGGGGACCTGAGGGGGCAGCGCCACCGTGGTCACCACTGCTGCGTGGTCTAAAAATGTGTTGCCGTGAGTATCTCCGTGTCTGCAGCCAGTGCATTTATATCTCTGGTGCCAAGGAGGTAATCCAGTCTGGCGTATGTTTTGTGAGTGTTGGAGTAATAGGAAAATTCCCTTGCTTGGGGATGGGATGCCCTCCATAGATCCACTATATCTAACTCCCCTAGTCTGATGTGTCCTTTCTTGGATAGGGCTCCTGCCTGGCCATGTCGTTGAGCTGATCTGTCCGTACTATTGTCAAAAACCAGATTGAATCTCCCCCCAACAGAATGTGTCGTTCGTCTATGGCTAAAACCTCCACTAATGCTTTTTGTAGGAATTCTTCCTGTCCCTCATTTGGGGCCTAAATTGTTCCCACTATCAACCCCTGACCTCCCACTGTGAAGCGGTAAGTGAGCAATCTCCCTCTGATTTCGGCCTCCTTCTGTATCACCTTCCCCTGAAAGGTTTGAGACACCAAAATAGCCACCCCGCCGTTTTGGTGGAGCTTGACAAAAACAATTGGATGGGGAATGAATGCGATTTAAGTCTGTAACAGTCCCTAGTTAAAAGATGGGTTTCTTGCAGGAGACAAATGTCTGCCATAGTATGTTCTAGATATGATAAAATCGCTCAACGTTTAACCGGGTTATTGAGACCCCTCACATTGAGGGTGAGGATTTTGAGCCTAGTGGGTTGCATTCTTAGTGCGTGAACAGTGATCCAGCATGGACCCACCCCTTCCTAAGCGCTCCGTCTGGTATACAATCCTATCCCGAGCGGGCGCCCGTGCATGTGCGATGTGCCTTCTGGAAAGAATACTTGGTGAATGGAGGCCCCAAAAACTATCCCCTACAAAAAGAAGAACAGAAAAAAAGAGGACTCCTAGAAAAGCATGAACTTCATTAATCCACAAAGGGTTTAGAGTAAGTCCGTCAGCCATTCCTGGCCACCAGTAAATGTGTATGGGGTCCGTGTTGTGGCCAAGTTCCCACTGCCGCCCCCTCCGCCGTCTGCTAACGAGTTCTCAGTGGGGACATCCCCACTGGATGAGCTCAGTTGTCCTCGGTTTTTGCCAGGGCAGCAGGGATTGACTCCAAAGCCTCTTGTTGGCCCTTTGCGATTTCTGCTTGGTCCGGTTTGCTCGGGCTTCAATGGCGTCCCTGTCTGCGCCAGCGTGGACGTTGGTCTCCTCGAGCAGGCGACCCTGGCTCCCCACCACCGTGCACCTCAGGTGATTCCAGTCCTAGGAGACGACAGGCCTCGGACAAGGAGCGCAGCTGCCTTAGCTTGCCTCCCCAGCGAAAAATAAGCCTGAAGGGGTGGCCCCATGAGTATGCAATATTTTGATTGCGTAGGAAAGTGGTGACTGGGCGAAAGTCCCTACGTTTTTGCAGCATTAGAGAGGCAAGGTCCTGAAACAATGTAGGGGTCTGTTCTCCGAATGTGATTGGATGTTTTGCCCTTGCTTTGTGGATTATCTCTTCCTTGGTTTGGAAGTCGTGGACATGGACCAACATGTCCGCTGGAGGGGCTTTGTAGGAGCGGGGTGCACACACCCTGTGCGCTCTATCTATTTTAATCATTGCATCTTGGGGGTTGCCGAGTACATGGTTAAACAGCTCCCTCACATACCCAAAGATATCGCCACCCTCTGCTTTCAAAGCCGCTCCCCAGGTCCGGACGTTGTTCCTTCGGGAACAGTTCTCGAGGTCATCCATGTGTGCCTGTAGATCTATATGTTGCTCTTAAAGCCGAATCACCTCTTGCCTCAGTGCCTCTGTTTCTTTGTCCAGAGTGTCTCCTTTGTCCTCCAGTGCTGCAACTCTATCGCCCAGAGGGTCTGTGTCCTTTCTTATCTCTTTAATCTCCATTGTGAGGTCTTTCTTGACCATTTGTAAGTCCTCCTTCAGGGCCAAAAACAGTGATTCCATGAACGCCAGGGTCACAGGCTCTTCTATTGGGCCGGTCGCTAGTCGCGGTGGTGCCTCTTCAGCGGATGAAGCTTCCATTGTGCCGCTGCCTTGGGGCCGCATCAGCATGTCTTTAAGGGAGCGGTCTTTCTTCCCTTGGCTAGCAGACATTGTCACCTCGTGTCACCCTCGCTGTCTGTGTCTGTGCCGGCTCCCAGGCTACTCACGCAAGGCCCGTATCCCAGGATCACTTCGTAGGTCTGGGGCTATGTAGAGCCCTGACTCCTGGATAGTCCTCTCCACCTCCGATGAGTCGCAGGTGCAGGGGCAGCGCAGCAGGTCCGAGCAACCCGTGCTAATGAGGCGCTTTCCCCCTGTTGGGCTATCTTCCCGAGCCAGTTATGTGCTATGTGCTACTTCGTCGCTTCGCCCCCAGCTCCTCATTGTGGGGGCCCCAGGGCTCCCAGCTTCTGCTGCTGATGCCAGGTGGTTTTGGGACAGCCAACCCAGTGGAGGGTCAGTTCGTTCGGTAAAGGGCGAGGGCCTCAGGCTCCTCAACACGTGACCAATAGGCCTTTCCTCTACTGCAGTTTTGGGTTGAGGGCCCCTCGCCGCTCTGTCTCCTCCCCTGGAAACTTCTGGAAGACCCTGGGGGTGTTCTCTCCTTGTGTGCCCATGTCTGTGCTCCTACACTGGATGCAGGGCCTCCTGTTGGCCCAGCTTACTCTGTTAGGGCCTAAGCCCGGCGCGTGGGCTCTGGGGGGGCTTTGTGGGGGTCGCGCCTCTGATCTTCAACCCCCGTGCAAGCATCAGCCTCCGCCTCTCTGCTGCAGCGTCGCGCTGCTCACCTCTGGGCGCTTCTTAACACTCTGGCGGCTCCGCGAGTCTGCAGAGTCTAGGGCGTCTCTGCCAGATCACGCCATGCTTGTAGGCCGCAAGGGCTCATGGGCAGCCCGTTTTACTGCTCCGGCGCCGGCCCTCCTCGGGAATCCTCACTGAGCCGTGTCGATGGACCTGATCCCATCAGGGTCTTGCGCCAGTCGTGGGTCTCCGGTCAGGGGTGTCACCAGGGCAGGCCCTCGGTTCACGCTCTTCCCTGTGTGCCGCCCCAGCAGGGCGGTCGCTTTCTCCCGGCTCTAGCTCCGCTCCGGGCCGCTGCGTGGTCTGGGGCTGTCGATCGGGACTATGCTCCTCCCGGTTCGTGGGCCCCCAGTCAGTGAGGGTTTTCTGCCGTTTTTGCCTCCGCAACCACGGCGTTGAACCCCGAGGATATTGTGGTTAGGCCGGCGGCGGGTGGGAGCGACGATGCAGAGCTTCCTACCTCGCCGCCATCTTGCCCACGCCCCCTTACATTATATTAAAAAGAAAGTTGTTAAGGTGGCCAAGATGGCGGTCAAGCTCTGAGGAAGCTCCCAACACCCAAGTTGCATCCTCCAACATCCTGCCTGACAGCAGCACCCTACCCACCTATGTCGATTGTCTCTATGCATGCTGGAGCTGTAGGGGGTGTCCCCAATTCATGCCGCTGGATGAGACCGAGGGCTGATACCCAGACAAGATGACGGCCGCACTCCTGCAGCTCCCCATCACATGAGGGACAGCTAGACGCTGCCTCAAGTGCGGCCTCTGCTACACACCGGGGCCGAGGCCAGACATACAGTGGGGGAGACCGCAGCTTAGCGAGGTGATCCTGGAGTCGTGCGGCCACTCGGCTCTCCTGCCAGCCCTATGTGCCGTCCCTACCAGAGGTTGAGCTGGAACCTTCCTGCTGGGCCGGATGTGGTGGACGTACCCGCGTGCCCTCACCTAGGTGCAGCTAGGACACAATCTGCGCAGGGTAGACCCCCCATGGGACCAGCGTTCCTTGTTCTGGGGCCCCAGTGGTGGTGCGGTGCCAGGGGCCTTTGGTTGCTCCTGTGCATTGATGCTGCGCTGGGCCCTGCTGGGGGGGCTGCTACCGGATGGGGGTGGACGCTCCTGAGGCTGGAGGGTGACTGCTGCCCCTGGGCCCAGGTGCCTGTGGATGCTGCTTGGTGTGGGCTGGGGGACATCCCCTCTCCTCTGACTGCTTGGAGACCATGGGCCAAAACTGATGAGGCCACTTGTTACTCCCTGTTTGCCTGCTGCAGGTTAGACCAGCATGGCATGGCCCACCAACACGATTGTGGCCCCATTAAATAGCGGATGAATGATTGACTGAGATGCCCCTGATTACATATCGATCTTATTGCTGGACTGAGTGTTTGCGAGACCAGGGCTCAGACGGCCCTGCTCACTGACTTTTGAACCTGGCTTTGTAGAATTTGAAAAACCTTAGAAATTCACTTAAAAAACCAAAGGTTACTGGGCCATTATAGTTAGGAAATAGAATTGAAAAAAACCCTTAGAAATTCACTGAAAAATACAAGGGTTACATGGGACATTATAGTTAAGCTCCCATTTCATTCATACAAAACTGGTGAAATTCAGCAGTTATAGTTACCTGAGCTAACTATGACTTACGCTCCCGCAATACACTGCTTATGACCTCACATATTTAATCACTCATGACATGGTCAGTGACATCACTGAGGACATCACTGATGACATTGACCATGTCATGAATAATGTAATAATTGAGGCCATAAGCAGTGCATTGCATGGGCGTAAGTTATAGTTAGCTCAGGTAATTATAACTGCTGAATTTCCAATGATTTGTACGAGTAAAATCTGAGTCTAACTATAACGTCCCTGTAACCCTTGTTTTTTTCAGTGAATTTCTAAGTTTGTTTAACTTTTTTAATCCTAACTGTAACATGTGACCTTTGAGAGTAGGTATGTGAGTGGCTATGGGGTTCTGTGATTGGGTCTGTGAGTGCCAGGGTGAGTGTGTGAGTGGGTGTGTGAGTGTCTGTGTGGGTCTGTGAGTGGGTGTGTGAGTACCTGTGTGAGTGGGTGTGTCTGCCTGTGTGTGTCTGCCAGTGGATCTGTGAGTGCCTGTGTGGGTCTGTGAGTGCCTGTGTGAGTGCCTGTATGGATCTGTGAGTGGGCCTGAGAGTGCCTTTGTGGGTCTGTGAGTGGGTGTGTAAGTGCCTGTCTATATCTATGAGTAGGTTTGTGAGTGGTGCTATAGATTTTGGGCATTTTCATACTTAGATATTTAAAAGGGAGAACAACAGACTCTGCTCTCACCAGGAGACGACAAGAAAGAAACCACTCATTACAGTCACTTCATATCAGATTGTGCTCAAATAGATCAATGATGAATTCACCTCCATTAAGGATTCCATATCATTTTTCAATGTGGAATAGGAGACAAAACACAATTGCGTGGACTTCACCAAGCCCAAGAAGTTAGGATTGTTTGTGCTTTACTGAAGTTGAGCTTTAACTGGGGCACCTGCTATGTTTATATTTCTAAGTGCTTCCCATTGAGATTTAATTTCTGTGAAAGCAGCACCAGGGCCAGAATCGAGACACATTTTTTCCGAGAAGAGCCCCTAGTTTTGCCGAATATGTCTACCCAACTGGAGTACTTTCATTTGGATAATTAGGAAGTGCTACCTCGTTGGGTAAATGTCTCATGCATATTCTGCACTACAGTTGCATAAAGAACCACGAGGTGTGCATTTAAAATTGGCAATGTGACTGTTCCTGCAGTGTCTTCATCCACAAATCTGTGATAACATGAATCCTTCTCAAGAGAAGACAAAAAGGCTACAAAGAGGTGAATCTCGACCAAACAGGGGTACTTCTCCCTAACTAAATGAAGTAAGAGCTTCTTTGTTTGGTGGAGATGCTCTTGTATTCCTCTGCATCAATAACACATCACCAAAATCGGCTTGAAACGTGCTCAAAGGCTTTTGGTTTAACTGTCCATCAAAGAGGGAAAATGCGGGAAGACCTTTGCATACTACTAAGGAAAACAGGGCGAGCTTGGAGATCATTTTGGGCATTTGCATACTTATGGCAATTAAAAGGGAAAATCATGGACCCTGCTTTGACAAAATTTAAACCACTCGTCACAGTCATCCCAGATCTGATTGTGCTCCACTAGATCAACGATGCAGTCACCTCCATTAATCCTGTCGTGATTTTGTGGATAAAATGTAAAAAGAAAATGCTTTTTTGCCCTGGCAGGGTCCCAGGGGGATCCCAGGACCAGGGCTAAGGGGTCAGGGTATTCCTATCCTGCCCCCTTTTCTTTTTTTTTAAAGGTTTTTTGGGGACTCGACTGAAGCCAAGTCCCAAGATGGCTGCCAACACTTCCTGGTTGTGTTGGCAGCCAATCAGATATATTTGCACAGGGACTGTCGGATCTTCAGAGGATCCACCTCCCTAAATATACAAATTTGGATATCTTTTAATAAGCCTAAAACTACTGAACGGATTTACACCAAATAACAACAAGCATTGGTAAATGCATTAGGTTTTGCCTGTGTCATTAATAACAAGCTGTTTTTGTTGTAAGTTGTAGCTTGCTGAGTAGTTGTACAATTTAAGTTACAGAAAGTCTGTTAAAGTGTGATGACTTCTTTATGTACAAAAAGGCAATATATTGTGCAGTTACTAGTTGTATAGTGTTTAGTATTAAAATATTATAATAATTGGTGTTTAGAGGGGTTCCTAGAGCTTTGGGGCTCCGGTGTCACTGCACCTGCTGCACCATTGAAATCATGACCCTAGTGCCTGCAAGGTAACTGGACTTGTGACTGCTTATTTAGTAGTTAAATATAACAATATTTGGTGTTTAGAGGAGTTCTAACAACCTTTGGGCCCGGTACCACTGCACCTGCTGCACCATTCAAATCATGATCCTAGTGCCTGAAAGATAACAGCACTTGTGGCTGCCTGTTTAGTTGTAAAATATAGCAATAATCAGTGTTTAGTGGAGTGCCTGGAGCTTTTGGCTCCGGTGCCACTAAACCTGCTGCACTACTGAAACCATGACTCTAACGCTTCCTAGAATACTGCACTTGTGACTGTCTGTTTAGTTGTAAAATATAACAATATTCGGTGTTTAGAGGAGGTCTGATAACTTTTTGGGCCCAGTGCCACTGCACCTGCTGCACCATTCAAATAATGACTCTGTTGCCTGCAAGAAAACTGCACTTATGACTGACTGTTTAGTAGTAAAATATAGCAATTTTAGGTGTTTAGTGTGGTGCCTAGAGCTTTTGGTCCTGGTGTCACTGCACCATCTGCACCATTGAAATCAGGACCCTGTTGTCTGCAAGGTAACTGCACTTGTGACTGCCTGTTTAGTTTTAAATTTTAGCAATAATCTGGGTTTAGTGGGGTCCCTAGAGCTTTTAGCCCCAGTGCCACTGCACCTGCTGCACCATTCAAATCAGGTCCCTTTTAACTGCAAGGTAACTGCAATTGTGACTGCCTGTTTAATAGTCAAATATAGCATAGCTCGTGTATATTAACTTTATTTTTAATGTGCAATGTTTATTAGAACATTTAAAATTTGATCATAATGACCAAATAGATTAAGTTGTAAAAATCAATACGATAATGCCTACAAAGTGCAAAGAAAGGTACTGAGGCATGAATAGGAAATGCCACAAACATTCTAAGGCCAAAGGATCTTCTTTACAGAACTAAGTTATAAAAAGCAAGCATTCCAGCATACTGTTAGAAGCTGTCTGCCTTTTCTGTGGGAAGAGATCTTATCTTAACAGTGAATGGGGCATAAACAGTGTGAACAGCTTTAGGAGAAGTATTGTAAATGTGTGCAGCCAGGTTAAGTTAACAAAAAGTAAAGTACCACACAAAAGCGAATTAACACAGTAATTCGGTGACGGGAACTGATAAGAGCCCCCTTTTAAGACACATTAAATACAAGAGATTTCACAAGCACCACACAAGTTCTGTGCAGGCAAAACCTAAAAAACACTCTTTCTGGACCAAGAGCAAGCTTTCTGCCAAATTTGATGTAATTCCACCCAGCAGTTCAGGATGCTGTCATGTTCAAAATTCCGATGGGAATTAACATGAGAAACACACTTTTTTTTACCTTACCCTCTTTTTCTCAGCCCCCGCTTGACAGATCGCCCCGAAACTTTCAATGCACAACAAGACCCACCTTGACACCTTCTTTTTTAATTTCTTGAAGATTCGTCAAACAGTACCAAGTCAAAAAACTCTTTTCCTATGGAAACTAGGTCCTAACTACAACTACCTACTGGGGACAGGAAGTAGGTTATGTATTTTTATATGTATATAACCTACATACACAATAAAACCATACAAAATATTATAAATTGAGTAAGAAAAAATATACCATTAATGTACACAATAAATAAAATATTGAAAGTTTAAAAATCCCAAAAACCCATGGAAAAAAATCTATACATATTATAATGCATTTTAAAATAAAAACAAATAACATAAAATATAAAATAAATATCGTACATATATTTTAAGTTTCTGTGTGGCAGAGGAAACCCCAAATTAAACCATCGAAACCTCAGGCATAATCGTAATCTGTAAACATTCACTAAGAGTTAAGAATACGTTCTGCCAAAAACAAGCCCGCTTGGAACACAGATAATAGGTATGCAACCAATCCCTTTTATCCTGCTGTGAGCACCTAAAATAATGGTTCAGGATATTTAGGAACATTTTATGGATATCGAATGGGGTATAGTAGGCCATCCACCTCAAGATGAATCCCATTCTTTTAAAATTTGTAGCTCGGAGAGATTTATACCCAACCATAGAAAAATAAACTCATTCATCATAGGACACATTACACCCAACTACCTCTGCAAGTTTATTCAGATGGTCTCTAATCAAGGGTGAATCAGAAGTTTCCTTAGCGCCCTGTACCAATTGCCAATCTCCAGCAATTCAGTTTGAACTAGCAGCTGTACAAAGTCCTAAATTGATTGTCTCATCTCCTGACAATTACTAATATTTCCTATCTGCTGCTCGATCTGTTGCTCGATCTTTCATCCTCCAATATTGGAGGTCCATGAATGTTCCTATAGTTGAAGGCTGGTTTGTTAAGCTTAAGAGAACCTCAGCCTTTGAGGAGGCAAATGCTTGGGGGAGTGGTGCCTTAACGAGGTATACAGATGTCTTTGAACCGTTTGCCACATTTGTTAATACTAGGGTTATATGATGCACTTTATGTCTGGTAGTGCACTGGTTGTAATGCGGTGCAATGAATGACTGGTATCTTTGCTATATATGTATAGGCAAACCGGATTAAGATTATGCACTCTTACACTTTACTTTTTTTAAATGCTGCTGACTTCAATTGCCTAGATTTGGGTAGAGATCTTCCAGTTTTATTTTCCATTGCCAGCCCTGAATATGATGTGAATGAGTGCTCATTTTCGGCACAATGCACTTTCGATCTCCTGTGCACTTTAATTGTTTCTTGACTGCTGCCATTGTGTCTACTGTTTTTTTCAGGGGAGGAATATATATGTATTTTTCGGACCTTTTCCATAAAATCTATTAAACCAATATTATGAAAACTATTGGAGTCTAAGAATATGAAATGCCCTATTCCCACTCTAGTTTATGCAATAGTAGAGAAAGTGCTGAAATTCGTAGGGGTTAATATTTTTTCTATTTCTATCCAGTCACCACAATAGTGGGGAAAGTGTTGGACTTCGGTTTAGTTACATTTACTATTACTACTCCAGTCACTGCAACAATAGGAAAAGCAATAGTAGGGAAAGGGTTGCATTTCAGAGGGGTGAAATTGACTATTCCCACCCCAGTCTACACAGCAGTGGTGAAAGTGTTGGATGCTGGAAAGGTTACATTTACTAGTCCCACTCTAAACAACGCAATAGTTGGGAAAGCATTGGATTTCCGAGGGGTTAAAGTTAATATTCCCACTCCACACATCGCAATAGTAGGGAAAGTGTTGGACTTTGGTGAGGTAAAAATTGCTGTTCTCATTCCAGTCTGTTCAGCAGTAGGGAAAGCGTTAGATTTTAGAGGGGTGAAACTTACTATTCCCATTCCTCTCTACACAACAGTAGGGAAAGTGCTGGACTTTGGATGGGTAAAATTTACTATTCCCACTCCAAACAACGCAACAGTAGGGAAAGCATTGGATTTCGAAGATGTAAAATGTAATATTCCCAATCCAAACAACTTAATAGTTGGGAAAGTGTTGGACTTTGGAGGATTAAAATGTACTATTCCCAATCCAGTCTGTGCAACAGTAGGGAAAGCGTGGATTTTGAAGGGGTGAAATGTACAATTCCAACTCCAAACAGCGCAATAGTAGGGAAAGTGTTGGACTTCAGAGGGGTAAAATGTACTATTCCCACTTCAGTCTGTGCAACAGTAGTAAAAGCCCTGGATTTCGGAGGAGTGCAATTTACTATTCCCACACCAGGCAGGGCAAAAGTAGGGAAAGTGTTAGACTCTAAACGGGTAAAATTTGCTATTCCCATTCCTGTCTCTGTAACAGTAGTAAAAGCATTGACCTTCAGATGGGTGACATTTACTATTCCCACTCCAGTCAGCACAACAGCAAGGAAAGTGTTGGACTTTGGAGGGGTAAAATTTACTATAACCCTTCTAGTCTCTGCAACAGTAGGGAAAGTGTTGGATTTCAGAGGGGTGAAATTTGCTATTCCCACTCCAAACAGAGCAATAGTTGAAAAAGGGTTGAACTGCTAAGATGTTATTTTACTAATCCTGCTGCTGTCTTAGCAACAGTAGGGAAAATACTTCACTTTAAATACATTACATATCTGAGTAACCTCATGAATGTAGAAAAAATAATAAACTCTTAATTAGAAAAAATTTAAATGTAAAAAATATATGTATTCAAAAACTAAAAAACTAAAAACAATGAATCAATTTACACAATTACTATTAGAAAATCACCAATTCATAAATAAATAATTATTTATTTATTACTTAATAGACTTCCTACCCTGTACCCCTACAAACATAGCAGTCCGCACCTAAAACATGACTAAAAAAATTATTTTTCCATAATTTCCATATTTAAAATACATTAAATAATTAACATTTAATAATTAATTGTGAATTAATTATAACTTAATTAACTTCCCACCCTACACTCCTACAAACCCAGATCCTGTAACTAAAATGTAACTCAAATAATGTATAGTCCAATTTACTTAATTGATAATCAATTAGAAAATTAACAATTAATAATTAATTGTTCAATAATTATTACTTAATTAATTTCTCACTCCACACTTGTACAAATCCAGCAGCCCACACCTAAAACAAAACAAAAACGTGTAATTATTACACAATCAAAATGGCCAGGAAGGTGGCCCGAATATGTGGGGGTCCACCGTCGTTCTCCTCAAGGAGTCAGTGGTATCCACCCTCTCTGGAGACCCTCTCCGGTACTCCAGAGAGGACCTTAATACCCCTGTGACCGTGGGGCATTCCTGGACGTACCTAGTGGCTTGAGGAGAACGACGGTGGACCCCCACATATTCGGGCCACCTTCCTGGCCATTTCGATCTTTGACGGGCCAGTATAAATAATAATTTTTTGCTTTGTATGAGCACATTGAACAGAGTGACTAATCAATCAAGGTCCTGATGAATGCCCTGGAACCCCTTTTGGGGCCCGCTAATGGGCAGAAACATGTTGACCACTAAGAGGGAAATATTTGTAAAAAAAAAAAAAACAGTCCTATTTTTAACTCTACTTCTTTGGACCTACAGAATAAAGAGATTTTTGGCCCTCTGGAAGTAGTTTTAACCCAACACCACATATTATAATTTCTTATGCACTCTGTCCCTCACTGACTCTATCTCCATCGCTCATCAAAACACCTCTGCTCCTCCCACTTTGGGAGTTGTAGCCCACACCACGGACCTTGCAGTCCGGGTGTGAGGAGAGGACCCAATGATGAAGCATGTCACCCTTGGGTGAGTGAGGGCTCTCATCCTTAAAAAGGATTCCTTCCATGGAAACAATTTCATCACATCACACACCAATTTATCCTTTCTGATAGGGCATATCTCTAGGCAGTGTACTAGCCTCTAGCCCTTTGAGTATCACTACACCAGGCGTACTTAAGTGTGAATATATGGAATGGAGGGATTAGTACGTAGCTGGTTAGGCCGATCCCGTGATCCCGAGTGTGAATATTATTGCTTTATTTTTAAACATTAATTTTACCTTCTTTCAACATCTAACTATAATGTCAGTTTAACCTTTGTTTTCTTTCAGCAAAGTTCTAGGGTTTTCTTGCTAAGATCTTAATACCATAGTGATACGTTTTCTGGATCCATCTTAGAGAACAAAGCCTGAAATAGGCTTTCTAGAACCCTGACAGTAAGGACTTTGTCAATGGGCCAACGTGAAGTAGAAAGCCTGATGGACTGCAACCACCCCTCAACCCACTGAGCACTATTTGATTGAGATGCATTCTAGGTTAACAATCAATCCTATAAGATATAACAGAGATAGGTTAGTGGCACTCAAACCCTCTTTCATCATGGACAGGCACACTCGAACTGTAGGAAACCAGGGATATATTTTAAAGATTTTCGTTGTTAATCAAAATTCTATCCTAGTACATGCAATATGAATGGTAACTGCTATAAAAATCAACAAAATAGTATCAACCATATTTACCAAAAGAGTGAATAGCAAATTATATTGTAACATATTGGTGATATCATAAAGCTATATTAATACCTCCAATCCAAACCTCATTTCCTTCACTAACTAAGCTAAACTTAGCAGCAAAAGTAAAGCTAATTTGAGTTTCAAACATGTTTCACACTTGCATAGCTGTTCTGAATAATAGAACAAATGCTCAATAAAATAGCAACATTTAATTTTCTGATTTGTACAAGCAGGTTGATAAGCCCACAGATTGAAGGCTAAATGGGTATCCCGGTAGCATTTAGCAGAGGAAGATGATACAGTTCTATCTGTTCTCTGTCTCGGATCTCTGGCACACTGACAGAAACCCTTTAAGAGCACCTCGGGGTTCAGATGACTTTATAAAACCAGAGGCTGAAGAACAAATGGTTTGGAAATGTCACTCGTACACATTATATAGTATTTTATATCACATGTTTATTTTAGGCCAGTTAGCATAACAAAAGGCTGTTTTCTTCAAAATGCTGCAAAAAATTGTCACTAGTTGGAACTAGAATGTTTAGGCTTTGTTTACCTTTTTTTAAATCATTTGTTGATAAAACAGTGGGAAATGGTGAGGGTCAGTAGATTTAGGTGATTCTGTGGCTGACGACATAGTGCCAACTGTCAACCATATAGGTATGAGGTCTAATTATTTCACTTTTAAATTTAGGTATCCACAGTTCTAATTTTATCATGTTAGGGTGCACTTAAATTTCATAATATTAGTAAACAGGTCACCAAAACAAGAAGAGGAGGAAGTCAGTCATCACTTGAAGTCCTTGGGTGCATCAGCAGAGCACATTTATTAGATGAGTAGAGTGAGTAGATGGCTCCGTGTGTCATGGACACCATGTTTCATTTTTTGGAGGTGGCTATTTATCCGGTCCCTATCCAAATAGTGCATAATCTCTGCTATTTAGCAAGCGGCAGGCTAAATATCGGAAACTTCACTGTTTATACATCTGCAGACTATGGGGCCGATTCCGATTTCGGCCGGAAGGGCACCGAACGATGGTCGGAGCCCTTCCGACCGAATCGGAACGTGCCGCTCGGATTCCTTTCCGACCGAGCCATTCCGATGGGCTCGGTCGGAAAGAATCCGACTCGGATTTCCGGATGGCTCACGACGGGTTCGGAGAGCCCGTCAGCCATCCGGAAATCCTCTGTACTCCCCGGCTGCCTCTTTGCGACCGAGGGAGTACGATGGCAGCTGTCACTGCCTTTTCGTGCCGGTCTTTCCGGCACGAAAAGGCAGTCGGTCACTGTCTTTGGGGGCCCCCAGTGGGACCCCCATGGATGCAAGGTCGCCGAATGGCGGCCTGGAGGCACCTATGGTGCCCCTCTGTTGAACCCTGCACCCGGTGGCAGGCACCTTGGGGTGCCGGCCACAGGGTGCAGGGTTGAACTGCACCCCTGCTTTCTCCAATGCCAGCATGCATTCCGTCCGAAATGCATGCTCCCATTGTGGGAGATACGAGTGCGACCGAACAGGGTTCGGTTGCATCGTACTGCCTGGGCCGTAACCGACGACAGCAGGTCGGTCGGTTACGGCTCCGGACCGATGTCGGAGGGACCTGAGTCCGTCCGACATCGGAATCGGCCCCTATATTGTAGAGATGAGGTACTATTTGAGTGGTGGCTAGATAAATAGCGTGAAAGGGGTCTTTATGTAGCCAGACATCAAGAGAAAGGGGACTCCAGACAATTGTAGGGTGTTGGCCATCTTTCAATAGGGACGCAGTATTGTGTGATGCACTTCAAAATAAGATGTACAAAGGTAAGTGCATGAATTAATGAAAATTGTTTGAGATGAAAAAACAGTAAAATAAATTTTGAATAGAAAGCATTTATGTTAGTTTAATATTAAAATAAGAAATGTAGGAATCAAAACATCTGAAGAAGGAATAACACTCGTGCGGTTGGAAGTTTCTTATAGGAGTTAATACGCTCATCATTACTTCGTTGGGTTCCAAGACATTACACGGGACCGTTCTTCTACTTTTTCACGCAAGCCTATCATCTAAGGAAACCGACATATAAGGCACGATTTAGGAGTTAAGACGCTAACTATTACGTCTCTGGGTCCCAGTACAATACACGGGACCGTGTTGTTTATTTATGCAAGCTCACCACTCATGGAATTCGATATATAAGCCCTGATGAAGTTCCCGATATGGGAATGAAACGCGTTGGCTGGAGTATCTATGCGTGATGTTTTTTAACACAATTTAAAATAAAGAAATTATATTTTTTCATTTACAATTGACTACTGGACTTTGTGAGTTGCGCACCCTCTTTGGACATTAAGACGTTTCTTTGATCTGGAGCACAGTGGCGCTCATGCAGCGGCTGACGTTGGGGTGTTTCTGCGCGACCAAACTAATTAATTGGAACTGGCGTGAGGTGCGGAGCTAGGGGTCCGCCGTTGCTCCATTTTTTATGAATCAAAACATCTGTTTCAGAAGCTTCAGGATATGGCACACAGATATTTTGCACTGTAGACTAGACATATTTGGCTCTCTACAAAGATTAATCAGCATGGTTTTAAGACAAGTTATATAAATGTTTCTTCACTTGTGATAATAGAGTTTTTTTTCTAATGTTCATGATCTTCCCTTTGATGGCTTTTGAGTGCTGGGCTCTTTCTGAGCTTCTTGTGGAATGTCTTGTGTTAGTTTTATGCTTATTTTTTGGGAGGATTGTGCTTGCTTAGTGTTTCAGACCTGGCAACACAGGAGCAGTCAACACACACACCAGCAAACAAATAAGGCAGAGAGATATGTGGTACCTGGGCCACGGAGGAGAAGCACTTGCAATAAGCAATTGGTGCTGTGGGGGGCACAATGCTTTGGGACACTTGAAGGAGGTAAATTGAGTGAGACAAAGTAATTGGGCATCTGTGGAATGGGGAAATGAAAGCAAGAGACAAGTAAGCAAGCACCTGGGTAATTCACAGTAGGAGTTTCTATTCATGTAACTGCTTGGTGAATAAACACTCTTTCCCATAGAATTCACTCAGCAGAAAACGTTTCAGGCACAGAAGCTTTTTCGGTCCCATGTCATGAGTGTCCCCTTCCACCACACAGACCTTTTAGTCACCCACCCAGCGTATCTTGGGGATGGTAGTTTTGTTTTTAATATGCTAATTACTGTTTTAAGTGTGCACGATTCTCTCTATATGAGCCCTCATTTCTGTACTTGACAGTGCTGTCTCAGTAAAATGTATATGGAAGCCAAAAGAAAATCTGAGTGACTGGTTGGAGGCTATTCTGGACAAAAGCCATTGTGGAGGGGGCCTGGGGCAGGAAGGAGTAGGGACGATGATGACCAGTAGGGGAATAATGGCCAGGCGGTGGCCCACCAGGAGAGCCCTGACGACTAGAGTCTTGAGTACTGGGATATGAAGAACTAGGCCCAGGGAGACCGAATCCAAGAGGACCAGGGTTACCATGGCTAGCAGTGCCAGAGGGTACCAGATAGACCCATGATCGAGAGGACTAGGGGCAGGAGTACATGGGAATACAAACAGACAGACAAATACCAGTAAGTACAGGGAAAGGATGTTCTAAGGCTAGCATAAACCAGAGGTCAAGGAACATCAGAGTTAGGAAAGGTTAGTATGATCTGTGGGGGGGGGCCGGGCACTCAAGTTATTGCAGAACCATAAGCACAAGATGAAGAAAGACTAGGGCCAGAAAGTTCAGGACCTGATTGAAGAGGACATTGAAGATAAGGACCAGAAGGGCAATGACCAGGACGAACAGGAGACCAGGATAAAGATGACGGGGATTAGGAAGACCAGCGGACCCGCATCATAGGCACCCAGAAGAGAAGAGCAAGGGGTACTAGGTCAATAGAAAGAATCATGAAAAGGGTTACTGAAAACAGGGCCATGGAGATTATGACCTAGGGGATCAGAACATGGATTACCAAGTGGGGCAGAGCGATAATCTTGGGTAGTGTTAGACCTGGCATCCTTGGCATGGGTCTCCCTTCCATTTTTTCGTAATGCCTCCACTGTTGCCGATATGTTTTTGCTGGACTAGATGCTCATGGGCACTTTGCCACTGCTAATCAGTGTCAAAGTGCAAGTGCTCCCTATGATAAATTGATGTATGTATTAGTGACTCCATAATTGGATGATTGGTTTACTTGTCAGTCCCTAGTACCGTGCACTGAGTGTGCCCAGGGCTTGTAAATCCAATGCTGCTGGTGGGCTTGCAGCACGTGTTGTGCCACCCACAGAAGCAGCTTGTAAAGTGTGTCTCAGGCCTGCCATTGCAGAGCCTGTGTGCAGCCTAGGGCTGCCATGTCGACTTGGTGAGTGCACCCACTTACCAGTCCCTAAACCTTCCCTTTACTGCATGTTGGTCACCCCTAAAGTAGGCCCTAGGGCAGGGTGCATTGTAAGTATAAGGTAGGACATGCAGCCATTTTCGTTTTTCACTATTGCAAGGCTACCTGCTCCCCATAGGCCAGAATGGACAGACTGACTATTACACCTTATAGTCAGAACTGACCCCGGGAACATGGTAGAAAAACGGATTTAGTATGCCTGAACTCAGGATGATAAAATACATCTTTTAGTGAAGTTGGTTTTAACATTCTGGGGCCGATTCCGATCTCGGTCGGAGGCGCACCCAATACCATTCGGTCGGGAAAAAAGCCATGCGAAAGCCTGTTTCCCGACCGATCCGTACAGCACACCGAACGAGCAAGTACGATGCGCACAACAGCAAAGAATCCGGCCGAGCCGTACTCACCCAAACCAGGTCCTGTTCTCCGACCGAGGCGAATCCGGAAACGCCGAATCGAGTCGCACGGAAGGAAAAATGCAGCCCCGTCCGGCCGGACAAGTACGATGCGCTCTCCGTACGCGCCGAACCCGTCGCTACGCACGGCACGTCAAAGCATCCGGGAGAGGCGCACATAAGCTCCGATTCGCGCCACAACACGATCCACGGCTCCGAGACGAACACGGCAGCGACGAGGACGAAGCGACGAGGACGAGGCGAAGCGACGAGGACGAGGCGAAGCGACGAGGACGACGCGAAGCAACGAGAAGGACGAACGACACGAACCAACCATGAATCCCTTCGTCCCGATCATACCAATATTCTACATTTACTACCGGAACAGGCACGGACGCGTACGGCGCAGAAGGTAAGCCAGACACCAACCACAAAACACATACAACACGTACACGACACATCACACACACACACAGGGATGCAGAATATACTTACACCAGCAACAGCAGCACCATAGGGGCGGGATGCCCATCACCAATGCCACATATGCACACAGGGGCCTGAATGCGCACCACCACCCCTACCCAGGGGTGGCATGATGCCTACCACCACTACCACCCTCACCCAGGGGGGCAGGATGCCTACCACTACTACCACCCTTAGCCAGGGGGCAGGATGCTTACCACTACTACCACCCTCACCCAGGGGGGCAGGATGCCTACCACTACTACCACCCTTAGCCAGGGGGCAGGATGCTTACCACTACTACCACCCTCACCCAGGGGGGCAGGATGCCCACCACTACTACCACCCTCACCCAGGGGGCAGGATGCCCACCACTACTACCACCCTCACCCAGGGGGGCAGGATGCCTACCACTACTACCACCCTTAGCCAGGGGGCAGGATGCTTACCACTACTACCACCCTTAGCCAGGGGGGCTGGATGCCTACCACTAGTACCACCCTCACCCAGGGGGCAGGATGCCTACCACTACTACCACCCTTAGCCAGGGGGCAGGATGCTTACCACTACTACCACCCTCACCCAGGGGGGCAGGATGCCTACCACTACTACCACCCTTAGCCAGGGGGCAGGATGCCTACCACTACTACCACCCTCAGCCAGGGGGCAGGATGCCAACCACTACTACCACCCTCACCCAGGGGGCAGGATGCCCACCACTACTACCACCCTCACCCAGGGGGGCAGGATGCCTACCACTAGTACCACCCTCACCCAGGGGGGCAGGATGCCTACCACTACTACCACCCTTAGCCAGGGGGGCAGGATGCCTACCACTACTACCACCCTCACCCAGGGGGACAGGATGCCCACCACTACTACCACCCTCACCCAGGGGGGCAGGATGCCTACCACTAGTACCACCCTCACCCAGGGGGGCAGGATGCCTACCACTACTACCACCCTTAGCCAGGGGGGCAGGATGCCCACCACTACTACCACCCTCACCCAGGGGGCAGGATGCCCACCACTACTACCACCCTCACCCAGGGGGGCAGGATGCCTACCACTACTACCACCCTTAGCCAGGGGGCAGGATGCCTACCACTACTACCACCCTCAGCCAGGGGGGCAGGATGCTTACCACTACTACCACCCTCACCCAGGGGGGCAGGATGCCTACCACTACTACCACCCTTAGCCAGGGGGCAGGATGCTTACCACTACTACCACCCTCAGCCAGGGGGCTGGATGCCTACCACTAGTACCACCCTCACCCAGGGGGCAGGATGCCTACCACTACTACCACCCTTAGCCAGGGGGGCAGGATGCCTACCACTACTACCACCCTCACCCAGGGGGCAGGATGCCCACCACTACTACCACCCTCACCCAGGGGGCAGGATGCCTACCACTACTACCACCCTCACCCAGGGGGCAGGATGCTTACCACTAGTACCACCCTCACCCAGGGGGGCAGGATGCCTACCACTACTACCACCCTTAGCCAGGGGGGCAGGATGCCTACCACTACTACCACCCTCACCCAGGGGGCAGGATGCCCACCACTACTACCACCCTCACCCAGGGGGGCAGGATGCCTACCACTACCACCCTCACCCAGGGGGGCAGGATGCCTACCACTACTACCACCCTTAGCCAGGGGGCAGGATGCTTACCACTACTACCACCCTCAGCCAGGGGGGCAGGATGCCCACCACTACTACCACCCTCACCCAGGGGGCAGGATGCCCACCACTACTACCACCCTCACCCAGGGGGGCAGGATGCCTACCACTACTACCACCCTCAGCCAGGGGGGCAGGATGCCTACCACTACTACCACCCTTAGCCAGGGGGCAGGATGCCTACCACTACTACCACCCTCACCCAGGGGGGCAGGATGCCTACCACTACTACCACCCTTAGCCAGGGGGCAGGATGCTTACCACTACTACCACCCTCAGCCAGGGGGCTGGATGCCTACCACTAGTACCACCCTCACCCAGGGGGGCAGGATGCCTACCACTACTACCACCCTTAGCCAGGGGGCAGGATGCCTACCACTACTACCACCCTCACCCAGGGGGGCAGGATGCCCACCACTACTACCACCCTCAGCCAGGGGGGCAGGATGCCCACCACTACTATCACCCTCACCCAGGGGGGCAGGATGCCTACCACCACTACCACCCCCACCCATAGGATGGACAATGCATGACACAACCAGCACACCACAACCTAGGGAATGCAAGAAGAAGACATCCCCCCAACACCATGACAAGCGTGTGTAGACTGTGTCAAATGCCTACAACACCGAACATGACTTCTAACATACAATGTGACCCCCTAGCACATGTGCCACACAAATATGTGTGTGGCACACACAACGCAAGCAGGCCATGACCATTGTGGCAATGGGGTCCAAACCCCCATCATCACAGTGACCAAAAGGCAAGTGTGGGGTCCATAGCTGCAGCACATTTTGAACATTGTGGCAATGGGGTCCAAACCCCCATCATCACAGTGACCAAAAGGCAAGTGTGGGGTCCATAGCTGCAGCACATCTTGAACATTGTGGCAATGGGGTCCAAACCCCCATCATCACAGTGACCAAAAGGCAAGTGTGGGGTCCATAGCTGCAGCACATTTTGAACATTGTGGCAATGGGGTCCAAACCCCCATCATCACAGTGACCAAAAGGCAAGTGTTGACAAAGTAAGAGGTGCAACTGCCAAACTGCATGGATGATTCCTGGTCACAGAACAACAAACACATCAGTGGCAAAGTAGTGTATGTGTCCCATTGCAACATAAATTGGGGGAGCCAAATCCTGCAGTGCAAATAAGACATAACTTTGGCCATGTGCAGACAAACAACACCCATGGGGGCTGACACCGTCAACAATCATCAATGACACAATGACAGAAGTGACCATCCGAATGCAGACCCACATATTTGCACCAATGGGCACACACATGCAGATACCCTGTGGAGACTGCAGATGTGAGGCGAACAGATACCATACCATGGCAGCAATGGGACACACAATCAACAATTAGCAACAAATGAGGGCTCCCGTCCCATCAGCCTGGTCATGGAAGTGCCAACGGAATCATCAGCACAGATCCAACACACTTGTATAGCAATGTTGCACTGACAACACAGATGAGTCCTTCCCCATTGATGCCCAAACCTGCATGTTCACTGGAGATGGCCACACGGTCAGGGAAGTAGACGAATAGAACAATGGCAGGCACAACAGATGTGCAGGGGTGGAAGCCACAGATGTGAAGTTGCCAATCTAAGTAGGAAATCTCATTGCCAAATACTGAACACATGACACCCTCAGATGCTGCTATGGATGACATGGATACACCACAGGATAGGACACATAACCCCTGGACCACATGGGTTCCTGCACAGTAACACTTCATAATCATGAGACCAAATATCACCATCACTGCAGCAAGGGCATTGTTAGCATCATCAACATCATGTACATCAGAAGCAAAAGCACTAGAGAACAGAAAGTTGCTTTATTCAGCATATGTGGCATTAAAAGTAGAAGTCCGGTAGAACATAAACAAAGGCCAATGGCCAGTCCATCAACAAAGTCACAAGTGGGTGACAGTGGCAGATGCCACCCTACACATGCCTGCACAAAACCAGGGACAATCCACTAGGAGGGGCAACCGGGGGGTAGGCCAGGCACCGCAGGGACAGGATCAGGGCTCACCAGGAGGAAGCAGGGAAGGGGTGGTGGGTGCTGGAGAGCCACTGACAACTGCAGTGGAGGTGTCTGACATGGTGTGTGCCGGCACAACTGGGGGCATGGCTCAGATGTTGTGGGTGCCGGCACGACTGCAGTGGACCCTGCAGATGGAGTGGACAGGTCCGCCACTGCAGTGCCCAAGTCAGACAGGGTGGTAGTGGACTCCACTGCAGTGCCTACCACCAGGGGAGGAGAATGGGGAACAGGCAAGGTGGGCTGGACAGAGGGGGAGGACACCCTCACCACATCAGTGGCACAGACAAGCGCAGCGGGGGTGTGGTGCCGGGAGAGCAAGTGGCAGGGGGAGAAGGCCGGAGCCTCTTGGGGATGGTATATCTGTGGGTGGGGGAACCTGGGGCAGGGTGTGGCGGGGGCACCTGTGGAGTGGGGGCCTGAGGGATGGAGGAAGGTGACCTGGTGCTTGAGCTGCAGGGCGGCGGCGGGGTCTTGCTCTTACCACTCCGGGGGACTTGCGGGTGGGGGCCTCAGTCTGTCTGCGCCTGGGGGAGGGTGTCCGGGGGCGAGGGGCACTCTGCTCCGTGTGGGGGCTTCCTCTTCCCCCTGGATGCTGGGGCAGCTGGATCGGAGGGGAAGAGGCCGAGGTCACTGAGGAAGAGGCGCTGGGTCTTTGGGGTTGCAGGTGAGGCAAGGGAGGGTGCTTTGGAGGGAGAGGCAACTGAGGACTGTGCAGTGCCCGTGGATGCGTGTGTGTGTACCAGGGCCCCATCCCCTGTGAGTCTGGTTTCAGTCCCCTGACTGTGCGTGCGTGTGCGTTTAGTTTGTGGCGTGTGTGTCTGTGTGCTGGATGTGTGTGTGCTGGTGTGTGCCTGTGCCGGTGTGTGTGTGCTTGGGACGGGCAAGGTGCTGGGGAGTGTGGATGGAGCAGAGGCAGGAGGGGTGAGGGACTGTCTGAGGAGGGACACTGCTGCCGTCAGGGAGGAGTCCATGGACCTGTTGCCCCTCTGTAGGTCAGACATGCCCGATGAGATGCCCTCCATGAACGACACCAGCTGAGTCAACAGTGCGGTGTGCGCATGGAGGACACTCAGCATGGCTGTCTGCCCTACATGGAGCTGGCGAAGGAGGTACACAGACTCCTCACTCAGGGCAGCAGGGGACACAGGGGCAGGGGGTGCGGTGCCTGGGCCAAAGGAGACACGCTCCCGAACATGGGAGCCTCCACGGACCTTGGGAATGGGAGCCGATGGGAGGGCGGTGGTGGTGCTGGTGGTGGCGGGGACAGCAACACTAGCTGGGGTGTGGTGGCTGCTGACACCCGCCTCCACAAGGGAGTCATCCTCCGAGTTGCTCTGGTCCTCAGCTGAGGTGGATGGTGCTGAGGATTCCTCGGTGTGGCTCCCCTCGCCCTCCGTGCCACTGGGTCCCTCCGACCACTCCTCGGCTGCTGACCCAGTCTGGCTCTCTGGCTCCTCCTGGTCCGTGGAGCTGTCCCCTTCCGTGGCCGTGGATGTATCTGCAAACAATGGGGAAACAGACAGACATCAGTCACCTGCACCAAACGCACACACCACTGTGAGCACAGCACATCACAGAGCAAGCCCTGGCATCATTAGTTGTACATTGCTAAAAGTGCCCTAACTGAACAGGAGAAGCCAATTGTCAGTCTGATGCCAAGCATGGCACTCACATCCCACATGGCCTTGCACCCATCTGTCTGGTGTCTGTTGGATTGCAACACCCCAGTGTGGACACATGCACCAAGTACACAGTAGTTGGACAGTGCAGAGGACACGGTGTGGACACATCACAGCTCTTGCCACTGAGTGAGTACAGGTTTCCGGATGAAAGGGATGCCCAGAGTCAAATAGGAAATGCATGTGATGCATACCAGCGACAGACACCATGATGCACCCATGTCCTGATAGCCAGCGCCACTATGGTGTGCATGTAGCACATGTCACTCCCCTGCAGGACCACAAATAAGTTGACACATGCCATGGCAGAGGCATGACTGCTAAGTCATACATCACTGTCTCAGTGATGTATGACTTGGCAGCCAGACAACAACACTATGCACTGTGTCACAATAGTAGGTCATGGGGAATGCAAGTCCTGGAGCTGCACAAGTGCACATGTACATCCCCCACACAACACATCATCTCAACCCTCATCTGTCCAGGTCACACCTATTGGACATATGGGAGACCTGTGACACTACCCTCTGAACCTGAGCCCCTCACAATTTGCTGTGAATGGGGAACAGCTGCCTGAACATCACATTCGCATACCCCAGTCTGCACGGGCAGCTGATCAAACACCTATGTGACACACAAGTATCGTCTCCTATGGTCACATCTCCAGGGGCATGCTGAGCCCCTACCAAGAAACACCCCAGCAGTCCTGGCAACTAATCCACAGCACACTGACACAGAGGCAGACACCGGAGGGGTCAAATCACTGTGCACAATGTGTCAGCTGATACACGGGAGTGGGAGTACAGAGTGCATTGCATGGCCTGGAGTAGGCATGACTGTCCTGCTCCACATGAATGAGGGATGTGCCCTGGACAGTGGATAGCTGGCTATGTATGTGTGACACACGTAATCTGCACACTCCTGGGGCACAAACATTGTTCCCACCCGCTGCATGGGCGTGTGCCACATACCCCAGGCACATGTGGTGGCTCAGCTCAGCAAGTGGACCGCATATCAAAGCAACACGCAGATCACATGTCCAAACCCAGGCGTTGTGTGAACAATGGACCCACCCATGATGCCCACAACAGAGTTAGGGAAACAGATGCTGTCCCCCACCTTTAGTGAAGCAAACTGCAAGGACACAGTCCCAAGTGACACAATTCCCTGACTGTGAGGGCCACACCTGGGTATCAGATGAGCAGTGGGCAGTGCACAATAGAGGGACATGGCTCCTGGACAACATGACTGCTGCACTGTGGCAGTTGAACCAGGCCAGAGGAGGGCACAAAGCATGTAATACAGAGTTCACAGTGCAGTCTTTGACTCACCCCCTCCTTGCTGCTGTCTGGCCTTCAGCTGCCCATCCAGGTCTGGAAAGACCACCGCCAGGATCTGGAGCATGTGGGGGTCAGGGTCCGTGTTCCGCCCCTCCTGCGAGGAGGCGACAGCTTCAGCTGGACCCGTGCAATCCTCCGGGTCCAGCCCCGAAGGTCCTGCCACCTCTTCTGGCAGTTGCGGATCCGGCGCTTGTAGACCCCCACGGACCGGACAGCCCGGACGATGTCCTTCCAGATTTCCTGCTTCCGATGGGCATTAACCTGTCAGGATGACAAAGTGAAAAGGCCATTACCACACATGCAACATATCCGTGCATGACACAGTTGTATATACATGTCTCAATCACAGGGGCACATGATGTACACAGGCAGTGCAAAGCTGCCCATGGACAGTTTGCCAGACGTCACTACATGGTATCATTGCATGGGAAGTAAAACCATGTTCAAATGCACTGTCACTGCACCATACCTGTCCAGTGCAAGTCACTACACACTATGGGGGTGACAACTACTCAGTGAGCCTGCTAGCCAGTGGCGTGCAGACTCTCAGCCTTGCTAGTCAGACAAAATGCACATTCAGAAAGGCAGTGCACAGAACACTCACCTGCTCCCCTGGTGTCCCATACAGCTTGCTGTACTGTGGAAGTAGGCTGTCCAGCAGGGCCTGGTTCTCTTCAAGGCTGAAGGCTGGGGCTCTCTCCACAGTACGTGCCATTGCAGGGTCCAGAGGGGCAGAGACAGCAGCAGTGCAGTGGCAGATGTCGTCCTGGAGCATGTAGTGCAGGCAAGTGGGCTCTCAGGGGAACAGCCAGCAATATATATGTGCTGGAGAGGCAGATACTGTCCCTTGTGTCCAAAGTGATAGGTCCAAGTCGTTTGCATCTTCTGAATCTGGCCAATCCATGGAATAGCAGCACCAAAACACGCCCACAGCATCCTTCAAATCTTCAACTTCATGACATACATGATTTTGCAACATTGTTGTGGGTGACCAACTGATTTTCCAGCAACCGACTCGTTCGAAATTCGAAAACGCGTCCGTTGCCAGGCAAGCCCATTGTCAATGGGTGCGCACCGATCGGTCCATTGCGGTACAACGCGCACAGGGGTACAACGCGTACCCGCACACATTGAAAGCAATGGGCCGGCCGGAGGCACCGATCGGTCCATTGCTGTTCAACGCGCACAGGGGTACAACGCGTACCCGCACACATTGAAAGCAATGGGCCGGCCGGAGGCACCGATCGGTCCATTGCAGTTCAACGCGCACAGGGGTACAACGCGTACCCGACACATTGAAAGCAATGGGCCGGCCGGAGGCACCGATCGGTCCATTGCAGTTCAACGCGCACAGGGGTACAACGCGTACCCGCACACATTGAAAGCAATGGGCCGGCCGGAGGCACCGATCGGTCCATTGCAGTTCAACGCGCACAGGGTACAACGCGTACCCGCACACATTGAAAGCAATGGGCCGGCCGGAGGCACCGATCGGTCCATTGCAGTTCAACGCGCACAGGGGTACAACGCGTACCCGCACACATTGAAAGCAATGGGCCGGCCGGAGGCACCGATCGGTCCATTGCAGTTCAACGCGCACAGGGGTACAACGCGTACCCGCACACATTGAAAGCAATGGGCCGGCCGGAGGCACCGATCGGTCCATTGCAGTTCAACGCGCACAGGGGTACAACGCGTACCCGCACACATTGAAAGCAATGGGCCGGCCGGAGGCACCGATCGGTCCATTGCAGTTCAACGCGCACAGGGGTACAACGCGTACCCGCACACATTGAAAGCAATGGGCCGGCCGGAGGCACCGATCGGTCCATTGCAGTTCAACGCGCACAGGGGTACAACGCGTACCCGCACACATTGAAAGCAATGGGCCGGCCGGAGGCACCGATCGGTCCATTGCTGTTCAACGCATCACTGTACATGTGACTGGCATATGTCAGCATGCCTGTCTCAGATGGACATATGCCAGCCACAGATAGCTCCCAGGGAGTGAGGGGCACACCTACATCACGACAGCCTGTCCAAACTTTATCATAAGGCATGTAAGGCTGCATTTCCTATTGTGTGTATGTTGGTGTACATGTTGTCCTGTGGGTGTCACCTGTGGGCAGCCACCCCCAGGCTGTGCACGTGTTCATGGGGACAGGATCCTGGGTGTTACGTGTACGTGACCACTGTGATGTGCAACTGTTCATATCTGTGCATGTGCCATGGTCACATTTCACAGTGGTGTATGTGTATGTCATGTCACATACCCCGTGAGTCCCATGTGGGACGGTATGTTTGAGCCAGGGTGTCCCAGTGGCACAATAGTGATGGTCCTCCACAGTCTTTGTGCATGTGGTGTTTACAATGTCTCTGATTTCATGTGCACAATGGGAGACAGTCTCCACATCCACGTTGTGTGTGCATGGACTCTGATGTTGTGCGTGTGTGTCACAGACGTCCATGTCTGTCCTGCCGTGGCAAGTGGGGCCACTACCTGTGGGGGTCATGGTTGTTTTGCTGTGGTGTATACATGATACTCCATGTAATGCCAGTGTCCATGTGGCATTACAGGGTCCCTGGGAATGTACCTGTCGTTGAGCTGTGGTGCCTGGGGCACATCTGTCCTCACATGTCCCTGTGGGGGGTTATTGTGACACGGCAGCAGGAGATGGGAACTGTGACACGGCCTCATGATATCCAATGGGCCAACCTGGGACTAATTGATGCCACCTGTTGGACCGTGTTGACAGATGTTGGCCATGTATGTACCATACATGTCCTTCCGGTACTGCACACTTCATGTAGTTGTGCCTCATAATGATGTATGTTGGGATCTTGAGTGTGTTCAATGCCGCATATGTGGGGTGACTGACAATCTTGCTTACTTCTCCTCTGCACTGCAGGGCTCCTGCTGTCCATCGGCCATTCCCAGACCTGGCAACGATGGTGGAACGGGACAGCATCCGACGGTACCGCTTCACCAGGCAGCTGATTGAGGATTTGGCAGTGCAGTTGTCCCCACATTTGCAGCCTGGCCGGCCGTATCCTACAGCGCTGACCCCCAAGGTGAAGGTGATGGCAGCCCTACACTTCTTTGCCACTGGTACCTTCCAACATACTGTGGCGACTGCTGGTGGGATGTCACAGACCATGTTCAGCCGTGTGCTCCGCGATGTTTTGGCGGCAATGTTGCTCTTCCTGAACCGGTACATCTATTTCCCTAGACTGCGACGACTCACTGACGTGAAGAGTGACTTTTATGCCCTGGGGAGGATGCCGCATGTCATTGGCTCCATTGATGGGACACATGTGGCTTTGGTACCACCACAGGCCCAGGAGCAGGCCTACAGGAACCGCAAGCACTACCACTCGGTCAATGCACTGGTGGTGTGTCTTGCAGACATGACCATCACACACGTGTGTGCCCGTTTCCCTGGTTCAGCACACGATGCCTTTGTGATGAGGAGTAGTCGCATCCCCAGGATGATGGCACAGATGCAGAACCAGCGTGCCTGGCTTGTCGGTGTGTACTGACTTTGTGCCATTGTGTGTGATCTGATCTGTAGTATTCCGCCCACTTTTCCAAGTCAGCTAATGTGCACTTGTCTGTCCGTAGGTGACTCGGGATACCCCAACATGCCGTGGTTGCTGACACCCCTCAGGAACCCTGTGACACCTGCCCAGATGCGCTACAATGAGGCACATGGTCGGACCAGGAGAGTGATTGAGCGGACCTTTGGTCTCCTGAAGAGCCGCTTCCGCTGCCTGGACAAGACCGGAGGGTCCCTCCCATATGCCCCTGCGAAAGTGTGCAAGATTATCATCGTCTGCTGCATGCTCCACAACCTGGCAGTGCGGAAGGAGTTGCCTCTCATCCAGGATGACAATGACCAACATCCGCCACCTGTGGAGGATCCTGGCCTGGACCACGATGCCAGTGACGATGATGATGATGATGGTGATGGTGATGTCCGCACACAGCTCATCACCAACTTCTTTAGCTGAATGTGAGTATCCTGAGGTGTCATGTCAATGATGTGAGTTGGCATGATGTGTGGGTGGTGCTCTGGTGCTGTTGGAGTGTGTCCATGGGCCACTTGACTGGATGTGTGTTGCGATGTGTGGTGACAGGTGGGCTGTACTCCCCAACAGTGTTGACATGCTAACTTGGTTCTGGGTGGGTATCTTGTAACATGTATTGTGCATGTGTTTTGCTGTTCTGTCCTGTACTCCATTGCTTTTGACTGTGTGTCATTTCTGTCCTTCACAGGGTACTTTCAGATTCGTTTGGTCAACTGTGTCCACCGACGACGTGATTGCACATCCAGGCTGGTAGCTGTTGTGTCCCTACAGGTGATGTGCGCCACACCCATGGACTTCCTTCCGTCTACAGTTGTTGACTGTGTGCCCGCTGCCAGGTGGGGTTACCTTGCATCTGTAGTGGTTACGGCATGTTGCAACTGTGTAATAAACCTGTGCTTCACTTTGTGATGTGCGTTGTCTGTGGTCACACATTTGACTGCCATTTGCTTACTGCACCTGTGGGCTACTTGACTACAACTGGGAATGGGTGTGGTGTCTGTGCATTGCACCGTCTTCCCTGGCAACATCAGTGTAGGCAATGAGTCAGATGGCCTAGGTGTGTATGTGTCGTGTAGCCCTGGTGGTGTGTCTCCCTCATGTGTGTCACGTTTCCTGTACTCACATGCCTGTGTTGTCCTTGCTGTTGCAGTTCGCATACACAGTGTAATTTTGCAGTTCATCATCCCCATAACAGCACCCACGTTGGAATCACGACAGAGGCAAGTATGGTGTATTAGTGTGTTTATTGTGATACATTTGTGTTAATAGTGCATAGGATGGGTTGTGCTGTACATGAATCTTGCAATCCCAAGTTCCTAGGTGAATTGAAAGTCCGGGTAGACAGGATCCCCAGTATCGAGGCCACAGTTGTCTGACACATTGGTCCAACTTGTACTCCCCATGCAATGTGTGGGAGTAGTGTTGCCGTCAACAGGGTGAACAGTCTGTGCACAAAGGCGAACATCCAGAACAGGTTCAGGCTTCCTGGGAGTTGCGCTTGGCCATCGGCCTCTCACTTTTCCCTCCTCGGACGACCCCTCTTCTTGGGGGGGGCCCTCAAGTGCAGGCTGCTGCGGTGCAGGGGACTCTCCGCCAGAGTCCTCCTCCCTCCCTGTGGCAGTTGCAGTTTGTTCGGCACCAGATGTTGTTGGCACACAGGGAGGTGTGGACTGGTTGCTGTTCATCTGGCGGAGGCATTGTAAAATGTCCCTGTGCACCGCCGTCATCTCATGCAGTGCATCCCACTTGGACTCCACGCGGGACATGTGTGAGTCCACACGGGACATGTGTGACTCCACGTGGGACATGTGGGAGTCCAAGCGGGCATGATGGGCAGCCTGCTGCTGTTTAATGTCTCTGAGGAGCCCCACTACCTGGCTGAGCTCTCCGGTGCTGGACTGGTACGCATCAGCTATGCGTACCAGTTGTGGGTCATCATGCACACCAGCAACGTCTGCAAGCAGCGACCTCTGTCTCCCACCCCTCCCACCACCCCTGCTGACATGTGCAGTGTGTGCAGTGGCACGCACAGATAACCCTGGTCCACCTTGGGGTTGGTGGTGGTGGTGGTGTCCATGGCCCCAGGTTGGTCCAGGGTCACTGTGCTGGTGTTGCTCCTTATTCTGTCCATGTCGGCAGGGATGGTATTCGTGGTGACAGTCGTTGTAGGGGTGGGTGCAGGGGTGCAGCTGGTGGTCCTGCTGGTGCTGCAGCTGGTGGTCCTGCTGGTGCTGCATGTTGACTTGCACCGGATGTGCCAGGTTGTTCTTCATCGTCCGAGGAGGACAGAGGCTGTACGACGCCAGTGAGCTCGGCATCCTCTTGAGCCTGGGACTGGGACTCCTCAGCGTCTGCTGCTGTGTCCCCATCATCACCTGTTTTTGGGAGACACAAACAATGTATGTCATGTTTCTGCAGGCATCAATGGTTGACACACATGACAGTTGTGACTGTGCCTCTGGGTGCGGGCCTGTACATTGCATTGTCCTGAGTCGTCACAGTCAGGGGTTGATATTGGTGTGGCACATTGTCCTGCATTATTTGGCCATTTCTATGTATTTTCTGGGGTGTGAACATGGTCTGCATTGGTTGTGTTTGGTTGACAGCCGGACCTCCTTCCCGCCCACCCAGCCAGTCAGTTATCCCACCATGGAACGTGCTTGCGTTGCAGGAGTGTAAGTTGTCTCTCAGGATGTCAGTCAGTGGTGTCCTGCTGTTTGTTGGTGCACAGTTGCCAGCAGGGCCTTGTGCTCCCCACAGCAGTAGCCAGTGTCAGCCATCTTGTGAGTCCTTCTCCACTCCCTGTGATGTGAGCATGGTTCAGGGTGGTGTTGATGGGACAGTTGTGGGGGTGACCAATATCAGTGACTACGACTCCCATCATGCTATTGCCTCCACCCCCTTCCCAGCATGCCCATGCTTCCTTCCTTTTGACTCTGCTTCCCTGTGGGGTGGGCTGGCTGTGCTGACAGGATGGCTGGGAGTGTTGTCCTGGCAGTTGTTTGGCTAAGAGTCCCAAGAGTGTCCCTGTGCTTCACACAACATAACCCAGGGTGGTGGTTCTTTGTGGGATCTTGTGTTAGGATGGAGGGCATTGCATTCTACCAGGTGGGTACTGTGGAGTTTGTGTTGGGGGGTGTGAGGGGAGGTGCTTGTGACTATGGTCAGTGATGCAAGTCCTCCTTCCCACCCAGCCAGCCAGCCAGTTATCCCACCATGGAACGTGCTTGCATTGCAGGGAGTGTAAGTTGTCTCTCAGGATGTCAGTCAGTGGTGTCCTGCTGTTTGTTGGTGCACATTTGCCAGCAGGGCCTTGTGCTCCCCATAGCAGTAGCCAGTGTCAGCCATCTTGTGAGTCCTTCTCCACTCCCTGTGATGTGAGCATGGTTCAGGGTGGTGTTGATGGGACAGTTGTGGGGGTGAGCTATGTCTGTGACTACGACTCCCATCATGCCATTGCCTCCACCCCACTTCCCAGCATTCCCATACTTACTTGCTTTTGTGTGGAGTTCAGTGTGTGTGGGTGTGAGAGCAATGGCAAGATGGCTGACAGTGGTGTCCTGCTGTTGGTTGGTGTGCAGTACCCAGCATGCCCTTGTGCTCCCCACGACACAGCAACAGTGTCAGACATCTTTGATGGGCCTTTCCACTCTCTGTGGGATGTGCATGCGTGAGTGTGAGCTTGCTGGGCCATGTGGTGGGGGATGTAGAGCTGTGACTACGACTCCCATCATGCTATTGCCTCCACCCCCTTCCCAGCATGCCCATGCTTCCTTCCTTTTGATTCTGCTTCCCTGTGGGGTGGGGTGGCTGTGCTGACAGGATGGCTGGGAGTGTTGTCCTGGCAGTTGTTTGGCTAAGAGTCCCAAGAGTGTCCCTGTGCTTCACACAACATAACCCAGGGTGGTGGTTCTTTGTGGGATCTTGTGTTAGGATGGGGGGCATTGCATTCTACCAGGTGGGTTCTGTGGAGTTTGTGTTGGGGGGTGTGAGGGGAGGTGCTTGTGACTATGGTCAGTGCTGCAAGTCCCCCTTCCCACCCAGCTAGCCAGATATCCCACCATGGAACGTGCTTGCATTGCAGGGAGTGTAAGTTGTCTCTCAGGATGTCAGTCAGTGGTGTCCTGCTGTTTGTTGGTGCACAGTTGCCAGCAGGGCCTTGTGCTCCCCACAGCAGTAGCCAGTGTCAGCCATCTTGTGAGTCCTTCTCCACTTCCTGTGATGTGAGCATGGTTCAGGGTGGTGTTGATGGGACAGTTGTGGGGGTGACCAATATCAGTGACTACGACTCCCATCATGCTATTGCCTCCACCCCCTTCCCAGCATGCCCATGCTTCCTTCCTTTTGATTCTGCTTCCCTGTGGGGTGGGGTGGCTGTGCTGACAGGATGGCTGGGAGTGTTGTCCTGGCAGTTGTTTGGCTAAGAGTCCCAAGAGTGTCCCTGTGCTTCACATAACATAACCCAGGGTGGTGGTTCTTTGTGGGATCTTGTGTTAGGATGGGGGCATTGCATTCTACCAGGTGGGTTCTGTGGAGTTTGTGTTGGGGGGTGTGTGAGGGGAGGTGCTTGTGACTATGGTCAGTTCTGCAAGTCCCCCTTCCCACCCAGCTAGCCAGATATCCCACCATGGAACGTGCTTGCATTGCAGGGAGTGTAAGTTGTCTCTCAGGATGTCAGTCAGTGGTGTCCTGCTGTTTGTTGGTGCACAGTTGCCAGCAGGGCCTTGTGCTCCCCACAGCAGTAGCCAGTGTCAGCCATCTTGTGAGTCCTTCTCCACTCCCTGTGATGTGCGCATGGTTCATGGTGGTGTTGATGGGACAGTTGTGGGGGGGCAATATGTGTGACTGCGACTCCCATGATGCTATTGGCTACACTGACTTGGCCAGCATACACAGAATTCCTTCCTTTGAGTGGTCTTCACTGTGTGTTGGTGTTGTTGTGGTGGCTACATGTGTGGATGTGTTTGTTAGTTCTATTTGTGCCACTGCCTAGCTGTAGTTGTGGTTGTGTTTGTACATGTGTTGGCACAGTTGGATGTGACTTTTTTGATGGCATGTGTTGTGTTTATCTGACTGACATACACATTTTGGGATGATTCTGTTCTGGTTGCTGTGTAATTGCTATGAGTGCATGGTTTGACTCTCCCCTTGACAGTGATGTGTGTGTGTTTTGTGGCAGTATATTGTGTACATTTGTTGTGTACTCACCAGGCTCTGGGATGTCCTCTAGTCCATATACGCTCACTGGCGGAAGGATGGCCCGCACCTTCTCCTCCCAGGGCCTGAGGTATATTGGCTTGGCAGGAGGGCCACTGTCGGTGTGTTGGCTGTTGATGTAGTCTTGCTTCAGCATTTTCCGTACCCTCCTGCGCACGTCATACCACCTGTTCTGGATGTCGGTCTTTGTGCGCCGACATGGTGATTGGGCGTTCACCCTGTTGATGATCCTCTCCCACATCTTGGTTTTCTGCGACATGGGGGTCTGTTGGACCAGTGTGCCAAACAGCTGTGGCTCCACCCTGAGGATCTCGTCTACCATGACTTCCAATTCACTATCTAGGAACTTGGGATTCTTCTTGGGGGCATGGTGATGGGTGGTGATGGTGGGTGATGTGTGTGTTGGTGTGCAGGTGAGGGTGTGTGAGTGTGTGTTTTGCTGGGTGTATGTGAGGTAGGTATTTGTTGGTGTGCTGATGGTGTGTGGCTTGTGTGAGGGATGAGCTGTGGGTGTGTGGTTGCTTTCTCTTGGGTGCTGGCAGTGGAATGGCATTTGCAAAGGCTCATGGTAGTGATTTGTGTCCTTTATATAGGTGGAGTTGTGGGTGTGTCTTTGTTCTCTGTCCCCACCCCCCCAGTATTTATTGGCTTGGTAATTGCTTGTTTGGCCTTTTTGGGGTGATTTTTCCTTTGTGCTGTTTGTGTATGTTGGAAACGTTCTTGTGACCGAGTCGGACCCTGCATTGGTCTCGTACGGTGTTCTCCGTTTCGTTCACGCTGTGTTTGTGCAGTTTTCTATGCTGCTTTCCAGGAACTTCAGTCTAAATACAACTTACCGGTTACGTCTCCTTCAAAATTTGAGTCTCTGAGATTGACGGTAACCCAGCAGCTCTCCCTTCTATCGGATATTTCTCCTTCTGATTCTTCTACTCAACATTTATCTTCCTCACCTGATATTAGGGCTTCTCACATCTATAAATTTCTTTTTCCCCCTATCCCCTCGCCCCAAAAGTAAGATTGAACTTTTATGGGAGACAGATTTGCAACACTCGTTTCCTACACATACATGGGACTCCGTCTGGGTCCGGATTCATCACACTTCATGCAATGCTAGTACTACCCAAACACTTTTTTACTTTTATCAGAGACTTTTTAACCCCTTCAGCTATATCCAAATTCAATCATGCTCTATCTCCTAACTGTTGGTCGTGTCAAAACACTCCCGGTACTTATTTACATTCCTTTTTCCTTTGCCCTAACATTTCGTTTTTTTGGACAAGGGTTTGTAAGTCCATTGCCTCAATTTGCTCTATTCATTTTCCCTTCGATATCACTTCAATTTTTCTGGGTAGTTCGCGGTGTATTGTGTTGCTTTGGCTCAGTTTTGTATGCGTGTCGGTCGTACGGCTTGTCCTCCGTCCGACTCGGTCGTGGTTTTCGCGCCTTGCATCGTACTTTGCGGTTTGGAGTTCGCGTGTACGTTTCGGGTCGGATTTGTTCCGGGTGCGTGTCGGTCGGTTGGATTCGCGTGTTTTTCCGGCCGGATTGCTGCTTTCCGTGCGGCTCGGTCGGTCGACTTTGTTTCGGTACGTGTCGGTCGGATTTTTCGCGCCTTGCATCGTACTTGGCGTGTCGTGCGCCACGGGTACGTGTCGGTCGGTATTTTTTCCGGATCCGAGTCGTCGGTGCTTTTTCCGGCCCGAATCGGAATCGACCCCTAAGAATAAATACTAATCCATCTAGTGACATATAGACTACTAATAATGAAAGAGAGAAAAATCTAATGTAGCATAAATGACTAATTGACAACCAATATAAAGGAAAACATAGTCGCAGAGTACCATACTTAAGATAGCATTTTTGATTTTACTTTTTTTGGGTAAGAAAGACAGAAAAGGGGGGAAAGGTAAAGAAGAAAGAAAGAAAAAGGAAAAGAGAGAGAAAATAAAAGAGAGAAGAAGGAAGAAAAGAATAGAAGAGGAGTATCATCAGTTATATACTGTAAAACTTAGTAAAGCTTCCCTTGACTCGTAATATATAGAATACGGAAAAGCCATAATGAATAAAGAATCATAGAGTATGCAAAACATACATTTAGGAATAAGCAGAGCAATTCATGGTGGTTGAAAAACAAAGGTACTAGCATTGGCCTGTATTGCTGAAGAAGAAACATAATTAGTAAGAGGGGACCAAAAAGCCTCCTTGCGGATAAGCTGCTGAGATGTGGTTACAAAGGCTCTATCTAGCCTATGGTGTTGACATAGTAAATTCCACCAAGCTGAGAAGGAGACTTTGGAAGCATCCTTCCAATTCGAGGTTATGACCTGAAAGGCAATGGCAATGGCTAAATCTATAAAAGAGCCAAGCTTCCGGACACCCATCCAGCGTGTAGAAGAACTACCCAGAAAAATTGAAGTGATATCGAAGGGAAAATGAATAGAGCAAATTGAGGCAATGGACTTACAAACCCTTGTCCAAAAAAACGAAATGTTAGGGCAAAGGAAAAAGGAATGTAAATAAGTACCGGGAGTGTTTTGACACGACCAACAGTTAGGAGATAGAGCATGATTGAATTTGGATATAGCTGAAGGGGTTAAAAAAAGTCTCTGATAAAAGTAAAAAAGTGTTTGGGTAGTACTAGCATTGCATGAAGTGTGATGAATCCGGACCCAGACGGAGTCCCATGTATGTGTAGGAAACGAGTGTTGCAAATCTGTCTCCCATAAAAGTTCAATCTTACTTTTGGGGCGAGGGGATAGGGGGAAAAAAGAAATTTATAGATGTGAGAAGCCCTAATATCAGGTGAGGAAGATAAATGTTGAGTAGAAGAATCAGAAGGAGAAATATCCGATAGAAGGGAGAGCTGCTGGGTTACCGTCAATCTCAGAGACTCAAATTTTGAAGGAGACGTAACCGGTAAGTTGTATTTAGACTGAAGTTCCTGGAAAGATAAAAGCTGCTCATTATGCAATAAGTGTCTAACCTGTAGCACGCCTTTGGTAATCCAGTCTTTCCAAAAAATAGTACGGTTGGAGAGTTTAATAGATTTGTTGTGCCAAATAGAAGAGTCTAAAAATAACTGAAGCGGAGAGCGGATTTGCTACGGATCGGATAAAGGATAGATATAAGGTATGAAATAGTAGGAGATTTAAAGGAGCGAGGAGGATGAACAAAATTATCTAGCGAAGAGAAAGGGAAAGGATAAATAATTGATTCCTCTAATTTATGCCATAGAGACACGGGAGGATTGCCATTTGAAGAAAAATAGGGCAAAGCTTGACGAAGTAAAAAAGCGGAATGATATTGGCGAAAATTAGGAAAATTAACTCCACCTCTGTCTTTAAGAGCGGAAAGAGCAGAAAGAGAGATACGAGCTTTCCGATTGTTCCAAAGGAATTTACTCAGTATACTGTTAAGTTTTTTGAAAAATTTACAAGGGAGTCGTATCGGTAGCATGGAAAGATAAAAATTAATTACCGGCAACATCATCATCTTGGAAGTATCCAACCTGCCCCACCAGGACAAGAATAAAGGGACCATTTCTCTGTCATAGCGGAAATTTTAGATAAGGCTTCATCTAAGTTCAATTGAACAGTAGTGGCTATGGATGCTGAGTATTTAATCCCCAGACAGGTAATACAATTAGTGTTCCACTTAAAATCCATCCCCTCAAACATACTTCTATGACAATACTTATTAAGCGGAAGGATCTCAGATTTAGAGAAATTTAACTTATATCCAGAAATGGAAGCATATGAAGACAGAAGATCCGCAAAAGCGGGCAGAGAAGTAGAAGGGTTAGATATGAATAAAAGAATATCATCTGCGTAAGCGGTAAACTTTATGTCAATAGATTTATGAGTAAAGCCACGAAAAGTAGAAGAATTTCTGAGAGAGTGAAGGAAAGGTTCAAGAGACAGAATAAAAAGCAAAGAAGACAAGGGGCAACCTTGGCGAGTACCTCGTTGGGGAGTAAAATAAGGAGATTGAGAGCCGTTAACAAAAACCGAAGTAGTGGGCGAAAAATACAACAAACTAATAAGAGACAGAATAGCAGGACCGAATCCATGCCATTTAAGGGCACGCATCATAAAAAGCCAATGAACGCGGTCAAAAGCTTTCTCCGCATCTAGAGTGATGGCTGCGAAAGGGGTAGAGCTCTTGGAAGCAAGATGTATAATATTTAAAAAAGTTCTTGAGTTGTCCGCAAGGGTTCTGCCTTTAACAAAACCTGTTTGTTCATATCCAATTAAATCAGGAATGACCTTATTAATACGAAGAGCTAGGACCTTAGCGAAAATCTTACAATCTAGATTAATCAAAGAAATAGGACGATAATTAGCACAAGAAGAAGGGTCCTTGTCTTTTTTGGGAATTAAACATATCATTGCCTCCAAGAAAGAACCACGAGCTTCCTTACAAGACAAGAAGTATTGGAATAGTGATAAAAGGTGAGGGAGTAAAAACTGAGAAAAACAAGAATAAAATTCAGCGGTAAAGCCGTCTGGACCAGGAGATTTATCCTTTGGTAACAAGAATAGAGCAGACTTTAGTTCAGAAAGAGAAAGGTCTTCTTAAAAAATTGAGCAATCGGGAAGTTCATCGGATCGAGGAGGAAGATTGTAGAAGAAAGATTCCAAGTCCACCTCAGAGGGGGAGGATTCTGGAGTGTACAAATTCTTATAAAAGTCTGTAAAACAATTTAAAATTTCGTCATTTTTAAAATGATCCACTCCGTTGGAGTCAGAAATTTTGACAACCTTGGAACGTTGGGACTTAAACTTTAAATAATTAGCTAGTAGCTTACCAGCTTTGTTACGGCCTCCATAGAATTTAGAATTAATTTTGAGTAAGGTACCAGAAGCTTCCTCAGTTGATTTTTTATTGAAAGATAGCTTAGCTTGAACTAACTTCTTTAGATTATCCTCACTGTTGGATGTAAAATAAGCATGTTACATACGTTTAATAGAAGCTAATAATGAAGATGAATCCTTAGAAAGTTGCTTCTTTTTCACCGCCACATAATCAATAATAAACCCTCTGGCCGTAGCCTTAAAAGCATCCCATATGGTAGAAAAAGGGATATCTGGGGAGGCATTCCTGAGAAAGAAATCAGGCAGGAACTCTTTAAAACGCTCTATAAATTTATTATCTTTAAGTAAATAATTATTAAAGCGCCATCTGCGTGACCGAGAGGAGTCGGAGGGGAGATCTAGATTAATCGGAACTGGAGCGTGATCGGAGATGAGGATGGACCCGATATCAGCATGAGTCAAATTAGGGAGGAGAGGAGGACTCAAAAAAATGTAATCTATTCTGGAGGAGGAATTGTGAGTGGGGGAATAAAAAGTTTACTCTAATGTATCCGGGTGGGAAATTCTCCATGCATCTACCAGACCCCTCGAGTGAATTGTAGTAAAAAAGGATTTTTGCATTTTGTTGGGAATGTATCTAGCCTTGGATTTCTTATCTGTGAAGGGGTCTATAACCTGATTGCAATCCCCACCCACCAATAAATTGGCATCAGGACAGGAGTGAAGAGTGTGAGACATATCCTTCCAAAATTGTACATCCACACCAGTAGGGCCGTAGATGTTTAGCAAAGAGATAGGGGAACCATTTATAAGGAGATGTAATAAAAGCCATCGACCCTCTGCGTCCTTTTCCTCCCTCTCCACAACAAGGGAAAGTGATTTGTGTAACAAAGTAATCACTCCATTTTTCCTATCTTTGGACGAGGAACAGAAGACATGACCAACCCATTGCTTTTTAAGGGAATTAATCTCTTTTTCATTGAGGTGAGTCTCCTGAAGCATAGCTATTCTACAATGCAGTCTAGACAAGTGAGTGAGAACCCTCTGCCTCTTGACAGGATTGCGTAATCCTTTAACATTCCATGAGATAACTCGAACATTTTCAGTCATAATAATCAGAAAAAAGCATAATCATACAACAAACTAGGCATTGAGTAACCTTACGCAATAACTGTAAACGATGATGAAGCTGAAAATAAAAATACTTGTAAGATAGACATGGAAAGACAAGGGACAAAAAATACCAAGGAAAACAATGAAGAATAACAAGGAAAGAAAATAGAATAGTGGTAGTAAAAGAAGCAAAAAATGATGCCACCAGTGACACACATTGCGCTGTACAGTAAGAAAGATCTGGAGTAGGGGGACAGTAAGGAAATACTGAACAGGAAACCAAGAAAAGAAAAAAGAAAAAAGGAGAGAAGAAAGAGAGAAAAGAGATAAACATTTGAAAGTTGACGAAAAGTCGGAGGACTTTAGTCAAGAATAACAGGGTATGAGTAAAAAGTAGAGAAATAAGCACGAGGAAGCGGGAGGCTACGAAGGAAGGAAGACGGCCAAGCCAGCCAAGGCCACGAGAACGGCCAGAACCAGTGAAAAGAAAGAAAAGGAGAGCAAAAAGCTCAATATAACAGAGAGCCTATATGAGATTATAGACGTCTTGGACAACCAGAAAGAAAAAGCAAATCTAGGCAGAAAAACATGAGACAAACAAACCATGAAATCAAAAAAGGAGAGAACAAGCACTAAACACTTACCAACATAGGGGTGACCATGGACAACTGGGAATGAGATAGGATTGTAGGGAGAAAGGAAACATCTGGGATACGGGTTTGTACAAGAGGAAAATACGTCTGTAAAAAAAAAAAAAAAGAGGAAGAAGTACAGTGGTGAGAGATGATCAATCTATATGACATTGTCCCACATTAAGCTAAAGAACAACAACAACGACCCAAGAACATACAAAAAATTAACAAGCAGTGTACACTAAGTTATGGAAAACCAACAACATTTTACAAGAGAACAGAGCCAGAAGAATTACTAGAGACGTTCAAGCCACTCCAAAGTCCATCTCGTCCCCTTTATGACGAGAAATAAATTGACGTAGGTCTTCAGGACGATCAAAGGAGTAGGACCTTTCCTTGTAGGTAACTTTGAAGAAACAAGGGTGAACCAAATCATATCTAGCGTTCATTGAACGAAGAGCCGGTCGAAGAGACAAAAATTCCTTGCGTCGAGCCGCAGTAGCACGGGCAACATCCTGAGAGAAGAAAACCTTCTGACCAGACCATAATATCTGCTTTCTTTGTTTTGCCGCAGAAAGAACCAATAACAGGTCAGTATATTCCAAAAACAGTACAATGATCCCTCTCGGACGGATGGGGAGCGACGAAGCAGATGGACCTCCAGATTTGGGACCAATGCGATGAGCACGTTGCAGATTGAGAGTAGAACCTTCTTTAAGCCCGACCATTTTAGGGATGTGAATTTTTAAGAAGGCCAACATGTCTGACCCTTCCTCGCCCTCAGGAATGCCAAAAATGAGTAGGTTATTGCGACGATTGCGATTTTCTAAGTCTTCTGTTTGTGACTTAAGAAGAGCAATCTCTTTAGACATTGCAGCAACCTGGGGTAACACATCTTGAACATCACTAACCTTCTGTTCGACCACTGACATTCTGGAGTCTAGGTTTGACCATTTTTCATCCAGTTTTTGAAGAGTGACGTTGGTGTCAATAACAAAAGGCTTAATCAACTTTATCTCCTCCATAAGGTCTTCCAGCGTGATAGGTAGCGGAGATTTGGTAGGAGAGTTAGGCTCTTTCTTGTGGCGCTTAGGAGGAGCGGTAGAGTTAGAGTCTTTACGAAGAGACGACATATTAGTAGTGCTTTTCTGCCCAAATGGTGAAGCAGGATCCATGCGAGTGACAAATGTTATAGTCTATACTAAGCAACAGTTAATCAGGATGAGCAGGGTGTACCTCACACACTATAAGGTTAGGTTAGAAGTCGGTACCTGGCCTGAATTGCAGCTGATAATAATGAAAAGAAAAAAAAAAAACCATGCAGCGCACAATGATGCTGAAAAGTACCAAGTCTGCAAAATTGAGGAATTAATCACCCATACGACATCCAAAGACCTGATAGGCACAACTGCAGAGGTTTGGTTACCAAGGGCAGAAAAGGCTCCTCACTGCAAAACACCTATTAATGCTGAAAGTTCTCTCAACGCATATTAGCGTTTAAAATAATCTCCTGAGCACAAAAAAGCATCTGTATTGTGCAAATCCCCATAAGTCTGCAGCTTGTTCTCAATAAATCCGAGGGGGTGTTGAAAAACATGTAAAGCCCGCGCCGCACCTATAGCGACGCGGGCGAGCCCAGAAATTGCTGGAGTAGCGCTCCGCCGATGCAAGATGGCGGGCGCCGCCGATGTATTTCTGAGGAGAGCGGAGCGCGGCGGGAAACGGGCACTTAGTAGCTTGGAATTAAAAAATAAAAACAGCTACCTGTCCCTCCGCGCTCGCGCTCCAGTTGCCAGCTGTCCCCATTCCTCCGGGACCGAAAGGAAGGCTCCGGTGTAGGGAAGGCTCTGCCCGAAGCGCGGAGCCTCAGACGAACGCGGCCATCTTGATGGCGGCCCAAGCCACGCCCCGCTTCTCTCATATCTTTAGAAGCATTTCACACCTGTATGCATAACATCACTAACTGGCTAACTCTGTATTTTCTGAAATTGAATGGAGACAAGACAGAAGTGATGTGTTTCTCCATGAGCAAGATACTGAGTTCCCTGCCAGCTGAGTTCTGGCCTTGGCATGAGGAAACTCCTCCTGCTTCTGTCTCAGGGATAAGAAACCTAGGGTTTTAATTTGACTCTAAAATGTCTCTTTCCTCTCAGGTCAATAAACTGTCTTTCTCTTGTTTCGCACTACTACTTAGAACTTTCCATGAGATACTACCACTACAGCCAAACCATCTATGGCCATTCATTGTTCAATTGACCATCCTGAGCCGATTAGACATTGGCACTCACTGTTTCTACAGGCTCTGGACTCCCAGATCATGCGCCTCTATAGAATACATACATCTGCTGCTTGTCTGGCTCTGACCCTCCTGCACATAACCTCAGGGTCTACAGCCTTGGATAGACCACACTGGGTTCCTGTACCCAAACAAGTTATTTTTAAATCCCTTTTCTTTGTGCAAAGAGTCATTCACAGAACTGTACCGATATACCTCCAAGACAGATTTCTACATTATCAACCTGCCAAGCATTGCTCTCAGTGGACTCCAATCTACTGGTTATACCTAGGTTTAAACAGAAAAACATCAGAGGCAGATTCTTACCATGTACAGTGTAAGGTGGAATGAAAGAGCTTTTCAACAGGTTAAAATGCTCACTCCATCCCATTTTTGTTTCTGTCAGGTGCTGTGAAGCTGTGTCAGAGCTTGAAGCAATAGATAATTTTTTGAGCTCATTATCAGTACAGACTGTAACAAATCAATATGGTGCTTTTAAATTTCCTAATTTTGCTTCATTTATTAGCATATTTAGCATATTTACTTTGTGGGGAGGGGGTGCTCCTTGTAAACCCTCATCATACCCTGGGAGCATCCCATTTTAAATATTGTCCTACAAAAATATTGTGACCAGAATATTGAATGCAATAATATCTTAACAGTAAGTATATGTAGGTAAGTTTAGAATTGCTATACTTGACTTCATATATATGTACCTTGACTCATTCTCTCTCTCTCCATATATATAACTAGGTGAATATGTCAGTGACAACATTAACAATTTGATTTTTGAAAAAAAACACAGACATTCACCAGTTATAGTTAGCAGAGCTAATTAGAACTTGCACCCCGCCATGCACTGCTTATGACCCCACATATTACATCACTCATGACATGTTCTATGACATCTTATATGACACCACTAATTACATCGTCCAATGAGTGTGTTAGTTTTTTTTATAGTTATCATAGTGGCGGATAACTACTGTATTGCTTCTCTACCTAAAATTGTACAGTTGATGACTTGTGTTCAGCATGTTCTACACAGGTTTTTTGGCTCTGCAGAAAAAGTTTGCAACAGGGCAAAGATTCTCCCTACTACATACTAAGCATTGTAAGCAGCTTTAAGTTATTAGACAGAATCATCATAGCATGACAATTTCTACATAACATAGAAGACTGTATGCACCAGGTATTAACCTATGTACATGTGCTTCTTTTGGTTCAGAAGATGGGCTATCTGTAAAGTTTTCACCACAATATGAAGGCTGCATGCAATATGACCTTTAGTACCTTTAGGCCCTGGTTATTATAAGCGAATAGTGACTCCATGGACAAGTTTTCACAGAGTGTACTCTGTTCTTAGTTGCTACTTTATAATAGCCTTTGGTGTATTTCTCATGAGAGTTTCACTGTGTGCACACAGTGTGGTGCAGTCATAATCCCAAGCAGAGTCATTTGAAATGCATTATTACTTATGATCTAGAGTTTTTCTTTGCATATTTGTTTGTCCAGTGGCCACTAGGCCGTTTTATCGTTCTCGCTTTTGTAATCCAGCAATTTTATTAGTGTCAATGTGCAGGAGTTGGGGCATTTTCATTGCACTGTATAGCACTTGCAGAGCGTACTTTTGATTCACATACATGTAAACACTCCTCCTCGCTGACGTAGTCTTGACACCGATGGTGTGTTTCCTTTCCGGAATGGAGAACGTTAACTTAATTTAGCTACGTGTGGGATTGCGATTGTATTTTCACATATATTACGAATGCTTTACAGCTATGAAATGTTTTATGTGTGAATTCAATACTTTGTATACCCAGACTCATACATTGTTCTAAGTTTGTTGTTTATGTTTATGGTGACATAGAGTTTAAAAAGAGCACATCTAATGTTTTTTAAAAAAGATGGCTTGTGAGCAAGACCGTGAAGGTCGACTCGCGTCAGCCTTGGATTAAATCTTTTTGATGACTACAATCCCTAGAGTGCAAGTTTCTTTCTGTGTGGGATGATATACCCAGAAGACGGCAATTCATTTAAAGTGGGTCTTGCTCCCACTACTCTGTGCCGGCTCTGTTGGGTGGATGAGGTCAGAGGTAAGCAAGACAGCGGCATGCTACATATATATATATATATATATATATATGTATATATATATTCTCCAAACGTTTCCTCGATCTCAAGGACGCCACTCCATAAGCAAGTAAGTTTTCAAAACTTCTTTATTAGGAAGCTGCGCATTAAGCCTGTATTTCAAAAGTCCCCGACGCTTTATGCGCAGCTTCCTAATAAAGAAGTTTTGAAAACGTACTTGCTTATGGAGTGGCGTCCTTGAGATCGAGGAAACGTTTGGAGAAGATAGCACGCGGCAGCCTCAGCCGTGGAGGATGCACCGCCCGTTGGGAATGTGGTAACGGGACTGCTGGGGTGCACCTTTCAGCCCGGATAGCAGCGCAAGCAAGCCGGTGAAGGAAGCTGAACATTACGCCTGGAGCCCACTGGAGGGCTGTTGAATTGTAAAGTTAAAAGCAAATAAAATTGGTTTGACACTGTAACGGACCCCACCTGTGGGACAAATTGAACTGCATCCACCAGCATGCAACTCACCGAAGAGGGCATGCGTATTGGTTAAATTAATGGCTACAGTTATCCGTGACTTGTCATTTTGCTACCCCATGAGGAAGAAGCAAGCAGCTTCGAAACGCGTCGGGGACTTTTGAAATACAGGCTTAATGCGCAGCTTCCTAATAAAGAAGTTTTGAAAACTTACTTGCTTATGGAGTGGCGTCCTTGAGATCGAGGAAACGTTTGGAGAAAATGTATATATATATATATATATATATATGTATATATAGAAATATATATATGTAGAAATATATATATCTATGTATATATTTTTTAAAGGATTTTCTTTTGCCTTATGAATTTAGCATTGTATGTGGGCCTTTACCCAGTGACTTTGCCTGTGTAGGGGTTCAGAAATGAGGATCCGACACTGGTCCGTTGGTATTGTACCGGAGGTCCTCAATTTCTGGATTTTTCACGAGTGAGACACTGGTTTTAAATGCACTAGCACAATGTTTTATTTTATTGTATGCAACAATGACAAATGATGTTTGTTTGTTATTTATATTTATCTGTATATGCATATGTAAGGCAACCTCATGGGTATTAGTCTTTTATGTCTAGTAGTCACGTGTACTACGGCAGAGTATATTTAAGCAATTAAGTAATGGCGCCCGTTGTGTGAACAAGGCCGGTTTCGTGGCCGAAACGCGTTACCTGCAACCCATATCGCTGGAATAAAAGCTGCGTTTGGAATCCGTGCTGTTGGTCGGGTTTCCTTGGGAGAGGCAGTTTCTGAAGTTATATATATTTAAATAAATAAATATATATTCATGTGATCAAGGCTGAGGTACGGCCGAAACGTATCATGGCGGACTAGCTTGGTGGCAATAAAGAATATCTTGCACTGATTTGGGACTACGCTCGTTTTTTCTTTGAGGAGACTTCAAGCGAGAACCAGCAATATATATATATATATATATATATATATATATATATATATATATATATATATATATATATATATATATATAGATATAAATATAATATAGATAGATAGATAGATATTAGAAGGGGAGGTGGGCCACGCAGCTCCCTTTCCCGTGCCTATTATGGCCCTGGGATCCCATCCTCCAGCGCCAAATATATTTTAAAGAGGAGATGGGCTGAATACCCCCTCCCTGTGCCTCTTTAGTTCCTGAGTACCCCATACCCCTGTACATTTTTTTTAAAAGGGAGGGGGGGCACGTGTCCCCCTCCCCAAGCCTATTACGGCCCTGGGGACCCCCTCCCCTGGGGCCATATATATTATGAAGGGGAGATGATCCACAGGGCCTCCCTCCCTGAGCCATTATAGACTACAAAAAAGCAGAGGGGGCCCACCAGTCCCCCTCCCAGGCCTTAAAAAGGCCCTGGGGACCCCATCACCCAGGCCCTGTATTTTTTAAACGGGTGAGGGCTACTTGGCCCGCTCCATGAGCCATTTCTGGTCTTGGGGACCACGTCCCCTGGGCCAGCATTAATTAAAGTTGGGTGCCCTGTTGCCCACCCAGGGCACCCACCATACACTCGTTGGGGGCTGCGGGGGAAGCCCCAGGGCTCCCACGGCACCAACTGGCACCCCGCATGCTGCGGGGGCCAGAATTACTCCCGCCCGTAGGGAGCATCTACTTATGCTGTTTTCTGGCGGGAGCAATCTCTTGATCTGGCAGAGAACCAGATCAAAGTCTACTCCCCGCCAGAGGGAGCTTTTTTAACATTCCCACCCGCTGGGAACAAACTTTGTGTTTGCTCCCACATGGCTAGAGATTCAAAAATGCTCCCACCAGGCGCGAGCAAACACATGTTTCCATGCCCGCGCCGGTGGAGGCAGGTAAACTGCTGTGTCCTGGGGTAGGTTCCCCTTGGACATAGCATGTGAGCGGGCTTCGGGTCCAATAATGGATTTCTAAAAAGTTTAGAAATCCTGGGGAATGGGGCCCCTGGGGCTTTAGAGGCTTGGGGAGGGGGGCCCAGGGCCCAATAATTGAAGAATGATTCCCCGGCTACCATAATCTTTCTATTTGTCGATCCAGCTGGAACGAGATGGCCCAAGGGAAAACAAGCTCCCTGGGCCAATCCGAATACTCTATTTTTAAAAATTGGGTTTGAGGTACTCTCGAACACAACCGTCCAGATAAACAAACATTTTTCAACCTTAATTTCGCAAAACAATTTACACCAAATCACAAAAAGTGCAATCTACAGACCAAGATCAAGGGCCAGATGTATGACCCTAAATTGCATGTGCAAACGGGTTAACAAACCGTTTGCGCATGCAAAAACGAATAGGGCCATGTACAATTCCTATTTAGCGAGTCACAATTTATTTGCGACTCGCTAAATAGGAATTGCGACTTGCTATTAGGAAGGGGCGTTTCAAAGACGTCCCTTCCTAATAGCGACTCTCTACCCCATGTATGAATGTTTTGCAACAGCAATTGCGGTCGTAAAACACCCGCAATTTACCGCCCTCTTCAAGAGGGTGGTAATGCACTCGCAAATGGGAAGACCTTTGCAAATGCAGGGGAAAATATTTTTTAGCGGCAGTCAGGGGTCCCAGGGACCATACCTGCCCTTAAAAAATGGAACGAAAACGTTTCATTTTCTTTTTTGGAATGCATCCCGTTTTCCTTTAAGGAAAAAGGGCTGCATTTAAAAAAAAAACTACTTTATATAAAAGCAGTCCCAGACATGAAGGTCTGCTGAGCCCAGCAGGCGACCAACCCTGGGAGGGCCAGCCATTCCCAATGGGGTCGCAAATTGCGAGTGCCTCATGAATATTGATGAGACATACAATTTGTGACCCCATTGGGAATCGCAAACAGTTCTCAGACACTGTTGTACATGGCAATTTACGACTCGCAAATTGCAACTCGCAATCGAGCACAATTTGCAAGTCACAAATTGTCATGGGCGTACATCTGGCCCCTAGTTTCTTGCCAAAACTGGTGTAATTACGTTCAGCAGCCTGTCTAAAGAAGTCTATGGAAAATGCATGGGGAATTTGCATTTTGGCACCCCCTTTTTTCTCAGCCCCCGGTTGATGGATCACCCCAAAACTTTCCATGCGCAAACTAGTCAAAAAGTAGCACCTTTTTGGAAGGTTTCATGGAGATTTGTCAAACAGTGCCAAAGTTATTAGCAACACAAAAAACACTTTTCCTGTGGAACAGCTGACCTAACTATAAATACCCAGTGGCTGTAGCCACTCTGCAGTTATAGTTAGGTTTCCCAGCTATAGGAATTCCTCCAGTTTTTGCTTGCTAATACCTTTGATGAATCTCCACAAAACTTTCCAAACCTATTCCTTTTTCTACATTGGCAGAGGTTGGAAACTTTTACGGTGTTTGGTCAAGGGGGTGCAAAGATAAAAATGAAATTTGGGAGGGTTGTAGATTATGGTGTGCGGATTATCTTTTTTGGTGCTACAAGTAAGCAGGATAAGTATTTTTTGCATTAGAAGGCATTTAAACTTAGTGATATCTGTGGTTGCTGTAGTTTCTCGAAATTATGTGGTATTTCTCATTATTTCATGGAATTACCGTGATACTCAGCGATCACAAGGCATTAGGCGAATGGCTAATGAATGCCTTTACAAAAGTTAAAGGCAACCATTTTGTTTTTAGACAACTTTCTCTGTGTTCTGTGTTAGAGACTTAAATATAAGTAAGTATTAGGTTTGATGATTTTTCCCTACCTATTACCACTTAATTAAAGCGGTAATAGGTGCTGAAAAATATTTATACGTTTCTATGTATTTAACAAAAATACGGAGTTCCTTGATACTTTTAGGAAGTGCTGTGGTACTTAAAAAAAAATCAAAAAGAAATATGGGGAAATATTTAAAAAGCACGGTACTACACTATATTTTACAAATATAGTATTCTACACTGTACTTTTAAATTTTTAACATATTTAATCCTTTACAAAAACCTCTACTGAGTACCGCAGTAGTATCTAGGACTCTGTGCTACTTAAAAAAAGAATTAAAACATTGGACGGTTCTCTGCACAGTGGTGTAAAAATATGTAGAAAAATATTTAAAAAAATCTCTACCTATTTCCACTTTAATAAAGTGGGAATAGGTAGGAAACAACAATAAAACCTATTACTTACCTATATCTAAGGACCTAATCCTGATCACAGCAAAAGTGTGTTGAGAACTACGGGCCATATGTTTTCAAGCTAAAATGCGATCGCAAACGCTGAAATTCGCAGAATTTCAGCGTTTGAGATCGCAATTTAGCAGTGTGCATTGTATCACACAAAAACTCACTTGCAAAATAAGGAATCTCAAAATTTGCGATTCCCAATTTTGCGAATGCATTTAAGGAATCGCAAATTGCGATTCCTTAAATGCAATGTAAGAAGCACAAAAAAAGTGCGATTTGACCTTAAGGAATCGCAAATTACCACCAACTTCAAGTTGGTGGTAAATTGGCATTTCTTTGAAAAATTCACTTTTTGCATTTTTCAAAGTGCCATGTGGTGCACATACATGCCCTTAGGGCATGTATTGTACCACATGTGCACACATGCACATTTCAGGGGTGCAACAGGGTGTCCTTTTGACACCCTTGCACCTTGAAATTGCATTCGCAATTTGCGAGTACCTAACGGGTACTCGCAAATTGCGAATGTCTTCCCATTCATTCCTATGGGCCTCTAGGCCCATAGGAATGAATGGGAAGGTATTCCTAATTGCGACTCGCAATTTGCAAGTCGCTATTAAGGAATGTCAGGGAATCGCAAAATATTTGCGAATTTTTATTTACATCTCGTTTTACGATTCTCAAATAGCGATTCTCTAAAAATCGCTATTTGAGAATCGCAAAACGATTGTTTGATACATATGGCCTACATGACTGCCTTTTACGTTTTTTAAAGACAGCCATTAGCCAATGAGTTACTGCCTTCTCATCGGCATGTACTGCGGTATACCGCAAAGTTACTGCAGTATACTGCGGCACAAGATATAACTTTTTAAATGTAATACTTAAACTTGTTACAGCACTTACACTATTTACACATACTACCAAAAATTTACATTTACAACTTATAATGTATATTCCTGCAATATTACATCTACATCCATTCATCCACTATCAAGCTATGTCAGTTTCAAGTACCACACTCTACTCTACGCCTCTCCACTCTATGCCACTCCACCCTACGCTACTCCACTATACGCAATTACACTCTACGCCACTTCACTCTACATCACTCCACTATACGCCACTCCACTCTACGCTAATCCACTGTGAGCAACTCCACTCTACCTCACTTTACTAAACACTACTCCACTGTAAGCTATTGCACTCTATGACACTCCATTCTAAGACACTCTAATCTATGCCACTCGACTCTACGCCCTTCCACTCTACACCACTCCACTCTACTCTATTCTACTGCATGCAACCCTCCTGTACAACACTACACTTTACACTGTTCCACTCTATGCCACTCCACTCTATGTCACTCCACTCTACAGCACTCCAGTGTACACTATTCACTGTGTGCCAGTACACTGTACTTCACTCCACTCTACGGCACTCCAGCTTATGTCACTCCACTCTACGCCACTCCAATCAATGCTATTCCACTCTACGCCACTCCACTCTAAATCACTACACTCTGCCCCACTCCTGTGTAGGCTATTCCACTGCATGCCACTCCACCTTACGCCCCTCCACTCTATGATATTCCACTGTATGGGGCTACTGTCACAGATTCCGGAACGGTCCGGGCAGAACGCGGGAGATCTACTGACAGAAGCGTACCTGAGGGCAAGGGGGTAGCATCGCTGGTCTCCCGTGGCTGCGACACCTGGTCGTGGCTATCCGAATGGTGGTCTCAGGGAAGGGCCACGTGGAGGATGGCTGGATCAGCGGGAGAATGGCGCTGCAACGCGATCAGCGCTGGGTGCAGAGCCTCAAGACCTACAAATCCCAGGATGCCTAGGGAACGTTTCCGCTGTAGCCCCGATCACGTGGGGTCCTTGCCGGAAGAGGAAGACCGGTTAAAGGCAGCCTCAGGGAAGGAACAAACTGCTGGTTATTCTTCGTTGGTACAGCGCCGGCCGCGCTGCTGATTCTCTCGTCAGTTGGAGTAGGGTAAGGGTGCACTTGCACCATTCAGACCGGGATTGTTACCGCTCAAACTCTTCCAGCCGTATCTCCGCGGAAGGGGGCACAAACGAGCTCCTCTCTCAGAAAATAGCCACCTGGCTTAAGGGGATCATTGTTTCCACCAAAACCCGCACTTCCTTGTTAGTTTGGAAAGGATTATGTTACCTCCAGGCAAAGATACTACCAAGGTTTTAGATATCTAGGTAGAACGTTTCAAGGAGGTGAATTCCGTTTGTGTACATGACTATAATAAACTTGCTGAAATATATTATTGGAAATCAAAAGAAGTATTTTGATCGTTTTGTGTTTGGTTTACATTAACAGGGGGTTCAAGAGGCGGCATTCTGCTCTTCCCCTGTGACGTGGGACAAAGTGTATGTACTGGTGTGTATGCTCTTTGAGTGCCTGGCAGAGTTAACAGTGGCTGAGTGTTTCTTTAAGCTCATGGCTTTATGATTCCCTTGTACTCTATCCTTTCCATAGCGCTTTATCGTCACTTCCGAGCAATAATATTGAACTGTTGAATTCCTGAATGACCTACATGAAAGAAATGTATTTATTTATATTTTACAGGTAGGGGTGGCTCATTAGAATAATTAAGAGAATTCGTGTATCCCAACTGATGCTAACCTTTGAGTTCTTTTTACCTTTTCAGATCTCCCTCCCTGCTGACCCCTTCCTTTCCTTCCCCCGCTTGACCATCCCATTCGCCTGTGCTGTAATAGCATTCAGGGTTGGGGCTGTCGAGAGGTGGACCCCTTTTTGGCATCGAACCGTTCCCGAGGAATCGCCGAGCTGACAGAATAACCAGCCCACGTATCTAATTCCTCCTGGGCGGGTCGATACAAAACATGGCCACTTTAGATGACGTTATAGGTGCTTTGGCAACAATACAACAGGAGTTAGCAAACTCTCGGGCCGAAACGGCCGAGTTAAAACAAAAGGTGGAGGGCATGCAGCGTAACCCTTTTGACATAGGAACCGGAAGGTTCTCAGGGGGTGGCTTCCCAAATCACACCACCCCGTTTAGCGTAGAGATGCCTGTCCCTATACCATTGGCGGCACCCGAGAGGTTTTCAGGAGAGAACCACAAGGTCCAGGTGTTTCTCACGCAGATCTTACTCCACTTTACTTGTAAACCTAAAGCTTTCCCTACTAACCAGTCCAGAGTAGCATTTACCATCTCATATTTAGTTGGTGACGCCGCTCAATGGGCTGTCCCCTTGGTGAGGCGTGACGACCCGTTGTTGTATGATTGGGATGCATTCCGGGTAGAATTTGAACGAGTGTTTGACCGCAGAGCTGCTGCCTTCACAGCTGATCGTGAGTTACTGGAGCTGAAACAGGGGAATAAAGAGTTATTGGTCTATATAAATACCTTCCAACGTTTGGTAGCGGAAACCGACTGGCCGGAAGCTAAACAAGCTGCATTGTTCTATCAAGGACTTAAGGATGATTTAAAAGATGTGTTAGCTCCTATTGAACCACAACCCACCTCATGTATGGAGCTCATCAACTTAACCTTGAGACTAGACCATCGGTTGTCTGAACGTCGGTATGAAAAGAAGCGAGGGGATAGACCTGCTCTCAGATTCGAGAGAAACAGAACCAACACAGGAAGCGGCAATAACACCTCCGAACCCATGGAGATAGGTACAGTACGAGCTTCTCTCACAGCAGAAGAAAGGGAACAACGACGTAAAAATGGCCTATGTCTATACTGTGGCAGGAAAGGCCATTACGTCAAGGATTGTTTGGTGAAACCAAGAGGGAGGACCAGAGAAACACAGGCCAATGCCATAATGGAAGGAAAAAAGACGGAAAACCCCAGGGCCCAAGAAAACCGGAAGGGGGATTCTTGGGCATAAAAGTGGTCCCTTCTGTGTATGGAGATCTTTCGGTACATTTTTATGTGACCTTAGAAATCGACATTAATCAGCAACAACACACCCTTAGGGCCATGGTAGATTCAGGGGCTACGGGTCTCTTTATGGACGAAGAGCTAGCTCGCAAATTACAAGTGGGCCTTATTACTAAACAAGAACCAGAAACAGTGGTAGCAGTGGACGGACGACAATTGGTTTCTGGACCCATCTGTTACAGCACCAACGAACTCGAGGTTGTATGTGGGGGAATCACAGGGAGGAGTTGTCATTTAACATCATTCGAGCTCCACAATACGGCATTATTTTGGGTCTTCCCTGGCTCCGCAAACACAATCCGGTTATCGATTGGGAGAAAGAGATACTAGAGTTCCATTCCCTGTATTGCATGGAACACTGTAAACCCATACGAGTCAGTCCAGCAAAAGAGCTTTCAAAAGGCTATGTAATTGCTACAGCCGAAGAGAAGGATATAAACCTACCACCACAATACCTTGAGCTGCTGGATGTTTTCAATGAGGAGCAAGCAAATATACTGCCCCCTCATCGCATCTACGATTGTCAAATCGATTTAATCCCCGGAGCAGTGATTCCTTGTGGACGAATCTACGCCCTCACGGAACCTGAGAATGAACACCTAAGACAGTACCTAGACGCGTACCAAAAGAATGGGTTCATAAGGCCCTCAAAGTCCCCCGCAGCATCGCCTTTGTTTTTTATTCCTAAGGCTAACCACGAGTTAAGGGCTTGTGTGGACTTTAGGGCCTTGAACAATGTTACAATAAAGAACCGGTATCCGCTGCCACTCATTCCGGTTCTCCTAGACCAGGTACGCCAAGCAGTTATTTACACCCGGTTAGATCTCAAAGGGGCATACCATCTCGTACGGATGCGGAAAGGCGATGAATGGAAAACAGCCTTCCGTACTCGATACGGGCTCTTTGAGTACCGGGTCATGCCCTTTGGATTATGCAACGCCCCGGCAGCGTTTCAGTTCTTTTTGAACGATGTGCTTCGTGAATTCCTGGACCTCACTGCCATTGTATATATTGATGATATCCTGGTGTATTCCAGTAGAGAAGAAGATCACACCGCCCATGTGCGTGCCATCCTCTTGACGCTCCGAAAGAACCATCTGTACTGCAAACTAAGTAAGTGTGAGTTCCACGTGAAGAGGGTAGAATTCCTGGGGGTCATGCTGTCAGTTGAAGGCCAGGAAATGGCACAACGTAAAATACAAGCCGTTCTGGACTGGTCACCTCCACAGAACATGAAGGAACTACAATGCTTTTTAGGTTTTGCGAACTTTTACAGGCGTTTTATCAACCAATTTTCACACGTAGTGGCGCCTCTCACAAGACTCCTACGGAAGAATGTATCCTACCAATGGTCTGACGAAGCTCAGCACGCGTTCATGGAATTGAAGAAAGCCTTCACCTCAGCCCCCGTCTTAGCACATCCTGACAACAACATACCCTATCTGGTAGAAGCGGACGCATCTGATGTGGCCATAGGGGCTATACTATCGCAAAGAAACAAAGATAATGGACAGCTACATCCGGTGGCTTATATGTCACGGAAACTGAACATAGCAGAGTCTCATTACACAATAGCCGAGAAAGAACTTTTGGCGATTAAAGAATCTTTCGGGAGTGGAGGCATTACTTGATGGGGGCAAGACATACCATCACAGTATACACCGACCACAGAAATTTGCAATTCATGAAGTCAGCACGGTTACTCACTCCTCGGCAATTGAGATGGATGTTGTTCTTCGCCGAATATGATTTCATCGTCACATACCGTCCGGGGGTGGACAATAGGAAAGCAGACGCCCTTTCTCGTCGAGACAACGCTCCCGAATCAGCCAAACAGGAAGTAAAAGCCATCATTCCCTCCAGTCAAGTGATCTGCCTGTTACAAACCGACCATTTCCTAGAACAGGTACAACAATGCTTGAAGAAAACCACCTGGAAAAAATGGAGGGACAAGAACCCAGATTGGCATATGAAGAACGGGCTCCTCATGCGAGGACAGCAATTGTTAGTACCCTGTGTCGCCTTACGGAAGTCGGTCTTTCAGTGGTGTCATGTGAACCCTTGTGCAGGACATACCGGAAGAGACAAAACCTTGGAAAAGGTATTACGGCAGTTCTGGTGACCCACGGTCAGACAAGATATATACACTCAGGTCCAACAATGTGTGACGTGTAATCAAGCCAAATCAGATCATAGGAAACCCCAGGGTTTACTTCAACCGTTACCTACCCCTGAAACTCCATGGGAGCATATATCGCTGGATTTTATCGTCTGTTTGCCACCAGATCAAGGGTATACTACGATACTGGTAGTTGTGGATAGCCTCACCAAGTTGGGTCACTTCATCGCGTGTCCAGCCCTTCCTACTTCTGCCCAGCTGGCCACGTTGCTACTCACTCACGTAGTCCGTTTACATGGCTTACCGTCTGTGATCGTATCTGACAGAGGGCCTCAATTCACTAGCCAGTTCTGGAAGACATGGTGCGCCACCCTACGTATAACCTCCAACACATCCACTGCCTTCCACCCGCAAACCGATGGACAAACAGAACGTTTGAATCAAACTTTAAAACAGTACTTACGGTGCTATGTAGATCAATCAACGAACAAGTGGGTAGACCTTTTATGGCTGGCAGAGGTAGCGTATAATAATGCTCAACATAGTTCAATTAAGATGACTCCGTTCTTCTGTACATTTGGTTTCCATCCTAGATTCCTCCCATTGGCTCAACCAAAAACACGGACCACATCCCTGACCTGAAGAATCGCTCCAGAAGGATACAAGACACTCTTAGAGTGGCAAGGAAGACTCTATTGAAGGTTAAAAAACAGTATAAGAGGTATGCCGATATCCATCGTCGCCCTGGTCCCGAATACAAACAAGGAGATTACGTGTGGTTATCTACAAAAAATATACGATTTAAGAGGTATAGCGTATTCAACCCGCGGTACATTGGGCCTTACCGAATAGTGCGACGTATCAACCCGGTGGCAGTGAAGCTGGCTTTACCAGCAAACATGAGGATCCATCCGGTATTCCATGTCTCATTGCTGAAACCTTCGGCTACTTCTGCAAAGAAGAAACAGAAGCCCATATGGGTAGACAATGAACCCGAATATGAGGTGAACAAGATACTAGATTCTAGAACAAGGCGGAATACTTTATGGTATCTCATCTCATGGAAGAATTATGGACCAGAGGAGAATTCGTGGGAACCCGCGTCTAATGTGCATGCGCCTCGTCTCACATATGCATTTCATAGAGCCAATCCTGGAAAACCTGGTCCTGGAAGAAGGCCCGCGGAGGAGGGATGTGCTGTCACAGATTCCGGAACGGTCCGGGCAGAACGCGGGAGATCTACTGACAGAAGCGTACCTGAGGGCAAGGGGGTAGCATCGCTGGTCTCCCGTGGCTGCGACACCTGGTCGTGGCTATCCGAATGGTGGTCTCAGGGAAGGGCCGCGTGGAGGATGGCTGGATCAGCGGGAGAATGGCGCTGCAACGCGATCAGCGCTGGGTGCAGAGCCTCAAGACCTACAAATCCCAGGATGCCTAGGGAACGTTTCCGCTGTAGCCCCGATCACGTGGGGTCCTTGCCGGAAGAGGAAGACCGGTTAAAGGCAGCCTCAGGGAAGGAACAAACTGCTGGTTATTCTTCGTTGGTACAGCGCCGGCCGCGCTGCTGATTCTCTCGTCAGTTGGAGTAGGGTAAGGGTGCACTTGCACCATTCAGACCGGGATTGTTACCGCTCAAACTCTTCCAGCCGTATCTCCGCGGAAGGGGGCACAAACGAGCTCCTCTCTCAGAAAATAGCCACCTGGCTTAAGGGGATCATTGTTTCCACCAAAACCCGCACTTCCTTGTTAGTTTGGAAAGGATTATGTTACCTCCAGGCAAAGATACTACCAAGGTTTTAGATATCTAGGTAGAACGTTTCAAGGAGGTGAATTCCGTTTGTGTACATGACTATAATAAACTTGCTGAAATATATTATTGGAAATCAAAAGAAGTATTTTGATCGTTTTGTGTTTGGTTTACATTAACAGGGGGTTCAAGAGGCGGCATTCTGCTCTTCCCCTGTGACGTGGGACAAAGTGTATGTACTGGTGTGTATGCTCTTTGAGTGCCTGGCAGAGTTAACAGTGGCTGAGTGTTTCTTTAAGCTCATGGCTTTATGATTCCCTTGTACTCTATCCTTTCCATAGCGCTTTATCGTCACTTCCGAGCAATAATATTGAACTGTTGAATTCCTGAATGACCTACATGAAAGAAATGTATTTATTTATATTTTACAGGTAGGGGTGGCTCATTAGAATAATTAAGAGAATTCGTGTATCCCAACTGATGCTAACCTTTGAGTTCTTTTTACCTTTTCAGATCTCCCTCCCTGCTGACCCCTTCCTTTCCTTCCCCCGCTTGACCATCCCATTCGCCTGTGCTGTAATAGCATTCAGGGTTGGGGCTGTCGAGGGGTGGACCCCTTTTTGGCATCGAACCGTTCCCGAGGAATCGCCGAGCTGACAGCTACACTGTACCTCACTCCACTCTACACCACTCCATTCTTCACCACTACAAAAAATGCCACACTATGCTATTCCATTCTACACCACTCCACTCTACGAGACTCCACTCCACAGTATGCCACTGTACGCCACTCCGGTCCTACAGTGCTCCACTCTACACCACCCCACTGTATGTTATTCTACTGTGCCCTACTCCATTCTAAGCCACTCCACTCTATGCCACTCCAGTCTACACCACTCCACTGTACAGCACTCCACTATACTCTACTCCACTCTATGCTATTCCACTCTATGCCATTCCACTGTCCCATTCCACTCTAGACTATTTCACTGTATGCCCCTCCACTCTACACCACTCTACTTTACACTATTCCACTGTATGCCTGTGAGGGTTTTCCCAACAATGACTGCACGGTACCTTTAATTTATGACTGCCCCGGATCAGCCATCTCGGGATTCCCACGAAGCCGCGAGGACTATCGTCCGACGCCAGTGAGGGTAACCACGCCCCTTATCATGTGTCCTTACAGGAGCCAGTTACAAGGTGGGAGTCGCTGGACGTGGGCGGAACTGACTCCGGAACTAGAAACCCGAGGCCGGTAAAAGGAGCCCGAGGACAGACGGAAGCGCGCGGATCCACAGAGAGTGAGGAAGACGAACAGGAGAGCCATACCGGAGAAGAGACGGAGATCTGCGCGAGTCGACGAGCGGAAGCGGACGACCCGGAAGGAGAGGAGGAGTGGAGCGAGGACTGGTGGAGTCCACCGGAGGACGCTGGAGAGCGGCCGCAACTCAGGAGAGTTGCGGCGGAGCCGGTGAGTCCTACTGAAAGAGAGAACGGGGAAGTGGGAACAGGGGATGCGGGAGAGGAAAGCACACTTGGGGTGGGATAGGGAGCGCCGGGGTATACAACGCTAGAAAGCACGAATACTGAGTCACCTATCTGCACCTCCCGTTTAGAGCACCTGAACCCAACACATTTTTTAAAACCCCCCTTTTCTTATTTGTTTACTGCACATCCCTTCCTTGTACGCCGTGTCACAAGACGTATCACCGACCGGGTGTGGTGACGGTTAGCACCAGACAATACCCCTTTGAGGGACTACCACTGACGGCTCCTTCTTGTCTCTTTCCCCCTTTTATGAGCCTCCGAACGCCCACCACCACCTCAAGAGCCTCTTGGGAGGAGAAGAACGACTGAGACGACCAGAAGGGGCCCACAGAAGGAGAGGACACGGACTGTGTTACTTGTACCTACAATTACCAACAGTCCAAGCTTGTTAATAAAAACACTAAAGATTGCACACCATATCCAGCCTCCGCGTCTGTGTATCCGGCCCGCACTCCCCCCACGCTCACAAGTGGTGTCAGAAGTGGGATTTGCCGGAGACATGGAGGCTGCGATCAGGAAGATGGCGGACAGTCAAGAGAGCTTAGGCAAGGCCATGGAGAGGTTCCTTACGGTCGTAGAAGACGACCGCGACAAGATGCAACAAACGCTTGCCGGACAGAGTCAATCGCAGGAAACGGCCCTAGGGAAGCTTGCCGAGGCACTCAGCCAGCCGAGAGGGGCCACCACACTTCCGTCCCTTGTATTACAGAAGTATGTGAGCGGAGAAGACCCGGATTACTTCTTCTGTAACTTTGAAAGGATGGCCAGGGCAGCCGCATGGCCCGCCGATAAATGGGGACAGTACCTGGGACCCTTACTCACAGGCGAGCTCCAAGCCGCATACCAAGCCGCAAACTTGCAAGGTCTCACCCCTTATGCGGACATAAAACAATGCATCCTTGAACGACTAGGGATAGACGATGAGACCTATTGCATACGGCTGCGTCAGTTGAAAGAGGGACCCCAGGAGACCCCAAGAGCGCTATACTTCCGCGTGAAGGACTTAGCTGACCGATGGTTGAAGCCCTCCTCGACCACTAAAGAGGAAATCATGTCCAAAATCTACTTAGAGCAGTATTTGTCCTCCCTACATCCACCCATTCAGAGATGGGTACGCCAACACGCCCACCTTACTCTGGAAACCGCAGTTGAAATTGCCAGTGCTTTCAGTCGGGCGCATGAGATACAGAAGGGGCGGGAGGAAGTTCCCTGGAGAGGCGGAACCAGCGGACCACATCGTCCCCCCCGAAACCCAATACCTAGGAAACCGGACCATATTACTATAACGCCTGGAACACCCCTTTTTAGGGCACCCCCACCCGGACCACAGTGCTACAACTGTGGGGGTCTGGGACACATAGCGCGTTTTTGTCCCCAAAAGGAGGAACCTATGGAGGTCGGAATAGCCCGCAATTATTATTGTTCCCAACATGGGAGATCCCTACCTCCTTATCGGTGTAAGGTATTGGTGAATGGACAACCCTTAACCGCCCTAGCAGACACTGGGTGTCTCCACAGCGTGTTAAGACCCCAAGACCTCGACCAAGCATCAGGAACGGATAATGGGACAGTGGCCATACAGTGCGTTCATGGGGACACAAAACAATATCCCACAACGCACGTTCGGATACAACACTCCACCGATCCGGGCTCCGCCCTAAAAGTTGGTCTCATTCCCCGGCTTCCCGAACAACTCATCCTGGGGAATGACTATCCACGACTAGCCGATCTAATAAAAGGGACCCCTCCAAACGCAAAAGATTGGTGGAGAGAAGCCCCTTTTCTCAAGAAGAGGACCCTGAGTGGCCCCCGTCCAAAGCAAGGAAAAGTCGTAAGCAGAGAAGAGAGGAGAAGAAGAAGAGCCATGCGGCATATCCCGTCCGGGTAGAGGAGCACCCCTGGGAGACCGATAGGGATTTCCACGCCACACAGAGAGAGGACCCCGTCCTACAAGAAGCCTGGAGCAGAGCCCTAGAGAACGAGGACCCCCTTCAAGTAGGTCCCTATTTCTTTAAAAGAAACGGACTGTTGTATAGAAAAGGTAGTCCTACTCACCCCGCACAGCTTCTCATACCCGGCCCCTTTCGGGAGAAGGTATTATACCTTGCCCACAGTCATCTATTGGGGGCCATTTTAGTGATGAGAAGACCGAACAAGCCATTCTCGAGAAATTCTACTGGCCAGGCATCCATCAACAAATCCGTACATATTGCCGGAGTTGTCCGATATGTCAGAAAAACAGTAGATACAAACCCTCCCGAGTACCCCTACGGCCTCTTCCCGTTATAGCGGAACCCTTTCAAAGGATAGGGATGGACATAATAGGACCCCTGTTGCCCTCCAGAAGCGGCTGCCGCTACGTCCTAGTTCTCGTGGACTATGCCACCCGTTTTCCGGAGGCCATACCCTTAAGACACCCCAACACCTCAAACATAGCTAAAGCCATGATAATGGTGTTTTCCCGCGTAGGCTTTCCCACAGAGATCCTCACAGATCAAGGGACGCCCTTTGTCTCTAAATTGATGAAGCAGGTGTGTAGTCACCTAGGCATCAAACAAATACGCACTGCAGCATATCATCCACAAACGGACGGGTTGGTTGAGCGCTACAACGCCACCTTGAAGACCACCCTTAAAAACTTCTATCCCTCGAAACACGAAAGTGGGAAGAAATGTTGCCCTTAGCACTATTCGCCATTCGGTGTAAAGTCCAGAAGAGCACGGGGTATTCTCCGTTCGAGCTCTTGTACGGCCATCAACCCCGTACGTTTCTAGATATGGCGAAAGAAACGTGGGAAGCAGAACCAAACCAAAGTAGACCACTCCTGGAATATGTAGACCGGCTTAAAACACACTTGGGGCAAGTCCATGCCATAGTCCGACAGAATCTAGAGGCGGCTCAGACAGCCCAGAAAAAACAATATGACAAGGGAACAAAAGAAAGAACATTCGCTGTGGGGGATCAAGTACTTCTTATGATGCCTTCTTCAGACCAGAAGATGTTAGGCCAATGGCAGGGTCCCTATACCATATTGGACAAAGTGACCCCAGTAACCTACCGAGTAGAGACAGATCCGACCAGAGCTACCTCACAAATATACCACGTTAATCTACTAAAGAAGTGGATAAGACTTCTCCCTGTCATGTTAGGTCAAGAGAAAGAGAAAAGCCTCCTGATGGAACAGAGCATAGATCAGGACTTACCCGTGGACCTCAAAAGATCCCTCCTAGACGCTCTTTGTCCCCTACAGGGGATCTTCTCCCTGACCCCAGGGAGGACAACAGTAACAGAACATGCCATCAAGACCCAACCCGGTAAGAAAGTGCGACTACGTCCCTACCGTATACCCGAAGCCCGTAGGACCGTAATTAGGGAAGAGGTAAAGCAGATGTTAAACATGGGGATAATCGAGCCCTCCAAGAGCGACTGGAACTCCCCTATAGTACTAGTACCAAAACCTAACGGCACGGTCCGTTTTTGTATTGATTTCCGCGAAGTCAACAGAATCTCCGACTTCGACGCCTATCCTCTCCCGAGGGTCGACGAAATGATTGAGCGCATAGGGAATGCCAAATACATTAGTACCCTTGACCTCTGCAAAGGGTACTGGCAAATCCCTTACGGGAACAAGACAGGGAGAAAACAGCTTTTTCTACACCAGACGGCCTATATCAGTTCACTGTGTTGCCCTTTGGGCTACACGGGGCACCAGCGACCTTTCAGCAAACCATGAATCTGGTGTTACGACCCCATGAGAAATACGCAGGGGCGTATCTTGACGACATCATTATATATAGCGAAACCTGGGAACAACATCTCACCCACCTATATAATGTGATTCACGCCTTGGGCTGTCATAACCTCAAAATAAATCCGGCCAAAAGTCATTTGGCCGCCCAAACGGTCAGATATCTAGGTTTTCTTTTGGGGGAGGGTGTCATCCGACCCCAAAATAACAAAATAGCCGCTATCACCCTAGTACCTTTTCCCCGATCAAAAAAAGACCTCAGGGCCTTTCTAGGCCTATTAGGCTACTACCGGAGGTTCATACCTAATTTCTCTCAAACAGCAGCCCCTCTCACTGATTTATTGCAGAAAAGCGCAAAAACCGAAGCCCTATTGAAACAACCCACTCCAGGAATGATCCGAGCTTTTGAGGCGCTGAAAGCCGCGCTAACGGCAGACACGGTACTCACCAGCCCTAACTACACCCTCCCCTTCATCTTGCAAACTGATGCATCAGATCAGGGTCTGGGGGCAATTCTTTCACAACGTACCCCTGAGGGCGAAGAGAAACCAATCCTGTACCTCAGTAGAAAACTCTACCCCGAGAAAAGAATTACGCAGTGATCGAGAAAGAGGCACTCGCTATAAAGTGGGCCATTGAGTCACTATGGTATTACTTAGAAGGACGAGAGTTCATCCTCTACACCGACCATGCCCCACTGGAATGGTTAGCTCGGAACAAAGGACACAATGAAAGAGTGCTTCGGTGGTTTTTGTCTCTACAACCATATAGATTCTCTACACAACATCGGAAGGGTACAGAACAAACAAACGTGGACTTTCTGTCAAGATACCCGGTAGAGACAACCCCTACAAGAAGGACGGCTAGGGAAAGGGGATGTGAGGGTTTTCCCAACAATGACTGCACGGTACCTTTAATTTATGACTGCCCCGGATCAGCCATCTCGGGATTCCCACGAAGCCGCGAGGACTATCGTCCGACGCCAGTGAGGGTAACCACGCCCCCTTATCATGTGTCCTTACAGGAGCCAGTTACAAGGTGGGAGTCGCTGGACGTGGGCGGAACTGACTCCGGAACTAGAAACCCGAGGCCGGTAAAAGGATCCCGAGGACAGACGGAAGCGCGCGGATCCACGGAGAGTGAGGAAGATGAACAGGAGAGCCATACCGGAGAAGAGACGGAGATCTGCGCGAGTCGACGAGCGGAAGCGGACGACCCGGAAGGAGAGGAGGAGTGGAGCGAGGACTGGTGGAGTCCACCGGAGGACGCTGGAGAGCGGCCGCAACTCAGGAGAGTTGCGGCGGAGCCGGTGAGTCCTACTGAAAGAGAGAACGGGGAAGTGGGAACAGGGGAGGCGGGAGAGGAAAGCACACTTGGGGTGGGATAGGGAGCGCCGGGGTATACAACGCTAGAAAGCACGAATACTGAGTCACCTATCTGCACCTCCCGTTTAGAGCACCTGAACCCAACACATTTTTTTAAAACCCCCCCCTTTTCTTATTTGTTTACTGCACATCCCTTCCTTGTACGCCGTGTCACAAGACGTATCACCGACCGGGTGTGGTGACGGTTAGCACCAGACAATACCCCTTTGAGGGACTACCACTGACGGCTCCTTCTTGTCTCTTTCCCCCTTTTATGAGCCTCCGAACGCCCACCACCACCTCAAGAGCCTCTTGGGAGGAGAAGAACGACTGAGACGACCAGAAGGGGCCCACAGAAGGAGAGGACACGGACTGTGTTACTTGTACCTACAATTACCAACAGTCCAAGCTTGTTAATAAAAACACTAAAGATTGCACACCATATCCAGCCTCCGCGTCTGTGTATCCGGCCCGCACTCCCCCCACGCTCACAATGCCACTCCATTGTACGCTACCCCTCTCTATGCCACTCCACTATATGCCACTTCACTCTACACCACTCCACTCTACACTACTTCTTTCTACGCCACTTCACTGTAAGCCACTCCACTTTATACCAATCCACTCTATGCCAATCCACTTTACGCTATTCCACTGTACAGAAATCCACTATACGCCAATCTACTCTATGCTATTCCAATCTACCTCACTCCACTGTACTCCACTCCAGTCTATGCCACTTCACTGTACTGTATTCTACTCTGTGCTATTCCAATCTACACTACTAAATTGTACACTATTCCACTCTACACTACTCCACTCTATGCCATAACACTGTATGCCATGACACTCTACGTCACAATACTATATGATAAGACACTGCACTATATAGCACTGCACTCTACGCAAATCTAGTCTAAGCCACTTGAGTCTACTCTGCTCAATAATCCTCTACGATACTCTACACCCTTCCATTTGTACCAAACACTACTCCAGTGTATGTCACTGTACAACACTGTAGTCCATTCTATGCCACTCTACCACAATTAACTCCACTCTAAAACACTCAATGCAACTCTCTCTACAACACTCCATCACAATTTACTACACTCTACTCTATAACATGCTACTCTGCTTTACTCCACTCTTCTCTACTACTCCACTCAATGCCACTTCACTCAACGGATCAGTATGCCATTCGACTTTACAACACTCTATGCCATTCCACTATACCACACTCTACTGCACTCTCACTCCACTGTACAACACTGTACTCCACTGTATTCCACTCCACTCTATTCCACTGTACAAGAGTTTCCCACACTCTACAACACACCATGCCACTTGACTCTACTCACATGTAACTGTGTGTATCAGTATGTGAGTGGGTGTCTGAGCTACTGTTTGGATGTGTAAGTGGGAGTGTGAATGGCTGTAAGGGTGAGTTAGTGGCTGTGAGAGTAGCTGTATTGGTGAGTGAGTGGGTGTTTGAGTGGCTATATGGGTGAGTGAGTGGCTCTGTGAGTTGCTGTATGGGTGGATGAGTGGGTGTGTGAGCGGCTGTATGGATGACTGAGCATCTGTGTGAGTGACTTATGGGTGAGTAACTGGGTGTCTAAGTCACTGTATGGGTGAGTGAGATGGTGTCTCAGTGGTTGTATGGGTGAGTGGGTGAGCATGAGAGTAGTTGTATGGGTGAGTGTGCACTTGTGTCAGTAACTGTTTAGTTGGGTGAGTACATGTGTTAGTATCTGTATGAGAAAGTGACTGGATGTGTGGGTATCTACATGGGTGAGTGAGAAGTTGTGTTAGTGCTTGAATGGGTATGTGAGTGGGTGTGTGTAGTTGATTCAGATTCAGATTCATAGTTTATTGTATATGATTAATTAAAATCTTTACAAATTTCCCAAAAATAAAAATATGTCTTTAAATACACAATTAAAACCAGGCAACAATAAAGGGATCCCTTTGGTTATTAGCTAAAGTGCAAGTGCTAAACCATCGACATATAATATTATGGATGCATTATGAAAATATTTACTGAATACATCATTTTCATTGCTAATACCGTGAAGGTGCTTTCGACCTTACGATTAGTGTTTTAAAACAACAAGCTGGATAAATAGAAAGCCCTGATTAAAATAGCAGGTACCTGAAAAAAAAAAAGTGCAATTATACAGATGTAAAATATGTTTTAAAAACAAACTTCTGAGGTCCTTCTAATTAAATTGTCTCTTAATGAGTTTTACATTCAGTCCGTTTATTACATAGATAAATCAGCTGGGCACCTGCCGGTAGTGATCATACTTCTTTGATTTCCTCCAAATTAACTTGCCGTAAAAGTTTCCTTACTTCTGTCAGGTATTTTACTCCCCGGCAGGCCAAGATTATAGAGGAACCTTCCAACCAGCGTATCACAGCTTGCCTGCCCGTGCGAATATTCAATTCGTTAAAAATGGGTTTTAAATACTGTCTCCTCAGATCAATAACTACTGGGCATACACATAGCAGATGAGTTAAAGATTCCTTGTAAAAGCCACATAATCGACAATGAGCTGCTTGTTGCGTGTTTTTCCAAGATGGCTGTAGGTCTTTTGAATCATGCAAGCCCATCCGATAGTCTGTGAAGCTCTTTTTAACTGCAGGCTAAAGTGGGCTGTTAAATAAGCTTGTGGCTTTAAAGATTTGTAAGAATTAATCACAGTCCACCCATGCCGCCGTTTGGAAATTACTTTTTATCTTCCAGAAAAGATTTCTTTTTGCTGCGTCATTGACAGCTTTACAAATACTTGCTCTGTCTGCCATGTTATCCCATGCTGTTTGTATTTCCAGCTCAGCCAGTGATGTTCTCAAGTAACTTCCCCATGAGTTTGGTGTTTCTTGATCCATCCGATATTTAATTTCATCCCAGCATAAACTGTTCATTGTCTCTGGATCGGAGGAGCGGAATTTATGACATAGCTTAACAAAGCCGCTCATACCCCGGAATTTCTGATTCTGGAGGCCAAATTCCAGCCGGACCTGAGCTGGAGAGGCAGACTTTGGCAGATTGAAAACGGCCTTATAAACCTTCGTCTGAAGTTCGTTTAACAGATCAGCCTCCTTGCCGCACCAGGTGACTAGACCGTATGACAGTGTAGGCACGATTTGCGCACTCATCACTTTTAAGAGGTGGTTGTGATTCGGGCAGTCTAGTTTTTATGCAGTAATCTGTATGCGAAGATTAACGATTGCGCTTTGGCTTTTTCGGCCAATTTGTGTTCCTTATGTGTTGTGCCCCGCCCTATTATTATGCCAAGATATTTATAGGACACTTGCTCTTCCACCGTTGCCCCTTTTACGACCCATTTAAACTTAATTTTTTGGTGTCCACTAAACGAACAACTTTGGTTTTCTCTTTGTTTAATTCCAAATTTTCCTGGTCCAAATAGGTTACTAGGTTATTTATCGCTCTTTGTAATCCAATGGGACTTTGGCTCAACACCACGATGTCATCGGCGTACTGTAAAAAGGCAATTGGCTCATTGGCCAGATTCGGCGGATGACAATCGGCTGCTTGCATGTATTTGCTGATATCTGAGAGAAATAAGTTAAATAGGCTTGGCGCTAAGACGCAGCCTTGTTTGAGACCTTGCTGCGTATGGATGCTCGAGGTTGCACTGCACCCATCGCCCAATTTCACTCTTGCCCAGGTATCACTGTATAAGGCAATTATTGCATTCAGTAGTTTACTCGGCAATCCCCATGCATTTAGTTTTCCCCAGAGGCGGTTTCTACTCACTCGGTCGAAAGGTGTGTGTAGTTGTATGGGTGAGAGACATAGTATCTGAGTGGCTGTATGTCTGTATGACTTGGTGTGTGAGTGGCTGTATTGGTGAGTGAGTGGGTGTATGGGTGTGTGAGTGGCTCTGTCAGTGGCTGTATGGGAGAATAAGGTAGAGAATGAATAGATATATGGGTGCGTGTGTGGCTGTATGAGTGGCTCTATGAGTGTCTAAGTGGTGATGTGAGTAGTTGTGTGGGTGAGTGAGTGGTTGTGTGAGGGACTGTATGAGTGAGTGAATGGATGTATGAGCGCCTCTATGAATGAGTTGTTTGATGTGAAATTTGGGAATTGATGTACAGACTACCCCAGTGTAGAAGCTGCGTATGCAGAACCAGTTTACTGTGTATGCTGAGTAAGCTCTTGTGATATTGCAGGCTTCATTTTGAAAGAGAAGTGGATATTTAGTTCTGACTATTGCGATCCTTGGAGGAGAGTGCAACACGTCCCCGGGCGGAGGACGACTGTGATCTGCGATGCACACCCACCTGCACCAGACCAGAGTTTTCCGTCAGCAGTCTTGGAGAATGTGACATCATTCCTCGTTCTGCTTACCTGCTGCCTGGGAACTGGTGTGACACGCTGGGGAGGAGACTACATTTCCCAGCAACCCCTGCTGTAAGGATTCGCCGGAGCACTATAAATTCATCAGAGGAGGCCTGTCCACGCCCATCAGAGCCCAGAGGAGGCTGGGCTGGGCCCCGTCTCTAACATCTTGGTCTTGAAAGCGAGCACCTAAGATCAGAATATGAGCAAAAAGAAGATCAAGCAGCATGAAACAGACACAGTAAATATATCAACGCTAGACTCCTTTCTTGTAAATGCAACAAATGTTATTGCTCGGGAAATTGCACTTGCTGAGTGGAGACTCTCGTCGGGAGGGGCTGGAACAATGGCAAGTAACATACCTTGTAGTCCTGATATACCTGAAATCCAAGCAGCATTGAATTGTTCCTTACAGGAACTGGTTGGCAATCTAGTTGCTTCCCCAAAGGAGCAATTAGGTAAAAGGAAAAGAGGAGGGACTAGAGAATCACAACCTATTAAAACAAAAAGAGCAAGGAAAGTCTGTACACCAATATCAGCATCAGATGGCCAAATCCATCCAGTGGTCCCACTGAATTTGAGTTTGGACGATTTCTTTGACAAATTGAAAAATGTTATGACATCCATGATACAACCTGTACTGTCTCGCCTTTAAAGTTTTGAACAGCGGGTCTTAGACTCAATAGCAATGAGGGGGGCAATCTCAGGTTAATAATAATGCTGTATCGAATAGCCCTGCAAACGCTACTGCCCAATCTCAGGTGGGGGGCACATTGGGAATACACGGTTGAGCACGATGAATAGTCATCCTCCTACTAAGTTAAAAGAGATTAGACCCAACTCTCACTGCGCCAGCTATCCCTCATGGAACAGGAGTTTTAGGGGTATCCCTGTTAATAACCCCTGCCATGAGACCCACATTAATACATGAGAGACACTGGAAAGGTGAAACAAGACCAGGGGAGGAGAGGCTAGGTACGAGAAGCGATCACCAGCAAGTAGAAGGACATATTGCCCCGCATTAAAATCTTCCACCGGCTTCATGTCCTTATGTTATAACGCTGCTCAATGTTCCAAAGCTGATGCCCTCTCAAAATGAATCTACCAAGCAACAAATGGCCAAAGCTCCCGACTGGTTGACCAAGCATGCCAGAATGGGTTCACTCATTCAGGGTCATCTTATTATGGCCAGAAGAGTTCCAGGGTGGGCCAATCCACAAAAAGAATTCCAGGGGATTGCATAGTACTTAATTGTAATAACCCACGTCTAGTAGCCAACCTGTTATTCCAACTCTCTTTGACACCTTCCACAGGTGCCCAGATATACGCTGGCCCACTGGGGTATTTCTATAGACCTCATGCAAGCAGGAGAGCACAGAAGGGGACTGATAGGGAGACGACCTTTCTTTATACTAACCCCCCTCTAGCGAGAGCCCTCCCTAAAATTCAAACTAGGAATCAATTTGCTCCATTGGCGAACCTAGAGGAGTGTGATTGACTGACCAGTTGGTCTAGAGGTGATGGAAGAACTAGAATCCCCACTAATCAATCAGAGACAATAGGGAAGGGGGAAGGAATGAGGTAAAATCACAGTGGAATGTGATATCCTGGAATATTGCAGGCTATGCGAATAAGAAAGATAACAAGGTGTGGGTGGACGATATCAGGCACTTTAATTTCATATGCCTCCAGGAACATGGGAGGTGGGGCTCATTTTCTTGGACTGCTATCGATCTTATCAAACACCGGCACTGACATCTAGAGCAGGAAGGGCTAAGGGAGGGATACTAATCCTAGTAGCAATAAATGCTAATTTTCCTGTATTACATTTATTAATTGTTCCCTCAATTTTCATATTGTGATCTGCAAAGGCCAAGGTAATTGGGACTTAGAAATTATAAACCTTTATAATAACTGCTTCAGCAATATGGCGCTAGTGGCTGAAGATCTTGAAAGGGTGGTGAATAAAACTAGTCAGCTACATCGCAACCCATTAAAAATTATCTGGATGGGTGATTTTAATATTACGACTGTCAGATACTAGAAGTCTCAGTCTGTGGGGTCACAGATAGTGTAGGAGACCCTATCACACACTTTATCCACAATCCGTATGGGAATGCCCTAAATAGATTATTGGCAATGTGGAGCTCAGCAATTGGTAACAAAATAAATCACCAGACAGGCACAATGGATAAAACATTTGAAAGGTCAGGCAGTGGCTCCACTATTGATTACATCATCAGAGCAGAAAACATGTTACATAGTATTAAAAACATGCAAATGCGAACCACAGATTTTAGTGACCATGCCCCACTGACCTGTGAGCTATGTTGGGAAGGCAATACCAAACAGGGGAAGCAGATCTTTCCAAAGCCTATTCTAGTCAGGAAAAATGGTTATACCCTAAAATGGAATAGATTTAACGAAAGTGATCTAATAACTACAATTGGTCTATCAAAAAATGCGGAAATCATGTTGTGCTTGGATGACCTCGCTAACTCGTCCCAGGTATTGGGGGCTTTTGTAAAAATTCTAATCGATATTAAGCAATTCCTAATTCGCTCAGTATTGGCTAGAGAGTGTGGGATAATACCCTGGTTTGATAAAACTTGTACAAATTTACTGGGAAGACTGCTCATAGCCCTGAAGGAAGCCCCCACCTGATAAACGATTGGTACAGACCTTACGCCATCAGTATAAAGAAGCCAGGAAAAAAAGGCTGAAACAGTTAAAAGATGAAGCATGGGAGGACCTAAGGCAAGCATCTGTCAGAAATGACAGTAACGAGTTCTGGAAAGTCGTTAATGCCCTGTTTTTGAATGATGCAGGGGGTCCCTTCCTTAGATGTGCACATTGATGAGGACGGTTGGGTAACACATTATGGTAAGATCTTCCAATCGATTGAGGGCACCTGTCGACAGGAGACTAAGCAGGAACCGACAGTTCATTCCTATCTGACATTTGATATCTCGGAGGTTGAACTTGCCCTAGAACAAGCATCCTCACTGAAGGCCCCCGGGCCAGACGGGGTGCCTGTTGACACTTTCCTATCAAACAAGAAACTGTGGGCTCTGCTTTTAACAAATGTTTTTAATTCTATAGCCAGAGTTGGACCCCAAACATCCTGGAAACACTCCATAATCATTCCAGTTTTCAAAAAGGGGGATGGCTCGAATCCAAACAACTACAGACCCATCTCTCTTTTTGATTCAATGGCTAAGCTAATGGGATGCTTGTTATTGAATAGGCTTGAAGAGTGGGCAGAATAAAATAAAACCCTCTCAGATGTACAGTATTGTTTTAGACAGTGTAAAGGAACAATTGTCCAATGTTTAAATTTAATGCTAATTGCAGCGAAATATTCTTTGGTCAAGAAAGTCGAACTATGTATGGCCTTTATGGATCTATCATCAGCCTTTGACTGCATGTCCCACAGCAAGCTATGGGCCATAATGGAGACTTTGGGAGTGGAGCCTGCAATAGTAGTTTTTTATAAGGCAGCTAGTTATATAAGAGGGCAACAGCAAGTGTGCGATATGAAAAACAGGGGGAATGCTTCAAATCCTTTAATGTCGAAAAGGGGGTAAGACAAGGCTGTGTGCTTGCCCTTTTTTATTTGCCCTCTACACGAACCAACTAGAGAATGTAGTGACTGAAAATGTAAAGAACACCCCGTATGTCGATTCACGCCCCCTTCCAAACCTTCTTTATGCAGATGATGCAGTCCTATTGGCCAGAATGCCTTTGGCTCTGCAGAGTCTCATTGAGAAGTACACGTCCTTTAAGGCCAGCTTAGATTTACGTGTCAGTGAGACTAAAACATTTGCACTTGTCATAGGGGCGGATAATTAAAAAAACAAAAAAATCACTATAGCAAAAGAAGGATAGGTGTAGTGGAGAAATTTGTATTTCTAAGGGTACATTTTGAAAATAAATTAAACTGGAAGGCCATGGTTCTTAACAGAGCAATCAAATGGAAAAGAACATAACAGCCTTATTAAGGTTTGCTAAAAACTAAAAAATTCGCCTCTAAACCCATTCAGGAAATGGTGAAGATTTATCTAGCCAATGCCAAATCAATTGGTGCATATGGGGCTTAAGTTTGGGGTATGGCAGACATCGGGGCATTACAGCGCATTGAGGAATCATTCTGCAAAAGATTATTAGCAGTACCCCAAGCTTTCTCAAACTACATTAGTCATGAGGATTTGGGTTTACCGTACATTGGTGATTTTATTAAAATGGCTCCCATATAGTTATGGCACTTGATGTGGAAGAGGGAGACGGTCAAACTGAATCAGTTAATATTGAGTGATAGCTTGAAGGTAGACCATGCATTTTGAATCGCATGGTTATCTTATGTAAAGACAACTCTTACATCTCTGGGTCTAAATGAGCTCTACGATAACACCCAATTGTGTGCCAGTTATTCAAAGGCCTAGCTTAAGGATATTTTTATGGTCAAAGCAAAAAGAGACAGATGGATTTTAAACAAAGATAAAAGTACAATAGGAGTATATCCGTCCCTACCTCATCTGACGCACGGTGCACTTTCTTATTTGTTTTTTGTAGAGAATTCTGAGCACAGATCGGTGCTGACAAGGTTTCAGTTAAACTATATTCCATTAATGATGGGTTATCCCGCAAATACATACTCAGTAAAGCAGTTATCGCCTTGTCCATGTGACGGAAAGTCCACTTAGTCTATTTCACACATTTTGTTCTTTTGTTCTTTATATACTAGTCTGACGAAAAGTATTTGATACCATTATCACAGAAACATAATTTTAGACAGCACCTTATAGCTCTGTCATTTTTACGGCGACTGGATAATCATTTTGTATGTTATACGCTTGCAACGTTTTTGTGGGCAGCATTGAAAATCTGTTGCACTATATGAATTTTAAGGGTCCATGGCTTTTAGAAAAGAGGCAGGACAAGTTAAAGAGCAATTTTTAATCCCCTGTCTTACTTACCAATTTAGACTGCTTAGCAAAATTGCAAAGGGACATAGTTCGGAACATATGCTAATTGGTTTTTAAAGGTTAGATGTAGTTATTCATTTGCATACCTGGTATCAAGTATGAATTTTTTTTTGTATTAAAAGTGTACAGATTTTTAATCAATTGGAGTGTAGCTACGTTAAAAGTAAAAAAAAAAAGACTAAGCTCATGTTAGATGAATTTTATCTTGGATTCTAGGGTGGCAGTATGAAATTAGTTATAGATTTTATACTAAAGATGGGATCAATGACTGAAGATCATGTATTTTCTTAACTTTAATGTTTATTTTTATTGTTTTTATGTACGTTTATGCATTTTAATTAATACGAAATAAAGTTTGACTTGATTTGAGTGAGTGGGTGTATGAGTACTTGTATGAGTATGTGAATGTGAGCAGTTGTGTGGGTGTGTAAGTGATTATATGGGAGGTTGTATGGGGTTTTGAGTGGGGGTGTGAGTGGTTTTGTGGATGATGTCATCAGTGATGTAATTTAAGATGTCACCAGTGATGTCATGAGTGATGTCACTGACCATGTCATCAGTGATGTAATGTATGAGGTCATAAGCAGTGCATTGCAGGGCCATAAGGTATAGTTAACTCAGAAAACCATAACTGCTGAATTTCACTGGTTTTCTACATGTGAAATCTGAGCCTAACTATAACGTCCATGTAACGCTTGTTACATTCATTAAACAGGATTACAGTATGGCTATTTTTTCAAGGTTGCCAGGCCAGAATGTGTGAAACCTTTCAGTGGCAGAGCTAGATTGGAAAGAACACAGCAAGCGACAATGTTAGGACCCAGGGGGAACAGGGAAGGTAGAAGATTGAGCATAATGAAGACAAAATTTGCACGAGAGACTTATAAAGGTTCATTTGAAGCTTATAGCTTTGTGCAGAGCCTTCTTTACTGTCTACGTAACTCGCCGACATGTTGTGACATTAATGTAAAGAGTTCTGAAAGCTAAACTAAAGAGCAGGAAAGTAAGCAGTACCGACAGAAAGAATGATAAGCAGCGCTGCAAGCTATCAGCAACTTGTTTTCATTCCCTGAAAGTCTCAACGTTTTGCACGGCACATTTTCATGCTGTGGATGAATCATGTTTTGAAAGCAAGGGGCTTGCAAAGGAATTGAAAATATGAGCACTGTACCAAGGATTCGATCAAAACCCTTTCCCTCACAGCTACATTTAGGTTAAAACGAAAAATTATGAATGTTGGGAATTCGACAGAATCATATTCCACTTCTGTCATTTTGAATCTAAGGGTCTCATTTACGAGCAGCCTGCGCCACTGGATTGTCACTTTTATTGACGTTCCAGCGACGCAAGCCTCTCAATCGTGTCTATGAGGCCACGCAAAGTCACTCTGCATGGCTTTGCATGGCCTAATTGATATGGAGTAAGACAAAGCAGCGCAAGTCACTGCGTTGTCTTACTTTGTGACATGGAGGCGTTCCATCGACCATTTTCCCACGCAACACCCATTGATTTGGACGCTGCCCCAGATGTACAAGAGCATGTAAACCTGGGGTAGCATCAAAACCTTACATACGCAACAAGCCTGCTTTTTAGGTCGAGCCTAGAGCCAACATCCATGCGCTGCTCCGCGAGACTTATTGTAGAGGAGTAGGTGAATAGAAGCTCCACCCACTCTCCGCCCATATTTGCCATTGGCTTGTGTCATGATCTGTCCTAAGTGCTGGCTTCTGATTCGTCGATAGGCTTGTTAGTCCCTCCTTAGTACCGCCTCCTCTTCATTTGTCACCTCCCATGGCGACTGGCCCCTTTACTTCGGTTGTTACATGGTACGTGATATTTAGACTGTGAGCACTAGTTTCTGTAATGAAGATCTCCTACTGCAGGCATGACATGCTTTGGTGCCTTCTTTACTCCCCCAATCCCTTCCGTTGTCGTGCCTTCTCCCCCCCGCCCCCACTCCCATTGTCCGTGCCTTCTTCCCTCTGCCCTCACTCCTGTTGTCCGTGCCTTCTCGCCCCCGCCGCCCTCCCGTTCTCTGTGCCTTCTCCCCCTGCCCGCCCTCCCTCCCGTTGTCCGTGCCTTCTCCCTAACCCCCCCACCCTCCTTCCCCTTCCCTCCCGTTGTCGTAATGCCTACCATTTGCAATGCAATAGGTCTCGCGTAAATGCGAGACCTATTGCATTGCAAATGCTTGTTTCCTCTTTCCATGTGTGATGCATTCTGCAGCACACAAAGAAAGAGGGAAACGCCTCTCTGGATTGTTTTTGTGCATGAAGGTGTGCCTTCCTGTACAAAAACAATCCTGCATGCAAAGCAGACACCTTTGCACCATGGAGCAAGGATGCCTGCATTGGCTGTAGGCAGCAAATTGTGCACCAGCGCAGGAGGAAAGGACAGGAATGCATCATATTTCATAAATACTGTGCATTCCTGCCCTTTCACATTGGCGTAGGGCAGCGCAGCAAGAAGGCTTGCGGCACTGCCCTACGCCAATTCCTTGAAAATGAGCCACTAAGTTCTCATCAATGCCAGGTGAACAAGGACTTTGCCTTCAACTACCTGCCTGTTGTTTATCTGATCATTTTCCTCATCAGTATCCTAGGAAACTAGTTGGGTTTGTGGAACCTGTGTAGGAACTGGAGGAAGTGGAACACGCTGAACATCTTCATGTGCAACCTTGCTGTCGTGGATCTGTTGTATGCAATAACTCTACTTTTCTTTGCATCCTACTACATTGAGGGAAGGAACCTGGCTATTTAGCATGACATTCTGCAGGTCACTTGTTGCATCTTCCAGCTCAACCTCTACGCCAGCACTGGCTTTCTCACCTGCATCAGCATGCAATGCCACATAGGAAATTTCACTCTAAAGAAAATGTTGGGCCAGTTCCAGAAGCTGAGTACCTCTTTCACTGACAGGGGGCGTGGCCTGCCAAGATGACTGACTAGACTTCTTTTTAGACTGCTCCTGCGGCGGAGCTATAAACCCTCAATAATCGATTTCCTGTGTAATCCTCACGTTTTACCTATTGTTGAGCCGCCCCCAATTGCTGGTGAGGGCCCGACCACGAGCGCTTCTGCCTGAGATTTGCCAGCGACCGCACACCCGTGGATTATTGTATTGTATTGCAATTGCATTTGCAGGATGGCATATCAGAGGCCTCCCCCCTTGGTACCCATCACTGGTACTGTGCAGGCTGGTACGACTGCAGCGATCGAGTGGCTTACTCCTGAGGATACAAACATTTTTTGCCGATGGGCGCAGGTGTGAGAAGCCCGCCCAGCACCCACGGTCTACGAGAGGCTGCAACGTTGAGGAGCCCATAGCCAATCACCATGAAATACTGTAACGACCCCCGCCCTGCGGCATCACTCAGACACTGGCATCTGGGGGTCATGTTACTAACTGAAGCTGAAAGATAGCAGATGCACTGGGGGCACTGATGAGGTCCCTACCGCTAATGAGCTCTTGTTGATTAACCCTGTGAAAGCTATGCTGTACTTGCGGATGCTATCAATCAATCAAAGAGGATTTGTACAGTGCTACTTGCCACCCATAAGGGTATCCAGGTGCTGGCGAGTGGTGTGCTGCTGCTCTGGGCTATCCTGTTGAAAAGCCAAGTTTTCAGCTTCTTTCTGAACTCCTGGAGGGTTTGGGGTTGTTCAGAGTTGAAGAGGGAGGTCGTTCCAGTGTTTTGCAGCCAAGAGGGAGAAGGCGAGGCCGCCGCTTCTGCTTCTGAGGAAGCGAGGAGTGTGAACAAGGTAGATAGCTGAGGAGCTAGGTGTCTTGTGGGTTGATGGAAGTTTACTCTGTGAATGAGGTATGCTGGGCCAGCGTTGTGGCATGCTTTGTAGGTGCGGGTGAGGAGTTTGAACCGGCATCGTTTGTTAACGGGGAACTAGTGCAGCACTTTGAGGTGGGGGTTATGTGGGTTCGCCTCGGGAGTTTGCGGACCTGCCTTGCTGCTGCATTCTGTATGTTGTGGAGCCTGTTTAGCAGTTGGGTGATGATCCCTATGTTGAGGGTGTTGCCTTAGTCTAGGTGGCTAGTGATGAGAGCTTGGGTGATGGTGCTTATGGTTTTGGTGGGGAGCCATTTGAATATTTTCTTCAGTATGCAGAGGATGTGGAAGCATGCAGATGAGACGGAATTTACCTCTTTTCTAATTGAGAGCTTGCTGTCAAGTATGATGCCCAGGTTTTTAGCATGCTCTGTTGTGTCGGAAGGGGATGGAGTTGGCCACCAGGTATCATTCCAGGGGGAGGTGGTGCTTCCAAAGATGAGTACCTCGGTTTTGTCAGTCTTGAGCTTGAGGCACTTGCTCTGCATCCAACTAGCGACGTTGGTCATGCATCTGTGGAAGTTAGCTTTGATGTTGTTGGGGTCTGAGTACAGGGACAGGTGAGCTGAGTGTCATCCGTGTAGGATATGATGTTCATGTTATGTTCTCTTACCAGGGTGGCTAATGTGCTCTGACCAGGGTAGCTAGCAGGGCCATGTAGGTGTTGAAGAGAGTTGGTCTTAAAGATGATCCTTGCGGGACACCGCAGACGATGGCCTTGGATGCCGAGGAGTATGGTGGGAGGCAGATGCTCTGGGTTCTTCCTGTGAGAAAGGAAAAGGGCTTTCTCTTGGATACCCATCTGGTGGAGACCATGTAAGAGGGTGTAGTGAGACACGGTGTCGAAAGCTGCGGAGAGGTTGAGGAGGATAAGGGCAGCGGTCTCTCCCTTGCCATGAGTGCCCTGATATCATCTGTGGCTGCTTTAAGGGCTGTTTCCATGCTGTAGTTGGCAAAGAATCCTGACTGAGAGGGGTCCAGGAGTTTGTTGGTTTCCAGATGGTTGGTAAGTTGGGTGTTTTTTGCTTTTTCCAGGACTTTGGCTGGGAAGGGGAGAAGGGAGATTGGTCAGTGGTTTTTTAGATCTTCCGGGTCCCCTGAGGTGTTTTTTAGTAGAGGTCTGACCTCCACATGCTTCCAGACTGCTGGGAAGTATGCGGAGGTGACAGAGGCATTGAGGATGGTGGTGATCTCCTTGACGATGGAGTTAATTCCCTTGTTGAACATATGATGGGGGCAGGGGTCTCCGGTTGATCCTGAGTGTATGGAACTCATGATCGTGGCAGTGGTCTGCATTGGGAGAGTCTCCTGTGTAGTGACTGTTGCTGGGTTGTGGTCCTTGTTAGTGGGGAGTGTGCTGATGCTGTCTATGGGTTGTTGGGGGTCATAGTGTTCGTAGATGATTGTGATTTTGTTGTGGAAGAAATCTGCGATGGCGTCGCAGATGTCCTGAAAGGGTCTGATGGTGTTTTCTGTTGCTGTGGGGTTGAAGAACTCCTTCATGAAGCAGAAGAGTTCCTTGCTGCGGTTGGAGCTGGCTTCAAGGCGGGTTTTGAGGGCATCTTTTGTGGCGTGTTTTTAGTTGAGAGTCATAGTTGTTTACTGCTAGTTTGAATTTTTCTCTGTTGGAGGGGGGTCTTGCTGGTGCGCCAGATCCTTTCCAATCATTTGCAGTTGTGTTTTGAGTTTAGGAGTTCGCCTATGAAGCAGTTAGCGTGGTGGGGGGTCTGTCATATTTGGAGGTTTGAAGGGTGCGACTTTGTTGCTGCAATTGGTAATCCAAGTGTTGAAGTTTTTGATGGCTTCATCTGGGTTGGGGAGGAGTGCGGTGGTGACATGTTGAGGGTGTGAGTCCAGAGGTCCTCTGTTACCTTACTCCAGCTCCTATAGGGGGTGCTGGAGGGGTTGTTACTAGGGTTGGTAGTGGAGGAGATGTAGAAGTGTACTATTGAATGGTCAGACCAGGTGACTTTGCTGCCGTGGCAGTACCTGACCCTGTTGCTGGCAGAGAATATGAGGTCCAGTGTGTGTCCGGCAATGTGTGTGGGATCGGTGACTAGCTGGGAGAGTCCGAGGATCTCCATGATTTCGAGGAGGTTGGAAGAATTGACGCTGGTGTGGTCTTCTAGGTGGAAGTTAAGGTTCCCTAGGAAGAGAAAGTCTTTAGAGTGGATGGCTAGGTGGGTAATGAAGTCTGAGATGGCCTTGCAGAAGTGCGGAGAGGTCCGGGGGGTCTGTAGGAGAGGGTGTCTCTGAATATGGTTTTGCCATCGGTTTTGATCTGGAAATTGAAGTGTTCCATGTATGCTGTGCTGTGTGGCCTGTGAGTGGTCTATGAGCCTGGGCTGTGGGGACCCTTGGAGTCCGGAGGGTGCCCTGTCATCTGGACGATCTGGAGGAAGCGGTAAAAGTGTAGAGTTTGCAAGAGGCACTAAAGGTAGGGCCGATGATCTATAGCTGAAGGCGACGGATTCCCCTTGCTGGATTCTCCTGTGTGGCCTCGGAGACTGAACATGAACAGGTGGGAGAATCAAATGGTGAGGAGTATTGGTCCTGTCAGGGCTGACTGATGTCGGACTGCATTTGAATGGATGAGATGGGGCTGAAGAGTTATGGACAGATGAGGCTGTGTGTGGGACAAGACATGAGCCCACCTGTGAGTACTCCTAGCCGCGAGGCGACCATGGGCCCTGGAGACTGGCACGGTGACTGAGGGAGGGATAAACTGATTGCATGTGTCAGCACATATGGGGCTACTGGCTACTGTCTGAGACTCCTGTGCACCGTTGACTATGGAAAAGGACAAAGGGGAGAAACCTGCTTCAGCCACTAGAATTGGCCTGTATACAGTGTCAAAACCAGAGACACACCAGATAAACTTGGCTGACGAGCAGTCCACAGACGCGACAATTCAGGGACCTAGGGCTGTGGAACTCCTGGCAGCAATGCAGGGCTCTTGTGTTGTGTTCGAGGAAAAGATGGACACAGTGACTATGGAAATAAAACACCTGCAACTAGATCTGCGGAACGTTGCGGACTGAACCAAGGTGGTGGAAGATGATGTGAATGCTCTCAATAAGGCGGTCAGGCCACTGCCAGAGCTGCGTTGGAGGGGCTGAAATCCAGTGGAGCGCCTGGTTTACGTGAAGTGCTGTTTGCGACAAAATAATCTCTGCTTGGCAGGCTTTCTAGAGCAGACAGAGGGCCCCTGGGTCAGAGCTCTTTCTTCAACAATGGATAGCCAAGACTCTTTGACCTCTGAAACTGTCCAATTTCGTTATGGTGGAGAGGGCCCACAGAGCATTGAGTCGGGCATGCCCCAGCAAACCCTGATTGCTTGTCTTTTAAGCTACTGTGACCACAATGCTATCCTGCAATATGTGCACACACGCAGTAACCCCAGGTAGAAGGACAAGCACATTTTCATCTACCCTGATTACACTTGTAGAGTTCAGGCTATGCGCAACAACTTTTTGTCAGTGAAAAGGAGACTGAGAGACCTCAATATTAAATACAGCTTCTGTTTCCTGCTAAGCTGCGTTTCCACTACAATGCGATGAGCACTTTGACGAATCCCCACAAAAGGCGACAGACTGGTTAGACATGCTTGGACGGAACAATACTGCTGATACACAGAGAAGACTTGAGTTGCAGGGGATGCAGTTCGGCACCTGGCCCATACTAGAAGGACACCATTGGATTCCTTGGAGGGGAGGGGGGCCACAGCTGTGGATTGCCTCTTTGTTTGCCCAGACGGCACCTTGAGGTCAGAAGTGCTGAGATCACTGGATCGGAGTACTTTCTTGAAGATTCTACTGGTGCCTGACACACTGAGCAGCAGCACTGATGCTGGCTAGATTGCCGGCCTGCTGGGGGACTCCTGGTTTGAAACCCTTGGAAGGGGTTCATCTTGATCCCCCATCGATGGAGACGTCAAGACGGGGGGATTCCTGTGTATGGATTATTTCTACCGCCATCCTGATGATTGAAGTGCTGTGGAGAGCAGTGGCGCCTTACTGCATATGGTGATACAATCACAAAACTGTAATGTTAACTCTTTATAATATGTGGCAATGGGTTGCTCTCTGTGCTTTACGGGGCCGCGAGGGGGTGGTCTCACTGCCTGATACTAGTTGTGGGAAAAGCGTGAGACTTGTTGGGTTTGACTACTTTGTAGCGGGAGGCGACTGGGTGCCTGTTATTTTCTGGCCTGCTGAGCGCCTGTTTGGGACTTGCAGATCGGAGGTGTCATGGCTGTTCGGCCTGTATAACACTTAGTACCTACTACTTGTCTCAGTGGGTTAAAAGGAGGGAGGGGAGAGGGGTTGTTGGGCTGTGATTGGCGTCCTTCTGGCTGTTAGTTGTTCTGGAGGGAGTTCTGTATATTCTGCTGTGGGATGGAGGTGGAGGGGGATGTATTGGGTGTTGTTGAATACAGTTTTTGTTTGCTTGTGGAAAACTGCTCTTGATGCTCATGTAACTCAGGCGCTACCATTAGTGCAGTTACAGTCCAGTGGAAGGGTCATGTAGACAGGTTCGTTGAGTCATGCCGGGTCTTGGAAGTGACTACAAGTTTCTTATGTGGAACGTCAGGGGGATGAACAGTCCTGCAATATGTCATAAGATTCTGCGCTATAGGATATCATTCGCCTTCCTGCAGGAAATTCACCTGTATGTGACTGTATTACTGTGTTACGCCAGAGATGGAGGGGTCAAATGTATGCAATCTCGTATTCTGGCTTTGCCTGAGGGACCCTTATTTGGGAGGCTCCTCGTGTCACTTTCCAAAAACTGGGGATGTGTGTGGACCCTGACGGGCGATATGTCATCCTGCATGTCACACTGGATGCCCACGACTTCTGCCTAGTCAATGTGTACGCCCCCAATGTACGCCCCCATTTTGGATAGTGGGACCTTCTTCAGGGAGGTTTTGACGGCGACACAGGGGTTTCTGCCGGCAGAACGGATATTTGCTGGGTACTGTAATTGTGTTCCGGACAGGGACATGGATAGATCCCCCTCGCATCAGGGCACTAAACCTAACCTAACTGATGCCCTGAAACAAATGATGAGGAGTGTGGGGTTGGTGGATGCTTGGAGGGCTCAGCACACGCAGACGTGTACATATTCCTGTTATATGCCCACAGCGGATACCCAAAGTAGACTGGACTATTTCTTTACACAGGCAGAGGCCACCCAGAGTGTATCAGATATGACGTACTTGAACAGATACATTTTGGATCACTCACCCCTACTTTTGACTTACTCTCTAACCAGACAAGCACCCCGGGTCCCACTGTGGAGAATACGGGCCAAGTCCCTTACTGACCCGATCTATAGGGGAGCGATAATAGACACCCTGACTGACTATTTTACCCGTAACTGGGAGAGCACTCAGTATACAGCGACAGAGTGGGATACTCTGAAGGTAGTGCTTAGGGAAGTGGGCAAAGCAACCTCCAACGGTATACGTCACACACTGGAGAGGGACTTAACATTGCAGGAGACTAACCTAGCGACCCTGGAGAGGGTGCTACCACATGACCCGGTGGTGTGTTTGGCATTAAGTGCTCTCCTTATGGGACAACCTTGAAAAACATACAAGGCTTACCTATAGACAGCATCTCCATATGGAAGGAGATAAGGTGGGCAGGTTTTTAGCTAGAAGAGTACAACAGGAATGCCACACTGAACCTATCCTATGGAGCAAGTGGTGTGCAGGCTACATCAAGTGTTACGCTGATGGGGAATACAAGTGGGATGCATGACCCATGTTTTGTCCCAATATGCAGACAACGCAATGATATACTTGCGCCAACCAGTCATTTGGGCCCCGATCCTCCTTAATGTGATGAGGGAATTTGGAGAACTCTCTGGCCTCCATGTTAACCAATTGAAGTCTGCATTGTCCCCGCTGGGACAGCTGAAAGGGCTTAAGGCTGCCCGACTCCCTGAGGCGGGGATCCCTTGGAGCATTGAAAAGGTATTCTACCTTGGCATGTACATAGTGCATGGGGTACAACAGTTCCATGCATTAAATATGTGGCGCATGCTTGACAAGCTTAAGCTATCCATTAAATTCTGGAATACCCTTAAGTTCTCCTTGATGAGGAAGATTTCTTTAACAAAAATGATCGTACTGCCCCGGGGTCTTTATGTCCTACAGGGAACCATGTATGAAATCCCCTGGAGCGTTTTCCAGGAGCTGATCAAACTCCAAGTGGACTTACTGTGGGCTGGGAAGTGGTGCCAGGTAGGACTGGCCACACTAAGGTTGGAATGTGACAGAGGGGGGATGGAGGAGCCTGATCTCGAACTCTACTAACTTGTGTCCCATTTCCAACACGCTGTACACTGGTTCGATGAGGAACCCAACTGGGAGAAATCCTACCGGCGGGTACTACTGGGGGTAAAGAACTGGGGTCCCTACTCCTGTGTGGAAGCAGAATGCCTGCATCTCAGCTGCATATCTTGTGACTGGTGTGCAAACTATGGGAGCAGGCGTTGCGAGTGGTACTACGTAGGGCACCCCAGGCGCCAGAACGGGAGGCGTTGCATATCCGGCCCTTCGCACAAATAGCTCATACCATAGCCAGCTGGCGAGAGTGGGGGCTGTATCACCTTAGGTGTCCTTTACCCTTCGAGCCTATTCATTACACTACAGGAGGAAGCAGAGACGTTTGATTTGGGCTGGGGTCAGTTTCTCCAATATGCTAAAATTTCAGCTGTGGCTTGGGGGATATGGCCTGGGTTCCTAGATGCCACTGACACTACCCAGAAGCTTGTTGCATCGCTGACTATAGTGGGTGGTTGATATCTCACCACCCATATCCACCGTGCTCTGCGATCAGATAGACTCAATTCTCCTTTTAAAGTGGAAGACGCATGGCAGCGGCTTGGTGAGTTCCCTATCATAACTAAGGAGTGGGCGAAAATACACCAGGGGGTGCGAGAAGTCCCAGCCAGCGCACACTATAAACTTGCACAGCATAACATAATACATATCACATACCTCTTGCCCAAAAACCCTGCACACAATATATCCTACTAGAGATGCAGGTTGCACATGCTGCAGACATACACCAGCTGACTTACTTCATGTCTTGTGGAGCTGTCTCCAGAACATTGGTTAATGGGACTCTATTCTGGGACATCTGCACGCTGCTACGGGATGGCTGATTCCTAGGGACTTGAAGCAATGCCTGCAGGGATTAGTACCTATTAGGAAGAATAGGAAACTCAGCAGGTAGTTTGTGATACTTGGACTGACTTTGGCCAAATGCCGAATAGCTATTAGGTGGCTTAGCCCGAGATGCCCCCATGATGATGGATTGGTTGAGAGACGTGACTGAATGGGTGGGTGCAGAAGAGTCACATATGAAGTAAGTAAGGCGTGAGGATAGACTGCAGGATGAACTGCTAGCATGGCGAGCCATGATTCATGACCTTACTGGTGGAGATTCCTCTGCCCCGCGAACGTGGTGGGCAATGGAGACAGGAATTCTACACAGACTTAGTCCCTCTGATATTAGGAAAATGAGAATGAAGATCCTGTTAAATGGTTACGTACTGGCATTGGGATCTAGACTTACACCGAGGGTTGTCCTGCTGCAGTTCTCTGTACTGCTTGCACCCTTAGGACACTAGGGGGGATATGTACAATAGAAGTGGCGGAGTGAGGCGTTAGCCATCATGGCTTAACGTCTCACTCCGCCACTTCTGAAACACTAGGTTGCACCATATTTACAACGACACAGGGCAGCCTTGCGTTTCCCCCTGCGATGGCGCTACACTTAGCAGTGTAGCGCCAATGCAGGCACCCTTGCACCATAGTGCAAGGGTGTCTGCATGCAGGGGAGGATTGTTTATGTGTAGGAAGGTGTCCCTTCATGCACATAAACAATCCTAAAATGCCATTTTGTCACTTTCATGTGTGCTGCTTAATGCAGCACACATGAAAGTGACAAAATGGCATTTTTAAAAAAAGATTGTTTATGTACAGGAAGGGGGACCTTCCTGTATATAAACAATCCATGGCATTTTGCTTTTTCCATGTGCGCTGGCAGCACACATGGAAAAAGCAAAAACGAGGAGAAATAATGCATTTCTCTTCGTTTCGCCAACTTAAACCAGGTTTTACCTGGTCTTAATTTTGGCGCTGCCTCCTATGTACGTTGCCCTTGTACATAGGAGGCAGCGTCAAAATCAGTGGGTGTTGCAAAGAAACGTCCACCGCAACACCCACTGCTCACCCCTTTCACGCTAACCATAGCGTGAAAGGGGGCCTTATTTACAAGGCAGCGTTAAGCCACGTTAAGTGGCTTAACGCTGCCTTGTAAATAAGGCTAAGCCCCTATCGCCACCACAAAGTCGATAAAAGTGACGTTGTGGTGGCGATAGGGACTTGTACATATGCCCCTAGATTGTGTAAAGAGCGGAGCTCAGGAGGGGGTGGGTGGGGTTTACAATGTCATTTTTGCTAATTGCAATTTTATGTTTTGCCTTGATTGGACTTTACGACAGTTGGAGTTCTGCACAGTGGCGTAGCTAGGCACTCTGCCGCCCATGGCGGACCCTGCCTTTTGCCGCCGCGCTGAGGGGGGGGAGAGGGGGGGCGTGCTGGCGATGATTTTTGCGGCCGCCGCCGCCCCCAAAACTCGTGCCGCCCGGGGCGCATCGCCCCCTCCGCACCCCCCTTGCTACGCCAGTGGTTTTGCATACTGTAAGATTTTGTGTAAAGAATCTGTAATGTTGCCTCTGAGGTGCCATTGTATGACATTGAAATGTCAACAAAAACATATATTAAAAAGAACTCTCACCGCCAGCGCTGTTGTATGGATTTGGGTGATCATGCAGATTTTATTTGACTTGCTGTTCATTAAAACGGGCAATGCTTCTCACTGCTACGAATCCACTGACAACAAAAGCCTGAGCGTCTAATTGCCCTATAACTAGATGGTTATGGTAATAGGCTTTTTAATTCCTTTTTTGGTAATTATTGTTGCTTGTTATTCCCATGTGCTTGTAGTTTTTCAGAAAAATTAGAATTTAGACTCCGCGTCGTAAGATAGAACCATACAATTGGTGATTATTGTCATTGTTTCATGTTCGAAATCTTATTTGATCAGCAGGTTGTAGCAACTTGAAGGAACATGCACTCAGACTTTGAAGACCATCTACGTCACCTACTAAGTGACCCGTGATCTGGCCAGCATGAACAGTGCCATTAATCCCCTGGTGTACCTAGTGACCAATGAGAACTTTGGGACTCATTTACAAGGCCATTGAGCCACCAGTGCGTAACTTTTTTTGAGACACCGGCGGCGCAGTGTGCCTCCCCATATATACAAGGCCACGTAAACACTGCGTGTCCCTTTCACACTTTCCATGGGTGTTGCTGTGGGCATTCCCACGCAACATCCATGACACATTCCCAGATTTACAAAGTTTTGTAAAGCTGGGAATGCGTCAGAATCCTATGCTTCCCAAGGGGAGGCGTAGGAGTGGCGCAACAAGGAGAAATATTTTTTCTTCTTTCTATGTGTGCTGCTTTCTGCATAGAAAGAGGAAATGCCTTCAATAATTGTTTTTGTGCAATAATCATTCCCGTAATGCAGGCACCCTTGCAATATAACGCAAGGGTGCCTGCACTGGCGCATGGCAGCCAATTGTGCACCAGTGCAGGGGAAAGCACGCAGATGCGTCGCATTGTTGTTAATACAATGCATCCCTGTGCTTTTAAAATGAGACAGCTCGGCGCAGCATAATGGCTTGCAGCGCGGCACTGCGTCATTTTTTTGTAAATGAGGCCACATTTCCCAAACTCCAAAAGTTCAGATGAGATCCTGGCAAAGATGTTTCTTACTCAAAATGGGATAGGTGAAATATTTTTCAGAAAGGATTAAAATGAAGGCATTTGCTGTTGATAAACAACTTGATATTTTGTGTAAGGAATAAGTTGTCAGGAAATTTGTATCTACTTGGCTGCCATTTTGTGAAAAAATAATTGAAAAGTGCCTTGGTTTGGAAATAGAGCTCACCAAACTCTTCTTTCCTATGCTTCCACAAAAGAGCATTCTGAATTACCAAGGAGGTTAAGGACATTTCTCAAAATGAACAGTTCAGAAATCATGTGATGGAAACCAAAGACAGCCACAAGTAATGCAAACCATGGATTTTGAGTCTCAAATTAGAGTGGTCAACACAAAATACATCTACCTCCTTCCCTTGGTCATCATGCACTCCTATTGCTAATACCAGTGTTCTGTTAATCAGCACAGTTGGTGTGCAACTTATTGCATATTATTGGGCCAGTATTTATAGCAGCCTTACCAATGTCCACAGGTAACATATATTTACGCAAGCACATACAATGTTACCATATCCTATTGTACGCATGGCGCTCCTCGAAGTACCAGAAGAGAGCATGCTGGTGAGTCAGGAAGCATCTAAATGATTTCAGGGACAGTTATTCTTTAAATCATGAAATTTAAGACAGTAAATGAAAACTGCATTGCAGATGTTCTTACTTCTGAATCACCCAAATATATTTAAAAAAAACAGCTGAATGTGAAGCAAATACCTAAACCTTATGTATACGTTTTATCTGTGTAATGTGTGTTTTGTTATTGCCTTCTCAAACTATTCATAAAAACATGAGTTTTTCAAAATGTTTTATTACCATAGGCAATTTTTTAAAGTTGAAATTGACTTTCGAGGAGACGGGAAGTCAGCCAAAAACATGACCTTGTTGTAGGGGATTTCTTAGAAGGGTTGTCTATTCAACAGGTTGAGGAAGTTGGAGTGCGTTGGGGAGTGATGGGGAAGTTAACTTGTTATTGCACATCTCCTCCCTTAACAGAAAACTATATAATGCGCTCCATGTTGCTGCTACCTCCCCCAGCGTCTGCCCATTTTTGTATGCCTGGTACGGACCGACCCCCCTGAGTCTGCCCTTCAGATTTACTGTGTTGGCGAACTCAAGATGACTAGCGTCAGTTTGTGGCCGTATTATAGAAGTGCACCGGGGGCGCAGCGGGTGTTTGCGCCCTCTTTGCGCACCCCTGGGGCACTTTGGTATTACAGAGGGGCCGCAGACGCATGTGCGGCCCCTTCTGTAATACCGATAGCACTGGTGCACATAAAGTGCCAGCGCTATCTTCAGGGGGCATTCCCTCATTTGCATGCGGGCATGCCCCATGCAAATGAGGGAATACCTTTGCCTCTGCCCCCGTACCGTATTACAGAAGCTGGCGCAGAAGCAAAGAAGCACTCAGGAGGCACACTGACAGTGCACCACCTAAAAGGTGGAGCACTGTCAGTGCGTCTCCTGATTGCAGCCCTCTGGCACGGGAAAGGTGGGCCCATGGAACCCCCAGACATCCCCTTGCAGGCGGGTGCAGTCACTCACTGCACCTGCCTGCAAGGGGATCTCTAATCCCCTTTAAAAGTGCAGGCCGGGGCCCCCTGCACAAATCACGGAGCGACTTCAAAGCAGCCGCTTCATTTTTCACATGAATGCGCTGTCCCCAGGGCAGCGCGAGTTCATGGTTGACCTGGGGGCAGCGCATTCACCCTAATACGGTGCATTTCCTTGATTGTGCCAGGTGCACATTTTAAAAGGTGCGCCCGGCGCAATCAAGGAAAATGCGCCGTATGTATAATACCTCCCCTGATGTCCTGGAATATCAGCGGTGTGGGAGATCTGCACAAGGTCAGACAACTTTTTGCCTACTTTCAATGCCACAGTTTGGAAGTTCGGCTTCTTACAGGAGCTCCATCTCACAACTTTGTTCTGTGTCTATGGCCCTAACACTGACTGCTCGGACTTCTTCCTCTCCCTGTGGCATCAGCTGCTGGGACTGAGCTGCTATACTGTAATATAGGGAGGGGACTTCAATATGGTACTGCAGTTCCAATTTGACCATAGACCACATCCGCTTGCTGCTGCACAGTTACATATCATTGTGTCAGATCACAATCTGGTTGACATATGGCGGGAGAGACACCCAAGGCGACTCGAGAGCAGGACCGGACTGGCTGTAGCGGGCACCTGGTGTTTCCCCGGTGGGCCGGCACGGTCGGGCCGGTTTGGAACCCCAGGGTGGCAATTTTTGTTACCGGGGCCGGTTTTGCAGCATAGCTGCAATATCGGCCCACTGTAACAAAAGCTGCAGCAGTGAGAGGGGAGGTGTGCTTCCAACTACCGAGCTGTTTGCCAGGGCCGGTTTCGGTTCACAGTCTGGCCACATGCTTCACGACATCTCATAATGCATGGCTACAATGATTATTGATTAATATTTAAGGGTGTCACTGCCTTGACTCAGAAAACTGAACACGTGCCGCAAACACTTTCAGATCACGCTCAGATAGTGCTTTCTCTGAGTGCTTGCTCTGAATTTGGCAGAGGCAGGAAGTCATGCCTTACCATGGAGACTTCCTCCGAATGCTCTAAGAGATCCTATCTTCAACTCTGAAATTAAAACTGCTAATACAGAATATTTCTTTCACAATGTGCACTCAATTTGCAGGTGTGCTATGGGAGGTATTTATAGCCTGTTTTTGCAAAATCTGCATTCCCAACAAGCTGGGAGCCCTCAGTCCCCTGTGATCTTAGGGCCTGCCTCACCGCCTAGTTCGTGTCTTGTGGGAACTGGAGACCTGATTCTCTGCCACAAAAGACACACAGCTATGCAATAAGCTCTCTGAGTACCAGAAAGAGGCCGAGAGAGAATCCCCTTACTTGTATAGGAAGACCACTGGCAGCACAGAGGGCCGACAGAGCAGGATAAACCCTTGTGTCCTTACTCAAGACGTCCTGAGGCATCCCCTGCATTACTGATCTTCTACATTGCGGAGACCGGCACTGTAATTCCACAGGGGAGGTAATGAAAGCGATGTCACAGTAGTACGCTGTGCCCCCAGTAGGATACAAGAGTACTTTGACTTTGATATTTAACTGACCTATAAGTCCCTAGCATATGGTAGAAATGTGTACCCAAGGCATGTGCGTTAAAGTTCACAAGTGGACTGTAGCACCCACTGTGCCTCCCACTACAGTGTCAGAGTAAACATGACTACAGTCCTACTATCTGTAGCCTTCCTATGCAATTTAATCTGCAAATTCGACCTGCCAAAATATCACCATTTGGCAGGCCTAAACCTTCCTTTAAAATTTGATCAGAGTGTGGTGGTCAGACTGCCATGAGACCGCTGGCTCCGCTGAGATCAAGGATCCTGCTGGGCCGGCGGTCTGCAACTGGCACGAATATGCTGGCAGTGCCACTGCTGGCACCGCCAAGCATATTCCGAATTGCCTTTTTACCACCCTTTTCAAGGCGGTTAGTCCGCCATGAAAAGGGTGGTGGAGAGGCAGCTAAGGGGCCCTAACTGGGCCCATGCCAGATTTGGGCCTGGGGGTGGATGCGAGGGGGGTATATGTTGTGCCCCCCTGTAATTGCACCCCCATTCCTGCACGGTGTGGCATGCATACCACACCGTGCAGGAATGTGCTGCAGGCGCTGTCACGGCGGCACTTCGATGCCACTTCCTTAATCCTAATTCTATCCACAACACCACCTGTATGCCCTTCTCGGTCACACTCTAAACTCACCTAACACCAAACATTGTGACTTCTGTGATCCATGTCATAGGTGTCATTTGTCATTTTAAGGTTGTTTCCCACTGGTGAATGGGTGCCATCTATTTATTTATCTGCCTTTCCTAATACACGTACACCCCTGTGACAAAATATTGGAATTCCGCTTAGATTCTGGTCCATAAGGAAATGAACCCCAGTTCTAACCTTGAAGCACAGACAGGCAAATCGTGCCATGGCCTTCAAGGCTCTTATGATTTTATTTCATCTTATGTTTATGTTTGTATATACTTCGATGACAGGGTGGGGGTTAGTGCCACAGACCGTATTTCAACAGAGCAAAACAGAAACTTCCTTGCTGTCTTACACCCTAATGCATTTATCTACTACACCCAAAAAACACAAACTCCTCCGAATTGTTGCACCTAATGGCGCCATCTACATGCTTCATCCTTTAACCTTTTTATTGTTTTAAATAGAACTGCACCAATGCATTAATGTTAAGACACCAAGATGCATTCCTGCTACTTTTTTACAATGCAATAATTCTGTTTTTCCAGAGGTTGAGTTTTAGAAGTAGCTTCCCAAAATATTTGTTTGCAGGAGTTAGATACCAATGGTTGCCCTCTGACATAGGGGTTTCTGTTTTTCACTAAACATTCTGCTCTTCAAAATCAGATATATACAGGAGAAATAAAACAGGGGTGAAAGAGCAGCTCTACTCCACTCCCAAATTGGTTTGAAGGGGATTTGGTTTCACACCCCTTGAACCTAGAGGCACACTGCATAAAGAATCTTCCTAGAACCTAGACGTACACTGCATGAAGTATCTTGCTACATCCTAGAGGCACACTGCATAAAGTAATGTCCTAGAACCTAGACATACTCTTCAAGAAGTACCTTCCTAAAACCTAGACAATCACCGCATGAAGAATCTTCCTAGAACCTAGATGCACACTTATCTTCCTATACCCCCTAGACACACACTGCAAGAAGTATCTTCCTATACCTTAGATGCACACTGCCTGAAGTAACGTCCTAGAACCTAGATGCACTCTACATGAAATTAATTCCTAGAGCCTAGGCACTCACTGCATAAAGTATCTTCCTACATTAGTTTAGTCAGAGCCAAGAGACCTTCGCCCAAACCCACAATGACCAACTTTATCCATGTTATTGACCTCTTTACAGAATCTAAAGCAAGGGCAAAGACGAGGAGGCAATGAACCCACCCCCATGACTACATTTTACATATTTTTCAATCAGTGTTTTTAAAATTAGGCACTTCCCAAATGTAGACCAACAGTTTAAAAAAACATACTTGCTCATTTTGTGGTCTTTTGCCAATTCCTTGATGCTGCCCAGGACCACATAGTAAATGTTTTACCAGAAATGTAAAATAGGGTAATTATCACCACCCTATTAACTGCTTTAAATGTTGCATGATAATTTCATTTTCTCCAGGAACGTGGCACTTTTCCTCCAAGATTATGGGTTTGTTCAGGTTGACACACCATTAAAAAGAGAGCCTGAAGAAATTAGATTTGGCCATGCTCTCTTTCCATGTTTCAAACGGCTCAGTCACTTGAAAAACCTCACTTTAGCGCTCGAATCAACGCCCAGATTTGCAAATATTTTGTATTCTGCTTGGATTACTTTTTTAATGCAAACAGGACACAAAGGGGCTCATTAGGATGGAGGAAGGACCGCCACCGCCAGCCATGCGGTGGCGGTCCTTCCGTCCTCCGACCGCGATTTTCCCCCGCCAAATTAGGATGGCGGGGGAATCTCACCGCGACCGTGGCGGTCGCAAAGACCGTCCGCCACGGAACCGCCACAGGCAATCCTTACGATTGCCTGGCAGAGCGGTCTTCATCAGTAAAATGGCGGCGGTGCCTAGCAGGCACCGTCCGCCAAATTACGATGTTGGCTGTAGACAGCCTTTCCATGGCGGTTCGGCAGGGATTGGGTTTGGGAGCCCGTTGCGGGCCCCCCTTGTGTTGGGGGAGGCGAGGTTGAACTTGGGGGGTACCCATGGTACCCCCCTAACATTTGAGAGCACTACGTGCCAGGCACCGTGTGGTGCCTGCCACGTAGTGCTGTGAAATGCACAACATGGCATTTTAGCATCGTGGCGGGTGCTGCTCTCAGCAGCAACCGCCGCAATGTTAAAATGCAGGATCCGACCGCCACGGTGGCGGTCGCATCCTGATCCGGTGTGCGGGACTGCCGCATGCATGGCGGACGGTCCCGGTTTACACCAGGATGGCGGATGGACTTGAGTCCGTCTGCCATCCTAATGAGCCCCAAAGTGTTGAGTTTGTACTCACAGTCCAACACAAATCACGATTTGCAATGTATGGTAACCCAAAGTACGCCAAAGAGCGCAATTCGCTGCATACTTTCCATCATGGGGGCATTCCGTGGTGGTGCATGGGCGTTCCCATGAAACCAATCATGGAATTTGAAGCAAATCCTTATCTACAAAGAATTGTACACAGGAATTTGTGCCAGTATCCTGCACCTCCCTCAGACAAGCATAACAAAGAGATTTTTTTAAATTTCTCCAGGTTTTTTAGATTTTGCCTGCAGACTGTGCTTGCGCATTTGCTTGCTAAATCTCTTGTAGTCTAAAAGCTTAAAGGAGGCTTAGAGCTTGCCCATTGCTTACCATTACTTGCCATTAGTTTGCTTTGACGTCACTCTTGTTACATTGCTTATTATTGGTAAGCCCCTCCTGCTTCCTCCTGGGACTTCAAGTGTTTGTCCCTGCTGTGGAGCATGGACCAAAACAGCTTCATGTCTGCAGCAAGTGTCCTTGCAGATATTTTTTTTATTTTTTTACTTTTCTTCATGCACTCTATAAGAATGTTGTGTTTCTGCTGTCTTGTCTCCGCCACTGTCCGTGATTTGGTTTGCTCCCTCCAATCTGTCTCCCTCCTCAGCACCTTCCTTGCTTTTGCCATAACCTCCTTCTCCTGCCCCTCCCTTGTGTTGCATGCCCTCCTGTCTTCCTACCACTGTCCGTTATGTTGCTGACCCCACCACCCCGATTCCCACTGCCCCCTCCAACCCACCAGTTTAACACAAATAAAAACAGTAGCAAAGTCAAATAGCACTCACATATGTGAGAGATATTTGTCTTTGTTAAAGTTTTTTAGACATGTTGCAAAGCAGCGGGGCTGCTGTGCAACATGCTTTAAAGTAAAGAAAAAAAAGCACTATGATGTGGTCAACTCTAGACATGACATACTGCTTTTTTTCTTTAATTTAAGCCATGTTGTACAAACGCACATGCTGCTATGCAACATATCTATAAAAAAACATTGACAAAGCCAATAGATCTTGCATAGGCAAAACCTAAGGGCTTTGCAATGCTTGTTTCTCAATGCAGTGTGTTGCATTCTACATCACACATACAAAGAGGAAAATGCCTTAAAGCATAGTTTTTGTAATCTATGCTGACCACAACACAGACTTCCTTGCACGATGGCACAACTGTATCGGTGTTGACCTATGGCAGCCAAAAGTGTGTCAGCAAAGGGAGAGACCAGAACAGCACCACATCTTAGTATTCATGGCGCTTTTCTGCTCTCTCTCTTAGATGCAACACAGTAAAGCAATTTTACTTACGCCACTATTTAGCATAATTTCTTTGTAAATCTGGCCTGCACTTTTCAGACCACAACTTTACTTCACACCAAAAAGTTAATGGTCACTACTGTTAGCACCTCTTTGCATTGTGGAAAGCTGCTCAGTGTCACACGAGAGCTCACAATAAATAACAGTAAATCTGGAACTTCTTCTAGTATGGCTGCTAATGCCAACTTACTTATCACTGTGAACTAGGGGGCACATTTACTAAACTTTCACACAATGCAGGGCAGTAAGCAAAGTTGCTGCACTGCATTGCATGAAAGGGAGAGAGCAGAAATGCTACATATTTACAAAGATATAGAGCATTTCTGCTGTCTCCTTGCCCTGGCACACAGTGGGCAGCCTACCACCAACACAGGCACTCTTGTAGCACAGTGCAAGAGTGCCTGCATTACAGGCGGGATTGTTTTTGCGCAGGAATGGATGCCTTCCTTGGCTTTTTGTGTAGAATGCAGCTCAAGTGGAAAGAGGAAATAATGAGGAGAAATATAGATATTTCTTCTCGTTATGCCTCACTTGGAAAGTCATAGCATTGTGGTACATTTTCAGGTTTATAAGTCTTTCTAAATCTGAGAATGCACCAAAATCCATATGTAGATGCATGGGAATCCCCATGTCCCACCCATGGAACGCCTCCCAAATTGAAATATTATGTAATGCAGTGCAAGCAGCTGCCTTGCTTTGCATTTCTTTACAAAGCCAGGCAAGGCCTTCAAATCAGGCCTTGCCTGGCTTTGTAAATATTACTGAAGCCTTTGAGTTGTCCTTGCATCACATTGTGTGATGCAAGGACAACGCAAAGGCTTCATATCTGTGGGTCTTGATGGCTCTTACCACTGGAATTATGGTCTGTTTACAAATTTGCCTTTTAGGGCAGTGTGGTTGAGAAGCCATAACTGGACTTTCTATATTCTGCTTGGGAGCAGCTGAGAAATTTTCACTTGCATACCAATAGTCTGAGTAAACACAATTAGACAGACCAGCCAATTTATTTTTAAACTAAATAAATACTTTATTACAAACAGATGTAACTTCACAGCATGCCAAGAAAAAAATGATACACATCTGTGAAATGCCCATTTACTTACCAGTCTAATGTTGCATCAAGTGTAGATGTTAGAAAAAGTTAGGCAAGATTTCAAAAACTATTAGCATTGGGTGAGTGTCAGTTAGTCGGTTGTATGTCAGAATATCAACAACAAAAGTATTGGCTAAATAGCTATTAGAAAACTATCACTCAATTGGACGTACATTTTCTGTTATTATCTCCAATGGTAGGATATTTTTTAAGTGATAGACAATACGAGAAACTCTGTGCTTGCATGCCTCTTTCTGTGTGTGGGGGGGTATGCGCACTGTTTTTTGTCTGCGTGCATGTTTTTCAGGCAATATTTGGGACAAATGCATCCTACTGTCCTTTATCCTGGGGTGGTCACTGGATTCCCAGGGTTCTTCACATTTGGCCATTAGGAGGCTGAAGCATATGGAACCGGGTAGAAGGGAAGTTCTCACCAGCATTTACCCAACTTAGAGGCACAATTAGGAGCCCCTTTGCGACTCTTTTGTTCCATGTAACGTGGTACAAGAGCGATGCAAATTAGAAATGAGTGGCTTCACAAATCTCGAGTAATGCAAAGCAGAACAACTCGCTGCGTTGCATTACTCTGCGCCAGGGAAGCATTTCCATGGGCATTGAGTGGGTGTTCCCACGCAACATCCCTGGATTTTGACGCATTACCAGAAGTGGTGGAACTGGGAATGCGCCAAAAACCTATGCCTCCCCAGGTGAGGCGTAACAAGGAGACATATGTTTATTTCTCCTTGTTTTTTCCTCTTTTTATGTGTGCTGCATTCTGGGGAAACACCTGAGCAGGGCTCTAGGAAGGTACATAGAAGCAGAGTAGGGATGAACAGCGTGACTTTACCATTGTTGGTACTAATGTTATTTTTCTGGTTATTATATTCCAGATAGGCATTGCCACTCCACTGATCCTCACCACTTTGCATCTGTATAGCGCATTATACCAGTTGTAGGTACCTTGTCCAGTAGTAAGATTAGCCCATCTAAAACTGCACATGTATTTCTTTTCTGTGTTATTTTATAGTCTTTATGTTAGCTTGACCCTCATGTATAAAGATTCCATTTAAGAAATCGTAAATTGCAACAAACAATTGCAATTTACAGATGTATTGTACTAAAATGCATTTTTTTTTTTTTTTACACTTTATTTTTCAGATAAAAATGAATTACATTGCCTTGCATATAATCACTTTACAATCAAATCGACTCGTGCCTGACAGTTTCATTCTCAATGGTAGTTACTACAACAATCTGTACAGTGGTATAACCTAGTATTTTGACCAGTCCTCAGCGAGACCCCTCCTACCCCCACCCGCAATCCCAATCGCAGTGACTAGACATTACGGTCAGCAGCGCCTCCCACAGAAAGCTTATTAACCACGACACCACAAACCACACTGCTCTCATAAAAGGATATCCGGGGAACTGGATACTATCCCCTCAGCCCACACCCTCCGGAACTATTCCATTGTCTACCGGTGTGGCAGAGGCACGCTTAGTGGCCTCGAAGTAGGCCCTCAGTGGTCCCCAAATATCTCTGGGTCGCGATGTCGGAGGCATGAGGCTAGCGTATGTCTCAGCATTGGTGTTGCAGTACACCAGACTCCCCAGCCAATCCTGTAGCTGAGGAGTGGTTTTCCTGCCCCAGTGAATGGCAACCTCTCTTTTGGCTAGCAGTAATCCCAATGCTGCTAATTTCCTGACTTTCTTAGGAATCTGAACTGTGTACCCTAAAAGAGCTATCTCGGGGAGAGGAGCCAGTGGAAGGCCAATTATCTTCCCCAGTGTCGTATGTACCGCTAACCAGTAGGTCTGCAAGCGGGGACAAGTCCATGCTAGATGAATAAAATCCGCGTGCGGGGCAGTGCATTTCAAACAGGTGTGTGGCCTATCAGCGTCTATCCTGTGCGCCAGGGCTGGTGTGAAGTAAGCGAGACGGATAAATTTAAAATGCAGCAACTTGTGGCGTCCGTTAAGTGAAATGTCCTTGGTGGCCTCGCAACATTTTGCCCATTGCTCATCTGTGATGGCGCTCCCGTGTCCGCCTCCCAGGCCTGTCTAAGGCTGGAATCGTCCATGGGCACCATCACAGCACATGCCTTGTACATTTTAGAGATGAGGCGTGTGCCGCTAGGGGTCTCTAACACCAGAGTAAGTGGAGGGAAAGAGTCAGGCTCAACAGGATATGTGGGGAGCCCAGCACGCAGTGCGGATTTCATGCGGCTCATGAGGAATCGCGTCATGAAGTTGCAGTCGGTGAACCTGGCGTCCTCATCTATTGAGAAAATATGACCCTCTGGGAAGAGATCGCCCACTTTTACAATATCTAGAGTGGATAGCGTGTTCTGCACCAGCTTCTCCCCAGTGATTGGGAACCATCTGGCGTTGGGCAACGGCAGGGCAGAGGAATATAATAGTGTAGCGCCTGTGCGTTTGATCAATTTACCCCATGCCCAGGCAGTCGTAGATACTGTTTGAATGTCGCATCTGTCACGTGGAAAGCCCCCTGGTAGCATCTCACACAATTTATCGGGGAGAACCAGGTCTGCCTCCGGCCGTAGATACGGAATGCGTGCATCTGGATGAAACCAAGCGAACGCGTAATGACATTGCGCTACCAAATAATATAATTGGAAGTCTGGAACATTGAATCCGCCTCTGTCGTACGGCAAAGTCATCACCGACCAGCGGACACGTGGTCTCTTCCCGCCCCATACTAGTCGTGTCATGAGAGTTTGTAAAGTGCGGAAGAAACCAGCTGAGAGGGGAATCGGGATATTGTTAAATAGGTATAAAAATTTAGGAAGGACCATCATTTTTACTATAGCCACCCGACCAGCCAGGGACAAAGGTATCCTCAGCCATCTGTCGACCTGTTCCTCTAACTTTTGGAAAGCCTGTCCGTAATTTAAGCGAATAATTTGTGTGGTGTCCAGATGGATATGTATACCCAGATACTTTACCGAGTCTTGGCACCAGTCGAGAGGAAATTCGCATTCCCATTGGACTGTGCTCGCCGTTAGCGGGAATATGATTGATTTGTGCCAGTTTATACCTATCCCTGAGAATCTGCCAAAGCGGACGATTTCCCGGATAAGAGGCGACATATTAAGGTGTGGTTCCCGGACGTAAAGTATGGTATCGTCGGCGTATAGAGAAGCTAGGAGCGGGCCAGTGTTGAATTGAAGACCTCTATGCAAGTGGCGCTCCTGGAAGTGCCTGACCAACGGGTCCATGGCTAGGATGAATAAAAGCGGGGACAAGGGGCAGCCCTGCCTGGTCCCTCGATATAGCCGGAATGGTCTGGACAGGGTGCCGTTCAGCCAGAGTCTCGCTGATGGCCCACCGTAAAGCAGAGAGACTGTGGAAATGAAGCCACAGGGCAGACCTATACGCTGCATCACCTCCACAAGGAAGGACCACTCTAAAGAATCGAACGCTTTCTCTGCGTCTAGTAATATCGCCGCTGCTGGGACGTCTGGCTGTATTCTGTGTAGCACCGCAAACAGCGTACGGAGATTCAGGGATGTCGAGCGTCGGGGTACAAAGCCAGACTGTACCGGGGATATGATGTACTCCATCAGCTGCGACAGCTTAGTCGCGAGCACTTTTGCCAAGATTTTATAGTCTAGATTCAATAAGGACAGCGGTCGGTATGAGCCGCATAACTTGTGATCTTTGCCAGGTTTTGGAAGGAGTATGATTACAGCTTCACGTAGTGTGGGGGGAGAATTTGTTTTTCTAATGCTTCTGCATAGACCTCAATCAGCTGGGGGCCAGAACGTCCTTGAATTCTTTATAAAAATCCCCTGTGAAGCCATCAAGCCCCGAGGCGGAGGAACCTCGCATATTGTCTATGGCCATTAGGACATCGGCGACAGTTATGGGTTCCGCCATGAAGTCTATCATATGCTTTTCCAGGAACACCAGTGCAACCTCATCTAAATATGCAGTCTGGGCTGCGCCGTCGGGGTCTGACCTGGAGGAGTAAAGGGAGGTGTAATAATCCAGAAACTCATCTCTGATAGCCGAGGTGGAGGTGAGCGTGTCACCGGACGCTGAGTGCAATTCAGTAATGTAGGATTTGCTATAAGGTGGTCTCAGCATTTGCGCCAGAACTCTGCCAGGCCTCTCGCTCTCTCCGTATCGTCGTGCAGCTTGATATTTACCCATATACAATATCTCCCTGTCTGCCGTGTCCCTGTATTCCGCCAGAAGGGCGAGTCTCTCTGTCATAGCCTCTGGGTCAGGGAGGGCCGCGAGCTGGGAATCTAGCTTGGCCACCTCTTGCTCAATACGGGTCATCGCTTGACGAAGATCCCTGAGTACTCCAGCCCGTTTGGAGATGCATACTCCTCGTATAACCACCTTAAAACCTTCCCATAGCATCGCCGCTGAATCTACCGAGCCCGTGTTGAGTTCAAAGTAGTCCTCTATTGCCTCGCGTACCTCTGCCTTAAACACCTCATCTTGAAGTGCCGTACTTGGAAAACGCCATTGTCGTTCATACCCTTCCGGTTGTGGGAGCAACAACCGTAAAGTTATTGGGGAGTGGTCTGAATATGTGCAGGGGAGTGTAGTGTGGGAGCCAAACCAACCTGCGACACTGGGAGAGATCAGCCAATAATCTATTCTGGACCAGGTGCCGTGCGGGCCAGAATAATGAGTGAATTTGGTAAGGGTGGGATTACGCTGTCGCCAAACGTCTATTAGTGTGTATTGATTACAGAGTTTCATCAAGGCCCGCCTTGCCCGTGGTTTAGCGTTGGGTGCGGTTGACGAGCTGTCCAATTTGGTGCTTTTCAGTAAGTTAAGGTCCCCCCCTAGGAGCAGCGCATGTGTGTCATGTTTGGCAATCCGGGCATTCAAGTCGTGGAAGAACTCGGGGTCGTCCACATTGGGAGCATACACATTAACCATAGTGATTTTGTGGCCATAAAGAGTGCCCGTGACTATCACGTACCTGCCCACTGGATCCTGGGTCACATCCAGGAGTGTAAAGGGGACCCTCTTGTGTATCAATATCGCTGTACCTCTAGCGTAATTGCTATAATTAGCAAAATATCTGTGTGTGCCTCAGCTGGCGCCAAAACTAGCGGAATCTGTGGGGGAAGGTGTGTTTCCTGTAAATAAACTATATCAACCTTGTGTCGAAGAAGATAGTGGATCACCTGCCTCCTTTTACGAGTGTTATTGAGGCCTCTGACATTCCAGGACATTAAAGTGATGGCCGTGGGCCCTGTACGTTACCTAACCGCGACATCCAAACATTGTTCATGCATCTTCCTGTCAGGACTGTAAGGCGATGTAAACCTTGCAAGCAATGCTAAACTAAAGTGTAAATAATCTACAATTGCAATGTGCGAACTTTTCCCCCTCCCCCTCCCCCCACCCAGCCGCCTTCCAACCCATAGGTGGCCAACCCCCAGAAAGTTAACCTGCCCGGAAGACATAGAGATCCCCGGGCTCGCAGTTGAGGTCCAGAAGGTGGGCCCCAAATTGAATGCACCAACTCAGCGGATACACCAGAGGGGGGTGGCAGCCCGAAATCGGACCGGCCTATTGCCGTATCTGTAGGAAAAAAGAAATTGTAAACAAACATTGCGATTTCCCATATGCATACTATAAACAACATAAGATCATTCTAGAAACATCATCCAGTGTCAATGTTCGAGAATAGGTCCGCACTAGCGTCAGAGCCACTGCGAGGTGGGGAAGCGGGTGCACCCCCGCCGAGTCTTGCGAATTCCGTGTCTTGTGTGTGCGGCAGAATTCCTGGGCCTCTGCTGGAGTGTCAAATATTCTGGACCTGCCGCCAACATCCACCTTAAGTCTCGCCGGGTAGAGCATGCCATATTTGAGCCCAAGATTGCGTAATGTGGCTTTGACCCCTGGAATTTGCGGCGTGCCTCCTGGACCATCGGAGTGAAGTCTGGATAGAATGATAATTTCGACCCCTGCCACTCGACCGTGCCGCGTTCTCTTGCCAGACGGAGAGTAGTGTCCCGGTCTCTAAAATTCAGGAGTCGCGCTATGATGAGCCGAGGGGAAGGCCAGGATTGGGTCTTGGGCCTAGTGATCTGTGGGCTCTCTCCACCACAAAGCCCGGTGTGAAAGACTCACTTCCAAACAGATCCGTGAGTAGCTTCTCCACGAAGAGGTCCATTCGACCTGTTGATGTCGTCTCCGGAACCCCCATAATGCGGACGTTGCTGCGGCGTCCGCGCTTCCAAGTCCTCATTTCTAATGGCTACTTCCTTGAGCAGGCGCTCCGCCCGTTCCAGCCGCTTCTGAGCCTGAGCTGTCCCATCCTCCAAGTCTGACACACGAGCTTCCGCAACATCAAGGCGCTTGTCGTGGCCCTGTACTTTGGCGCCCAAGGATGCAATGGTCTGATCCAAAGTGTCGAAGCGGGAGTCCAGCGCCTTAAAACCTGCCTTCATTTCCAGCAACAGGGAGGCAACAGAGGTATCCGAGGGCCCAGGTGGATTCGCTTCAGTGGTCTTGTCAGCCATAACTGAGTCGTGTGATGGTGCGCCCTCAGCCACTTTTTCAAAAGGAAGGGTTCTTTGCCTGGGATCCTTGCGTCCCATACCGCAAAGTGCGCGGAGCAGCCGTGTGGGAGGGGGGGGGACTGGGTGATGATGTATTGCGAACTTGTAGAAAAGCAGGTGGCAGTTTTGAACAGTCCCCAGCCACTTCAGTCACTCTGAACAGCAGGTTGGCACCAGCGAGCACTCAGAGGCAGGTCTGTGTCCAACACAATGGCCGCGACCCCTCCGAACAAAGAGAGTATTAGTGCGAAACGCTTGTAGGCCCCATCGCAGGAGGGTTATGCATGTTCTAGACACTGGCACTGAAGGGCCAAGCGGCGCTGTGTTGCAGTAGCAGATGGTATGGTGAGCTCAGGTAGGGGGTTCCGTGTCATCGCAGACAAGTTGGCTTCCAGTGAGCATGCGCCACCAAATAGGATGTCTGTCCCTCTCGGTGAGGACCAGCGGGTGATCAGCACTGCACGCTGTGTCGAGCGGAAGGCGAGCGCGCACCCACCCCCACCACAGCCGCCGCAGTGTCAGGCCAGCGCCCTACCCCCGAAGGCCGTAGCAGGTGGGCCCTGTCCCCACACGAGCTCAGGGAAGCGAGGCCTAGAAGCGGGGCAGAGCAGCCGGCCCGGCAGCCCACAACGGAACCTCGCGGCAAGGAAGGGGGGGGGCTCAACCCACACGGGTCCGACTCACCCAGTCCGTCCGCCGGAGGCTGCAGGAGGCGCCGTCCTCTGACCGTCGCGCTTGCGCGGGGCCGCTGGGTCTCCAGATGCGGCCGCGCCGGCCCACCCCGAGCCTCCTCCGGCACGATGATTCTGCACCTCGGAGGGGAGCTGGCGCCCGGCACTCAGATCGCCATGTGCTGCGCCGCTTCCTCTGTCCGCGACGCCGGTTTCAGCCCCGATGGAAGCACATTCTCCTGGGGAAATCGCCGCTGAGACCGGCCGATTGTTGGAGCTTCACTAGCAGGCGGCCATCTTCGCCGCCGCCTCGGCCACGCCCCGTACTAAAATGCATTTAAGAGAAGTGGCAGCAATTTCTGCACCAACTTCTATCGAATAATTTGGTATTTTGCAAACTGACCCATGTACTAATAGGTCGGTTCACAAAATATCGAATCGTAGTGGGTTGCAGTTTGACCTACCTCATTAATATGTATGATGTAGGTCGGAAATTACGACACACTGCTACCGGCTACATTCACAGGCATGATAACCTGCTGGGGTCAGCAGACCATCGTGTCTGTGATTGCTTTCCAATAAAGCAATCCTTTCTTTTTAGGTCTCGCCTAGGCATAGCAGGCGCTGTCTCTTTGAGACATGCTGTATCTAATCTGTGGGCTTACAGCCTACCGATCTCTTTCTATTAGTTACTTTGCGTGCCCTTCTAAAAGGCTGGCTTCTGTCTAGTTAATATGTGTTCTTTGTCCCTCCTTTTAGTATCTTGCTCCCTCCCACAGAGCACCACCCTATTACTAGTAGGCTTTCACTTTTGGCCAGTTCTGTTTGTTTTGGCACAGTACTCTTTTCGTTGGCTTCTGCCCGTAACAAGAGTGTACGTATTTTCAGTTGTTTCATTTCTGTTTATCATTACATTTGCTCAGACAGATGTCGCTCCGAGCTCCATTCTTATTTATCGTCACATTCACCACATTTGGCACGATCGCTCAAGTTTTGAGTCGCTCTCTTCCTGTTTATCATCACATTCACTGCGACAAATGTAGCTCAGAGCTCAGTTACTGTTTATCGTCACATTTGCCAATTTTTTTACATTATGTGTTATAGTTTTGGTTTTTACTTTCTTTTAAGCATAGAGTTTTATTTTTAAAATGTTGGCATGTGATCTGAAAATCCTTCCCTCATTTTCATCCCGATAACGCTCAATCCATTAGCAGAACCTGTACGCCTGAGAGGCTCAGTCACAGGAGGGGCGGGACTAACACCCGGCACGCTGCACATGCCCATACTCTCTGTGCGTGGCTCATTACTTCAGCAGAAACTGGCAGGGCAGCCAGTTCCTGAAATGGACAGTGGAACACTTGACACTTTGACGCTGCCTCAGCTACCAGAATTTCTAAAGCAGAGGGGCTGCATGTGAGCATGTTTATTCTGCTTAAAAACACAGCAAAGCATTATAAATGTGGTGCTTTACTTATCCCCACCCACTCCCTGTTTTTCCAACTCTGTCTTCTCCCCCCTCCCACCCACTACATCTCTGTGTCTTCACTACCCTTTAAGCCACCCCACCCGATTGACAAAGCCAATGGGCCTCCCATTGGCGAGACCTATTGGCTTTAACAATGCTTGCTTTAAAAAATGTAGTCCATTTTTCTTCACGGAAATCAGGTTGCATTGTTAAACAAATGAATAATTCCGCAAAACTTTTTTAGATGCTGGCAGTGGTCCAAAGGACCACTGTGTATGCCTAAAAAACGTTTTTGTCAATATTCACAAAGGGGACGGGGTCCCTTGTGGACCCCTTCTCATTTGCAAATGGCTTACCACCTCCTTTGAGAAGGTTGTAAAATATTAACACTTGGTCGCAAAGCATTAGTACATAAATTAAGGAGCTGGTCTCAGGAAGGGCCGACCTTATCAAGCCCTTTCCAAATACCGATTGGGTATGTGTTTCCAAACCCAAATTGCTATTCGGTGACTTGTTACTGAAACCCATTTTGGGCTTTGTGAGAACAAAAATGCTATTTGCAGTTGCAAAGACTACGCTTTTCTGACCACTAAACAGCTTTTTAGACAAGTGCCTTTATTCATTGCTCCCAACACCCTTGCCCTGTTGCCTTTGGTTCACTGAGTTTTAACTCTAAACTGGATGTGGTCAAGTGGTCACTTGGGATAGTTGAATCTGTGCTGCCTCCAATCTTTACAGAGAGAAGAGTTCCTTCCTATGTTCTAACATTGACAGCAACCTTAGGAAAAACAAATCAGGAATATCTTCACAAATCAGGAAGGGTTATGCACACAGACCATATTAGGTAGGATTTAATCTAGCCCCTTAATTGGATAGGTTTGACCACAACTACTTGAAGCAGAAAAAACAAGGAACAAGAGCATATCTGGGAGGCTTACCAAGAAAATTCATATTGACAGAATATTAATTTGAGTTAATGAGCTTCTGAGTCATGGTTATCAATAAAGATCATAATGGTAGGATGTGTAAGAATAAACACAGCAAGCAGGGTTGGTAACACCGGGTAATATAAATGTACAGTTATAGTTGGGATTGTGTTTCCATAGTTTTGCTTTTTTGTGTTGCTAATAACTTTTTATCTGTTTGACGATTCATCACAAAACGTTTCAAAGAAATGCTCTATTTTGCCTAGTTTATGCATGGAAAGTTTCAAGGTGATCCGTCAAGTGGAGGACTGAGAAAAAAGGGAGGTCTCAAAACACAAACTCCCTATGCATTTCCAATAGACTTTTATTACGAAGCAATACCAGAAAAACTGTTGCACGTAATTTCAGCAAATTGGCAGGAAGCTAGATCTTCGTCCAAAGATTATACTTTTTGAGATTCTGTGTAAATCCATTCAGTGGTTTTTGAAAACTAAAGGTTAAAAAATATTTTTACATCTGGACAGTTGTGTTTGAGGGATTCTTAGACGGGTCTCCGGGGCTAAAAGTGGCTTGGGGAGGGGGATTCGTGCCCGCCCTCTCCTTTCTAAAAACAAAGGCCCCCGGGTCTCCCAGACCAACAGTGGCTTTGGGAGGGGGCTGCTTGATACCCTCCTCCAGCAGTGGGGACGTTGGCTGCTTGCTTGGCATTTGATACAGGGCATGCGACCAACCCCACACCGCACACGGCCGAGAGCCGTGCACACCTGAGGTTGCTTGACTGCGAGGGGTTGGCCGCAGGGTCTGACAGCATGCCATGCCGTGCAACCAACCCCCCCACTGGTAGAGCCTGGCTTAACGTATGGTGAGAAAATATTACTTTTAGTTTTGAAAAACCCTAGGAATTCACTGAAAAAATGGTTAAAGTGACGTTGCAGTTAGGTGTGATAAAAGATCGAATTTTGTTTAAAACAATCCTTAGAAATTCACTGAAAAAAACAAAGGTTAAAGTGACGTTATAATTAAGTGAATATATCAGTGCCAACATAATGTTTTGAATTTTTTTTAAAACACAGAAATTCACCAATTATGACTAGCAGGCCTAAGTAGAACTTGCCCCCCCACCATGAGCTGCTTATGACTAGGGGTTTACAGTAAACTCTGCCCTGCTGGTGGAGTTCGCAGAGTTTTGCCACTCTGTGCTCTATTTTGAGCACGGAGTTCAGTAAAATCTTTACCAGCGCCCACCCTATGAGTAAGACAAGCATGCAATCCAAGTCTCACTTCACAGTCTGAGAAATGTCCTGCCCCTTAAGTCTCGTATTGAAACCAGCCAATAAGAGGGATCGCAACCCGGAAGTGAAGTTTTAGAGGCTGGGTGAAAGATTGTTTTGGTCTCATGTCATCACAGTGCTCCCCAACGGTTCTGCACTTCCACGTTATTTACCTGTGGGAGCAGCGGAGGAGGAGGCAAGCAGCGGGTGTCCCCTAGGGCTGCTGAGCGCCTGTAGGGGACGCAGAAGCAAGCTCCAAATACAGATATGAATATATTTTTATATATATGAGAAGAGAAGAAAAGTTTGCATCCAGGAGCAATAAGTATCTCACTTTGCTATTGCTTGCCATGAAGACGCCTTCTGGGCAAGTGTTCAAGTCCTGACAAAGGGAGATCAGTGCGAATTTAAATAATGAAATTGGGGAGTGTTGTTTATTTCATTAGTCATGACACACCACTTGTCACTGAAGACATAGCTCTCCGGTAGACATACAAGGGATGACGTGCACCGTAAAGCACGCTGTGCATGCAGAGTACGCAGACTCACCCTGCAGACAGACACAGCAAAAATAGTAACGGTAATTTGAATTGACGAGTGTCTCACATTTAGAAGCCAGGCCTACATCCACTGCCAAAGTACACCCCATTGCACCGTTATGTTGCGGAGGCCTTAGAATTTTGGATGATTTGAAGCACCTCAGTACGTGAAGCAATTCTTAGTCACAGCAGGGAGGGATAAGAGATAAGCATTTAATTTGCTTTAAACAGTAGAGCTTTCTGCGTTCACATGATACAAATCAAAATGTAATTGCATTATTATAAGTACTTGACTTCAATCACCTGTGATGTTACTGATGGCAAGAAAATGTCTGACTGGCGATACATTTGTAACTAATTTTTGGCCGAGCAGGTACTTACTCCACGGTTGGCAGTACTCTGCGGAATCTTGTAGAGTTTTTACATAACTCTGCGGAATTCCAGCTGTCACATGAATTCAGTTTCTGGTGGGCTGGTGTGATAAATGGGCTGTTCAGGTCCTCGGAGACAGAAGACTGCAGACTGATGCTGGACTGACAGGCATCCCTCCCGTCTGGCTTCATTGAGAGTTGGATGTCCTGCACCTTTCTAGCAAATAAAAGCACCAGCTCCTTACACTGAGACTGGGACAGTGCTGGTGTTGGCGTGGTGTTATTAGGGTTGGAGAGTTGCTTGACTACCCTAAAGAAAGGTTTGGGATGGTTTTTACATTTATATTTATTTTTAAACGCAATGGCAATCCCCCCTCTTGGTTTACTGGGCCTATCCCTCTTCACCATAGAATAGTTTTGTGGCAAGGCAGCAATAACATCGGGCATGGAGGCCTCATGGAGCGCTGTTTCCATGAGAAACATGGCATCCAGAGTGTGGTCCACCACAAAGCTATGAAAGTATTGCTGGTGGCTAGGTAGTGATCGAACATTAAAGCTATAAAAACGGAACTTACTTTCTAGCCCAAAGCGTGGGGTGGTTGCATCACTGCTCCCCGAAGTAACCTGTAGAGGTTACGTGTCCGTAATGGGTGCAGAAGGTTGTCATGTGGATTAAGTGAAGAATTGCAGCTAGTCCAAGTTTGTGAGCTATTTACTCGGTCAAATGAAGTTTGACAGGCTTCTGAACAGGTGGGCCGAAGTGCTTTCAGTTGTTCAGCCGAGAATGTCATCAAGCCTGACCCAGACGGGGCAGACTCCGTGGACCCTGGGCCCATTCGGGGGTGGACGAGTTTGGCCCTTCGGCGGCATGTGCATGCTAGGGTCATTTCTAAAATAGGGGCGTGTAGGCCAAAGACTAGCTCGCTAAACGAGCGGTGCGCGCATCCCCAAAATGGCGGCTGATGAAAATTACAAGCGGGGCACTTAAACTCATGCACCTCGCTCGTAATGCCACAGTTCAAAACAATTTCAGATAAAAAATAAGAGGCCACAGGTTCCCCCTGCAGATTATAACACCACTTTCAGACTTCAAAAACCCTACCTGTCTCTGCACATTCGCGCATGTAAACCAAAGACTAGCCCACTAACCCAAAATGGCGGCTGATGAAAAGGTTACGAATGGGGCACAGATACATATACTAAAGCCCACCAAATGCAGACCCCCATGCATGCAACCTTCCACATACCCAACTGCCATTATACCCACACACTCTCTACATGCAGCCCCAACAGAGATCCTTGTACATACTGTCATACATACAGAGCCTTAACAAAATACAGAACCAGAATACATACTCCTTCATACTGAGAGACCCCAAGCACAGATACCCTGGCACAGATGGACCCACAAACCTCACATATACACAGCAAGACCCTCAAATACCAACTACAGACACCTATAAGAAAACAGAGACACAAAGAAACACAGTTCAGTCATTCCTCCTTCTCAAGCCACACTCTCCAGTCATACTGCTCGGGGTTCTAGTTTCCAAGAAGAGTTAGAGACTCCGTTCATCAGGTCCTGCTGTAGGTCTTCATTCTGGCCCAAGATAGATGGCAAGGCAAAAGCAAAGATGAAAATAGTGCTGGCGGTGACAGTTGTGCCTGGAAAGTGGAGACATTGAGATGTGAGATCGTGGCATCCTGTAGTGGGGAGGAGTGGAAGCAAGGAAGAGGTCTTAATGAATGGGATTGTTGGAATCTGGATGAGGTTTAATTTTATGATCCACAAGATTAATTAGTGGTATTCAGGTGTCTCAACGGAGAGGAAGTAGTGCATAGAAACCAGGCTGGAAGGAGGTCAGAGAGATCAGTGCTGGTGTAGGGCTGAGGGAGAGGGGAACAGTGTATAATTCACACAGGGGCGTAACGGACACCCCCTTCAGCCGCTGCAGTGCAGGGTGCCCCCAGTCTTCTCTACATGAGGGGCCCCCCTCAGTATGTCTGTGCAGCGTGTCTCTCTAAAGCAGCTGCAGTGTGCAGCATACTCTGAGGAGTACATGAGTGTGTGGGGCCCCCTGAAGGGCAGCATCCTCGACATAGTGCGGCTCCTCTTAGAGGGGAAGAGGCAGCATATCAATGACTGGAGCAGAGGTAGGCTTTCTCTCTTCATGTTTTACGATTCTGCAAAGGCCTGCACATGATTCTTAAGCAGAACTTTATATGAAAAAATCTGTATTCATTTCAACATGGTCTTTCTGTCTTTGTTTACTTAAGCTATCAGTCAGGGGCCATTAGGGCAGCTGAAAACACATTTTAAAGTGCTTCATGCTTACATTAACTTTTAAAGGTATGTATTGATAAGGAAAATAATGTCAGCCAAGACTTTAAATGCTAGTCATTGCAAGTGATTTACCAATGTTTCTATTAAAGAATCTAAATTGAACCCCAGAGTTCCTGTTTCCCTTGGGCATGCTTTGAATAAGGTGTAAGGCAAAAGTTAAACGTAACATGCAATACATATAGCTAGAAGATCATTGACAAATATATACCAATAAAAATACAACATTGACAAATGAAAGTGACCAGCTTTACTTAAATATTTACAAAAGCTTTGTGTTTTTTTTTTTAAACCAAAGTATTCTACAAAGCAGATTGCCTGTGTATTACATAAAAAGATTTGGTGAATTCAATATTCAAATAACCATTTTAAATTGCAGTATTGTAAAGCAGACATCTCAACTTCTCTCTTGCCAGATGTATCTTTTTTTGTAATCTGGTTCCTGTGATTTTCCTTTTTCCATTATAGACAGGACTACAAGTACCAGAATGTAATGTATTAACTATTCACACCTGAAATGGAAAAATGTGAGGTCACTGAGTAGGGTGTAATGGATCATTTCTTGTACACATATGCAATATGAAAGCCTTTTTCTTCATTGTTTCCACAAAGTGCATTTGTGTTTTCATACTGGAATAACAGGAATATCCAGCAGCATTACAATTTTAGTTTTCTTAGGATTCCAAACAAAAATTCTTCTCTCATGTATAACAAGGGAGTCCGTGAATACCAAAGAAGTGTCTTTAGGCCTGCGTGGAAGGGGGCAAAGCACCTGATTTTATTGGGCATATGTTATGTTATGTTATGTTAATTTGGTATTTATAAAGCGCACGGCTACTCCCAGGAGTGTCCCGGTGCTGAGCAAAAACCACATAACAACCGCAGAAATGATGATAATGCCAGGCTGCCGAAAGGGAATTTTATTGCTGAAAGACGAGTCATGATATTGTTGAAGGTCCTAATGTAGTCAATTTGTATTGTTCGGTACAATTCCTGACACAGTAAGGTTCAGCTACTCACAAAGAGATCTTGTACGTGCCTCAAGGAAGATTCTTGCTACATGTGCATAACAATGATCTGCTTAGGTCAAAGACAAAGTTTGGCCTAGGCTGTTACTCAGAGTATCACATGTGAAGACTGAAAATGTCATACATTAGCTGCTGCAAACAATGAAATGTCACACATAAACAGAGTTAAAACTTGGCAGCCCTGTTTAACGTTGATAAATGTGTAATCAAAAGTCAAATGCATGTTTTTTATATCCAATGTATATCTTGATCAACAGAGATGTAACCCTCTTGTTATATATAATGAAAAACTCAATAAAACAGTTTACAAAAAAACATTGATAAATGTAGGCATCATGTCCCCTGCATATACATAAACTAAGGGTAGGAGTTCTGTAGGGACATGTGATTAATTTTAATCCAAGTAGATACATTTAAAAGGTAACAGCATTACACTGAATGTGAACCCAACAAGCAATTTAAATTTGTTACTGGGGCCATTGGGATTATGCAATATGAAAGGTCCAAATTATGCAGCATTAAAACTACACGTCAAGAAAAGGCAAATTATGCGACGTAAAGTGACAGATTTTGTGATAATATTACTTAATAATTTTGTCATTTTTTTAAACACGTTAACACTATCTGGGAAAGGGTTGACCTCTTTTGTACCACTTCAACATACAGTAAAAAGCAACAAAAAGGTGACCAGTCAACTTTTACATAGGGCTTTTGTTAGACCTGGCATCCTTGGCGTGGGTCTCCCTTCCATTTTTTGATGATGCCTCCAATGTTATTGATCTGTTTTTGCTGGTTTAGATGCTTTGGGCACTGTGCCACTGCTATTCAGTGCCACAGTGCAAGTGCTCCCTATGATAAATTGTGTTATGTATTAGTGACTCCATGATTGGATGATGGGTTTGCTTGTCAGTCCCTAGTACAGTGCACTGAGTGTGCCCAGGGCTGGTAAATCCAATGCTGCTGGTGGGCTTGCAGCACTGGTTGTGCCACCCACAGAAGCAGCTTGTAAAGTGTGTCTCAGGCCTGCCATTGCAGAGCCTGCGTGCAGCCTAGGGCTGCCATGTCGACTTGGTGAGTGCACCCACTTACCAGTCCCTAAACCTTCCCTTTTCTTCATATCAGACACCCCTATGGTAGGCCCAAGGGCAGGGTGCATTGTAAGTATAAGGTAGGACATGCCCTGGTGTGTGTGGCATGTCCTAATAGTGAATTACAGCCATTTTCGTTTTCACTATTGCAAGGCTACCTGTTCCCCATAGGCCAGACTGGGCAGTTTGATTATTACACCTTATAATCCTAACTGACCCAGGGAACATGGTAGAAAAACGAATTTAGTATGCCTGAACTCAGGATGATAAAATACATCTTTTAGTGAAGTTGGTTTTAACATTCTGTGTTTGAAAATACCACTTTTAGAAAGAAGGTATTTTCTTGCCTAACTATCCAAGCCTGCCTCTGCTAGGTTGTGTATTCCTTGTCTGGGTTTGTGAGTGACAGGGGCTGGGGGACTCCAGGAGACAGGGTGAGTCAGCACAGGGCTGAATAGAGAGATCTGCATCCAGAGTGGAGGGAGGAGTTGCACCTAGTCTGAATAGGGCTGTGCCTGCCTTCCACAATGCTGGCTCCACCTCCTGTCGGGCGGCTGAGCACTCTGCCCCACATTCTGAAAGGAAAGAAGGAGTCCTGTAAACAAAGTGCTCCAGGACTGACCAGAACTGGTTTTGGACTAGGCAAAGGCCTCTCTGCCTTCAGAGAACAAAGAGAAAAGGTGTATAAAAAGGGGACCCAGACCCCTAGGAAATTAGATCACTTTTGGGAAACAAGAAGAAACCTTTGCTGAGGAGCGGAACCAAGAAGAAACTGAGGAGAAGACTATCCCTAAGCTAGAGGGATCTGCCTGCAGTGGTTGCCTGACTGCCAAAGAAAGGAGAAGGGAACTTTGTGTGTACTTTCATCAACTTGTGAAGGATCTCCAAGGGCTTGATTTCAGAGCTTGCCTCCTGCTGAAGTCTCAGGGACAACAGACTTCACCCACCAGCTCCCCTGTATTCCCTTGCTGGGAATTTGGACCTTCTGACACACTTGCGTGTCGCTGGGAGCTGGAAGCGCGACTCAAGACGAAGAAGCGTGTCGCCGCAGCCGCTGCTTCTCGCATCGCCGGAGAAGAGTGTCGGCGTCGCAGCAGACGCCGGCGCATCCCGAAGAGCGCGCCGCTGACACCCTCGCATCCTTCGAAGCGCCTCGCAGCACCGGAGAAATGTGTCGCCGTCGCAGCAGATGCCGTCGCATCCCCGGGGCAGAGCATCGACCTCGCATCAGACGCCGACGCATCGCAACACGAAGCGCCCCGCATCCCAGGAGAAGATCATCGACCTCGCATCAGACGCCGTCGCATCGCCAGGGAAGCGTGTCGCAGGGCCTGTCGCGGCTCCAAAGATTCATCGAAATCGCCGCACGGCCGTCGGGCGTGCACACATCACTCCTCGTTGTCGCAACATCAAGAAGACGCCACTTTGTTTCTTTGCACCAGATCTTCAACGCATCACCGTCCTTGCGTGTAAGGGACTACCGCATCACCTTCCTGCAACACTTTTGTTGCCGTGCGTTCACGCATCTTAAGGTACATTGAACTCAAAGTGTCGCATTTCCATTTTAAGAGACTCAAGCTAATTCTACCATCTTTAAAGTACAGTATTGTGGATTATTTTTGTCGTTTATGGTCTTGTGGTAAATCTATATAAAAGATACTTATTTTTATAATACAACCTGTGTGGTGTCCATTTGTAGTGTTGTCACTGGATTACTGTATGTGTTCACAAATGCTTTACACACTGCCTCTGAACTAAGCCTGTCTGCTCGTGCCAAGCTACCAAGGGGGTGAGCAGGGGTTATTTCAGGTGTGTACCCCCTTACCCTGACTAGAAGCAAGGGTCCCTATTAGGACAAAGGTACCTACCTCTGCCAACTAGAGACCCCCAGTTCTAACAGCTTTACACTGCACTGCAACACCTGTCACTGAGATTTTAGTAACTTTTGATCCATGTGAGCAAGAAACATTTTTTTTTTTATAACATCTGAGGCTTTTGCTGCAGATGATGAGTTATGTGGTGAATACAGTAAATCCATAATAATGCAGAAAACAATGCAGCAGCGGAATTGCATAATTCGAGTGGCCCTGTTTATAACCCAAACCAGCAAATCCCCATATTACCCATGGCAGCTCGGGCCATCACATACATCTGCATTATTTTCTCCATGCGTCTTTTTGTTCCATGCAATGTTTAAATACCATACAGTCAGTGGTGTCATAGAAGTGAATATTTGGGTGGAACACATTAAGTCAGTCACAGATAAACTGGTGCTGCACCTCGGCACTCAGAATAAGGCATTAAATGGAAAGAGGAACTGCCAGGCTCATAGAATAGGAGCTCTGCAAATTTGTGATAGATTAAGACCCTCTGCCAAAGTATAAATAACCCTCTTAATATTCACCTCTTGATGGCTAGATTTAATTTGCATCTGCACATCCCTTACAAACCTACTCCGTTATTTAAGCATCAGTGAGGGGAACATTCACTCAGCCCTCAGTTAGTTAAGAAAAATTATAATAATATTATAATAAAAATATGAACATAACTTTGGGCCCGCTTACTAGACATAAAATAGAATCAGAAAGGGAGGATGAAGTAATAGAGGATCAGATAGACGATAGCTCCAAATCTGGGGAATCAGAGAGGGAACCCGGATGAGAAACATATAGGGGAGAGCCCCTACCCAATACCCTTACACCCCCCCTCTCATACATCCGATGGCACCATTATACCAAGATGCTGAGCTAAACAGAACTTTTCCCACCGGTGAAACAAGTATAAGGCAGAACTGGGAGCGAGAGGGGCACTGGAATGTTTATTAAAGGTTGATACATGATGTTAGATCATGGTTGAGTTAAAATATATCTTTACCTATGGTTATGAGTAACTCCCTCGAGTACACATGGATCAGAATACAGAGAACATGCATGAGACATGTAATGCTTATAGATTGGATTGCCGTCCACAGACATAAACTGAGACTTACTGTGAATAATCTTGGTTATGCCATACATGACTAATGACCCGTGGATGCTTTATGCTTGACTGTACATGTTGAAAAAAGCTTATACCTTTAAAATGCCAATAAAGATATATTTAAAAAAAACAACTTTGGGCACGCTTCACAAAGGTAACTTACGTGTAGTAAAGTTACGAGTGCAGAGTCTCCACCCCGAGTACAGTGACCCCACCCCGAGTGCGGAGACTCCGCGCTCGCAACTTTACTACACGTAAGCTACCTTTGGGAATCGGACCCCATGTTTTTTAGTGTGCATGTTCATCCTACAAGGATATCTTTTTTTTCTTTCACGCTAAACATATCATGGAAACTCCTGCTGATGTCATGTGCGTGCAGGAGGCAAAGGTGAAATACTACTGATTGGTGGTTGGCGACTGCGAGGGAATGGGAACTGTGGGGGTCTTCTCACCATTCGTTGCAGGGGGACCCACTAATGTTGTGTTACCCTCTGAATTCACACTGAAGTTTGTAGGCAGACAGACAATGCCTGCAGTGCACTGAGGCCAGTAGAGTGAGCCACGGGACATCAAAGCCCACTGATTAAGACTGCTGTTCAGTGACAGCACAACCATGCAGTTATGCAAACATCTGAAAGAAATGGTCCTGTTGGTGAAACAGCAAGTCCCAGAAAAGTAATGGAATGAATCTGAAAGGATGCAGCCTGTTGGACTTGGCCCTTTTTAGCAGGTTCACCCCTAAACTTTTTGCCTGGTCTGTAACCTAGTGTTGGTGGTTTTAGGCCTCTGGGCACTTTCGCACTGTGGTCCAGTGGAAAGTGCGTGCGCGCTCTGTGCACATTTAGTGAGATTGACCTGCCTCCCATAGGAATGCATTGGGGATCTGTGTGCCAGTGGTAATTCCTGGTATGAGAGGAGCAGTGTGGTCAAGTTTAGTATGTGTGAATTCGTGAGAATAAATGCTGCGCAATGGTGTGCGCAGATTTATTATGGCTGGTGTAGAAATGCCCCTTTTAGAAGTTGGCATTTATGTGTGCTCTGTGCCTGCCTGCCTGATGTGGATTGCATGTCTGGCTTTGTGATTGACAGGGGCTGGGAGGTGTGTGTGGCTCCAGGAGGGGCAGGGTGAGTCAGCGCTGGGCTGAATAGGACACCTGGGCTAAGGGTAGTGGGAGGAGTAATCCCCTCACTCTGAATAGGATGGTGCCTGCCCTGTACAATGCTGGCTCCACCCCCTGTGGTGCGTCTGATGTCCCTAGCCTGTCCTGTGAAAGGAAAGAAGGAGTCATCATAACAAATTGCTCCTGAACCAGTTGCATCTGGTTCCCCATGCCCTGCACTTTGTAGACAAAGGAAAATGGTGTATAAAAGAAGGGGCTGTGACCCCATGAAGGTTGTTCGGTGTTCCTGTTCTGTTCCTGACGGAGGGGGCTTGCTGCTGCTGGGGCCCAGGAGGGACCGCCATGTGGGCTGCCTCCCTGCTGGAGGGCCCTGTGTGCTGGCCCCTGGGCTCAGCTATGCCCCTTCCTCTCTAGGGACTTGCTCTCTTTGCTTCTGGACTTTTGCCTTATCTAGCGCCTGGGAGCGCTATCTTTTGAAATGCCCAGCTGATGGAGAGCGCTTTATTTATTCTAGGAGTGCTGGTTCCCTTTTGCAGAACCCCTGGCTCTTGTCTGCCAGGAGCGTGGGCTGCGCAGCGCTGTACTGCCGCCCCTTTTTCGAAGGAATCCCAGTGTGAGGGATTCCCCCAGTGATGCTGCTGGAGCGGGTGCCCACCCGGGTTCTTGTTGATTGTGGCCGCGTTATGGCCGCACGCTGTACTTGGTGGAGAGCGGGTGCCCACCCCGCTCTCCTGTTATTTGAAATGGCGGGTGCCCACCCCGCTTTATCTTTGAAATTACGAGGGAGCCTACCCCTCATTGCCGCAAAGGAAACTGCCGGGCCGCGGCTGTGCGCGACCCGGAAGACAGGCACTGTTGCCTGGTTGTGGGCGGGGCATAGCGGCCGGCTGACCAATTGCAGCGCGGCCGAGAAAGGAAGTGAAGGAGCAGGCCGAGCGATGTCCTGCTGCCCGGGGCTCCCGTGACCTGTGGGTAGCCCCGGCGCCGTCGAGGAAGTGCTGCATCCCAAGTCCCGGGTCCCAGGAGGGGGCCCGGGTGAAGCGGGAAGAAGCCTGTGGTCGGGCGGGGCACCCGTAAGCTGAGGGAAGCCCCGCATGGAGGAGACCGGGAGAAGTGAGGCTGGTCCCGCAGCAGAGAGGAGAGTCCTGCCCCAGAGCCCGGTGAGTAAGGGATGGCTGGGGGGGGAGCAGAATCCCGGCACAGGCGGTGCCTACCTCCCGAGCGGACCCGCAGGAGAGCGGGCAGCTCCAACGTCGCCTACATTGTTTTAGGGCCCCCGTGGGGGTCCAGAGGGCCCAGGGGTGCCCGGGTCCTTTGGTTTGGCAATTTTCCCAGCTGGCCCACCTGACAGTGGGCAGCTGCACCGATAGGGGACGAGTTGGGTTTGGAGAGCCCCCTTTACTTTGCTCACAGCTGCACCGCACCAGCGCGGCCAGCTGCTACTTTTGGGCGCAATTGTTGGGCGCGATCGAGAGTCCTCAGGGCACCGTAGTGCCAAGGCATTTTCCCCCAGCTGCCCCACCTGACAGTGGGCAGCTGCCACGTTTGGCATCTCTTGTCTAGAGGGCACAGTGAGTGCCAGTGCCACATTTGATTCCCAGCTGCCCAGCAAGTAGTGGGCAGCTGCACTGGTTTAGGCTATTCTTTCTTGGGGACATGTCTTTTTAAGTTAGGAGTGAGATGCACTCCTTTGCCCCATACTTTCACAGCTGCACAGCACTTAGTGCCAGCTGCAACGTTTAGGTTTGCGCAATTGCGCATCCTTGACTTCTACTGCATTGGCAGCGCGCCCTGACTCTTGGGACATAGGGCATTTGAGCCCCTTTTTGAGATGGCCAGTTGGCCAGGGGGAGTGTTAGGATTATAGGGGGCCAGGCCCTAAATGTGATTTATGCCTCTGCTAGGGTTCTTTTTACTAGGAGGTTAGGTGCTAATGCGAGTTATGTGGTGCTAGGAAATGTGATGCATTTACTATGATTTACGCACCCTGTTTTATGCCTCTAAATGTACTTTCATAATTATGAGGTTTTGCATAATGTGTTATGCTTGTGAGGTTATTATTCCCTAATGCGTTTAGGTTGTGAGTTATTCTCTACTGTGAGTTATGCCCCTAATGTGAGTTATGCTTAGGAGGTTCTGGTCTAATGTGTTTAGGCTTATGAGGTTGGCGTATAAGGTATTTTGCGCCTAATGTGATACTGTGCATAATGTGGTTTATGTTACAGGCTGATGCTGAGTACAGTGGTTACCAGTGATTACTGGTTGTACGTTTATGATGTGTGCTACATTTATTATAAGTGCTACAGTTACTAAGTTCGCTTTGTGCTGGTTCTGACAGTGGTCCAGTTGGCCCTGTCAGGTGTAAATAATCCCTTGTAAATATGACCTAGTGCCAGGTGGCACGATGTATATTATGTGAGTACTATTCTAATGTGTTTTATGATAATACAAAGGCTATTTTTATATATAACCTTGTGTGGAGTTCCTTTTTGTAGTGTGCCTGGTATGTTGTTGCTGTGTGCGTGCGCAAACACTTTACACATTGCCTCCGGGATAAGCCTGACTGCTCGTGCCAAGCTACCAAGGGGGTGAGCAGGGGTTATCTTTGGCGTGTAACTCCCTCGCCCTGACTAGAGTGGTGGTCTCTGCCTGGCTTTGGCGCGAGCCTTAGCCAACCAGAGATCCCATTTCTAACATTGGTTGTCAGCGGTGGGGATTAGGACTTGCGTTTGCGCAGTACCACAGCGACAACTGGCTGCATTACAAAACTCTGCATTTTAGATAGTCACATGGAAAGGGATTATTGTTTCTGAGTTTGTTTTTAAGAGTCATTTCTTTGAAATGTGTTTTATTGCACTATGAGTTGGGGGTCCTGCCAAGGACAGAAACCAGAGAATCTGAAGGAGGATACTGCCCGTATGCCGCGTGTTGTGGGGTTGGCCTGCAGTGGTAACTTAATTGGCAGGGGGACACTAGCTCTGGAGGGTAGATAATCCCCGGGGTGCAGTTTGAGTTTTCTGGATTCCCCAGTAAGGGATCCAGTGGTGGCAGCAATATGAAGTCCAGTGCAGAAAGTCCTGGTCCCCAGACGGTGGTACCTGGTTCCCGGTTAAGAAGGGGGCAGGTTGAGATTCAGGGGCAGTAAGATACTGTCTCACCAGTCCGGGGGGGCACCTGTGGATGAGTGGTGTGTTGCACTGGACGATTGGGTGTGAGTTCTCTGAAATAAGGAGCTTGCATGGGGGATCTCCCCGTGGTAAGTGAGCTGGAAGTGGTTCCAATAAGAGTGGCTCGGGTATCTTCCAGTCCTGTGTGATGGGAGAGGTTCAGTGTAGCCCAGCTAGGTCCCAGTAGAATCGGAGGGGTGTAGGGGCTCACGTCCGGTCTCAGAGGAGAAGGAGTGAGTGTGAGACGGTGTGTCCCACGGTAGCCCGAAACCCAGTCTCAGGGCCTGGAGGGTTCCCTAAGGGAGCGCCAGGTCGGGGGCCTAGGCTGTACTTGTAGGCCATTTGAGGAGGATCTTCTAGTCTCTAGAGGACGTGGAGCGTCTGTAACCAGAGCTCCAGCAGTCCTGGTGCTAGGCAGCACCGCTCCTAGGTGGAGGGTGCAGAAGTCCTGATTGAGGGGTGAGCGGGGGAGAGGTTCCCCAGTGGAAAAACCAGTGGGTCGAAAGGGGCCATGGGGGCACCACTTCTGCCCTGGGTTTGTGCTTGGCAGACTGTCACACAACACATTAGATGTGTTACCCTCTGGGGGGTGGTACAGGCCTGGCCGGGATCTTTGTGGTCCCTGGCTGAGTATGGTAGTGCTACCTTGAGGGCAGGTGGGGCCTATCTTAAGTGAAGGGACCCTGCTCTTCAGGATGGGGGGGGCATGCGTGCTCCCCCAGAAGTCCTGGTTCGCCAGGCATCTGACCAAAGGGTACCGTCCCTGGGTTGGGGAGCCAGGTTCAGGTGTTTGCCTGTCCTGGACAGCAGGGCGACTGTAATCAGTGTCCTGGCCGGTTTGCCTTCTAGGGGGTACCTCTCCAGTTGGGAGTGTATCAGACTCTGGAAGGGGGTGCAGAGGAGAGAGTACCTGCCTCTGACCCCGGTGCATCCAGTGAATGTGGATCCCAGGTGGTAGACCAGTTGATGGAGTGAGGTCCTGAACTGGTGGGAGACTTTTGTTCTGGTGGGTGCTTCTCCTGGGGGAGTGCAGAACCCCAGAAGTAGAGGTAGGGTGAGGAGATGCTTCACCCGTGACCTCTGGTCAGCCTGAGGGTGCGGACCCTAGGTTGAAGGATCAGTGGTAGTTTGGAACTACACTGAGAGGGAGAGTGGAGAATGGCTATTGTATGCCAGGGGTTACTGCCCCCACTCTGTGGATTGGCAAGGAACAGTGGCATCTGGGTGGCCTAGGGCCTGGTCCTGGCCGTGGACAACTAAGGAGTACCGGTGGGGTAGCCTAGTTGGTCCTGAGTTTTTTCTTAGATGGATTCCATGGGTTCCAAGTGGCGTAGAACCGGAGGGTGTCCCTGCAGTGCGGGCCCGCGTCCGTGTTCTATCGCCTCCAAGCAGGGAAGCCCATCACGGTGGTGATTGGTCTGCCCTGCGTTTTGGCTGGAAGGGGGTTGTGTTGGACTTGGCCCTTTTTAGCAGGTTCACCCCTAAACTTTTTGCCTGGTCTGTAACCTAGTGTTGGTGGTTTTAGGCCTCTGGGCACTTTCGCACTGTGGTCCAGTGGAAAGTGCGTGCACGCTCTGTGCACATTTAGTGAGATTGACCTGCCTCCCATAGGAATGCATTGGGGATCTGTGTGCCAGTGTTAATTCCTGGTATGAAAGGAGCAGTGTGGTCAAGTTTATATGTGTGAATTCGTGAGAATAAATGCTGCGCAATGGTGTGCGCAGATTTATTATGGCTGGTGTAGAAATGCCACTTTTAGAAGTTGGCATTTATGTGTGCTCTGTGCCTGCCTGCCTGATGTGGATTGCATGTCTGGCTTTGTGAGTGACAGGGGCTGGGAGGTGTGTGTGGCTCCAGGAGGGGCAGGGTGAGTCAGCGCTGGGCTGAATAGGACGCCTGGGCTAAGGGTAGTGGGAGGAGTAATCCCCTGACTCTGAATAGGATGGTGCCTGCCCTGTACAATGCTGGCTCCACCCCCTGTGGTGTGTCTGATGTCCCTAGCCTGTCCTGTGAAAGGAAAGAAGGAGTCATCATAACAAAGTGCTCCTGAACCAGTTGCATCTGGTTCCCCCATGCCCTGCACTTTGTAGACAAAGGAAAATGGTGTATAAAAGAAGGGGCTGTGACCCCATGAAGGTTGTTCAGTGTTCCTGTTCTGTTCCTGACGGAGGGGGCTTGCTGCTGCTGGGGCCCAGGAGGGACCACCATGGGGGCTGCCTCCCTGCTGGAGGGCCCTGTGTGCTGGCCCCTGGGCCCAGCTATGCCCCTTCCTCTCTAGGGACTTGCTCTCTTTGCTTCTGGACTTTTGCCTCATCTAGCGCCTGGGAGCGCTATCTTTTGAAATGCCCAGCTGATGGAGAGCGCTTTATTTATTCTAGGAGTGCTGGTTCCCTTTTGCAGAACCCCTGGCTCTTGTCTGCCAGGAGCGTGGGCTGCGCAGTGCTGTGCTGCCGCCCCTTTTTCGAGGGAATCCCAGTGTGAGGGATTCCCCCAGTGATGCTGCTGGAACGGGGTACCCACCCCGCGTTCTTGTTGATTGTGGCCGCGTTATGGCCGCACGCTGTACTTGGTGGAGAGCGGGTGCCCACCCCGCTCTCCTGTTATTTGAAATGGCGGGTGCCCACCCCGCTTTATCTTTGAAATTACGAGGGAGCCTACCCCTCATTGCCGCGAAGGAAGCTGCCGGGCCGCGGCTGTGCGCGACCCGGAAGACAGGCACTGTTGTCTGGTTGTGGGCGGGGCATAGTGGCCAGCTGACCAATTGCAGCGCGGCAGAGAAAGGAAGTGAAGGAGCAGGCCGAGCGATGTCCTGCTGCCCGGGGCTCCCGTGACCTGTGGGGAGCCCCGGCGCCGTCGAGGAAGTGCTGCATCCCAAGTCCCGGGTCCCAGGAGGGGGCCCGGGTGAAGCGGGAAGAAGCCTGTGGTCGGGCGGGGCTCCCGTAAGCTGAGGGAAGCCCCGCATGGAGGAGACCGGGAGAAGTGAGGCCGGTCCCGCAGCAGAGAGGAGAGTCCTGCCCCCAGAGCCCGGTGAGTAAGGGATGGCTGGGGGGGGGGAGCAGAATCCCGGCACAGGCGGTGCCTACCTCCCGAGCGGACCCGCAGGAGAGCAGGCCGCTCCAACGTCGCCTACATTGTTTTAGGGCCCCCGTGGGGGTCCAGAGGGCCCAGAGGTGCCCGGGTCCTTTGGTTTGGCAATTTTCCCAGCTGCCCCACCTGACAGTGGGCAGCTGCACCGATAGGGGACAAGTTGGGTTTGGAGAGCCCCCTTTACTTTGCTCACAGCTGCGCTGCACCAGCGCAGGCAGCTGCTACTTTTGGGCGCAATTGTTGGGCGCGATCGAGAGTCCCCAGGGCACCGTAGTGCCAAGGCATTTTCCCCCAGCTGCCCCACCTGACAGTGGGCAGCTGCCACGTTTGGCATCTCTTGTCTAGAGGGCACAGTGAGTGCCAGTGCCACATTTTGATTCCCAGCTGCCCAGCAAGTAGTGGGCAGCTGCACCGTTTAGGCTATTCTTTCTTGGGGACATGTCTTTTTAAGTTAGGAGTGAGATGCACTCCTTTGCCCCATACTTTCACAGCTGCGCAGCTACTTAGGTGCCAGCTGCAACGTTTAGGTTTGCGCAATTGCGCACCCTTGACTTCTGCTGCATTGGCAGCGTGCTCTGACTCTTGGGACATAGGGCATTTGAGCCCCTTTTGAGATGGCCAGTTGGCCAGGGGGACTGTTAGGATTATAGTGCGCCAGGCCCTAAATGTTATTTATGCCTCTGCTAGGGTTCTTTTTACTAGGAGGTTAGGTGCTAATGCAAGTTATGTGGTGCTAGGAAATGTGATGCATTTACTATGATTTACGCACCCTGTTTTATGCCTCTAAATGTACTTTCATAATTATGAGGTTTTGCATAATGTGTTATGCTTGTGAGGTTATTATTCCCTAATGCGTTTAGGTTGTGAGTTATTCTCTACTGTGAGTTATGCCCCTAATGTGAGTTATGCTTAGGAGGTTCTGGTCTAATGTGTTTAGGCTTATGAGGTTGGCGTATAAGGTATTTTGCGCCTAATGTGATACTGTGCATAATGTGGTTTATGTTACAGGCTGATGCTGAGTACAGTGGTTACCAGTGATTACTGGTTGTACGTTTATGATGTGTGCTACATTTATTATAAGTGCTACAGTTACTAAGTTCGCTTTGTGCTGGTTCTGACAGTGGTCCAGTTGGCCATGTCAGGTGTAAATAATCCCTTGTAAATATGACCTAGTGCCAGGTGGCACGATGTATATTATGTGAGTACTATTCTAATGTGTTTTATGATAATACAAAGGCTATTTTTATATATAACCTTGTGTGGAGTTCCTTTTTGTAGTGTGCCTGGTATGTTGTTGCTGTGTGCGTGCGCAAACGCTTTACACATTGCCTCCGGGATAAGCCTGACTGCTCGTGCCAAGCTACCAAGGGGGTGAGCAGGGGTTATCTTTGGCGTGTAACTCCCTCGCCCTGACTAGAGTGGTGGTCTCTGCCTGGCTTTGGCGCAAGCCTTAGCCAACCAGAGATCCCATTTCTAACACAGCCCTAACCCTGAAATCACTTCTGACCAGAGATCATAGACACGTGTATATCCTAGTCTTGGAGGGCCTAGACACCACTAAATCTTCCGCTATCCTTGGTAGTTAATGCATTCATTTCCAGTCCATGCTGTTTTCTATAGAATCTTCTTGATTCATGGCCTGTGGCAATGGCAGAACTAAGCTGGGGATTTGTTGCTTTATTGCAGTGATGCAGCTTCTGCTGGCTACTGCCTGCTTGCAGAGGCGTGGTGAATGCTGGAAAGAGAGAAGATTTAGAGGCATGGGCTGATGATGTAACACTGCTACAAGTTATGTGACTGGGACCAAGCAAGCACACACATACATGCCAATTCACCCCAAATACAGGGTGCAGACTTTTCTATTTTTTTTAAATTAGATATTAGCATGTATTCACACAGCCTTCCTCATGATTTAGCAACATGTTAGGGAGCATCAGGAGAAGCCAGGAGCATACCTAGGTGCTACTCAGTGTGACTACATGTCTGGATTTGCCAGGGCTGTTTTTAGACATTTCTCCTGGCATTTCAACAAATTTCTAAATAGGTAATACTTGCCACTTTTTCTGGGATGAGCTGAGTAAGCTTGTGCAGTATATTTACTAAGCTTTACCTCTCTCTCTTTCATGACCAATCTATGTCAAAATGAAAGGGATCTCAATCAGCCGCGGCCGCTGAGGGTAAGAGCGGTGGGGCCAGGTGAGGGGATTTCGAGAGACGACTACGAGGGAAAATTATTTATTTATTTAATTTTCCCTCGTCGTTGTCTCTCGAAATCCCCCCTCACTTGGCCCCACCGCTCTTACCTGCAGCGGCCGCAGCTGATCTCAATGCTACACTATTGCACCTGCACTCAGATGTGTCTTGCTGCAATGAGGAGCAGGTGAGACAGCCTACGGTGTCTGGGCCAAGTTCAGACAGGCCGCAAATTTCTCCTCCGTACCCATGAAAGATTGATTAGTGTTGGTGCTTTTTACCATTAAATGGGTTGGTAAGCTGGATCGGAGCTATGTGTCCCTGGGGACAAGAGCCCTAGGCATAAATTACAGGAAAACCCAGAGAACGCACATGGTAAAATCCACACAGAAAATCCACTCTGGAAAATCCACACGGGACAAGGTTTAAGTACAAGCCATGAAGGTTTACTTAGAATTTCAAAAATAATTACAGAAAGCAAAAGTGGTTAGTCAATTAAATTATTCAAAATGCAAAGACATGTGAATCAGCATAGGCAATGGAAGCTGGGCCCTATTCCAGTTAATAGCCAGAACCAAATAAGGTCAAGCACAAGGCAAGTAATAAATCAAGAGCAAAAAATCATAGGGACTGCTCTGTTTAAAGGCAGCAGAGAATAATGAAAAATCTTTATAAGTATTGGATCAATAAGACGACTGAGATGAGTCTGTCTCTGTGAATAAAGGGAAAAGCATTTGCACACACCCCAAAAATAACAGTTCTTGTAGCATTTCAGCAGCAGAGATCCAGGCTCTAAGCAATGTGTGAAATAGGCCCATTGGTTGTTCTAACAAAGATACATTTATAGGGACCAATCATTATACTTTTTAAAAATAAGCTCATTGTAAAAACCTTCTCAAACTTAATGAACAATTAGGGCTTTTAGACAACATATAAAGAGGAAACTCATTGCTTTACTAAATTATAGCTGTTTGAAAATATTAATAAACCAGTTTAAACATTGTATGAGTGTTCCTTCCTTAGCAGGCGGAGCTTGTAAATTGTTACAGCTAAAATAAACATCTTCACTAAACAGGGCACATCTTGAGTATTTCATAAAGAAAGGAAAAACACTCCATAAACAAAAACATGAACAAAGCGCACAGTACAACTTTAAAAAGCCAAGTTTTCATTGCAGTCAGTTTAAGGCCCAATATTAGATTTGTGGCCTACTTATGCTTACTTAAACACTTAGGGCCTCATTTATGAGCTTTTGCAGTAGGGGAGTGCCGCAGGCCTTCCTGCTGCGCTGCCCTACGGCAAAAGAAAAGGGCAGGAATGTGCCATATCTATCACATACGGCGCATTCCTTCCCTTTTTCCCCGCGCCGACGCACAATGGGCTGCTGTGCACCAAAGCAGGCACCTTTGCACCATGGTGCAAGGGTGCCTGCACCATGGTGCAAGAGTGCTTGCGTGGCAGGGATGATTATTTTTGTGCAGGAAGGGAAACCTTCCTGCACAAAAACAATCACAAGAGGCTTTTCCCTCTTTCTATGTGTGCTGCAGAATGCAACACACAGAGAAAAAGGAAAAACGAGGAGAAATCAAGATATTTACCCTCGCTGTGCCTCGAGGCGTAAGGTTTTGGCGCTGCCTCAGAGTTACGATTTCTCGTAAATCTGGGGCAGTATCAAAAAGCCATGGATGTTGCTAGGAACGCCCCCAGCAACACCCACAGCCGCAGCCCGTGCAGGTAAGAGCGGTGGGGCCGGGTGGGGGGGATTTCAGCAGACGAGGACGATTTATTTATTTAATTTTTCCTCATGGTCATCTGTCGAATCCCCCAACACAACCCCACCGCCCCACCGCTCTTACCTGCACGGGCCGCAGCTGCACACCCATTGCACGCCCCTTTAATGCAGAAAACTGCGTTAAAGGGAATGATATTTACGAGGCAGCATTAAGCCAAAAAAAGTGGCTTAATGCTGCCTCGTAAATATGGAGCAGGCTCCTGCGCCACGGAACGTCGCAAAAAGTGACGTTCTGGCGGCGCAAGGGGCCTCATAAATGAGGCCCTCAGGTTATGAAATACTGAAAGACATTTTAACTCTCAGTGCACAGACATAATATGAGAAAGCACATTTAAAATGTGCAGGGGATGACACTGCAAATAAATCTGAGGCCTATTCTTGTCAATTTTAAAATGCATCATTATGAAAATACAATGCATTTACTTTGTTTTCAACACATCCTTGCTAATTAAACACATGATTTTATTATTTTTAAATAGCTTTATCATTAGCAACACTTCATTTTAAGCAAATAAAGTTGCACAGATGCTATTCTATCCAGTTCTCAAATGTGCTTTTAATTTTGTGTGTCATTTTACTATCAAAATGTTAATCTTTGGTCCTTCATTCCACAATTGTCCCTTTCTTTGTGGGTAGGTGCGGTTATTCAAATTCTTCTTGTGTCCCATGTTCCTTGCCATATTTTAGTCCAAGCTCTATGCCTATACCATGCCCTTATTAGGTCAGCCTAGCGAGCACAGCTGTCTGCAAGATCTATTTGTAATTCGAGCCAATTAGAAAGCACATGGGCTGTCTGTTGCAAGGCATGTTGTGGCTTACCAAGAGCACAGAGGGGCTTGAAGCCCGCCTAGTGATTACCGTTGGTAGCCTTTGCTTGTCACTCTCATTTGCCTGCTTCTTATTTGTGTCTCAGCTTATCAATGTTGTTTGTCTCTCCCCTGGACCACTGTGAGGTAAGGATGTAAGGCCCAACTCCATTTTTAAGTAGGACGCAACTCCATTTTCTGTATTTTCTGCAAAATCATCAACATGTCTGCCTTTGAAGCAGCTGTCGTCTGTCCTTATCTTTCCAAGACCTGTGAAAGTGTCAAGTAATTTTGATATACACATCAACAAAACACCTAGGGCCTCATTACGATGTCGGTCGAAAAGCATTCTGACCAACTCCGTGTTGGAATCGGTTCCGACCAACTCGGGTTTGGCGAGTCCGACTGACCGATTACGATGTTTCTGAACACCGTTGGGAGCCTGTGTTTCGACCGACAACACAGGCTCCCATTGAAAAATGAGGTGGTTGCAAAAAACCTTGCACCCTGTCACAGGCTCCCCATGGTGCCTGCCACATTGTGCATTGTTTTACAGGGGGGTCCCTTGGGTACACCATTGACCCCAAACCGGAGGCCTCCGGGTGAAGGGGGGCCTGCTATGGGCCCCCAAAGTCAGTTTCCTACAGCTGTGTCGGACAGACCGATTCGGAAAGGCCGTCCGAATTCGACATCATAATACGTCGGTCGGAAACACGGTCCATAGACCTGTACGATACGGCTCCGGCCGACTCGGAGTCTCCGAATGCCAGTCAGAACCGAGTCGGAAAGACCGAACGGTTACCTTCTATCATAAGCTGTCAGTCGGAAACGTTTCCGAGTCAGTCGGAAACAATGGTTCCAACATGGGTTAGGAAAATCCGAATGGCATTCAGAGCCTTTCGACTGACATCATAATGAGGCCCCTATTGCGACATATGTGTGCTATCTCAATTTCAAGGTCAGACATAGAATAATAGTCAAAATACTGTAGTTTGAATTGTTGTACATTTACCTTATATGTATAAAGAAATACCTCCTAATCTAGCATCGCAATGCTAATTGGCTATATCAAAATTCCTAAGGTGAAATTGCAAATTCCATCTCAGATAAGATATAGTATAAAAAGACTGCCACATGACCACCTGTCAGGAGAGATCCTTTGCCCCAGATTATTGCAGGCAAGAAACTGTCACACCAGAAGACGATCCTGCCTGCCAGAGATGCTGCCGCCATATGGCGCTTTCTACTGAAAGCTGATACTGAGCCTGGGAGATGATGATGAAGAATGTGTGTTTTCCTTAGCAGGAAACACAGCCTTCCTGACTCCCAAAATGTATTGCATCCTGCTATAATCAAGGTATGCAGTGCACCCATTGTCCCTGAGAAAATCTAGTTGCAACTTATTCTACTTTCCATGCTCGCCTAACGTAGCACATAGAAGTAGGTTTTAGGGTGTTAGATTTCTAGATTACACTTTAACCCTGTTAGAAATGCTCATTTTATTTTCATTGCTTGCAACGTGTATTTGCGCTGTTTTTATTGTATTCTGTGTGGTTATTTTAGATGTGCTGAGCAACAGATTGTACATGTTGAAATAAACTCGCTTTTTAGCTAAACTGCCTTCTTCTTAGCACATCTTCTGTGTGTGTGTTATTGAAGAGAGCGAAAGAGGTTTGTCTCAGATCACCATAATGTCCCCGGAACCCTGTTTAGGGTCTGTTAGTAATACAAAAGCATTTACGCATTTCAGCTATGTTTTGGATGGAGTTCTGCGGGGCTATCACTTTTAAGTGTGATGCTTTAAACTAAGTTCATTTGTGTCATCCATGGGTGTGAAATCAAACCTTCTAGAGCAGAGTCAGAGACTCAGTTTAGGCAACAATTGCCTCTTTACAGTTTAATTTAGTGGCTGGCAACGCTGCTTCCACTGCTTGTTTTCAAGCACTACTTTTTTCTTTTATGTGAAGCACTCCATTGCACTCCATTAGAGGGCACGTGTTTTTTAACTGTCTCCCTCATGTATGTCTATCCCTCTGCACTTCGTGTTGCTCTGTGTCGCCTGATTGCTTGCCCTCCCCCTCCTCCCACTTGCACTCACCTGTGTGCTTCTCCCTATTGTTTCCACCACCTGCACCCTCCATGTTGCTTTCTCCCAACACTTGTGTTGCTTTTGTTCATCCTCCCACTTTTGCTTTCACATGCCCTCCAGCACTAGCCTCCTTTTAAGTTTGCAGCCCCTCCTGTGTTGCTTTAGTGTTCCTTGCGACCCTCCCCTGTGTTGCATTGCCTTTCACCAACACCCTTCCCCATGTTGCTTTGCCATTCCCATCCCCGACCCTGTTTTTCTTACGCACCCCCTACCCACCCGCTTATAAAAATATATTGGTATGTGTGTTTTATTTTCTGCTAAGTTACCAACTCTCTCTCGGTCAAAGGCTTTTTTCTTAAACTTAGCAAATCCAATAGATCTCAATTGTGCCCCCATGCTCTGAGTCATCCTCTCTCTCCTTATGTTCCTGGAACATCAGCAGTGGCCTTACCCAAAAACAGCAGTTCCCAGACCTCCTTATCTTTTGGAGGGACCTTGAAATTATAGCCCTACATGAAACATGGCCATGACCAGTTACCTCATCACTGGTTTCAATGAGCAGAGCAAACCAGCTTTTAAAGAGCATAAAAATGGTATATCAAAGGGTTGCCTGTCATTTTATACTTCCGTAAAACTCCTGGCGAAAATTGAATCTATAACTGTGCAGGAGAATTGGCTACAAGTAATTAAACTCCACAATTGGAGACCTCATCGCTCACTCCTGCTAATCAACACCTAGATCTACCCAAGCTCAAGGAAGAAGCGGCCTAAACTAAACCAGCTTACACTGGCCCTTTGCGACCTGGCTAGGGATCGCCTCACAGCTGATTGTATAACAGGAGACTTTGATATGAACCTCTTTCAAGACCATCACAAGGCAATCACAAAGACGTCCCCTCAGGGCGTTTGGTCCATAGCAGAACAAACTTAGCTCAAAGGTTGTCCACGAAGTCCGCTGGGGGGAATTGTGGTTGGCAGCTTAGCAACCTTGGCTTCGAAGTTCTAAACGGACAGTTCCCACTGGATGTTCCTCCCAACTGGTCAAGAACTTGTGGAAAATCACAGTCTTACCTTGATTACTCTATTTGTAATGTGGAAATGTTCCCCTTAGTGGAAAGGTATTGCATAACTCCCCCCTCTGAGAGTGGCCATCATCCTTCGGTCATAAGACTAAACACTAACCTGGCCCAACATACTGCAGCTTGTGTTACCAGTAAGCTAATCTACACTGATAACCTTAGGCACCTCAAATGGAGAGATAACACTCATAATAATGGCTGAATATATAATGGTAATTGGAGGGTCAGTCACTGGATACATCTCTCTGACTCATGAGTGATCAAACCTTCTCACATCGCTTCTTGCACAATTTCCACGTTCTGCTGTTGCCACTGCCTCACAGCAGAGCTACACCAAGACTTTCCCTCCCATGGGCACGATTCAAAGATTAAAGAAAGCCCAGAACATCCCCAAAAGCCTTGGCAATACCGAGCTATCAACTGCATTCAAGCAACCGCAAAATCATTATAGGCAAGCAGTTCGGGCTGAGAAGGCAAGTCGAAAAGATTCCTGGATTTTTGGGCCCTGGTAAATTGTTCATTGAATTGGTCTGGCAAATCTGGACGTGCAAACATCTCCGAGCCAGAATAGTCATTGTTCCGCTCTAGACACTTTATGTCGAGTGGCCCCGATTGCCAGACCGGTCACATCCTTCAGCAAGGGGGTGTTTGATGCTCTATTAGCCCAAATGAGGCTATAACCTCTACCATTTCTCAAGATCATAAATGGCCGATCCCCCCGTAGACTCACCATCCTTGTCCAGTCACCTGCAACCGGTTCTGGCTAAGGCCAGATCAGAAGGGGTCCCTCAGCCCGATGGCCTCCTTCAGGCCCTCTTCAAGCATGACATCTCCTTCTGGGTCGACAAGCTCTCTCTGCTTTTTAGCTACTGCTTGAGGAGCTCGGAAATACCGGAGTCTTGGCATCAACCTATCTACAAAGGAAGATCTAATTCTGATCCTAGCAACTATACAATGATTGCTCTTCTGGAAAACGAAGCAAGATGTTATGTCAATCTTCTGCTGAAGGGCCTGCAGAAATGGTTGAGTCGAGGGGCCTTATTCTGAAGAACCAGACTGGATTCATAGAAAAATCAGGCACATTGACAAATCTGCTAGCCATATTCATACTATCCGAAAAGGCAATCACCTTGCGCGCCTCGCTGCACTGCTGCTTCGTTGACTTCAAGTCATTGTGTGAATGTGTTCCCAGAGGGGTCCTTTGGTCAAAGCTAAAGAAATGGGGTATTCCACCAAAATTCCGCTAGGCTATCATTCAGTTGCATACTAACACATGGGTCCGCATCAAATTGGGTGATGGATCCAGTCGTTCAAGAAAAATTGCAACCTCACGGGCGTAAAGCAGAGGTGCGTGTTAGCCCCCCTCCTCTTCAAATTGTTAATTTCCAATCTTTGGATGGTGTCAAGCCCCCTTGACACAATCAATAGCCATTCCCCAAAGTTAGGAGGTGAACGCATTAGTAATCTGCTTTATGTAGATGACTTAGCCCTTTAAAGTTACACAAGAGTTGGACTGCAGCGTTTGTTGATGCTGCATCATTGACTCAAGGGGCTCTTTTGTTCGGCAAATGAAGGAAGTTGAAATTGAAGCTCTGGCCCTTCAGATGTCCCTGTCAAAACTGTCAAGTTTGCTTTGGGAGGCAAGTCTCCTCCTTCTCATGAATGTGATGAGGGCAAAAATTATTCTATCTCTGTCCTATGGCAGTGAAATCCTGTTCCGAAGGGACGGCAGAATTTTTAACAGACTTGCCACTTAGATCGATAAGTTTGCCTTTCGTCTGCCGAGATCCTCTTCCACTGCTCAGATCTGGCTGGAAGTGGGCCTTTCTGATCAGCGGGTAGTCATAGTTGGAGCTTTGTTAAATCTCTGTCACAAACTTAAGCTTGCCAGGAGAGGACGCTTAGAGGCCCTACTGTGGGATGAAATTCAAACGGCAACTGTAGACTACCCCACCAGCGACTCTAGACTACCCCATTTTTGCATTTTGAGGATTGTCTTAGCACTTTGAATGTGAGAGAGCTCTGGGCCTTCCACACGAGCCAACATGCTTTTAAGCAATGCATTAAAAATGCATGCGCCTTCTTTTGCATCAGGCTGATATGGACGTTCTAGCAAAACAAAAGCACGCATGGGCTGTCATCAATTCCTACCAATCAGCATTTCCCTTATCCTACTTGCCCAGTACGTATTCAAAACACATGAAAGAAAGATTCATGGCCCTTAGGCTTGGGTAATGGCCGTTCCTAAAACACAGTCGCGGCCGAAATGGCTCGCGGGTGAGGGGGTGGGCACGGGGGGTTGCGGGGGAGTGATTGCACGGGAGGTCGCAATTGCAGAGGGAAAGGAGAAAAAAAGGCGCTCAGCCAGGGGCTGGAGGGGTGGGCATGTTCTCCATGCAGGCTGTAATGCAGCCTGCATGGAGAAGGGGAAAGTGCGTATGACTGGTTTGGGCGACCCGAGTCGGCCGAACAAACAGTCATTGCGCACTTAGAAGTGAGCAAACCCCTCCTTCACTGCCCTGCTCGCAGAGCAGCCCCGCACACCGGCCCACCCGCAAAGCAGCACAAAACACATAAAATGATAATAACTAAAAGTTATTATCATGATAGAGCGAAATGTTCTTGTGAATTGTAGGGGTGCATCATAATCACTGGTAGTCCGCACCCGCATGTACTCAGACATATATTCGTATATATTCAGTTGTATATTCATGCATGTTTAGTAAAGAATGAATAGTTCACTGAGATAAAGTGAATCAGCAGTATAATTGTGTTATGATAATTATGTAATGTAATGCTTATTGAATTGTGTGAACATAATGCATAGAGAAATTAGTTTGTGTGTAATTCAATTGTAGTAGTTTAAACGTGCACCATATTAAAGTTGCACATGTAATTCATTTTCGCATATGAATTGTAATGGAAATGCTTATAGGGAAAAGTAAGGTGTGTTTAAAAATTATATGCAAAGGCCTGACTACATATATGCTTAGGGAAGGCCTGGTTTATTCTTATGTTAGCTTATTTTGTAGGAAGAGAAAAGATTCTCTTGGTAAGGCTCTCTGGGCACAAACGGTAGATTTAATTAACACAGTAGAAGGTTTCTGTTGAACGTATCTTTTGTTGCAGGTGCAAGGACACATGTCTCGTTAGTAAAAGACTAACTCTTTGTTTTCAAAAGTTAGAAAGATGGGAGGCATGGTACGGGAGTGCAATGGAATTTAGGGATGATACTTTCAGCGGAGAAGGTGCCTGGGACTCAAGGTCATCGCAACCGTCCAGGATGAAGTAACCGTTTCGATGGAAAAGTACAAGAAAGAAGACCTGGCCAAGGAGGCGTGATCAAGGCGTGTACAATTGTGTTAGGGTTTTGTATTAGGGATAGTGCCCCGAGGGAGGAGGCCAGAGGAGAAGAGATAGGGGAGACCAGAGAGGAGGACAGAGAGTGTCCTGAGGAAGGAGCTGAGCTTAGGTATTATGTGATTGCACTTCTGAGGAAGTCTTCACAGCTGACACCTTTATTCACTCTTGCCTGGGAAGATCGTTATGTAGGGATGTCACTAAGTGTTAGTGTAGGGACAGCAATTGGTTTAAAGCTTGCTTAGATAAATGAAGAGCAACGTAGAAATTGGAGCAATCATAGCTTGGTTGATCCTTCTAGAACTATCGATCCTCTTTATTCTGAGTCGGATGAGACTCCTGCGTAGGTTATTATTTGTATTAGTGCCCATCTATTTCTTTAACCTCGTGTTGAGGTGCTTGCATGTCCAGTTATTTTTGGCGATAATAAATTCTTAAACTTGAATTCGGAGTCAGTGGTCCTTTCAGACAAAATGAATGCTGTTATATAACCAGATGAGATTCTCTCCTTTACACTATTCAACAGGTAAAAAGATCTTGGCGACCAGAAGGTTCTTATAGAAAATTAGATAAGAATCGGCGTTATCAATCATTTTAAGTTTTTGCTTCTCACACTGCTTGGAAGCAGTGGGGCGACGCTCCTCCCCCATAGCGGCAGGGCCGCAACTACTAAAACACCTAGCTAGGTGGCACCGGCCTTCAGAAACAACAATGTGCTGGGGATGTGGACTGTATGATGAATCTTTGAACATGTAGTCTGTGGTTGCCCAGTTTTACTTGATGAACGAAAATCTCTCCTGAAGATGGAAAGGAACAAACTGGGTATTTGCTCATGCTGGCAGGACATTATCACTTCCCTCAATCCCGACAACACCCTGTTCATTCCCCCACATTCAAGCACAAATGCTACATGAATCAGTTTTTATCTGGAGATGCCACAAGGATATGGCTCTCCCTTTCTCGTCCTGTTGGCTAAGTTTGTCCTTCTAGCAGTTAAGAAGCTCTGCCGCCTGAGGACTCCACCCTAAGCACCCTAGTGGACCCCCTGCCGGGACTTCATTATAAAGGCACACTCATTCTCTTGAATCATCAGATGATTTCAGAAAGTGCAGTGCATGCCCTTGAGCAGAGCGACATCTAACTACCACTGTGTATATTCATGAAATTTAGTCATTGAATGCTGCCAGGCTTAGACTCCCATCTGATCACTTTTTGCGCCCATCTAAGGAATCTTATTGTATCCTTCTTGTCACTTTAGTAATTTCTCTTTGCCCTTAGCCCTTTTTACCTGCTGGCACGCGGATGTATGACGATACCACGCATGCATTACATCGCATGCCATTAGATCGCGGTTTTAACAACGCAAGTCGTTACAACGACTTGCGTTGGAGGGCGCTGGATTTAGGAGTAGTTTAATTTACTATTCCAACTCCAGCCTACGTACAGTAGGGAAGGTGTTGGATAGTAATTTAAACTACACCTTGTCCTATAGCGCCCTCCAGTGCAAGTCGTTGTAACGACTTTCGTTGTTAAAACCACGATCTAATGGCATGCGATGTAATGCATGCGTTCTAAAGGTTGTTTCCCCTGGCACGCGCCCCCCTGAGGTGAAAGCTTTTGTTACTTTAATGGTGCGTTCATGCTGCATGATTTATGCCTCTGGCCAAGTTGTTTTGGTGCTGCCATTATTCTCCTTTGCCTGGCACCTTGAACCTTATTTGGACTTTTGATTGACTGTGGCTCAAACATCGGACTTGGGTGCAAATTCCAGGGCGTCCTTTAAGGGCTTGCTTGCAGGCTAGATCTATGAATAGTTCCTGCTATTATTCTGATATTGCACTTCACACCTTGATCGAACCAATAAGCTTTTTCCATTTTTCTTTTTAACTTGACGTTCGTTATAACATGCTTGTGCCTTATCGCTGTTGCCAAAAGTGGTAATTTTTTTGCACTTTGTTTGAATCAATAAGTTTTTTATTGTATTTTTCTATCTCGATGTCTGTTTTAACACGTTTTGCAGCTAGTAACAATGTTCATCCCTCTAGGAGTATAAGAGTCTCTCTGTGCTTTTTAGCTGTTTGCAAAAGTGGTAATATTTACTGCAAATTGTACTTTGCAAATAGAGATAGGCTCACAGCTAAGCCTATTGTCATAAGACTACGAAACGCATAAGCCCCGTTACAGCCACTACTGGAGGCAGCAACCAGGTACCAGGTTTGCAGGAGATGCGTGAATATCACAGATGAGGCTGCCCTAGTGGATCACAGGATCCTCAATTTCTGGCCAAAGGTCACTCAAGAAACAAGAATTTGAAATGGCAATTTGGAGTGCCCCACCAGCTGGCACTTGCAAGAATTTCCCTGAATTGCAGTGGCGGCTCGCAGAGGGAGTGCTGCGGGGTGGTGGGGCGGGGGAGGGGCTGGGTGGGGGGGAGTATTGGAGTCAGACATACAACGGGCAGGAGTAAAGTAAGTAAATAAATCAATAAAACTATGTACCTTGCGCTCACTGCATCGCCGTGTTGGCGATGCAGCTAAAACCAGTTTGCCAGCCTAGGTTGAAAAAACTATGATTTTAGGTTGCATCTATCTCCATCCATCTAAGATCAAACAAGAAGCAACCCTAAGTAGAATGTTGCCAACAATAAGTGATCTCCATTCCCAGTGCCCAGATTACTTATGGATGATAATGGGTGACTTCAATGCCAATTTAATGGCCCCAGATTTAAATTCCCCTCTGGTAGCCCTGGACGACTCCGCCTGGTCTATTCCAGATATAAGCTGCCAGTTCCAACGCAAAGATAATCATGGTCTCAAACTATCAGCTTTCCTCAATCATCTGGGCCTCCGAATCCTAAATGGTAGATCAGCCGCTGACGTGCCAGCCGCCTATACCCATCTTTCAAACTTTAGATTGGCTATACTGGACTACATCTGGATTTCGATTTTCACGCCCATTTTCACGCAATTCAGGACTTTTCAGTAACACCCTCTGCGGCAAGTGATCACGCAATCATCACCTGCGACATTACAGCCCCCGCAATGTCACCGCCCAAGAATCAAACTGATCGGTCAGGAGGGAAAACTGGAACCAATAAACAAAATAAGGTGGGTGATAGAACATCAAGAAAAAATCAATTCAGAAGTGGAATCGCTATTGGACAAAGTAACCCAGGGTAGTGGTGAATTGTTTTCAATTAAATCATCAGAACTCCCCTGGAAGAAACAAGGGGAAAATTAACAATGGTGACGAACTCAAGTCCTAACCAATTTCCCCAAAAAAATGATCGCCTCTCAAAACAAAAATTACTAATGACAACAATAAAGCACAAACTAAATAATATCATACGCAAAACCGCTAAGGAGGTGCCTGATTATAGATCCCTAAAGGCAAAATGTATAGATATCCGCCGAGAATATAGAAAAGCAAGATTCGCCTACATGAGAATGAGTGAAGAAAACCATTGGAGTAAAGCGCATGAAATTATAAAATCAAGTGACCAGCGCCTCTGGAATTGGATGAATAATTGCTGCAGATCATCATCCCACAATCACAAATATCTCTCCTACAGCTTGGGAAAACCACATCGAAGCTCTCTATGTGGAGACTCCCAGTAATAATGGCACAACTCCCCCCATGAGGAACACTAATAACGTACAGCAGACCACGGAGTCACGAGACCACCCCCATGACCGAAAAGAAATTACTCCTGATGAAGTCATGCATCTCCTTAAAGAAAAAATGCGTCCTGGAGGGGCACCAGGCCCTAATGGTATTCCGCCTGCAGTCTTTAAGGGGATGGCATGTAAGTAAGTGGGCAACAATCATGGCGCCTTTATTCTGGGACTATAGGTTGGGGAGAAGTATCCCTGAGTCATGGAGGGGATCACTTCTTGTACCAATACACAAAAAAGGCTCAAGATCCATCCCAGAAATCTATCGAATGATTGCGCTCCTAGATGTGGATGGGAAATGTTATGCGAGTATACTGCTACAAGAACTGTGTGCTTGGGCCGAAGTGCGTAAACTGATCCCTCACACGCAAACGGGGTTCCAAAAGGGATCACACATCGATGACAACCTGATCTGTATGTCCTACTTGATTGAGACAACATTGGCAAAAAAAGGCAGGGCCCTGCATCTTGCATACATCGATTTCCAAACTGCCTTTGACAGTGTGTCCCGGCAGCAACTATGGACGAAATAAAAAAATTGGGGCATTGATAACAGGCTTTTAACAGCTCTGATTGCTCTATATTCGGATACCTGGGTCAAGATAAGAGTCACCACAGCGTGGTTCACCAACTAAAAAATACAAACCAATAAAGACCTAAAGCAAGGATGCTTATTGGCTCCAATGCTTTTTAATCTATACTTGGCCGATTTACCCGAATGGCTGGCGGAAGCACATGCTTTTCCTCCTAAATTAGCCAATACCAAAATTCAAACGCTCCAATATGCCGACGACACAATATTGCTCGATCAAACCCAGATTGGACTACAGCGGTTATTAGCGGCATTGTCTCTATACTGCAGAGAGAACAATTTAAAAATAAACGTGGCAAAAACAAAGGCAATGATAATCTCGCGACAACTAAAGAGGAAAGGTGCATGGAACATTGAAGATAAACCAATTGAGATAGTCACCTCCTACAAGTACCTTGGTGTGTGGATCGATCACAAAGGACGACCCTCCGCCCACATCACGGCAATGCAAGGAATGGCTCAATCTTTGGAGGGCATTGTTTGTAGAGCAAGGAAAGCCATAAAATCTCCTGATCTCAGTCCCTTAATCCGAATAATGGGGGCAAAATTCTTACCGTCTTTAGCCCATGGAGCAATAGCCTTCAAAGATAAGATGACAACATGGCTGGACAGAGCCCAGTCAGCCTGCTTCCATAAAGACTTCTTTCTACCAACCGCCACCTCACATGTGTAAATACGCAGGGAATTCAACCTCCCATCCCAAAAGTGGATCCTGAAAGCCAGATTCATAGCCTATTGTTTAAAAGCAAAACAAGCCTGGGACAATACACTAAAGAAAAATATCTGGTCAATGATAAACACCCAAGGGTCCACATGGTGTGAATTTCTAGCTCATTGTGTTGAGGCACTGGAAGCAAAGGAAATATGGTCAGCTCCCATACCCATACCAGCGGCAGCGAGACTTTTAACAAAACAGGCGAAGCTTCTGTCGGCCGACAGTGATACGCAAACCATGAAAAAACTTAAGCCATGGAAGCTGGGCATCAAAACTTTACAATAGTGGGTCTTTGCCACACTACTTGTCCACCCCTTTAAAACCAATACTGAAACGCGATTTAATGAAATTGCGGTTCGGATTGATCCCATTGTTGGCTTACAAATATGGGCGAGGGTACAAAGAAACAGTTGCCACTCAGTGCCGAGCATGCGGAGCAGTAGAGGAATCCTTAATCCATATTCTGTGCATCTGCGAGAAACTCCGCACACTGAGAATATGCTGGCTTCGCCCCATTTGGCGCTCTTTAAATATACAGACATGTCAAGCTGCCCTGGTCGAGTGCATGAAAGGCGAATCAGTGCAGCTGGTGGCACGCTTTATGAAATACCTGACGGCAGTAAAGGCTGTTTTGGATTCGGACTAGCATACAGAACTATAACGCATAATGCAGAGCCCAGCTTTTTAAGGTTTTCATGTTTATAGTTGCTTAACCGGAGCCTAAACCCTTTTTAACATTTAAAAACAACAAACTGAAATAACTCTTTTTATATGCTCTTTTTATAATATTTTGAACATGTGCATTTCACAGTTTTTATATACGGCCTCATTGCAATGATTTTAATTAATTGTGCAATAAAAATGATCTTATCTTATCCTCTATTTCTAAACCCAAGATGGTTGAAGCCTTCTCCCTTTGTGCATAGCTTGTGTACCTCCTCCAAATATGTGGCTAGAGAAACAACCAGACCCTCTTATGTGCTCACTCTAAACCAGTTCTGGGTGCAACTCCCATCCACCTGGGTTGATGCCTGGTGTACAGGAGAAACAAAAAAATAGGCCTGTCCAGGTGTTATCTGCCGTCTGTCATCTGCCTGCAACAGTGGAGGCCTTTTTGAAGTAAATTAAGTTCCTGGGGACAGCCCAAATGGTGATCCTGCCAGAGGAAATGAAACACCCCTCCACACCCAGGTCTTTGTCTCAGATCTGGGAGCAATTTTCACACCTCATTCAGGGCTTGAGCACTGAGAGGCCTGCAGCTGGAGACTAATGCAAACTAGTCCATAGAGGCTTAAAGCAGGGAAAAGGTAACTTTTTAAAACTACCTTTTCCTTATTATTTATAAAAAATTCGACTTCATCATTGAATTGGACTTTGATAAATTAAAAAAATAAATGATTAATCCTGCTTCTAGCTGGTCCTTAACCTGGGATAGCAGAATTAATATTTGATATTCCCTCCCAGTGTTTCTCTGTGGGCCAGTAAAAATATGTGCTGGGGGCTAGTCACTGTAAGGACGTGTTAAGAATACATTTCTACATGTCCTACTTTGAAATACCATGCACTCTGCCTTATTGGCTGTAAGTCCTATAAAGGGGTGACTCATAAATATTTAAAAGGGAGGTTTTGACCTGTCAAAGGATTGTTTTTGACAAGGTGAATTGCAGTTTTTAAACTGCTGCAGATAGGCTACAATGGTAGGTTTGAAGCCAGGTTTGCAATGCCACTGTTGTGGATGGCACAATAGGTGCTGCAGTCCACTACTAACATTTAATTTTCATGACCTGGGTACACATTGTACCAAATACTAAAGACGTATAGATAAGTTAAATATGCCAATCAGGAATATACCAATGTAACAATTTTTAAAGGGTGGAGCATGGGCACTTTACTACTAGTTAGTAGGGTACAATGCACAGAGTGCTACAGCCCGCAAAGGCAGATAGGTAAAACATCTGGGGGTACACTAGATGGTCATATTCTACAATTATGATCAACCAGTTACTTAAAGGTCTGGTGTTCCACTTCCCTATCTGTTTTTATCCCTCTCTCACTGCTTTTGCTAAGGTCCACTCCAGATGATTGTCCGAATCTGGTCCTGTTCTTAAGTGCTCCCATTTCTTTGGGCGATGTTATTCTTTCATTGCTTTGCTTATATCTATGTTTTTGATGATTGGCCACAATTTTTCTCTTGTACAGCATTCTAATACCCCGAGGCGATGTTTGCGTTATATAAAACCACAATAAGTAAATAAATAATAAGTCTGATGTAGGATGCAAAGTTTTGGGGGGCAGTCAGCAGAGAGGCGTGTGTAGAAAAAGAAAAGCAACTTTTCTTTATGTTTGCATTTCCAAACATATTTAACATATACTCAGAAAGTAACATATGGCTTCAACTTCCCATAATGTGTCAAATGCACTAATAAGTGGAATGGTGAACTGCTTGCCTTTCCTTTCTGGTATGCATTTAGCATCATCAGTACTTATTGTGCCCATTTTTTGCCATTCTTCGAGAATAGCAACCGTTACCACGCATGCTAAAACAACACATGGCTTAACAGCGCAGTCAATACCACAACTGTTTTATTACTACGAGCTCCATTACAGCACAAGTCACTACAACGTCTTGCTTTAGGGAAGCGCTGGACTTTGGAATAGTTTAAATTACTATTCCAACTCCAGTCGGTGTATCAGTAGGGATGGTGTTGGACTTAAAATCCAACACCTGTCCAACACCGCATTCCCTAAAGCAAGTCGTTGTAATGACTTGCGATTAACTGGAACTCATGGTAACGTTGCAGTTGTGGTACTGACTGCATTGTAAAGGCACTGCGTTGTAATGCCTGCATTGTAATAGATGTTTCCCATACTTTAATAGCCACCTTTTATAGAATTTGACTACTGAAAAAACAGAGCTTACATCAGAATACTAAATGATTTAGCACTTCAGAATGTAGTGAGGGGCCCACGCGACGCCTATATTTCACAGAAAGTCGGTCTGAAAGGGGGGCCCTATAGCAAGGACTGCATGGGTCCGAGTTAAATACCTGCTTACATGTCTGTTATCCCAAGGACCTCCAATATCTGCTGGCCATTTTAAGGCGTATCTTTAGCCTTTCATGAGCATCATTATAAAATAGCCACTACAATTTCAGTCTTTTTTTAGATATACTTAGACCCTGATAAAAGCTAGTTGAGATTTCATGAATGTTCATAGTCTTATTCAACGTCCCCAAAATATATGACTCTGGATGAGAAACTCACTTCAGCTGAAAGAAAATAAAACAGAGACTGTTCCAGTGGGAGGTAGACAAAGGCTAAAGAGCATGGACCCCAAAATGGAGACCCTGAGATTGTTTGACCAAAATAGCACTTCAAGAGAAAATATAAAAAGTTTATGAACTTGAGTAAACAATTAGTTGTCAATGCAGGAATGACTACAAACGATCATTTAAAACTGCATGCTTTAAAATTCACACAATACATTCTAACTTTAATTAGTGATACCCTTTATTGAAGTGATAACAAATGTCAGAAATGACCACGAGACTGCCCTTTCCTTAGGTACGACCAGACCAAAAAAGGGCAACGCTTACAAAAAATACACAAAATATGAGATTTAGATTTGCAACCTGATTATAGAGAAATTATCTTTCCTCAGAGACTAGGTGAGACATCTCATGGATTCCGGTGGAGGCAAGAGTCACATTTCAATGTCTTTGCTTATAGCACAATTGTATCATGTGAATGACATTGAAATTTCACTTGAATCAAATGAGCCCATTCATCCCAAATAGGGCTACAAGCCCATCCACAAAAAAGTTAGCCTTGGAAAATAGTAAACTCAGCAGCACAACAGTTTAATACATTTAAGAGCCACGTTGGAGAACCCACGACCCCTTTCGAAGCTAAGATATGAACTGGTTATTGATAAACTCAAATAGAAAGTACATTGTTTTCTGATTTTCATCTGGAAACACTGCAAAGATGAATGCTTGGACACAATCAGATGCTGTTAAGTGAATCTTTTATCTAGATTCTCACCTACTGTTTGGCTGACAGACTTCCTGTTCATCTGTACCTCATCTGCAAGCTATCCCATTTCAACTTAAGTGGAGGGCCCAACAATCATTTTTAATAGCACAATCTTCCATTTACTCTCCCAACTATCAGTATTTCCTCCTTGATGTAAAAATCCCCTATTATACTTTACCTCTCTCACCATCTCTCTGCGTCAGTCTCTTTACCCCATTGAATCATCATTAACAGGAGTCCATATAATACTAGCATCAGTGCCATTTGCACTCCATCTGGCTGGTTGGAAGACACACACACACGCGCACACCCACACACAATCACACACACCACACACACACACACACTCCCTCTCTAGCATCCTGTATATGTTAGTGATTTCCTGACGCACACATAAGCATGTTACTCTTTAGCATAGCGACTCTTCAGTGCTATAGGAAAACTATTGTAGTGGTATAGAAATGGAAAAGATGGAAGGAGGTAGCTGTATCCATCACATGTCCTTGTTTGCAGATGGAGTGTTAGGGCTTGACCATTGCCATAAACAAGGAGAACAGGTCATGATATACCCAAAGGCAACCATCACCATAGTGCGCTCAGTAGTGTACCCACGTGCCATCAGCCCTTCAATTCCCAAACACACACCACACAAAAGACAGACGGTAGTTTGTTGGTATTCATCGTAGGCTGTAGCTTTCTTTACTTCACTTACACGTCATTTATTTGCAGAATTTTTTATGACAGAACATCGTCGTGTATCATCAGATTTATATTTACATCATCTCGGGGCAGCCTCTGATGGCAAACCAAGTTTTGCATCGCCGCATTTGAAATCTTTAAACAGCATATCATTATGCAACATATCAGAATTGATTTATTGACTGCAACCAGGGAACTCAAAGGCACCAACCCTGCTTCGGGGTACCTGTGGCTGACCCAGCCACACCTCAATTAGCAGTTCATCCGTCGGCAACCCCGGCTTATGGCCAGAAGGTGGAGACCCCCAGCAGGCCAGTCCTCCCTCCAACCAGCCCCGTACCCCCAAAAAACAAAACCTTTTAGCAAGAGTAGACAGGGAGCTTCAAGGCACCATCACTGCTAGGGGCACCCGTGACTGACCCAGCCACACCCCAATGCACTATTCGTCTGTGGCAAACCCAGGGTAGGGCCAAGGGCTGGACCACCAACAGGCCAGCTCCCCCTTCCGGCCCGCCCTGCACCCACTAAAAACTCACACAGCAAGCAGACATCAATAAACTTATTGTGCCTTCAGTTGATAAAGATAACTTTTTTCAATTGGTTGAACCACAGGGATGGAGGTTACTGGCGTACACACCCTCTCAAGCTCCCAAATCATTTGACAATAGCATCACCCACCTCTTAAGGTGTGTCCAGGATGAACCAGTTATCTTCTCAACAGTCTGATGCAGTGCTTAATTTGAGCCGGTGGTTTCCGGTGCTCAGCACCAAGTTAGCTGCCAAGAAGAAGGCAGACCCAGTATAGGCCAAACCCTGAAGCCGGACGCAGGTACTGTCAGTTTGAAGACTCAAGACCCGGACGTGACGTCCCTAGGATTGTCCTTCCTTCCTGCCCAATCAAGAAACTTCCTGCTATGCAAATGTGGTAAGCTCAAGCTTCCATTTCCCTAACAACGTAGACAAGCTATAAAACAAGGTACGTGCTCTGGTCCGAAGGGCAGAGACTGATACCGTCCTCAGACTTGCTAATACAACAATTATCTTCGCTATATGAATTCATCCAACGGGTGATGTGGGCTGCGCATTAAAACCTTGCTCCTCTGTGAGTCACTGAGGGAACATCTTTGAAATTGGTTTGCTTACTTCGTCCCACCATCCACTGCTTGTATCCATTAACTGAGATATTAGCTCTTATTATCTGATGAGCTGCAATTAACCTTTAACCAATTAGCACTTTACAGTAAAAATAAGCCCTGTTAAATACAGGCTTCCTCATTGGCTGAACTGTCTCATGTCCATGACAGTGACATACATTATATTCATTCGCAGTACTAGTAATTAATCCACCAGGTGAGCACCTCCCAGTTCCTTTAACATATATTGCCTAAGCATCCTTTTAGGACCCGTTTCAGAACGCAGCCATCGGCAGCACCGGCTCTCTTGCATCCTTTAGTGATGGGGAAGCCAATCAGCACATGGATAACATGATCATCTGGAGCTCCCGTCAGAGGAGGGCTTTAAAGGCATGTCTTGCTGCCAAGAAACAGGAAGTCTGCACACAATGCAAAGGCTGCTCTTACTTGGATGTTGCATAACTTTAGAAGTCCTTTGTTTGAGGATCTGCCTGGATAAAATGATTATCTGCTTTAAGAGAAGTTTAATCTCGGCATAGCAACCCGAACTGGAGACGGGTGACATCATTCCAGTTCGCAGATTGCCCCAAGCTTAGATCGCTTGTTGTCTCCTGCACAGTGGTGGCTCCTCGGGTAAGGTGGAGGAGCGTTGCCCCACTGCTCGTTGAGCAGTGGAAAATAAAAACAAAGGATAATAACAAGAAGTTATTATCATTTTATTTTCCTTTGCAACTCTGGGAGAGTTGGGCGTGGCTGGCTGACGCAGAGGGAGCAGCAGTGGTTTGCACTCCGTCCCTACATGCACATGACGCTTTGACCGGCCCTCTAGGGCCGGCCAAACTGTCATGCGTAGTTAGTATGTTCTTCATTAGGCTATGTTGCACAGCCCCATGGAGAACATGCCCAGCCTCCCCAGGCACTGCCTGAGCTGCCAAACTGGCCGCTCAGACCAATCACGACGCTGCTCCTGCAGCGTCGTGCTTGGCTGGCAAAGTCGGAAGCCTGGTTGCCACGAAGCTGCTCCTGCAGCGTCATGATTGGCTGGCAGAGTCGGAAGCTTGGTTGCTTCCGGTGCAGGCTGCAGGTAGCAGCCGGGAAGAAGAAAAGAAGACGAGGAGGGGTGTGCGGCGGATGCGGCAGCAAAGCAGGTAAGTTTGTTTACATTTTTTTTCATCCCGTTCGGAAGCAGCCGCGACTGCTGCTGGACATGTTCTCGTGATCAGGAGTGTGCTGTACGTACACCCTACAGCCACTCATCACAGGCGTCAGCAGTTAGGTGACCCTGCTAATAAATGGGGCCCGGCGCACGTGCCCTGAGCCAGTTACCAGTAAGCATAATGCTCTGTCTGTGTCATCATTACTGTAGCATGTGGGCCTGGGGCCCGAGACACTACATTCGCTCTCTCTTCATGGCGCCTCCTGCTGGGCACTGCACCAGAATGACACAATTGCACCTTTCTGTCATATACCTGTCATATGTTATATGCCAGTTATGAGCACGGAATTGGGGTTATTGGGTTTCACTGCTTGGGTACCCGCACTGCCTGTCAAGCAGTAGCGCTGGTAGGAAAAGATGCTAGGGGGGCAGTCGTGTCTGCTGAAATATCTCTCATGCCATCAATTGCTACGGGAAGAAAACAGTAATCAATTAATTAAAAATTTCTGAACCTTAAGCAAAACAAAAACAGTACATCGTGTCCTTAACTCTTTGGCAATTAGTGATATTTTCTGCATGACGCCCTTCTTTATTTTAGTAAGCTTAAGACAAACTCCTTCAAGCATGATGGCACCTGGGATAGGAAGAAACAACAGACAGGCAGTGTGTCAGTGCCTAAATATACATCATTATTCACTTAACCAAGTAACCATCAGCAGCCCCTGATAACAAGCATTTGCAATGCAATCGGTCTCGCATTTGTGAAAGTTAGAGCTCTTGGCGTTGAAAATGACAATGTTTTTTACTTTTGTTTTTTTGTAAGCAGTGGAGTGATGATATTTGCATAGCGCTATTGCCATTCGTATGAATTTGCAGCGCAGGAGAACCAGAAAATGGGGAATAGGTTATGAGGGAGGGTAGACAAGAGTAATATGCTGGCTGAAAAAAATGTAACAACATTCTGGAAAAAGCAAACACTCATAAGAAATGCAAGATTAAGTACAGCATGTGAAATGTAAAGCAGGAACTACATGGTTACCTTAAAGCTTTAACAGTTAGTGTTTTCGCCTGAAAGGTTAAGGACATGACTACAGGGACCTGTTTTAAGGTCCTTTGCTTATATCCTTACAAAACGTAAGCAGTATTGTTTAAAGAAGACTACATCCCTGAACACAGAGATGCAGTACACATTTTATAAACTAAAATTTAAAAAAAGAGCTGATACAATGTTGTTCAAAGAATGACGAGAAAACGAAAGTAGCGCTTCACTGGGAAACTCTATGAAGCGCCTAAAATGTGCCATTAGTTTCAAATATATACTGTTCCACATACATGCAGAGATAGATTGATTTTGCACTGCCCCATGTATGGAGTGAGTAAACAGCACAGCTGTTACCAGACAATTATGTGAACATCGCTAGAGAGGGGCTTTGGCTCCGTCCACATGTTGGGAGCCAGTAGTGCATGTTTTGATGAAGCAGAAGTTGTGTGCTTCCAAAAAAGGGTGCTTGCCATCCACATAGCTGGATCATTTTGTTTATCCAGCTGCCTAAGCTTGAACTTTCAGGGGCACCCCACATTATATTGGTATGCTATTAGAGTGTCTTAGAAAAATAGCTAATTTATGTTGTTTTTCTCTGGCAACAACACAGATGGAAGGAGGGCAGTTATTAATCTACATGGAGTACCTACATGACTGAACAGTGCAACTGTCACCTGTCCTATACCCTACACGAGTATTATTCTATAGTTATTTCTTACAAATAAATAATATATGTATTCCCATACTATTTGCTCATAATGCTTCACGTTACAATACAAAATTCCCTTAAAGCCAGACGTATTGGCATTTCCAAGGCTTGTTTTATTTTACATTCTGTTTTTGTAGTCCAATATTTTTAATTGACAAATAAACTACAAATACAAGCACTCCATGAAAAAAGAACAAGCATTTGCAATGCAATCGGTCTCGCCTTTGGGACCTTATATGTATTTAGCTATGCAGCACATTAGCCTGGGTGCTTAAACATCTACTGTTCTTAAACATGGAGGTAAAGTAAGCACCAAACTGCGTGACACGCCAGGTATGGGAACACATGGAGAGAAATATTGCCTTTCAGCGGGAAATGGTATAGTCCAAAGCTCTGTTTTTAATATAAAATCAGGGCCTTCGGTGGTCATATCACTGAAAATACGAGATTTAAATACGAGATTTAAAAAAAATATTATTGTCTACGGGTGCTCGTGGAAGACAATTTCCTTGGACTGGAATCTAGAGAATGCTAAAGTGATTCTGGTATTTTACTGACCTCTGCTGGTCGTTTTCTATCAAGAAAGTTAAATAGAGGCAGTTGCCAGAAAAAGAAAAAAAGAAAATCCCTAAGCAGAGAGCAATTCTGGTATTTTACTGACCTCTACTGGTCGTTTCCTATCAAGACAGTTAAATAGAAGCAGTTGAACAAGCAGAAAGCGATTCTGGTATTTTACTGACCTCTACTGGTCGTTTTCTATCAAGACAGTTAAAAAGAGGCACTTGAACAGAATAAAGTCCCTAAGCGGAAGCAGACAAGTAGGAGGATGTGGCTTAACTACCAGAGCGGCCTACTTTGAAGCTGGGGAACCAGGTTCGAGTCTGGCGAGAGGCTCAGGCATCCTGTGATTCTGGGCAAATCATTTAATCTCCCTGTACCTAAAAGAAAAGAATGTGTCCGTCCGAAATGCAACTGGTGCTCATGTAAAGCGCTCTGATACCTTCGGGTTGAGTTTGCGCTATATAAAACTGCAAAAAAAGAATTTAAAAATCCCTGCGTGTTTTACCGCCCTTATCAGCTCGCTGTCACATTCCTGGATACTTTGGCCCGTGTGACCCAGTGCAGGGAGTATGAGAACGTGAAGCAACCATCAACGGAACGCATTGCCTTATGCAGTAAGGTTTTCTTACTTAAACAAAAAAAAACTGGCCCAGATTTGCATTTGCACAGCATGTACCTGTTTGATTCATTCTTGCGCTGGATGCATCAACTCATTTTGCTTCTATCCAGAAAAGATTCATAGAAGAGGCACGCGGTATGGTGGAATAATTTTGTGAGGTTCATCCGAGTCTTAATCAGGGCTCTGAAAGCCACTGCATGGAACATATTGTATACTGTATATGAATTGGCAACTGTGCTGTGCAAAGCTACAGCGACCTCCCACTTGTCACCCTGGCCCAACAGAAGCCAAATAATTATGTACCTCATAATTCTCCGCATTGACTCAGACCCCCTCTTCCCCTCCACTGCCTTACTTTTCTAAGGCTCATGGCAGCGACTATCTAAACTGGGGGAGTTTCTTTTATGAAGTGCATCATAGGACTAACCCCCATCCACAGTGAGGTACCACTTCCTGGCATCCCAGGGACCACATTAGCATATTATCATATGAAAATGTAATGCCCCCTCCACCCTATGCTGGGCTTGAGCTGTACTACAGCCATTCTCGGTGCACTGTTGAGACAAAGTTGAAGCGATGTTGCCAGGTGGAAGCATTACTTCCTTCACCCCTTCTCCCCTCGGTATTGCTCAGCAGCGGCGTAGCGTTGGTTGCCAGCGCCCGGAACAAGAAAAGTATCCTTCTACTTTTCTTCAGAAAAGAATTTGTACCCCTAAGAATGCCCCTGCACCCCTAAGAATGTCCATAAGAATTTTGCACCCAGAGCAACCGCCCCTGTACCCAGCCCACTCTACGCCACTGCTGCTCAGCTTTTCTTGTGTTCTGCCTCTGTAATAAAGCACTCGGGGACGAACATCTGCTGGGGCAGTGACAACAGGTCACTAAAGTAGGCACATTTATCTAGCACTCACCACCCTTGACAATCTGCTACAAATGCTGCACTATGTGGGATGTGTGTATTGAGAGCCAGTGGTATCACCGGGTGAGGATGGAGAGCCATTGTGTGTAATGTGAGCAGAGCTGGTATCTGTTCTGCTGGACATTCCAGCTCCCCTCTGCCCCTCCCTATCCTTGGTAGAAGCTTGGTAGGTTGGAGTAGGCACTAGCTCTTATCTGTTTTTATCCCGCTCCCTCTGCAGGGACGACCCCTCTACTTTCTGCTAATCAAGGCCTCCTGGTCTAGAGTTAATTAAAATTACTCTCTGGGGGATAGGACAGACATTGCATTACCAGCCATGCTTCCAGTGGCGGCTCCTCCGCTATGGCAGAGGAGCGTCGCCCCACTGCTTTTAAGCAGTGCAAATAAAGGAAACATAAAATGATAATAACTTTGAGTTATTATCATTTTATGTTTCCATGCTGCTTTGTGAGTTGGCTGGGCTGCTCTGCTCTCGGAGCAGGGCAGGGGAGGAGTGGTATGCCCACTTCTAAGTGCACATGACTGTTTGGCCAGCCCTCTGGGACCGGCCAAACAGTCATGCGCACTTTCCCTGTTCTCCACGCAGGCTGCATTACAGCCTGCATGGAGAACATGCCCTGACCCCCATTCCCTGGCTGAGCGTCGAACCACGACGCTCAGACTAATCACAACGCTGCATTGCAGCGTTGTGTTTCGTCAGGGGAGCCTGGGTGCTTACTGATCACAATGCTGCATTGCAGCGTTGTGATTGGTCAGGGGAGTTTGGCTGTGCTTCCTGTTCCTGGAGTCCGACGGAGGAGAGCAGGAGCAGAGACGTGGGACCAGGCGGCAAGGTAAGCGTTTATGTGTAAAAAGATTTTTTTACATAGCGCCCACCCCCGCAAACCCCCCAGCGCCCATACCGCCACCCGCGTGCCGTGCCGGCCGCCACTGCATTCTGCATGTCTTTGCTCAAAGCGAGGCACACTCCCCGATTTGCAGTCTCCTCCGTGAAAGCTCGAAAAGCGGTTGGCTCCTTTCACTTGGCCACCACCATCTACTGTCTCACCAGCAACGGTGTAGATTCCCTTGGTGCAGCAGGTGCAGTGGCACTGGGGCTCTGATGCCTTGGCGGGCCCCCAAACTCCGATTATTGCTGTATTGTATATTACAAAACAGCCCAGGGGCCCATTTCCTTCTTTGCACTAAGCCCACGACATGTTGGCTAAACTACAGCTCACCAAGCATTCGGGCCTAAGTACAGGATGGGGCTACTTGTCACCTACCCCTATGCTGGCCTTTCTTGCTCCAGTCTCTCTACACAGGTCACATCAAGGTGCGGCTCCCATGTACCGATGCCAGGAAACAAACAAGTAAGAAAACAGGCACAGTGGTAATTAGCAGTGCCCCATGAACATTTATTATATTTATATCTACTTCCCATTTGCGTAGACTTTATCAGATATAAATAACACTTTTTAACTTCATTATGTAGGACTTCTCAATTAATACCTAACAAGGAAAAGCGAACATTGCCTATCCAATGTACACCTTTGTATATTGATATTTATATTTAAATATTCCAAATTAACTTTGCAAAATAGGCTCCCACCCACTTACAGAAGTAAATCAATTGGCCTTTACAGTAGTGCTGCCCCAATCTGCCCTACTACCTCCTCCAACAGGCTACACAACTTATGCAATAATGCAGACAAATTTTAATCCTGCTTAATATCAACGATAGTATTTGCATTCACTACAGTAAAACATCCTGCTTTTTTAGGAGAGGAACCCTTGGGTTGGTGACCCCAGAAGAAATAGGGGCCACTCTTAAACAGGCCAGCAATTCCTTCTACTTGATCTGCAACTGTTCCTCATAGACTACAGACGCTCGCCTATTATTTACCAATGCCCCAACAAGGCCCCCTTAACTCTGACTGTGACTAAGCTGCTCAGGCATGCAAGTTAGCAGGTTACCACCAAGCCCAGAGCATCCCAGAGTAAACAGTTTTTCAAGGAAATGGGTATCCCATACCGCCAATGAAAACCTCAAACTTAATTGTTGCCAATGCTTAATTTGAGCTGGTGGTTTCTGGTGCTCGGCACCAGCACTTAATTCTCAACACCGGCACTAACAACAGTCTACCACATGGTGGCGATGTCTGTCTAATTTTGAGATGAGCATAACAACCGTATTTAAAAATTCATCATACATTAAAAATGACAATTCAGGCTATTCCACACCATTCTTATAGCTTTGGGTGGCTTGGAATAGTCTGAATTGTCACACTTGTAAGAATGAGAAGGCCAATAGTTGCGTTGGTACTGTTATTAGCAGCGCCGGCAGGCGCAATGGATGGTGCCCACTGCTGTGATGTCCTGAGAAGGACCCTGGCACTTCCTTTTTTTTTTTTTTTTTACAAATTAAGCACTGGTAATGGCACACTTGTGCAAGTTAAAATATCTTTAAATCAGAGCTATAACTTGACCCCCACCACCCACTGAAAATCATACCAACCTGAGCACTGTCGGAGATGCCAGCTTCTGAAGATTTGCACCCTTATTGATCTTTTGCGGCCTCAGAGTGGTTAGTTTTCCTGGGTGGCAAGGTGCAAGAGGGCAGTAGCTGTGCAACTTGGGTTTATAAGCACATTGGGTATTACCCCTCTCACTGACTGATGTCACCTGAGCTGATCACTGTGCTAAGAGGTGTTCCTTTAGCAAAGGCAAGAAAATGGGACAAAGGTGTAGAGGGGTGTCTGGCAACCCTACAAGAGGCTGAATACAACTGTCCCCCTTGGATCAACTAATGCCCCACTACGCCCGCACCCCCCCCTGCTAGTTCCAGGTTGCTCTTTCCAGAATTAGTGTTGGCAGTCAAGTCAGTGAAGGAGGAGGAAGCCATCTAAAACAAACATTGGAAAAGCAAACAGGTCTGGCCTTGGGAAGCAGGTGCAAACATTTATTTATTATTATTATTATTTTACAAACATATGCCACAAAATTAATAATAAAATACATGCAACAACCTAAGCATGGCTGCCATAGATTGGAAATAAATTCTGAAGACAAAAAAAATCACTGATTTGGCCGTTTTACTAGTGATGCTTTTAAATAACAAGCCTTTCTGTCGTGCCATGTATTTTAATATTATTGTTTGTGGAGGGCGCAGGAATAAACCCATTAAGCACTCAATTTGCAGCCAGCTTCAATGTTAAAATAAATGTAATTAACAATTTATAAGACCAGATTTTAAAAAGGAGATGTAAAATACAGTACCATTGATCCAGCGCTATCAATAAAATTTCTTCTCCTATATGCTTTGGACGTCCAGGCGCAAATATCCCTCTTAAACACAACTATATCCATATGACGTTGGGGCCCATAACACCGCATATACATTCACTCACTCATATATTCCCTGGATCTCATCCGTTCTTACCTAGGAGAAAACAGTTAATGATTTGCTGGAAGGAGCCGGGATACCTTTTTAAAACGACATAATACTTCTTCAAGTTTTAAGGTATTCCGCTCATTGGTCGATGGACCAACTAGTAGGAATCAGTTGATGGTGATTAAGACCAGCTCAATCACTATAAACCTTTAAACATTTACATTTATCATTGAGCTAAAGAACCACTGACTCATTGTTTAAAGATAATAAAGTTTATATAATTTTTAGAAGCATGAATAAGTTTCAGATTTATTATTCAGATTATTACATTTAGCATCATTATAAGAATAAATTGAAATTGCAATGCATACCTATTAGATGGAAAAAATAGAGTTCGTCACAGCAAGAACTCCCGAAAGATCTATCTATCTGTCCTGGAAAACAGGCCTTCTCGTTCCTTTCCCTTTAGTATCTTAAGAATAAAAGTCTAATAGTTTTAATGGAAAAATCTATTAAAGCAAAAAGGTTCTCCAATAGCAGCGTCTCATGCTCAATCAAAAATATAAAATAGCAGCAGCAGCCGCAGCATCAGTTCATAAAAACGGCAGCGTTGAAAACAACAGCATCAAAAGCAGCTAACCAAAAGGGAATAGCAGCAGCAGCCCCCCTCCCTAAGAGTAGGTCTTCTTATACCCTAATACTAGCTTACTAAGTGAAAATGTTACATCTTTGTGGGCGAGATTCTCTCTAATTGGTCACTTTGGGTCAGTATACATCTCATTATGAATATCCTTGTTCCAACCAGTTCTTTGTGGAAAGTTCATACTTCTGTCGTTTCTCACGGGTTCATGACATTACCCATCCGTTCATAGGTTTCAAACTGTATCCTTTTCTGATACTTTTAAGTTGAACAGTTCATTGTCCATTCACTTATTGACTGCGACTTCTCACGCTTTTCGCTGTCCTTCTTTGGCACACGTTTATATGATAAGGTCATCACAGCCTTGACCACGCTTCCATCCTAGGCTTTGGAACGATCACATGATCCCTCTTGTTCACGGCCTTTCTCTCTTTCGTAACCCCTCTCGCGCCTGCGTACTCTAATTCATGGCAGCCATTTTTACATCATGGCACAACAGGCCTAAGCGCACTATTATAAAGATAAACAGAACATAGTTAAGAATAAAGAATATAAACCTTTTCGTTTCCCTCCCGTCATTCTACGTACCCCAATTAGGTATTACCTAGCAAAAGCGACATATAAAGCCATCCCTTACTTACCAACGCTTCTTTTTGCCACTACACAGTTTATTTCCAAGCACAAATCATGCATTTATTATTCTAATTAGTATGCGATTATTAAACTTATGTTATCCACGTTAACAATTGTAAGTAAATTAGTTTGCACATACATAGCGTGTTACCCTTAACCCTTTACATGTAACATACATGGTTGGTTATTTACTAAGACGAACTTGTGTGTTAATTATTTAATGTAAATATTAGGAGGTTAAAAATTTTTCGTTTACCCTGCTCCTTCAACTCCCCCCTTTGGTGATTTTTAATATCACCACAAAAACCCATGTTACACAATTCTATCAGATAGCATATTTCTTTGTCCGTTTGTTTTTGTTAGTTTACACAACTGTATCCCTTTCAACTTGTCTCTTTGTTTTCTTATACATGTTTTCTTTTATTTCTTCTAGCTCTATTTCACCCATTTCTCTTTCTCTTTCTCTATTTATCTTATTTTCTTTTTCTATTTTGTTCTGTCTTTTTCTTCTCTTTATACATGTAATAATTAGCTTCAGTACTAAAACTATTATGATTATCATGGTTACTACTATTATAATTTTCCCTATTATTAATCCACTCATTCTAGTAAACCAATTTATTACCGAGGAAAAACTCTTACCAAGTTTTCCAAATGCATTTTCAACCTCCAGTGGAACAAGTTCTTTGTGCAAATTTGTAATATTCTTTATATACTTTTGTATATTTTCACTTTTATCTGGAAAGTAAGTGCAACAATGTTGGACTTTCAGTATTCCACAGACTCCACCCTCTTTTGCCAAAAGAATGTCAAGGGCAAGTCGATTTTGCATCACCATAGCTCTCATGGCAACCATTTCGGTATTTACCATCAAGAACCCTCCAGCAGTATCTGTAGATAAGCGATCTACTACTGTGGATAATTTCCGAATTTTAAATGCATTCAAAGATATTCCCACTGCTGGTATCAATGCTCCAAAAATATCACCTACTATTTCAGAAACTTTCCCTTTTTCTACGTGTAAGTGTCTTCATCATTTTGTGTGTTCCCTTTTCTGCTCTATCTACATGAAACATCTTTGGAAAGACCAGGCCTAAGTAACATGATCCATACCAATGGTCCGGCAACCTGTAATAAGCTCTGTTACCGCAAATGTAATAGATCCCAGGAAATATTGGATCTTTTCCCCCTTTGAATCCCCATCCGCCTAAAATTTTATAATTGTCATGGCAATCACTGGAACCCACGAAATAATTGTCATATCTTGTTCTATTTCTTCTAATGCACAACCTTCCCTGTTGGGGCCAATCCAGAGTCATAGCTGCATTTGTCTTTTTCTTATCATGATTTTCTTCCTCAAACGCCCAAAGAGGTGTTTTTGTCTCTTCTATCACTTTCCTTTGAAATTTCACTCTTCTATCCTCCACCATTTCTAAAAATACCTTTTCTTCATTCTTTAACTCACAGGTAAGGTTGTTTTTAACTATATCATCTAATGTTAGAATTTTATTTTCTATGAAAAATTCACCAAATGTTCTTGCTTCTTTTACCTTGTTTAGTTCAGCAACTATAGGAATCTTTGCAAAAATCTTATCTATATTAGTATAATAATATTCTAATCTTCCTGTCTTGTAAAATAAACTTGCTAAAACACTACATGTTATTCCATACGTCAAAGGAAGGTGATGATAGGTCACACCTTCTGCAACAGACGCAGGTAATTGCATACAAACATAACAATCTCTTACATCCATTGTTTCTACATACTCATATAATAATTTAGTGAAAACATTCTTTGAAAAATCTGTTATTGATTTGTCTCTATGCAATTCTGCACTACTTTCTAATATAGCTGTTTTTTGCACGTTAGCTCCTTTTTCTTTTTCTGTGTTATTAGACATTTCTTCTATAGCTAAGCTAATTGGAATGGTGATCGCTAAAATAACCCAAACGGTCATTAATAATCCTGTACAAAAGAAGCACATCTTACACCACCTGCTTAAGAACTCACATCTACATTTTCTATCTTTAGTATCTTCCATTTTGTTCTATAACCTATTTTATATTATGTACAGGGAAAATGTGTCACCACACCTCAGAAATGACCTCTTAGCCACCCTGCACTCTCACTTTGTCTTCGTTTGGTACTTTCTTTTAATTCTTTTCAGAACTCTTTCTTTGTCAAATCCAGTGTTTCGTCCAATCCGGTAGAAATTTGTTCAAATTTCTTCAAGTTTGTTGCACTTCACCTTCACCCATTAGGTTGTAGCTTTGTTCTGGGTTTCCGTGAGTGTTCTCTTCTTCTTTGATATCAGTCAATGCAATGTATAACCATTCAGGCGATTTATACTTCAGATTTGCTTTCTTTACTCTTTTTGTTTTCTGCAAGTGTTTTCCACCTTGTTTTTCTTGTTCTTTTTGACTTGTTATTTCATTTACTTGTTCTGCACTTTTTCCATCTAGCCTTATGATCTTATAGCTCAATCTTCTAACTTCGTTGGGCCAATTATCTCCTTTTCTTGGCCTTTTCTGTTCACTTTCTTTTTCCTCTCTTTCTGTTCTCCAAGTTCTCTTTCTCGACTCTAGTTTCTGGTTTCCTTCTTCTCCACTTTCTTCTGATTCTGTTTCAGTCCTTTCTTTATTGTCTCTTATCTTAAATTTTATAATTTCATTTCTTTCATCAATTTGTGGTTTCTCTCGTGTTTTCCTTCGATCACCTACTTCTGTCCCTCCTCGAGGTTCTTCCGAATTTGTGTCAACCTCTCTATCTGCATCTAAATTTCCCTGTTCTTTTATTCGCCGATCTGTCCCTATTGCTCCTCGGGAATCTTCCGATTCTTCTATCTTTCTATTTGAAACTCTCCCTTCTTCGTCTATTAATATTATCTCTGAAGGATTTTCACCACAACTTGTACTTGGTTGCTCACTGTTACTGTCTCTTTGCTCAGTTTCTTCTTTTATACTATCAAATCTCCAATTTCTTTTCAGATTTCCCTCACAATCCGAATGCTCTGTATCAGATGCGGAACTGGTGTCTGATATTTCCAGATGTCGACTCAATGCTTGTCTCATTGCTCGTCCCATAATTATTTCGTGGGGACTGAGTCCTGTCTTTCTTTCCGGTATACTTCTGATTGTCATTAAGACTAATGGCAAGGCATCAGGCCATTTGAGTCCTATTGCTTGACACATTTTACCTAGCCTGTTCTTAATTGTTCCATTCACTTGCTCTACTATTCCAGAAGCCTCTGGTCTGTATGCACAGTGCAGTTTCTGTTTAATACTAAGTGCTTCACAAATCAGTTGAATCAATTCGTTTTGGAAATGTGTTCCTCTATCTGTTTCAATCGTTACTGGAAAACCATACCTTGGAATGAATTCTCGCAGCATTAGTTTTGCTACCGTAATTCCATCATTCCTTCTGGTCGGGTATGCTTCCACCCAACAGGAAAACAAACAGACGACTACAAGGACATACCTTAGTCTATTGCTCGGAGGCATTTCTATAAAATCCATTTGCATTCTCGTGAAAGGACCTCCCTCTCGTCCTATTGTTCCTAGACTCACTACTGTCTTTCTTCCTGGATTTAGCTGTTGACAAATAAGACATCTTTGACAAAGACTCTCAGCTATGGCTCTGAATTTTGGATTATACCATGTTTGTCTAAAAAGTCTGATCATTGAGTAAAATTGTAAATTCGTACTTGTAAAGCGCACTGCTGCCCCAGCTATGGGGCGTCCTGGCGCTATACGCATACCGCTGTGGAACCCTTCCTGGCTATTCCCTGTGAAATGTCCACTCCTGGGCACCCCCAAGGTGAAGCCAGGCATCCCGGCGCTGGTGGGGCCGTTGTGGAGATTAAGCAAGCTATTGCCCAGAGTTGCAGAGTGGGACCCATGATTAGAATAGGCACCGAGGCGAGAATTATCAGGTCCGAGGAAATTGAGCCCAAGACCCGCCGAGGCGGGAATTGAACCCTGGTCCCGGGCCAGATCTCTGCATCAGGGTCTGCCGCTCTAACCATTGAGCCACACTCTCCCAATATGAGCTTGTCCATGGTACATCCGTGCCATGTCAGAAATCATGCTATCAGGCATAACTGGTCTTTCATCCCTGTAAACCCAAACATCATTTTCCTCAAGTTTTCTACATCCTGCTTTTATCCAGTTATCTTTTTCCTCATCATCTGCTGCTTCCTGTAATTGTTTCACCTCATCCCATGTCTCAACAGGGTTAGTAAAAAGCAAATGACATGAAATATGCTCTCGTTCTTGGTTTCGGTTCAATGAGACCACATTTTTGGCACAGTACTGTGCTATTTCATCAGCAAACTTATTGCCAACAGTTATGTAGTCTTCCCCATTTTTATGTGCATTGCACTTCACCACTGCAATCTGTTTAGGCAGCTGTATCGCCTCAAGCAACTTTTACACAAAATCACCATTTCTTATCGGTGTTCCTGCAGACGTCAAAAACCCTCTCTGAGACCAGATCTGCCCAAAATCATGAACCACTCCAAAGCCATATTGGCTATCCGTGACAACTGTGATTCGGACATTCTTTCCCAACTTACATGCTTGAATTAGAGCTACCAACTCTGCTACTTGGGCAGAACGTATCCCTTTCAAACAAGATGCTTCCATTACAGCAGCTACTGTGCAAACTGCATATGCTGCACTTAGAACTCCATCATCCGTTCTCAAACATGAGCCATCCACAAACAGAATATAATCTGATTCCTTTAAAGGCTCATCCCGTATGTCGGGTCTCGGCTTTGTACAATATTCGAGTACATTCAGACAATCATGATCAACTTCATCCATTTCAATCACACTCTCTTCATCTGGCAATGATGTTGAAGGATTCACATTCATGCATCTGTCAATGGTCACATTGTCTGCACTCAAAATTACTTTTTCATACCTAGTCAGCCGACTATGTGTCATGTATTGAGTTTTGGTTCTTGTCAAAAGAATTTCCACAGAATGAGGGACATATACTCTCAGTGGATATCCCATCACTATGCCTTCACTCTGCTCCAGACTTACACAAGTAGCAGCAACTGCTTTCAAACATCCAGGCAACGCTTTCGCTACTGGGTCTAAAACAGCTGAAAAATATGCAATGGGTCTTTTCATGTTTCCGTGTCTCTGCACTAGGACTGAAAACGCACACCCATCTCTTTCACTACAATACAACTCAAAATCTTTTTCATAGTCAGGCATTCCCAATGCCGGAGCTTCACACAGTTCCCTTTTTAGTTCTCTGAATGCTTTCATTTCCTCATCATTCATTTCAAAAGGATCTTTAACATCCTTCTTTGTCAATCTCTGTAATGGTTTTGCAATTAATGAAAATCCACTTATCCATTGTCGACAATATCCAACCATTCCTAGGAACATTCTTACCTCTCTTTGTGTCATTGGAGCTCTCATTCCTTGGATTATTTTTATTCTTTCAGTCGTTACCTTTCGCACTCCCTTCTCAATCTTATGTCCTAGATATTGGACCTCTTGTTGACAAAACTGCAATTTTGATGGGGACACCTTATGTCCTCTTTTTGCTAAATGATTCAGCAAAGCAATTGTATCATTAACACATGCTTCCTTTATTTTTGATGCCACCAGTAGGTCATCAACATACTGAACCATCACTGACTTTTCTGGCATTTTTAAATCTTCCAATGATTTCTTTAAAATCTGATTAAAGATCGAGGGGCTTTCTGTATACCCCTGAGGAATTCAGCACCATGCCAAAATACGCTCTCCGAACCTGAACGCAAATAATGGCTGGCTATCTGGATGTAATGGAATAGAGAAAAATGCATGGCACAAATCAATAACTGTGTACCATTCTGCTTCGCGTGGAATCTGATATAGAATTACAGCAGGGTTTGGTACTATTGGGCAACAAGGCACAACAATTTTGTTTACCTTTCTCAAATCCTGTACAATTCTATATGTTCTATTCGTCTTTTTCAGTCCCATTATCGGTGAATTACATGGACTACTCATTATTTCTCTCAGAATCCCCTGCTCAATCATTTTATTTATTACTGGTGTTATTCCTTCAATTATTTCTGGTGTCAATTTATACTGTGGCGTATTTGGGTAACTCGTTCCTTCTTTAACAGAAATTTTAACAGGGTCTACTTCTTTCATTAACCCTATATCTTCTCCCGTAAAGTCCCACACTTCCTGTTTCACTGTTTCTTTCAGTTCAATTGGGATTTTCTCTACATCAAATATTGGAAATAAATCATTCACTTCTGATTCTAACTTTACCATTGTCATTTTATACAATACATCTTCATCTGGGGTCTGAAATGCAATTCCATCTGGAGTACAATAGATGGCGCAGTTCATCTTGCAAAGTAGATCGCGTCCTAATAGGTTCACAGGACTGCAATCACACACCACAAATCGGTGCATTTCACTAAATGGACCAATCTTTACCTCCACTAATTTAGTAAGAGGCGCCTTAATTTGCTGATTCGAAACACCCACTACTTGGATATGTTCACCTGAGAGAGGAAGGTTTGGAATTTCCACTGACCTGACAGTAGAACGGGTAGCTCCAGTGTCCACAAGGAATGTTACATTTGCACCATTCACTTCTCCATCCACAAATGGACCTGCTTGATCTACCTCTAGAGTTGCGCCAAGCACGCACTCTTCCTCCTCTCCTAGGCACCGTCATAAACTTTCATCCGACTCATCACCATCCTGTCGTAACCAGTATTGAGATATGGCAGCTGCGCGCTGCAATTGTGTTACCTGCTCTCCTCTGTAGAATCCTGTTTCTGCACTGTATTTCTGTTGATTAACACTCTTGGGAAGTGGTGGTTGTGGCACTTGACTTTGTTGGGTAACTACCTCACTCTGCACCTGTGGATTTAATGATTGATTTTCCGTATTAAGTTTTGTAGGAAATTTACACTTGTTTCTCCAATGCCCTAACTTTCCGCAGTTGTGGCATGTCCACTTTTTCTTTGCCTCTTCTATGCTCATTTGACCTTTTCCTTTACCTATATTTGGTCTAAATCTAGTCTGTCCTGCCTCATTGACTGGATTACTCAATTGAGCTTCTTGCTTCTCTGCAACTTTCACTTGTGCCCACATTGCTTTCTCTTTCAATTTACGCTGTCTACTCTCAATGTCATCACTACAATATTTAGCATACCTCAAAACCTCGTCTACTGTGCTATTCTGCCAACAAATCATATGCTGTTTAATCATTTCACTTATCTCCGGTTTCAACCCATAAACAAATCTATATACAAAATGACTCATATCCTTCTCATTTAGTGTCTCATAGCCACTATACTGTTTGAAAACTAACAGTAGCCTTTCATAGTATGCATGTACTGATTCTTTACTTTCCTGTGTGGTTCTGTCTATTTTTACCCAATCCGTTTCTTTGGGCGGAATCTTATTTTTCAAAAAGGTAATTACTTGATCATATTTTCTCATCACTTCTGGTCCTGGCGCTCCTGTTTTAGCATCTCTTGGATATTCTACAGTTGGCCAATCAATAGTAATCTTACATTCTGTCCACAAATCAGCTGGCACTACTATATCAAACAATCCATCCAAATCTATCCATAACACCTTCGAAACTTTAACAAATCTCTCCACTTGTCTGTACCATTCTACTGGTTTCTCTCTCAATTTTGGGAAGTCATTTGTAAATGACAGTATATCCTGTCTAGACCATGGGACATGCACATAACTACCTCCTGGAGTTTCTCTCATCGGGTACTCCTTACAATTGATTCCTTGTCTGTCACCGCAAAAGCCAAAGACGCTTTGTCTGTCACTTTCTCATTCCTTTTAGTCCATCTGCTTCTCCATCTATCCACATCACCCCATTTCCTCAGTAAAACAATTAATTCTTTTATTTGGGTTAATCGTCCTGATGTGTTCAAATTTTCTATATCTTTCTCGCAAAAATTTACTCTATATGGTTTCTGCAACGTTCTTACTTTTACAAATTCTACTCCTAGTTCATTTGCTGTTTCTTCTAATTTGTCATGTACATTTCTAGCTCTCCATGTAATGCTTTTACATAAGAACATAATCTCGTCATCCTGATAAGATTTCAGTTTTTCTGTGCCAATTGTCCCTAAGATCAATTCTTCCATGTCTATTTTTAACCTAATTACATCTAATGGTTTTGATTCTGTCTCTTTCGTTTTTAGAGTTTTCATCCATTCATTCAATTCATCTGGAGTCGGACCTACAGGCGTACTATTTAATTCTATCCAATTTTTACTTCTTTCTGGTGTCTCTGTTGCAGACTCAGTTACCATAGGTATTCTCCTAAACTCATTCTCATTTATCGTCAAATTAGTAGGTGGGCTTGGTCTATATGTACTAACCAAATTTCTTGCACCTTCATTGTCTAATTCCATCCCTTCTTTCCTTCTTTTCAAGTGTGAATTCATAGGAATGATTAAAGAATGCTCTTCAATTTTCTGATTCTCAAAAACTGGTATTACTGGACCTATCGTTACTGGTACAGTTACAGCTTCCATATTCATTGTTAATTCTCTTATCTTTTCAGTTAATTCTCTTGTGGTTTTTGCTAATTCAGTTGTATTGTCACTTTCTATCTTCTCATTTTGTGGAGTTTTCAATTGATCTTGTGACCTATTTATCTCATATCCTCGTTCGGGATTTTTATTCCTCCCAGTTTCCATTGGCGGTGCATTAGGTGTCACCACCGCAGAATTCTGTTGGTATGGAGGTGGGTTTCTGTTTAAAATATCTTCCAGCAATTCATCTTCCGTCTCACTACCACCATACCCATACTTTTCAGTAACCACATGTTTCTTTTTCTCTGTACACTTTCTCTTTGCTTCTTCCTCAACTGTAAAAGCTGGAAACAAACCTCCTGTCATATTAGCATATCTCCAACGCTTTATTCTGTCGTCATGATTCACTCCCCACAACCTTCCGGGCACAAAATCATGATTCTTTAATCCTCTGAATCTCTCTCGTTCATACATCTCATCTTCCCATTCACTTAAAGCTTCAAACTGTGTCGGTCTAGGTTTAGGTTCAAGCATCGCCATCTTCTCCCTCAAATTCGAAGTACAGCTACACTAAATGAACCATTCTCAGGAAAAGCCAATGCTCCATCATTTTTAGTATATTTTGTCCAATTTTCTAACCATATGCAGGTATGATATCCGTATTTCAGCATCATATGCGAAGCTGGTGATTTCGGCGGAGGAATTACTTGTCCCTCTCTAGTCACTACCTTTTTGTCTTTCTTAAAAAAGTTCTTAACTTTCGACATCCACGACGTTTTCTCTCTACCATACTCATAATAAGCCATGATTCACAATCTCTTTCCCTTCTCAAAAGTCCGCGATTCAACACTGTTCTCTATGCGTTATTCGGACCTATCCCAGCGCGACTCACACCAACGCTCCAATCCTAAGCTTCTACGTCACTGGTTTATCTGACCAATCCTAGCGCGACTCACACCAACGCTCCAATCAGAGCGGCTTCTGTTTAACTAGCGCACTGTCCAATCCCAGCGCGGCTTTTGTCTACGTCAGTTTCTGCTCCTGACCCCTCCTGTACAAAATTTATCGGCAATTTACTTTTCAACAGTTCTTTGTTAGTTACAACATTAAAAACACATTTCCATTGTCTGATTTCGCTAAACAAAAGTGACAGTTTATTCTAGCTCGCAAGAATACAGTTTCGTTCGATAAGTGTAGCACTTCCCTCTACCTTACCCTTCTTTCAAGCAAGGGGTAAACCCGTTTCTCTGGGGATAAAACACATGTGGAGACTACACTGCTCCTGAGAATTAAGGCCAGAGTTTCACAAGAAAACCGGTTGCTATTTCACTCACACACCTTTTATACGGAAAATGTCCCTATCATAACACAACCTGTGTTATCACCAATATGAACTCAGACAATGCACTATTCCATGTGACTTCTCTTGCCACACGTGTTCCACTTCCTACTTCCCGGAAGCGTTAAAACTTTGACTTACATAGACTCAACATAAAGTGTTAGACATGAAATAATCAATAATCAATAATCAATAATCACCAAACTAATCTATAGTAACCATAACTCTGCTACCAAGAAATCTGATCCAGCGCTATCAATAAAATTTCTTCTCCTATATGCTTTGGACGTCCAGGCGCAAATATCCCTCTTAAACACAACTATATCCATATGACGGTGGGGCCCATAACACCACATATACATTCACTCACTCATATATTCCCTGGATTTCATCCGTTCTTACCTAGGAGAAAACAGTTAATGATTTGCTGGAAGGAGCCGGGATACCTTTTTAAAACGACATAATACTTCTTCAAGCTTTAAGGTATTCCGCTCATTGGTCGATGGACCAACTAGTAGGAATCAGTTGATGGTGATTAAGACCAGCTCAATCACTATAAACCTTTAAACATTTACATTTATCATTGAGCTAAAGAACCACTGACTCATTGTTTAAAGATAATAAAGTTTATATAATTTTTAGAAGCATGAATAAGTTTCAGATTTATTATTCAGATTATTACATTTAGCATCATTATAAGAATAAATTGAAATTGCAATGCATACCTATTAGATGGAAAAAATAGAGTTCGTCACAGCAAGAACTCCCGAAAGATCTATCTATCTGTCCTGGAAAACAGGCCTTCTCGTTCCTTTCCCCTTTAGTATCTTAAGAATAAAAGTCTAATAGTTTTAAATGGAAAAATCTATTAAAGCAAAAAGGTTCTCCAATAGCAGCGTCTCATGCTCAATCAAAAATATAAAATAGCAGCAGCAGCCGCAGCACCAGTTCATAAAAATGGCAGCGTCAAAACAGCATCAGCTAACCAAAGGGAATAGCAGCAGCAGCCCCTCCCTAAGAGTAGGTCTTCTTATACCCTAATACTAGCTTACTAAGTGAAAATGTTACATCTTTGTGGGCGAGATTCTCTCTAATTGGTCACTTTGGGTCAGTATACATCTCATTATGAATATCCTTGTTCCAACCAGTTCTTTGTGGAAAGTTCATACTTCTGTCGTTTCTCACGGGTTCATGACATTACCCATCCGTTCATAGGTTTCAAACTGTATCCTTTTCTGATACTTTTAAGTTGAACAGTTCATTGTCCATTCACTTATTCACTGCGACTTCTCACGCTTTTCGCTGTCCTTCTTTGGCACACGTTTATATGATAAGGTCATCACAGCCTTGACCACGCTTCCATCCTAGGCTTTGGAACGATCACATGATCCCTCTTGTTCACGGCCTTTCTCTCTTTCGTAACCCCTCTCGCGCCTGCGTACTCTAATTCATGGCAGCCATTTTTACATCGCGGCACAACAGGCCTAAGCGCACTATTATAAAGATAAACAGAACATAGTTAAGAATAAAGAATATAAACCTTTTCGTTTCCCTCCCATCATTCTACGTACCCCAATTAGGTATTACCTAGCAAAAGCGACATATAAAGCCATCCCTTACTTACCAACGCTTCTTTTTGCCACTACACAGTTTATTTCCAAGCACAAATCATGCATTTATTATTCTAATTAGTATGCGATTATTAAACTTATATTATCCACGTTAACAATTGTAAGTAAATTAGTTTGCACATACATAGCGTGTTACCCATAACCCTTTACATGTAACATACATGGTTGGTTATTTACTAAGACGAACTTGTGTGTTAATTATTTAATGTAAATATTAGGAGGTTAAAAAATTTTCGTTTACCCTGCTCCATCACCATCTAACTGTTGATCCAAAGTGACTGCAAAATAAATAGCTTGTATCTCTTTTATTAATTTTTTATTAAAGTTTATCATTTCTCACATATAGTCAACACATTTCATGGACTTAGTACAATAGCATTAACTTGTATTATCCACCTTTTAAAAAATTATGCAGCTAGTATGGCGTTCTACATATTCTCAGCCATTCCACTTCCCCACCCTAATTATTTTGTACTTCTTCCACCCTTACAGCATCCGTTTAATGTTCCTCCTCTATAATGTGGTCTAATCCGGTATAATACTCATGATAACGTATTTGAAGGGTCTATTAACAATCTTATCATTTCCACCTATTCTGCAATATCAAAACAGTTTTTTGGCCCCATACTCCTTAACCTGCTTAGTAAAACCTTATTTGTGTGTCCTGTGGTAAATTATATAATTTATACACTCTCGAGGTTTGGGCCAACCATGCCTCACTGAATTGCCAAGTTAATTGAGAAACGTTGAGTGTAATTTTACCAAGAATTCATAAGCAAATGATGAAACATAATAACTAATTGAAACCATTATGAGGCTGCCAAGGAACCTCTGTTAAAATATTTGAGGAATAAATACTTTGGCCATCGCCTTGGAAACGCTACATGATGAATGTTAATAACAAAAACTGAAAAGTACAGTATGATGTAATTTCTGATAATGCTTGGAAAATAATTAAGGATAATAATTTTTTTTTAAAGGAAAATGGTAAAGCCTTTCAACTTCATACGCTGAATGATTTTGCAACAAGTGCTATATTGTGCAATGGAACAAGATTACATTGAATCCAACTCGTATTTCATCCTCTGCTTATGAATTCTTGGGTAAAACACTCAACGTTTCTCAATTAATCTACAATATTATCTGCTGCTTTTTCACCAGCTCTGGTAGCTTTAATAAACTGTTCCTCTGACAGTTCCTACTCCAATATGTCTTTTTTTCAAGCTTCTTGTTTCAGACTCTGCTCCATATTCCAGTGCATTGCAATGGGATGTTCTGCCGACACTGCTCCCAATGAGACACGGTTTCTCTTCATCTATTTATCTCTTTCGCTGGGTAAACGCTTACCAGGCTATTTTTTACTGTTTTTACAGTTAATAATGAAATTATGTATTTTTTACCTTTTCGCAAGACTTTTTCTATTTTCTAGCGGTTATTTGGTCCGGACATGAGTCAACCCAACGTTGTTTGACATGTGCTACCTCTATCTGCCTGCCTTTTTTTAAGGTCTTGTATGCATTTGTGATTAATTTTGGCTCCCCATTGAAATGGAGTAAAGTTTCCAAATATGTGTTGTGTCCGGGGCTTCTAGTAAGGGTTATCCATATGTCTCTTGGCATACGATGTTGTGTCCGAGCATGTTGTATAAAGTGTCCCCTTCCCACTCCGTGGATCTTTACCTCCAAAAGTGATTCAATTATTATTTAGTATTCAGGTTTCCATGGTTTCGCACATGGCCCATCCCCCACCCCGACACCATTGGCCTACTGTCATCATAGTTATTGCTTGCGTCTCTAGAGAAAATGGCGGGTCTTTATAAACACTTTCTCCAAGACTGTATCTACTCTGTGCATCACATGTGGATATACTTCTGGGATACTATTTCCCATCTTTTGGGCTTCTTGTAAAGTAACCCGGCAGATATATATGGGTATTTAACAAACTATTTTATTTTAAGTGCCCCTAAGAATCCACACTCCTCCTCCTTTCCCCTGCCCCTTAAACCCCACTCATGCCCAGCTTTGCAAATATTGTATTTTAACATGATATGCCAGCGTGATTGTTGGAAAATCTGAAACCCCCCCGCCCAATCATAGTAGCCAAGCTACGCCCCTGATAATCCCTTTCAGTAAAGCCCTCGGCACATCAGACCAGCTGACTGTGTGCTGTGACTACGCTGTGACGTAGTAAAGAAACAAGCCTTGCAACCCCTACCACCTTGTTCCATGGGTAGCTTCAGTATGTCCAGCAACAGCAGTTGCACCATTAACAGCAGGGCTAAGAGACGGCTACTGTGACTGGAGGAACCACAGCAGGATTCACAGCAGGACTCACAGCAGGATTCACAGCAGGACTCCGTAGGTTGCAGCAGAACCTTTAAGATATGCGGCTGTCCGAGGCCCCCGCAGGGGGCCACTAAAGAGGGCAGCCCTCTAGTACCAGCTGGGCACCCCACACCCCCGTAGGGGCAGGGACTCAGGGAGGAGTCCCCCAAGCCTTGTCGCAGCGCGATAGGCGAGCATCACGTCCGGGGCGCGAGGACAGGGGGAGGGGTATATAGGCCTCCCCCCCCACCTTGTCGTCCTCTTTCGCGCGCCCGGACACGCCGTCTTGTGGTTGCCCCCTCTGTCGCCGTCGCGGTCGTTCGCAGGAGCTGCTTACTGTGGCGGTGAGTGTTGATCCGCCCCACCTCCCCCACCCGTCCCCTCCATTGAGGCGGGGATGCGTGACCAGCCCTGGCTGGGCGGAGGTCCGCTCTTGGAGGGGGGATCAGTCAGCTCCGAGGGGGCTCCGATAGCGGCACCCTTCCCTGGCCGGAGGCCAGCACTGTGCCGGCCGGTGGGGGCGAGGGGGCACGGAGCGGGAGACATACCGAATGCTTCCCGGCTTGGGCGTGCCTGCCCGATTTGGGCTCAGGGGGGGTCTGGCTGAAGATGCCTGCTTGCTGCCCATGGGGTGGCCTACGGGAGGGGGGCTGCTCTCGCTCCCGTGGCGGCAAGGTCACCTTTGACTGGCAGAATCTTTCGCAAATGTAAGGGGAGAGAGCAGGCGATGCACCTGGGGCAGCCCCTTTGCCGGTGCCCGCTCCCTGCCCGTATGGGCCCTCCTCCCCCGGTCTAGAAGAGAGCGTTTCCATCCCCACCTGGCACCCCCCCCACGCCCCACTCCTCCAAAAAATAAACGGCACTGTTAATCCATAGCGCACCTTTCCACACGCGAGTGCCGCGTGTGATCTTGGCCATGTAAACGGCTCTCCGGTGCTGCAGGGATCAAAATCGTTACCCCTAGGAGGTCCGCATCAGAGCGCCGGCCTGCTGGGGCAATAGACACAACGGCAAGCACTCCGTGTTGTGTTCGAGGGGCTCGTGCGGGGTGGTTATAGCCTAGAGGGGGTGTCCTACTTAACGGAGATGCCTAAGGCGGAGCATGGCCCACGTGGGCCGGTCACAATGGCGGGTCGCATGTCCGGAGTGATTCTCAACGGAGGGTGAGAATCACTGGGGCAGACTTTCGGGTACTGCTGGGGGTTCCGCCCGCTGTGCCGGTAGCACAGTGCCTTCCCGGTTTCGGGTCAGGGGCTGGCGCTTCCAGAACGGGTGGGGAACATCCGGGTGCCCCCCGGGGGTCTATGTAAGCGGCCAGCTCGGGCGATGCGGGATGCCATCGGCTGGCGACATGTTTTGGAGGCCTCGCCCGGTCGCGGCCGGGGCTTCTGGGGTCAGCATGACGGCGCAGGCGGGGCTGCCGGGCAGGGTGCTGCAGCAGGCTGGGAAGTGCACCGGGGTCAGCGAGACCGTGAGCCCGTTCCGAGCAGGGGCTCGGCCCCCGCCCGCCAGTTGGGTGTCAGGGTTGGGGGTGGTCCCGTCACAGCTCCCTGGGCGGGGTGCCCAGCAGGGCTGGGGTGCACAGGGCGGCTGGGTTGCATGGTAGGGAGGGTGGACTAAGTGCGGGAGCCCCAGTCTCTCCACTGGCATTGGTCCGGGCCCTGTCGGGTATTCCTATCGGGCATCTTCCCTGGCTGATGTATTATTGCCAAGTGCGGGCGGGATCGGTGTAGCTCGCTGTGGGGGCGAGAGGGCGGTGAGCAAAGCGGGTCCCCCTCTCCCTCCCGCGGTCCTACCCTCCGGCGGTGTCCATCCGAGGGTCACGGTTCCCAGGGTCCCAAGGGGCGGGGGGCAGTGAGCACCGCGGCGCATTGGCAGTTGCGGTCGGGGCAGTCCAAGAATTGTTGCGCACGGTTCCGACCACGGCCCCAGTGGCGCTCGCTTCCCCCCCCTACGCGCTTGGTGGAGTTCATGCGGCCCCAGTCGTCCCCTTCTCTCAGCGACCTCTGGGGCTAGATAGCATGGGTGCAAATAATTGGCTTCGTCGCTGGTATTGGGAAGAGTTTTGCTGCACAGCTGGCAATCGCAGCGTGAACAATAAGGTCAGCGCGGGAGCATTGGGTATATGGCAGCGCATTTGCGGAGGTGTTGTTCGGTGGGATCCATGCCCAGGCATGTGACCACTGGCGGGGTGAGTGCGGGAAGCTGGTCATTACAGTGTTGACTGAGCTAGCGCAGTGCGGTCGCACCCGTGTCTGCACCCCCCTTGTTGGGTCCGAGCGCGGAGGCATGTTTTGTTGATTTTGAGGCCCAAGAGACCGTCTGAGTTCTGGGGCGGCAGCGGGGCAGTCGTGGCGCGGAGGGCCAGACACCCTGTTTGTGGAGCTTGCAGATGGCACAGTGACGGCAGGGAACAGGCATGGCCTCAGGTGTTTGTTTTGTGCGGTTGCGGGGGCGTTCTGGTTGCACTGTCATTGATCCACGGCCGCCGCCGCGTTCTGGGTCTGTCGTTTGTGACACTGTGCCGTGGTGCTGGAAGCTGTGTGAGGAAAGTGCAGGGAAGCACCTTTTAAAAGAACTTAGAATGATGACTGTATTTTATGTTCTTTTCTTTTAAATGGGCGTTTAATTCTTTTCCTGAGCCAGAAATAGCAGCAAAAGAGAGAGGCCGGGGGTTAGATTCACATCACAGGCAACTCGACCTTTGCTTCCACAGTCAAAAAGAGACTGTGAGCAGCTTTTAGGAAAGAGTCTCTTCTCTTCACACGTGTCGGATTCTATTCATTCATTGACATTCAAAATGCAGAGAAATTTGCAAATGTGTATTCCGTTTGTGCAGATGCTTCTACTTAAGTGCAACCAACTGCTTAAAAATGTTGAAGTGTTGGCTCACAAAAGAATTTAGAAGTCATGAAAACGAAGATTGTTCATGCTGTCTAACGCACGCTCTCCAATTTTCTGCTAACGGATTTGGTGTTGATTAGTCTGCAAAGCAGTTGGCATTGTGGTAATTTTAATCATTCATACACTGTAGGGTGAACGATTTATAAATAGCAAATCGCTGCGGCGTTTGGCAGACTTTGAGATTTTCTGCCTGAGAACCGTATGTGGGAATTTCAGGATGGCCTAAGCGAGTCACTGGCCTCCTGTGGCTGGGGGCTGGGAAAGCGACGTTTGCATTGTAGAAATGTCAATCATTGTCTTGGTGTCGCAGCGGGGGACTGGAGCCGGTTTCAGGTGTAATGGTTGTCTGTTTGGGCACCACATGCTTCGTGAGAGCGCAGGGTTTTGGGCGTTCACAGGGCCTTCGTTAGCTAAGGTTTTGTTAATCTCAGCGAACTGGTCATCTAGCATAGAACCGTATTGCCATTCGTAACTGCTTTGGACAAGGCAGGAAACATTTCCAAACAAGGAACGCGACATATTTAAGCTATTTTGACGTATGTGTCATTGTATTTGAGGTATATAGATCGAGGTAATTTCTACTTTCTACATAATGTCCGTGTGTTGCGGTCCATTTGCAGGGGCTCCACGGGGGAACGTGTTGGAGCCAAAGCGTGTATAGGTCTGTGGCGGAGGCCACCCTGTTGTGGGGATTCTATGCCTGAGGCGATCAAGCCGCTAAGTCCTCCTCGCACGCTGAGTGTCAAGGTGTGCGGGCTGTGTTTCAGGGTGGCCAGGGCGTTCTGCTTGTTTGTTTTCCCCGCTCCATTTATGTCTTTACTTTTAAACTAATTGGTAATGGATGTCCAGCGCTGAAAGGGGAGACGGTTGTGCCCAGTAGACACACCTGTACAGCGTCAAACCGCCGTAGGAATGGAAGCTGAGCGCATTATGTCGCTGGTCGCCCTGCCGGGCGCAGCGGAGAGTTTACCAATCGAATTGGCTTGAACTGTGCTCCAGGGTCGCGCATGTCGTGGTACACACTCTTTTGACGGGCAGCACCACTTGACAGCATCTCTCCCTGAAAGGTGTGGGGCAGGGGTTTGCAGACCCCAGGTTCTCGAGTGGCAGCTCGGGGCGCTTCACGCGGGTCATTTGGACGCCCACCATGGCATTGTGAGGCAGGGGACTCTGGGGAGACGGGTGAGATGGCTCAGGTGGTCATTGGCCCAGCTGCAGAGGGGTGAGAGCAGGCAGCAGATCAGAGCTGTGTGCAGGCAGTGGCCAGCAGACATGCCTCTTGGTGGCAGGCCAATAGTTGTCTTTGCCGTGAAGCACTACTGGTACCGGAAATGGTGGTATCTAGTCCCACACTACCAACAGAGTAATGGGATGATGTACTGCTGGGCACTGTAGGACACAGTGTCCAATACATGCAAATGTAGTTGTACACATGGGCACACACTCATACTTGCAGAGGTGTCCAGGAGGCCAACAATTTTGTCATGTTCGAGGGGAAAGGCCCTCTAACGTTTTTTGGACATATACGGTTAACATTGTGACTGGTATTCAGGGATGAGCCTGTTCGCCAGCACTCCTGCTTTTGCAGGTGAGGAAGTTGATATCCTCACCGGTTAACTTTTCTGCCCAAGATTATGTGGGGGCCGGATTTAGAACCGGTGCCCTCTGGTGAGGACGATGGGAGCTGGCCGCTTCTCTGCTGTCGGCGAGCTGTGAAGTTTCGGCGCTCACATGCTCAGTCGAGATGTCTTGTTTGATCATGGTGGGGCCAGCCCAAGGGAGGATTTTGCATGGAGTGGGAGTTGACAGTGGTGGTTCGTATGCACTGTTTGTTTTTGGATGTCACATTTCAGCTGTCCTGTGTGCCACTTTGTGGCTGCTCGTGGGCCGGCCAGGGAGCGTCCACTCTGGAGACCCTGTTCCCTCCCTCCCAAGAAACTCGAACACCCTCCACCGGAAGCAGAGCAGCCTCTTATCTGCTATGACGTGTGCGCATTAGTACAACACAAAATGCTTATACTTGTACAAACACGTTAATCTTTGTGGCACTCGAACGAGGTCAGACCTTCCACAGTCCTGGTATTTTCGAGTACAGATCATTGTAAACCTGGCACATTCACCAAAGTGCTGCAATTGTGCTAGGATCACTACTACCAGAATTTGGCGGGGGCGGATAAGGGTGGGATTTCATGGGCCCGCCCATGATCAGCATCAGCGTGCTTGCTCCTCAAACCGGGTTAGCAAGATGTTTGTCCCTGATGGAAGCATTGTTAACTGTGCCCACTGCACTATCCCTCTCCCAGTTTGCGAGCAGGGGCTTAATTTAAAAAGCAGTAAGCTGCACAAGAGTAATTCATACTCGGGTGTCTAGTCTGCTCTTCTATGTATGTACACCAACAAGGTTGCAATCAACAAGCATTTCATCCTTCTGAGGTCGATAAAACAAGTACCATGGAGCTGAGTAACAAACATGTTATGCAGCGCCAAGATACCATGGGGTGAACGTGTTACCAAGTACAGTCAGAAGCGGAAATTGTTAATGAATCTGGTGAATACAGTGGGATCACTCAGCAGGGTAGTAAGCGAGAGCCCAGAACAATTTCCATGGGGCGGAAGGGTGGCACAGGCAGCAAAGTTGACAGCCAAATTGACAACGTTTCATTAGTCTGGCGGGCTGCTCTGAGCAGAGCATTTGCAGGCGTAAGTAACAGTTTCCGCTACCAGTTCAAAGGTGCATCTTTCACTAAGTTACTCAGATCACTGGGACAGGAAGTAAGGTGGGCTGGATATCTCTTGCTTCTACCTGCATTGGCACATCTTGTCAGGAGTGATTGTCAAAGGTATTGCACTTCAGCCAGGTATTGTTAGCACCCATCTACACCAAGCCGACTGTTAAGGTCACCCTGGGCCCCATTTACACAGCCCAGTATTAGGCCCTTGTGGGTCAGTGCCATGAATTACTAAAGTGAACTGAACAGGAGGCGTGACCGTGGGTTACGCTAGCAGAAGTTTGGGGAAGAACTAAACTCCACCCATGGTCATGGTGTAGTCTTAAGTAAGTTGGAGTTGTCACTCTTATTTGACCAGGGGTTCGACGCTACACGAGGGCATCGCTGCGCTGCGGCCAGAGCACTGTCTTTGTGTTTCCCAGGGGGGCAGGTAGTGAAGGCAAGGCTCTTCCCTAACCTGGCACCAGAACACAAGGTAGTCAGGGCCAACTTGTCGGTTGGGTGACTTGGGTAGGCACCGTGTAGTTGTCACTCCACGAAGGGGTGAGTTGTCTCCAATAGTGGGCACAATACATATAGGTGTGTCTGTTTGTGGCATCTCCTAGCGGACCCACTGAAGGTGTACTGCAGCTAAACAGGGAACTGGGAAGCTTGGTTTCCATCACTGTGGCAGGTTTAAAGCATCCAGGGTCGGAGAGGCACAGTAGGTACTGTGCATCTGTGATCCGATGGCAGTTAGGCAAGCGGGGTGCGCTGCGTAAGTTGTAATTGCACGAAAGGGTGAGGTGTCTCCAGTAGTGGGCGCAAGACATACATTGTTTCAAACCAGCTTCGATACTATTAAGGTGTTCACCAGGGTAGCAAGCAAAGGGGTTTGTGCATACGTCTGGGCAACGGGGCGAAACAAGTGCACCCCAGAACCAAGGGCAGTTGACTGTGATCCTGCAGTTAGGCGCAAACGCCCGCCCGGTCAGTAATAGATGCCACGCTGGGTGGTGACGCTGTCAGCCAACAGTGGGCTGCTGTCCCAAGTAATGGGGACACAAGGTGTCAAGCACAAAAGGCTACTATGTAAAAGAACATTTGGCATGTCCAGTGATCAACAAAAAGCTCAATTTAACTGAGCTGGTAATTTTCCACCGCTGGGGTTGCCCTGGGGTGGCCAGTGTGAACGCCCCTGCCCCCCTATTCGGGGGCTCTCGCAGGGAGGGTTCTAGCCTGTTGACTTTTCCTGCAGTTCAGGTCAAATGCCCTACCCGGTTAGCTATATTAGTCTCACTGGGCGGGGGTGGTGTCAGCTAACACATTGTGCTGCGTCCCCAAGAAAGGGGGGAACAAGGTGCCAAGCACAAAAGGCAAGGCGAGCAGTGTGAACCCCCCCCCCCTATTCGGGAATATGCTGGGATGAAGGGCAAAGTAGGACTTAGCCAATCCTTAAAGTTAGGCACCATATGGCAGCCAGTGCGCACTGCATTAATCAGACGGATTCTCTAGCTGGTATCCCTAGGGGGGTTCACCACGAAGGGAGCTGAGCTGGCGAAATTCCCATAAGAAATAAGGGATGCACGGCAAGGGCAGGAGGGCACCCTGGCTCACACACGTCTAGTTATGGACATCCCTGTGCGTCATGAGTTAGAAAGCAAATGGACGGTGCAAAGGTTAAAGTATAATCCTTCTCCGCCCGAATGGCCAAAAGTAGGCAGGTGGGTGTGGGAGCGGTCTCCCAACAAGCGGGCAGCTGTCCCTTTAGTGGGGACACAGGTGCGCTAGACACACCGTCCTAGTAGGACGGCAGCTAGGTGAGCTCAGCAAATTCATGGGGCAATGTGAGCCAGGGAATCTGATCTGCCCCGCCCAGAGTTGGCACGGGGCTGAGTTATGTATGTGAAGTAGTGGAACTTTCCCACAGGAGGGTGGATAGTTCTTGGCACAAATTCACAGGGCAGAAGGGCCTTTGTGTTGCATTAGACACTAGCTGATCCAGGCTATCGGCAAGGGCTATTGTGATATAGATGGGGTTCATCTATCACCAGTGGGAGGGATCTCTTCCCTAGCTTTGCAGGAGGCCTGGAAATGAGAGGTTGCAGGTGAGAAAGGAGCTTTTGGTGGGGGGCTCTGGTGGGTGCCAGAGCCAAATCCTAGGAGCCTCATGGGAGGTTCCTAGAAAACCGTGTCGGCGCCCCGTTAGTCCTTCGGGCGGTTGTGGGCCTGAACAACCGGGGGGTTTGCTATGCTACGCTCCGCCCTGAAAGGGGCGTGAGTAATTAGGAACCATGTGTCACGTGATCCGGGAAGAGGATCACCAGAAGTGGCAGCACAGATGGGGTTCGCCCCAGTGCTGCTCGGCTCATCAGGCGGGCAGGCGGCCCAGATGGTTGCCTGCCCTTGGATCGCCCGTAAGATAACCCACCATATTACATAACGGTGTATGTAATAAACCTGCAGCAATTTTTACCCAAACAAGAAATGTGTTGTGTGTTTATTTATGAGCATGCATGTTACGTTGGAGGGGTGGGGTAGGTTGCCAATGCTGGTACTATGAACAAGCATCTTGATCACTGACTGTACTGAGCTAAAGCTAATATGAAAGAGAATGACAGTAAGTGTACTGACGGGGAATGACAATGACAACCATTTACCAGCTCACCCACCCATACATTTAGCTGACTGGATTAAGCACATGCTGCAGAGGTCTGCGTGTAACCTGCATGCCACTGATGTTTGGGGGTCACACACTCTTTGAAAGATGGACGGCATGTCCTGTGAGGCAAGGGTTCTTGTTTCATTGCTGCAATGGTGTATGGTTTTCTCGATGAAAAGAAGCTTGCATTGCTGCCGCGGAGTGTTTATGCTTTCTATTAGAGATGGAAGCGCGCGCTGTTTCTACCCCAAGCTGCCACTGTTCTGAGCAGTAACACATCCCATTCTGCTGCTGCTGAGAGGCGCAGTGGTATGATCAGAGTTCCACAGACCTTCAAGTGTATCCAAGCCTCCTCCATAACTACAATGTGAAAAACAAAACTACAGGTTCCAGAATGCAACTCTGTGTTAGCAACAAATCCGTATTTGGAAAAAGTTGTCAAATATGACACGGGGCCTTTTGGCTGCAATGGGGATTACCTTGATTTTACATATGAAACAGCCAGCCACAGTTTTTACAATGGATTGACTACCTTGAAACTTTAAAACAGTAACAATGTTTTAGTATATGATTTTCTGCATTTCTTCAAGCTAAGGAGTTCAGAGTAGAAGTGCAGAGGGTAAAGTGCGCATGCTCGCTTAAACATGTTTATGGGCAAACATTTGCACTTATCAGAAATAATGTGGCTCGCCTACAAGACGGCGTCCCCAGCACAAGTGTAATCCCCCAGTGGTTTGGTGTTAGGATAAGACCCCACCCCGCAGCGTCGCCCTCCTTTGATAATATCTGCAGCAGAAGCAGAATCGGAAGCCTCAAGTGACATCATCCTCTCTGTTGGTGCCCATGTTCTACATTACACTCAGACTTTGCTGTGATGTAACACACCTCACCTGCTGACTTTCGGAACGCTCTTAGGAATGGATTGGCCTTTTTAAACAAAAATCATATGGGGACATTGATCCCATCAGTTCCCGCTAACTTTGGCCTCTGCCTACAAGTGTTACTCTTGTCAGGGAGTGTGTTATTCCTAAGTATCATAGCCTGATTCACAAAGCATTTTTTGTGAGTAGTTGTGTTTTAGTCCAGGCTTAGGTGTGACTTAGGGCCTTGTTTAGAGTTCGGCGGACAAGTTACTAGGTCATAAATGTGACGGATATCCGGTCCACCATATTACAAGTGCATTATATCCAACATACATGCCAACCTTGTAGAAGAGAAAAGTGGCAGATTAAAAAAAATAATCAAGAGAATGTATTTCTCCCATTGACTTATATTGAAGCCTGAATTGGGTCTGTTGTCATGTATGGGACTTGTAAGTGTGTTGCTGCAGGATCAGATATCAGAAATGCAAACATACAGTTTTTTTTTCCTTGTCTATCAGGAGCACGGAGAAAGCGCTATGGCAAGCAGAGAGAGCGTGAAAAAAATAATGTGCACTGTCCTGTAGGAGCAGGATCCTGGCAGTGCATACTACGAATCACACAAGACCAGTCCCTGTCGGCTGAAGCCGGCAGAGGAATCAGGTTTTTGCATGCAGGAATCGGGAGGCAGGAGGTTAGCCTTGAAATCTGTAGTCTCCCACCTGAATTGGGACAGTTGGCATGTATGATCCAATGGCACTTGTAATAAGAGAGATGGGATATCCGTCACGTATGTTACCGAGTAACCCGTCCACCAAACTCTAAATCAGGGCCTTAATCTTGAATTTATTAGGAGCAAGATATGCTCAGTCATAAAAAGTGTTGTAAATCCCAAAACATTTTGTGAAACGCTGAATTGGGTCTCTTAAATCGCAAGTATTTAGAAATGCATATTACCAATGCATATATTTTAATTCTAGCTCCAGAGCTCCACCTGTTGGACTCTTTCAACCTTCAAGTTAGCTGCAATGAATTCTACCAAATAGAAATTGTGCTGTAACAGCTCCATCACTACAGTAAGGTGACTAGAATTTGAAAACCCAAAACCTGACCATTTCACAAACGTAAAGTAGGACCACAATTTAACATGACCAATGGGCACAGAATGACTTAAAAAAAAGAGTGCTCACCAACATAGAAAATACAGACAACTGGGCACTAAGGGAAATACATTAAATGCAACTTTTACAAAAAGCATCATCAATGTTAATTAAATTGATTTCTGAACAGTCTACTAAACATACATTGAATTACATAAAAGCTTGCCTCCCTCAGTGTTCAGTGGGCCCTCTCCTAAAACCAGGACAGTCACAGCAAATCCACAACACCTGCTCCCCTTACACAACATTCATAGAGGACTTCTCTCTTAAACTCCCACTGTGCACAGCACATACTCAAATAACACTAACCACAGTTGGCTGTCCATTCAGATAGCGTATTGTGCAGTGGATCACTCCACTCACTTGCTTCACACTCGAGACAACTTCTGGGCAATATGAAAAGGTGTCTTTAGACATTAATACAGAGGCGTTTTGAGGCATGGGCAAAGTTGACAATTGCCCAGGCCCCCCACCTTCCCCGGGGCCATCGGGAAAGTGATTTTTCTCTCTCTTTCTCACCTCTATTTCTCTACTTCAGCCTACCTCTGACTGTCTCTCTTTACTGAGTGGTATTTTAAGTAGGGTTGGACCTAGGCAGGACATATTTCACTATGATTCCTTTTCTGAAAGCTTAACATAAAATTCACTATTGGATGGCTTCTTGCAGCCTTGAAATAGCAGAAAATGGGTAATGAAATTTGTTTGAAACTGGGGGCCCCAAAAGGCATCTTGCCGAGGGTCCCCTAAATACTTAAGATGTCCCTGCATTAACATTTACAAGAAATGTCACTCATCATACACTTCTACAAGCAGGTCCCAGTTCTCACATGAACTCTACCACAACATACAGCAGAGCTATAGGGAGCTAGCTATAGGGAGCTCAGAAGCAACACCTTCCTGAAACTCGGAAATGGGCAATTTATATCTTGGCTGTCAAGACTCAAGGCTTACTGTGTGTTAGATCTGGCATCCTTGGCGTTGTTTCCCCTGTCTTTTTGCCTCTACCTCCTGTATTTTTGACTGTATGATGGACTTCGTTTTTTCTGGTTTGAGTGTACTCTGGTCACTTTACCACTGCTGATCAGTGCTAAAGGGCAAGTGCTCCCTATGTAAAATGTGATTATGATTGGTTATCCATGATTGGCCTATTTGATTTACTGGTAAGTCCCTAGTAAAGTGCACTGTGTGTGCCCAGGGCCTGTAAATCAAATGCTACTAGTGGGCCTGCAGTACTGTTTGTGCCACCCACATGAGTAGCCCTGTAAACATGTCAGTGTCTGTGAGTGCAGTTTTAAACTGCCATGAGTACCTGGCAAGTGCAGCCACTTGTCATGCCCAAGCCTTCCTTTTTTTAACTATTGCTAGGATTATCTCTCCATAGGTTATCATTGGAGCTGCCTTGTAACATCTTACTAGTGTAACTTTCAATTGGGAAAAGATAGAGATTTGGAGTTTGGGATTCCTGAGCTCCGAATTTAAAAACACATATTTTAGTGAAGGTGGTTTTTAAATTGTATGTTTGAAAATGCCATTTTTTGATAGTGGGCATTTTCTTGCTTTACCATCCTATGTCTCTGCCTGCCTGGGGAATCCACATCTGGTTTAGACTGACAGTTGGGCTGTTTGTGCATCCACTCTAGACATGCTGAAGTGTACCCTGCATACCCTGATTGCCAATCAAAAGGCTGATGGGCCTTCTTGAGCTAGAGTGGTGGGAGGAGTTGTCACTAACATCTGAATAGGATTGTGCCTGTCCTCTCACAATGCTGTCTCCGCCCCCCTGTACTGTGTCTGGAGCCAGGACAGGGCAAGGCAGGACCTGTGCACTACAAAGACTATCCTTTGAAGTATGCCTAGTATGCCTACTTCAAAGGCCAAAAGGGGTATAAGTATTGGACCTGTAACCCCAGGCTTTTAGAACACTTCTGGATTAAGAGGAGAGCCTGATAAGAGGAAGAGCTAGAGAGCTGTCAGGAGGATTGCTGCCCCTTTACTGTGTTTGCTTTGCTAGGTTGGCCTGCAGTTGCTGCTTCTGTCTTGGAGAGGAAAAGGACTGGACTTTGCTTTGGTATACTACTTGAGAATATTCTCCAAGAGCTTGTGTGTGCTTGCCTCCTGTTAAGAAGTCTCAGGGCCATCAAAGACTTCATCTGCAGCCCCCTGGACTCCTCTGCTGGGAGTCCTGACCTGCCAAGTGGCGACAACTCCAGTTCTGGGCCCTTAGAGATGGTTTATCTGCTTTAAAGAATCAAAATACACACATCACCCTTCCAGCACTGTTTTTCCCGCTGCAAGCTTGCCGTGCGGTTGAAAAACCAACGCATCGCAGCGGTGTAGCTGAAAAATCGACGTAGCGCCTGTTCATGGCCAGACGCAGTCTGAGTCCAGAGCACCATGTAGCTGACGTCTGAGACCCCCGCTCCCAATCCAACGCAGACCCTGGTGTGCGGCTGAAGGAATCAACGCATCACTGGTCTGCGGCTGGACGGATAAACGAAGCGACTGCTTCGCCGCCGCCACATCGACCCCAGCGCGTCCCAATTTCCACGCATCGCACCTGAGCCCCGCAGAAAGGACTCGCTTTCAGATTTGGATGCATCGCTTCTCCTCGCAGTGAGAATTTGACGCAACAATTCTCCTGAGTGCAGCAGAACTGATGCCTCCATTACCCTAGGACTCCCTAATCGACGCATCACTGTGTTTTCTGATGCTTCTCTCCTTTGTGTCTGTTTTTTGTCTTGGATTTTGACGCACCAAAGGTACTTTGTGCTACAATCGACACATCAATAGAGTTCTATGGACAGAATTGTTTAAACCCTTCAAAAGTGATATCTTGAGGTCTGTATGGTGTATTTTTGTTGTTTTGGTCTTGTTTGGTTTAGATAAAGATTGGTCATTTTTCTAAACTGGTGTGGTTTCCATTTGTAGTGTTTTCACTGTGTTACTGTGTGTGTTATGTACAAATGCTTTACACATTGCCTCTGAGATAAGCCTGACTGCTCGTGCCAAGCTACCAAGGGGGTGAGCCGGGGTTATCTTCAGTGTGTAACTCCCTTACCCTGACTAGAAGGAATGGTCCCTACTTGGACAGAGTGCATACCACTGCCAACTAGAAACACCCATTTCTAACACTGTGATTAACTCCGTTCCCACAGCAGTAACCATCAAGGAGCCTCTACATTTGCAGAACACATTCAGCCAGTCTATGCATGCCTTTCTGAGATGGCTGATCGCATAAGCCTTTTTGGACATTTGGGTTATGAACTCTTTAAGGTGTTAGCAAAATATTAGAAAGGCCCAGTGGTTCCTCCCTGGACCTATTCACAGAAATTGTAAAAAAATGTAACCCTGGGCGGAGTTCCCGGAGTTGCGCTACGCGAAACTCCGCCAAGTGGAAAAAAACTCCGCAGTGCTACGCGTAGCTCCGCAAGCGGCGGAGTGCGATAGAAAAATGCCGTTCGCAGTGATTTTCAGTGCCGGATGCTTGTCCGCACTGTGCAAATCATCGCGAACGGCACCATGCACAGCGCAAGTGGGCGCTGCATTCCTTTCTGCCGCTTGAGTAGATTTTTACTCGAACGGGCAGTTTCTCAACGCGAGCGGTCGCGAGCATACGCGACCACTCACAATGAGAAACCTGACCCCCACGCGTTGAGAAATCTCGCCGGGAGGTTTATTTTCCACGCTCGCGCTCGCCAACTTGATGTTGACGATCGCGAACGAGGAAAAATCTCGCCGGGAGGTGGATTTTCCTCGCTCGCCAACATAACGTTGACGAACTCGAGCGAGGAAAATACTCCGCTGCGCTATGCGCAGCGGAGTTTTTCAGATCTCCGTGAGCTCCGCGTAACGCGGAGTGTGGAAAACTCCGCGAGCGGAGTGGAGTTCACCACCCAGGCTTAAAATTTTTTTTTAAATGTAACTCTTCCTGTAGGGAAATGTTATTTCAATGGCTCGGTAGTATAAGCATTAGAGGACAAGATCTGTGCGTAAACTGCATGTCCCAAAATTGAAAATTGTCCTTTTACTTTAAATATCAGTACATCTAGCGCAATTTAATGATATTAATTTTATCAACTTCAGAACCATGTACATCTGAGCCAACCTTGCTTGAATTTTAACTTGTAAACTGCGTATTACACAGATATCTTCAGCAGTGGTATTCATCAACTGAACTAACTTAAGGGTTATTGCAAATCCTGTCATGCTGATTAAACACATACCACTGACTGGTGCTTCACTCCATCCATGATTGGTATTACTTATAGGGTGTGCTGCCCCAGGCTGTGGAACAGTGCACCTTTAACTGGGTAGGCCAGACACAGACTGGAACAGAGTGCCCTATTACAGTAAATGGGCTGTTCCCAGAGAAGGTGCAAACTTGCACCTGTACTGGGAGATCACCTAAGTGAATGGCAGACCAGCTGTTTGATGCCGCCTGTCAGCCTTTTACTGCGCAGACTGCAACACTGCCTGATTTTATAAGAGGGGCAGAACTCACCTTTCTGGGAGGTGCAGTGAGTGAGTGCACCCACCTGCTCATAGAGATATTAAGGCGTCCCAGGGATCCGCCAAGGACCTGATCCCAGTTGACTGGTGTGATCATCTCCACCTTCATGCTGACGTTCCCATCTTTAAATCAACCTGACGGAGAAAAGATATGGTTCTATGACACTGAGAACGTTAACATTAACACCCTGCTACTAAGCCAGGTGTAATCTTCCCGCCAGAAGCAGAATCTGAAGAAACATCTTCCTTTCTGCTGGCGCCCTGGTTCCACGTTGCACACAGGCTCTGCTCTGGTGGAACGGGCCTCACGTGCTGTCTTCCGTAATGCCTTTTCTTTTTTTATGAAATGTAGGAAAGGATTTTCTCTTTTAATGAAGAAAATATGGGAATGTTGATCCCATCAGTTTTCGCCCACTTTGACCTGTGCCTACAAGTGTTACTCTTGTCAGAGTGTGTGTTACTCCCGAGCATCAAGGTCTGATTCACAAAGCATTTTCTGTGAGCAGCAACGGCGGCTCCGCCGCAAGCGTCGTCCCACTGCTCTGTGAGCAGTTCAAAAAGGTCAAATAAAATGATAATAACGCACTGTTATTATCATTTTATTTTTCTGTCCTGGCTCGGCTGGTTTACATTTTAGGTGTGGGGCGGGCGGGGCTGGGCTGGCCAGAGCAGGGGGAGGAGTGGTGGGCACTCTCTTAAGTGCGCATGACGATTTTTTGGGCCGGCCAAACCGTCAGGCGCACTTAGCATGTTCTCCACCCAGCTGTATTGCACAGCCTGGGTGGAGAACATGCACAGGCTCCCAGTTCCTGTCTGAGGGCCGAACTACGGCGCTCAGACCAATCCTGATCCTGCTGTCATACTGGTGACAGCAGCGTAATGATTGGCTAGGGGAACTTGGGAGCCTGTGTGCTTCCTGCTGCTGGAGTCGACCGAAGAGGACCGAGAGGCGGCGGCTGGCCTGCAGGTAAGTGATTTTTTTTCATCCCACCCGCCACCCCGTTAAGTAGCAGCTGCCACTGGGAGTAGTTGTGTTTTAATCCAGGCTTAGGTGCTATTTAATTATGAATCTGCAGGAGCAAGATCTGCTTACTCATTAACAAAGGCGTGGTAAATCCCTTTTTGTGATCTGGCCTCTTAAGTCTCCTGTATTCAGAGATACATTTTGTTGAGGGGTTACACTTGAATGCTGGCTCCAGAGCTCCACCTGTTGGACTCTTTCAACCATCAAGTTAGTTGCAGTGAATTCTCCTAATTAGAGATCGGGCTCTAACACAAGAGAGACAGAGAGAGGAACGCCACATAAGTCACAGTCTAAAAGCAAAATGTGATCTTTAGTCATTTTAAGATACGAGATTGATGCCCTGATAGTGGGAACATCCCCATTTTACGGGGTGTATGGTTTTTGTCTGCAGCAAGACACGAAGCTACAAATACCTTAATGTCACTCAAATAGGTTCTATCAAATGATTCTTCTTTTTCATGTTTTTTTATTTCACTATGGCACACGTTTATGGTCATCAAATGCACTGTTCCCATAGCTACAGTTATTTTAAAAGGCCGCTCAGGCTTTAGAATCACAAATATCTTGCATCCCTTGTTAAGTTCCATGTATTAAATTCTAAAGTACCACCTAGTGAGAAACACATATAATAAGTATGAAATGTGTTATGCTGTTCTGCAGAGCTGGTTTAATGGAAAGACGTGGAGCCATTATGTGCTTCACATTGCTGCATAATTCAGTCAACCTTGCCATATCATTTTGTCCTCCCACATGATTGCAGTTGCCTGAGAGAGAGAGAGAGAGAGAGAGAGAGAGTGAAAGAGAGAGAGAGAGATGTAGTGTGCACGGCTCAGGAATGCCATTTTTATCTTTTATAGCCTACTGACTATGAGTTATTTTAATTGGTGGTCCACTGGTGCTGAAAGAAAGATAATGTGTTAAGACAGACAGTACCTTCATTTTCAATTTAGTAACTCACATTCATGCGATACTGCTCTACAGTGACTGATCAGATGTCAGCTGTAAGAACCTGATATCCTTGGTGTGGTATTGTCCCAGACTTCTTTCCTTCACTCCCTATTTTTGCTGAACTCATATGTGTTGGCTTTAGGACTCTGTGCACTTTACCTTTACTAACCAGGGGTAAAGTGCTTGTACTCTCTCCTTTAAACATGGTCACATTTGTATACCACTAATTGGCACCTTTATTTACTTATACCCAGCATCTGTAAATTAAATGCTGCTAGTAGACAGCGGCTCTCATTGTGCCTCCAACTAAAGCAGCCCTTAAAAGCATGTCTAAGACCAGTAACTGCAGGCTGTAGTGCAGTTCCAAGCTTTCATTTCGGGCTGGCAAAATTAACCTTTTGCCAGAACTAATCCTTACTTTTAATTACTTGTACATCACCCTTAAGGTAGGCCCTAAACGCTCATATGGCAGGGTGCATGGTATTTAAAATGTAGGACATATGTACTTAAGGTTTACATGTCCTTACTTGTTTGAGCATGCTGGTAATGAGGGCATGTGTGACTGTCTTCCAGGTGCTGATTGGGAGCCATTTGAAAATGGCCCTCAGCATATTCGGGGTATGGGAGCATGAGGCGGTGATTGTGTTGACTAGGTGGTCATGTTGAGTTTGCTGTCAATGATGATTCCCGGGTTCTTGGCATGGGTGGTGGGATAGGTGTCAGTCCTAGCTGTTTTGGCTACTAGCTGGAGCTCCACGGTGAAGTGTTATGTTATGTTATGTTTAAGTGCTCTTCCCAAAGATCACAATTTCGGTCTTGTTGGTGTTCAGCTTCTGGGAGTTGGTCTTCATCCAGTGGGCAATATCAGTCGTGCAGCATTGAACTTGATCTGGGTACTGGGCGCCTTGTCTGTGAGGTAGAGAATGAGTTGAGTGTCGTTGGCGTGGGAGAGAATGTTGATGTTGTGAGAGCTGATGATGCAGGCTAGAGGGATCATGGATGCCTGCGGAACTCTGCAGAAGAGGTCGCGAGCGTTTGAGTTGTATGGTGCCAGGATGACCAACTGGGTCCTTCCAGTTAGGACGGAGCAGATCCATCGAAGTACATGTTCTTGGATTTGGATGTCATGTAAGCGGTGGATGATGATGAGGATGGGGTGGTAAACCGTATCAAACAGGAGAGGTCCAGGAGGATGAGGGTCGCTGTTTCTTCTCTGTCCAGAGTCATGTGGATGACAATAGCGGCGGTGATGAGAGCAGTTTCTGTGCTGTGATTGGGTCAGAAACCAGACCGAGCGGTGTCGAGGTGTCAAGGAGTTGGTGGTCATTGAGGTGTTCGGACAAAATATCAAATAAAAAATATTGTGATACAAAAATAATGTATCAATATTATTGGGATGTCAAAAATATCGCTGAAAAGAATATTGATGATAAGAATATCATTTTAAGTCTTGTTATTAATGTCATTGTAAAAAATATAAATTTAGAAACTTTTGTTGTCTATAATATCGTTTGTAACTTATTTTGTATGTATTTTATTGTAGTGTGTTTGATTTTATATGTTTAATATTTTTAATTGTGTGTCTAGTAAAATAATTTATTAGTTATGACATTTTTTTAATTTGTATTTTTAGTTGCATTAATGTGTAAAAATAATGTATATATAATTTTTTTGTTAGTACCAACATGTTGGGTTTTTTAAGGGATAAGAGTGATTTTTAAAAAGTGAATATTTCATTTTAAATGTAAAGTTAGTTTTTAATGATGTGCACATTTATATTGTAGAAATATATACATCAATTTTGTTACTTTAATAATTTTTCTAAATGATATTTCATAATTATTTTGAATGTATTGATAAATTCTATTAAATAAAATATATTTTATTGTAATTTTTTTTTTTTTATAGAATTTAAAAATGTTAATTTAATAATATAATTATTTTTGTATATTTAGAGCCTGGTTTAGATCTTATTGGGACTGGTCCCGCAGTCAGTTTTTTGGCCGTTTTCCGGCCCACCGTCTTGGCGGTCTGCCTGCCTGATTTATATGTTGACTGGTTACTGGAGTGAAGACTGTCTCAGTCCCACTGCCTCAGCCAGGATCTGTCTCCCACGTCGACTGCGTCAGAGGCAGAAGTGGCTGTTGGAGGGAGTCCCGGCAAGATTCCCACTGTGCAGATTACAATGTGTCTTTCTGTCGAGCCAGCTGTGGCGGGGAAATCTCCAAGCTCGAGTTGGAGGAAACAAAGAAAAAGAGGGCTTTCACCACCGAATCTGGCTTGAATGCCATTGTCCAGGTCCTTCCTGTGCTGCTGCTACTTGCCCATGACGCTCGGTCACCCCGTTGTCTCCGGATCTTAAGGTAGGCTTTTGTGGTGCATGTGGGTGTACTTTTAATAGTGTGAGTATGTTGTTGGTGTGCAATGTTATATGTAAAAATATGGGCAGTACACATCACCTACATATACATATTGACTGAATCACAACATATGTGTTTTGAGATGAAAATAAGTAGTACTTACCTGTCTTCAAACCACAATTACCTCACCCCATCAGGACTTTGCCGCCAGGACAATGCCAGCACAACGGGAACATCTGTATCGGCATGGCGCAAACCCGCCGGCCTGATGGCGACAGAGTACTGCTGGCCAGCAGAGAAGACTGCCTCTACGACAGGAATCTGTCTATTGCCACAATGTCTAAATATGGCAGGTGGAACTCGACGGAGTACTTGGGCCAGCCGTTGCAGCGAAATGGTGGTAATTCTGCCAAGATCTAAATCAGGCCCCTAGTTTTACTGAAGATTTCTAAATGTAATATTTGTTTTAAATTAATGTTTTTGGGGGAAACCTATAATTTTAGATTTAATTAAAAAAATTGAAATGCTGCATAATTAAATTATGAAAACAGAATAAATATGTATTATTTATGATATATACATTAAGATACTGTTGCATATGTATATGTTATAGTTTTTTTTATTTGACATTTATTAAACAATTTGTTTTTATTATTATTTTTCTGATGCAGGAAAAATCAATGTATACATATGGATAGCAATCCTTACACCAAGTACATAAAGATTTTTTTTTTCTTCAGAGCATATTTCATTATACAAGTAATAAATAAAAAAATGAATATTCTTATATGAACCTTTTCAAACCGAGCAAATGTAGAGAGAAATCTAACTAATCTCATGCAGCAGCTTTATATCTAATAAAGTGCAAGTGCCTCATACAGTTAAATACAGTTTCTTAGGAGCATATTTCATTATACAGATAATAAATAAGCCGATAAATATTCATATATATCCGTACCAACCTAGACCGAGCAAATATAGAGAAGAATGAAACATAATCACTTTTCTTGTGCAGCAACTTTACAGAGGATCCTAATCCTGATAAAGTGCGAGTGCCTTGTATGGTTAAATACAGTGGCATTATTCTAGAAGGACCCATTTTGCTCCATCATGGGAAGATAGGCTAGAGAATGAGAAGGATAAAATGTATGACGTGAGTATAGCTCTCCGCCCTTAAAAGGGGCAGAGTATAGAAGCAGGTGATATAAATTCAAGATAAGTGATACAAAAAAAGAAAACCACAATACATATTCATACATTCACAAGTATCACTAAACAATTCATATGTTGCCAGAAATTCCATACCAAAAAGTTGAAGCTCACTGTCTCCACCGGTGAATAGACTGTTCAAGGGGAACTCTCAGTTTAGCCCTCACTGAAATTGGCTTCAGTCAACCATCTAGTAATCGGGGCCCAGATTTTTCGTCCTATAGCTTTTTTCCTTCACCCTTTCAGGTTATATAGAGGGGTTTCTATATTGTATATGGCTAATATTTTAGCCCTTTAGCTACAAAATTTAGGAGGATCCACACTTATCCATTGCGAGTTGAGACAGAGCGGAGCAATAGCCATTGCTAAAAATAGGAAACCTGTCTCTGCCATTACCACCTCGCTTGTCTCCATACTATCCTAATACCCCCAAAATCATTAGGGCGGGAGTGATAGACAGCGATACACCTAAGATCTTTTCAAAGAACTCCTTGATATCCTGAGGAAAAATGATCAGCTTCAGGCAAGAATAGAACATATGGAGGGTGTCCACATCAGTTACACCCCCCCTCCTGGTGCCCCATTTAGCTACCTTTGCAGGTGTATAGTAAAGGTCAAAAATAGACATAAAATGTTGGCTCCTAAGGCACCCTGTTATTAACACCTTTCTTGCCAATTCCAGTGAATCCTCAATACAAATTCCCTCTATTCTCAGCCTAACTTCCCACTTTGCATACTGCAGCTCAATATCATCATGGGATGCTTGAATCAATATCTCATAGATTCTACCGATCTGAGCTTTGTTCTTCATTGCTTCAACCACTGGTATTTTCAAAGTTGATCCTGTGTCTTTCATGTTTCTAGTGAGAAAGCACCGTAATTGCAAATATTTTAAAAAGTCTCCTCTATCTAACCCATCAGCTCTTGCAGTTCTACGAAGGATAGCAGCTGCCCTTCTCTATATAGATTGCCCAGGGATTTAATCCCCCTCTTCCCCCGTCTGAACTTTACTTGGCCTTGGAAATTGATGGGAGGGTAACTGCTGCCTTCAATGGTGTGTAGACATTTAATTTTGGAATACTTAATTTGCCCTTTACCTGCCTCCATGCTTTATAGGCTGCTTTTAAGATTTTAAATTTAGTCTTTTTATAATAGCTAGGTTCAAGCAGCTTAACCAGGCAACCCTTGATATCACTCCCCAAGACTAGTTTGTAAATAGTCGGTTTCTCTGCATCAAGCATCTTTACTGGGTCCCCAGAGATCAGGATTTCCATATGTTGTAGCATGCAAGCCCAGTAATAAAGGAGGAAAGTAGGGATTGCCCATCCAACCCGCTTTCTTTGAAGAACTATTCCTTTAGATGCCCTCCTGGGTTTGTGATACCCCCATAAAAACTTGTAGCATACCCTTTCCAGGCACAATATCCAGGATAAGCTAATTTCTAGAGGGACAGTCCTGAAAACATATAAAAACCTTGGGTAGGATCGACATCTTAAGCACATTACTCCTACTGAACAGTGAAAGCTGTAGATGATCCAATCTTTCCAATTCTCTTCTGACATTATCTATAATCAGAGCCATATTCAAATTGACAATTTTGTCGATGACAGCTGTGATTTTAACCTCTTGATAAACCACCTCAGAGATTACTAGTGGATCTACACTCTGCAGATTTTCTGAGCACAGGATCTGCATTTTATCTGCATATAATTTGTATCCTGAGCAAGCTCCAAACTGGCCAGTTAAGATCTTGATCTCCGGGAGTGCTGTAATCAGATCCGTGGTGAGTACCGCTATGTCATCTGCATATGCCAATGCTCTATACTCAACCCTATTTACTGTCACCGGTCTGATAGTAGTGTTTATCTCCAGTTTGCTTAAAAAGGGATCAAAATATAGCGCAAATAGCAAAGGAGAACACGGGTATCCTTGCCTAGTGCCCCTAGCAATTTCAAATGGAGCAGAGTCCTGCCCTGCTATGTGAATGACGGCCATAGGTACAAAATAAGTGCTTTAATTGCCTCCACAAACGTTTTACAGAAACTTTCCAATGGAGGACTTCCCAGAGGAATTGCCATGAGACCCGTCCGAACACCTTCTTGAAGTCTAATAGAATCACTCCTAGTGGTGACTTCATGGTCTGTGCCCAATCTATAAGGGCTATGACCTGGCGGACGTGGTCTATCGTGTCTCTGCCAGGAATGGACCTGTGCTGACGCATTGAAACTAAAGGAGTTATAATCTCGCCCAGGCGATTTGCAAGTATTTTAGAATAGATTTTACTATCGCAATTAATAAGAGATATTGGTCTGTATGAGCCTGGGTTCAGTTCTGGCTTCCCTTTCTTTTTGAACACAACTATGGTGTCCCTCAGCCACGAAGGAGGCACATATCCACTTTGGGCCTGCAAAAAGTTTGCAGCATGTCCTGTTGTAAAACCTGGAAAAATGTTCTATAAAATTCCAAAGAGATACTATCAGGTCCAGAAACCTTACCTAAAGCCAACAAATGTATGTCCTCTTCCTGCTCTTCCCTGCTTATTGGGGCTGCCAGCCTGTCATTTTGTTCATATGTAACCATAGTCGTATCCAGGTCTTTGAAAAAGTGTTTCCAGACCTCGACCCCTGATAGAATTATTACCTCAGTATAGAGTTGCTTATAGAACTCTTTAAAAACACTGAGCACCCCTGGTTTCGACTCACAGACTTGGCCTGACAGATCTCTGATCTTAGAAATTCAGTGGGTTACTTCTTGCTGTTGCAGACGTTTCGCTAATAGCCTCCCAGTGTTCTCCCCCAACTCATAAGATTCAGCCTTGTGTTGCACGAATTTCATTGCCACCTCGGCCCCAAAGTATTGATTAATTTTAGATTTTAAAATTACTATTGCTTGTTGGCTCCCCTGGATATCTTGACCCTTAATCACCTTACCCATAAGCTCCATTTCTGCTGCTCTTAATTGCTCATACCACCCGCGGATCTCAACCTGTATCGTCATTTGATGATGGAGAGAGAAGCTCAAGGTTTCCCCTCGGACCCCGGCTTTGAAGGTATCCCAAACTATGATGTTTGCCGGAGACCCCCTATTAATGTCGACCAATTCTGAGATCCACTTAGCCATATGATCTCTATATGCTTGATTGAGTAAAAGCTTTCTCTTGAAGGTCCACGAGGTTTGAACTCTGGTGACCCCGTCATTGGAAATTCTATCACCAAGGGATTATGGTCTGAGACAGCCCTTGGGAAGTTCTCAATTCCTACTTGTCCCACTAATGTAGTTGAGACAGAAAATAGTCTAGTCTTACTAATTTATTATGGAGAGCTGAATAGAATGTAAAGCCTTGGTCGGATGCTTTATGTTTAGCCCAGATATCTACCAACCCATGTTCCCTCACCAGACCTTGCAAAGCCTTAAAGACCTTCAATTTTTTCCCATTATATACTTAATCTCAGTTGAGATTGAATTGACTATCTATATGGATATTTAGATCTCCACAAAAGATTAAGGGGTGTGGCCACAATGCAATCTCTGTATTTAAGTAGTCCAGAACCTCAGGCTTATCTAAATTGGACCCATACACGGAACAAATCGTGAAGGATGCATCACCAATAATCAGCCCTTATACCGTGATGGCCCACCACCCGAATTTATCTTCTCTGACTTGCTTGCAAGTGCCTATACCTTTTTTTGTTAAAATTGCCACCCCTCTTGATGTTGTCCCTTGATGGGTGCATGCTAATACATAATACCCCAAATCCTTCAGCCACCATCGCTTATTCCATGATATATGAGCCTCTTGGAGTCACACCAGATCAGCCTGCATAAATCGTAGACTCTTGGCTATTTTGCCCCTTTGTTCTTATCGTTGAGGACACAGACGTTCATCGAGCAGATCCGAATTTTGCCTCCAGTCATTATGTTTGGGATCAGATAACCATAATCTTTCAATACTGCAAGTCATGCTAATGCTCTCTACAATGGCCATTTTCTTGCTCATTACAAGGCTGAGGATGCTATGACAATAATACCAAAAATACAGCTATTTACTATCATCTCCCCAACCCTGCAACCCCCCCAAAACCTTTCTGAACTCCACCCCTGCCCCAAACAACTCTCACAAGCAGTTGGACCACCCAAGTCCTGTGATGGAGTGTCACGCTTACCGAGTGCCCGTCCCAGCCATGAACCTGAAAGGCAGCCCCCCTCGCTGCTGCCCCCCAATGTGACATAAGAAAACACCACCCACCAAAATGTGTACCAAGACCCTTAAATCTCATTGCAGATTGGAGGGAAAAGAGGAAAAACAAAAAGAGAAGAAGAAAAACTCGCTTGCTTCTTCCCCCAATCATAAGCAGGCTTATACGAGGGTTTGTAAAATCTCCGATGTGAAGAAATGAGGCTCGTCCCTCCAGACAACTTTCAGCTTAGCTGGATTCATTATAAAACCTGAGCTCCCTTACTTTGGAATGGTTGAATCAGCTGGTGTAACAGCCAGCGTCATTCCACCGTGGAATGGCAGAAGTCAGGTCTAACAAAAAAGGTATGACCGTTAAAGGAGCGCTGCCGATCTGGTCGAGTCAGATCAAAAATCACCTGGCGAAGCACAAAATTTCCGACATATATCAGAATTGCTCTAGGTTCGCTCCCTTCTACTGCGGCAGGCCTTTTCTGCTTAAATGGAAATCTGTGAGCACGTTGAATCTCCTGAGCCCAATCTCAGTTCTCCAGCTGGGGGAGAGCGCCTTTAAAAAGGTCAACAACAAATTTTGACACGTTGTCCCCCTCCACTCCCTCTGGGATACCTAGAACCCTCACGTTGTTGCGTCTCAGTCTATTTTCAAAGTCTTCCAATTTCCATTGAGTGTTTGTCATTTGATTTTCCAGGGATACTATCATTTCTCTGTGTGATAGAGCCTCATTTTCCAACTTAACGACCCTATTCTCCACATCAGCCATTCTCTCGGTGAACTCAGAACACATTTTAGAGACCTTACGAATGGCCCCCTGCAATTTCCTGCAGGCTGTCTGAACTCTGCAGCTTTCTGAATGTGTCTCTTCCCTGTGAGCCATAATGCTTTGATATATGGACTCTAATGAGGCAGTCTCCGCTCCTCCCTGTGGAGTATTACCGATTGCTGCACCATCCCCTTCCAAGACTGGGGAAATAGAAAAGTCCCAGAGAAGCCCCCGAGCTCTTGCTTCATTTTTGCTCAATTTCTCCCGTAAAGATACATTTTTGCCCCTTTTCGCTGTGGCAGTATCATTCGGGAAATCATCTTGTTTCCCCTCTAAGCTGCTGGATTCACTCTCTTGACTGTGGCTCTCTGCATCTGACCAGTCAGAGATATCCAATAATGATAAGAACGTATCCCCACATTCAGCCTCCTGCCCCCATTTACAGCTGGATTGCCCACTGGGTGTGCCCTCCCTGCGTAAATGCTGGGGCGACTCATGTGCCTTAGTGCCACAGTTGAGGTCAGTTCTGCTTCACTATGTTGGATGAGGATCTTGTCTTCCCTTCCTGATTCCTCGGGCCCCTGTGCCACAGATCAGCATGGCAGATTTTCAATAGAGAGGGTTTTGCTCACCTCTTCTCCTGCACTTGCCGGCTGGGATTGTTCCTTGCAAGGCACTGAGTCCGGATACTGTGGGGTGGGGGAGCAGCCCCCACCCCTCGGACCAAAGATATCTCCTCCTTCACCTTCGCCCAGAGTATCATGGAGGGATTGACCAGGCACTACAGGTCCTTTCACCTCAGGAGCTCTTCCGCTCTCTTTGGGAACTGTCATTGTGCTTGGGTTTAAAAAAAAGAAATTTGACCAGGCTCCTCCGGACCCAGCTGCTCCTGCAGAAGAGCCCTTAATTGCGGCCCCCGGATCTAAAATCGTTTTCCCTGCAGCCTTCTTCAACGACATCCCTATATCCGAGCGGGCATGGCCTGATTCTGAGCCTGTAGCCCCTCCACGACTCCTCGTACCTCTAGCAGCTTTTGGCGGAGACATCATCGGTCTACCCTAACGACCATCTCTGCCCCCAATAGCAACGGCGACCACGAGGAGGACCAACAGTCAGCCAAGCCGTCTCCAAACAAGGTACGCACGGGCTACATGGGACACAACCGTCCCGAAAAAATCGGTTCGCAGTCTTGAGTGGTTCTTCAGCCTTTTCATCCTTTTTTGCCAAGTAAGGGAGACCACATTACAGTTTGGTAGGACGGGCAGAACAGGAGGGTACAAACGGCCGCACTCAGACGACCGCCATCTTGCTTGCTATCAAAAACAAAAAATTTGAAATGACAATTTTATTAATTTTCATTATCGGAATAGGTTCAGTTGGTGGTATGTATTTTGACATTTAAGCATTTGAATGTAATTTACATTTTGTTTATATATAGTTTGAAATTTTGTTTCAAATGTTTTTTTAAATTTTATTATTTTCAATTTTGGATTATGAATTCTTTTTGTTAGGTTTCAAGGTTTAGGAATATTAATAAATATTTATAAAAAATATAGTGTTTGGGTTATTGTGTTTTCTAAGTAATTTATTTTATTTTATACATCAAAAATTATGTGTGAGTATGAAGTATTGATTGTGTACATACATTTTTAGTGTGCAACCCCTTTCATAAAATACTTTAGATTGTAGTGGAAATAGTAAATCTCACCTCTTTAGTGTCTAAAGCCTTCCACAAATTAGTTTAGATTGAAGTAGGAATAGTAAATGTCACCCCTTTAGTTTCCAACACCTTTCCTGGACTCAGTGCAATCTTGCTGCCTCCTGCCTCACTACTACGCCACCTTGCCGCCTCTCGGTCTCCTCAACTGCCTCTGCTAGAAAACCATTGCTGGACGGGCCATAACCACGGAGCCAGAGGCAGCGGCAGTGGAGCGAGGCACAGACGTTCGGCTGGTTTGCACCAGCCGCGGTCTGTGGAACCGCTCTCTGGAACCACTCTTGCCCTGGATCAGCGTTACAGGTGAGCTGTAGCGTTTCTCACAACCAGCTAGGTGGCAGCGCGATTTGACGGCCTCCTATTGAAACCTGACAACGATAGAACTTCTTTAAGTTCTTGTTCTTGTGTCTGGTGTTACGGGCAGGCAAGATTGAGGCAGCTCTGGGCCAGACCAGACCAGGCCAGACCCTAAGGAGCGTCGAGGGAGCTTAGTGCTCTTCCCAAAGGTTGAGCCAGCAGCTTGCGGAGGCGGCCCAGGTAGGTCCGTGGTGCGGCTTGTGGACTGCTGTGTGTTCCCCCGCCTCTGCACTTGACTTGGTAAATAGCTGGGACTGCGACCGCACATTTAGAATTGAAAAAAAATGGAAGTTCAACAACTGCCTGAAACACTGATATAGGCTTTGGACACTGGTTTCTCCCTAAAGAACAACAGAAACAGCATCAATGTAATTAATTGCCTGGTACAGCTACCTGAACTCAGGAAATGGCATGGCAGCTATTCCTGTGGCTTCCACCAGGAATTGGAGCAAACAACCCACCGCATCTTCCTCCAGGTTGAAACTAGACCCTGCAGAGACGGTCCCTCTAGGTCCCTCTAGAAAGGGGTGCAGTCTGTGGGTTCTGCAGAATTTCACAGACTCCCAGTCAAAACAAGGATAATACAGCAACAACTTAATTTATCTGCAAAATGAGACCTGGGAAGGTTAGGAAACAGGCGGCTCAAAAACATCAAATCAAAAGAAAGCTGCAAGAAAACCCAAGGCAGCCTTGGAAAGTACAATAAAATCAGGCCAAGGCCAAAGCAGTCCACTAATATTGTGCATTCAATCAGTGTTTGGGAAAATGACCACCAGTGGAAAATTCACCTTCTGAAAGGAACAAGCAACAATCATCTTTTCAGCCTCGCAAAAAATAATGGGCCTCCCAAATCCACTCACACAACAAAAAGTAGACACGGGAACAGCTAACGATTCAAGAACCAAAACAATCTAAGTCATTTTGTAGCAAAGGAGGAAAGGGAGCAAAAGGATGATCACCCAGGTGATAATAGGTTTGTGATTCATGCCCAGGTATACGCCTCAAGTAGTCCACATTTCACGCCAAGACCTGCGCTAAAGGAAAAAGCACTGCAGACTTCTATAACAGAAAATAACCAAGGCATAACAAATTACACAGAAGAAACAAACAATTCCTGGCTTCACTCAATATCATTAACAAGTAATACGGACCTCATGCAGACATTAGAGGTCAAAACCATCAATCAGCCTGATAATTTGACACAGAATCGTGTCAATAATAACCCTGAAGGGCACTTACGATCAGCAATTGAGATATTGAGCACATCTGAACAACCAACGTATGAGGATCCAACAAATGAGCACAAGCATCAAGGAAATGTAGCGAATTTAATAAAAACAGACCCAACCACTTAACTCGGAAGATAACATCATCAATATTCTAGCAATAAATGTAACGGGGAAAACAAATCAACAGAAACAAGATCCAAAAAACATATTGAGATGGGTGATACATCAGAAACAAAAGTGGAGAACATCAAAAACCTGCATACCTCATTATTAAACATTCTACAAACATTGATAGTTACGCTCAACATGCAGTCAGACAAAATGGACATTCAGATAGTCCTCACGAATGTAATAGCTGCACATATTACTGGAATAAATTCAAAGTTAGAAAAACTGACTGAACTAACAATAAAGGGTCAAAAACCAATCCCAGCAGCCCACACTGAATGTGCGTGTGGCCCAATATTTGACAAACCGAGTACTGTATCAGCCATCTTAAAGAGCATTCTGAGTGAAAGGAAACGTAACATCTTGGCAACACCCCCAGTTGGCCCCGATGCAGAACAGAATCTCAAACATCAAGCACCGACTACCGTGCTATTACACATGGGATTGCCAACCGAACCAGGAAACCAAGGGGAGGGTCAAGAGGAGTACCAGGTAATGCAGATCAAATACTGCAAAGCCCAGATCACTCAATTGAACCTGACAAGCTCATGATTCTCACCCAAATCGAGAGACAGAAGAAATGCGCCAGAAAAGCCAGAAAGAATTCCCAGATCGTAGGGAAGGATTCCCAACATGGGAAAAGACTATACTCTATCTTTGAAACTAAATGTTAGCAACAAGATCCAGACACAAGCATAACAACAAACCAGAACATTGAAACCAAGGAAAATCATGAAAACTCCTTGCAGCAGGATTCATTGGGTACTACATCATGAAATGATAAAAAGATAAACATCATACAGACAAAATGAAATAATGTACAAATACAATAAAGTCCCAACCAAAAGTTGTGATCTGGGGAAAGAAAAAATTCTGTGCAAAATCAAAATGCACAGGGTGTTGAGAGAGAAAGAAACAACTTTTAAAAAAATCAGGAAATGTCACACTTCAATACAATTATTTTTTTGTGTCGTAATTCTTTTTAAATTAAATTTTCACATCATATACACAGGAGAGGTGAGTACACAATAATGAATTTCAGTCAAAGGTATATTATCTCCAATTTACAGCAATGAGGGGAAGCCTCAGGTGTTTGATAACTGTCCTATATAAAAAACAAACAGTGCTAACGTTGTGTAGAGGGTGGGGTAGGGTGGGGTTGGGAGAAGGAGGGGGACGATGAAGGAGGGGCATTGGCGTGCCTGGGGAATATGCATGGGGAGCTCCTGTACCTTTTACTCTGTGCTGTGGAGATCGTTCATTTGCGGGGTTAATCTCTGCGGGTGGGGGGTCGCGTGCCAGGATCGTTGGGTGGTTCATGGAGCCTTTGGGGTCACGATGTCATAGCAGGCGAGTTACTCGTGCGGGTCGCTAGCATCCTATCAGGGTCTAAGAAGAGAGGGGGGGTATCCCGGAAGGGCACGAATATGTTAGAGGGGGGGCTTGCCTGAGTATGATGTCCTGCAAGCATTACAGGAGCTGTTATGAGCAAATCCAGTTTTTGGCTAGCGCAGAAAAGGCTAGACGCCATGATGCTGGGCTGTGACGGTATTCGTCCGCTGGGAAGAAGGGTCGTAGGGAGTGGGGAGGGGATCGCACCCCCTGACTCTGCCACTGTTCCCCTGTTATCCTCTGGTGTGCACATCCTCCGTGGTGTCGTAATAGTCTCTCAACCTCAGCGGTCTCCTTCAGTTTTTGGAAGTGTGGGGGCCGTCTGGTCACCATCCAAAGTAGAAGGGGCATGAGTGGGGGGCAAGAGCCCACAAGATCCTGTCAGTGTGCCGGGGGGAGGGGAGGGGCTAGGGGAGGGCGGTGTGGGGGGCTAAGAATATAGAGAAAAAAAGGGGAGAAATAGAGTGGAAAGGAAAGGGAGGAAAAGAGGGGGGGAAGATAATAGATAGATAGAAGAGTGGTATCTGAAAATGTCCTGCCTCCCGGTGTCCCCGACTATTTTGCAGGAGTGGGACGGTGCGTGTAAAAGGATTGCGGAGTCACTAATCATGAAAAGGAGGATTGCGTAATAAAGAGGGTGTCGAAGCGGAGACCGCGGGTCCCCACCAGCGCGAAGATGTTGTGGTGCTGCAATTTTATGTGGGGGGGCGTAAGGGGTAGAGGAGCTGCAGCAAAATAAATACTTGAATAAATATTTGAATAACTGAGGTGCTATATTGCAAGTGATGGCGATAGGGGGCAGCTATAATGCAGGCCCTAGGCCTGGGGCAGAAGGAGGCTCAGGTCCCCCTGCGTGGTGTCGAGGGTCTTCATGGATCGTCTCTGTACACAAGAAGGGAGTCCAAGTCTGTAGGAATAGGTCAGATATTGGTCCTGCAAATTGTAGATGACCCGTTCGTAGGATGCTGTTTGGACCATGGCCACCAGCCATGACTCCTGTGTCGGTGGGGCCGCAGCCCTCCTTGGCACAATATGCAGAGTTTGACCGTGTGGAAAAGGCGGTGTTGAGGTCTCGATAGTTCTGGTGATTGCCGCATATCATGCAGGAGGATCTCGGGGAGGGGGGGGGGTTGAGCGGCAGGTGAATAGGCATTGAGGTGTTCAAGGTCCGGCCCACGTACTCCCAGAAGGGCCGCACTAAGGGGCATTCACATACGACATGTGTCGTGGTCGTGTCGCAGCGGGTATTCGGGCACCTCCAGCAGTTAGCGTGCGGTAAAAGACCTGATCTATGGAGTTTCATGGGGGTCCAGTACCAGTCCTGTAGGACTATAAAAAGGCAGAGTTTTATCCGCGCCTCTCTGGTGCCGTTGTCTAGGGCTTCTAACATGTCCGCCCATTCGTCTTCCTCATTTGAGACCGACAGCCGTGCCTGCCACCTGGTGCATAGAGTCTGCGACAGAGGTTTTGAGAAGAGATGGGATGAGAGCACTCCGTACAGGCCAGACATTACCCCTTTATGTTTCCCCAACGTGGAGAGATATTTTACCACCGGTGACGTGGGCAAGGACCACAGATGGGGCCCTAGGCATTGCCTCAGGCAGTGCTGCAGTTGGCTATGTTTCCAGTACTGCGCCGCTGAGAGACCAAACTCCTCTCCCAATCGCGCCAGAGTTTTCAGGGAGCCATTGCTGATAAGCTGATTGAGTGTATGGATGCCCGCCGCCTGCCATGCGGGCCACGACAGGTCCCTTCCGCCTATGCGTATGGCGGTGTTCCCCCATAGAGGGGCTTTCTCATGCAGCCGGGGGTGCCAGCCCAGTAGTCGGTGCGCTCGGTTCCAGGCCTTGCACATAGCGGATAGTATCGGGTGGTTGGTATGTCGTGTCTGGGGCCCTGTCACGTATAGTGCGGATAACCCTGTCTCGGCTGAAACAAGTGTTGCTCCAGTGGCACCCATTGTGGTGTGTGCAGAATCTCTGGCAGCAAATACACGAGCAGGGAGAGGTGTAGGGCAAGGGTGTAGAGTTCTACCGAGGGGAGACTCAGTCCCCCGCTAGTGCAGCGGGCTTGCAGCTTGGACGCGTCTGTGCAGGGTTTCAAAGAGCCCCATATAAATGTTCTGATCCTGTAGTCTATCTGTCGCCGTGTAGTGAGGTGTATCTGCATAGGGGCATCCCAAGTGTATAATTAAAGAGCAGGAGCATTACCATGCGGACGGCCTGCACTCTGCCCCACAGAGAGAGTCCCAGCATCTTCCATTTTTCGAAGTCACGTTGCATCTGAGTGATCAGTGGGTTTAGGTTGTCCTGGACCATTCCTGATAGGCCTTTATTCACAAGGATACCCAGATATTTTAGGCGCGAGGGATGCCTGTGGAATGGGAGGCCATGAATAGCCGCCATTGTGGTCCCGTCCGAAATGGGGAGTGCTTCACTCTTACCCCAATTGATTTTGTATCCAGAGAGGGAGGAGAAGTCATCAATGATTTGGAGCAGAGATCGTAGTGAGCGGTGCAGGTCTGTGAGGGTAAGCAGGATGTCGTCCTCATAAAGGTACAGTTTGGATTCGCCAACCGGAAGGCGTATGCCCGTGATGTTGTCCGAATTACGCATGGTAGCAGCCAAGGGCTCCATGGCCAGGAGAAAGAGGAGTAGCAAGAGGGGGCAGCCCTGGCGCGTTCCTCTGCAAATTGGGAAAGCGTTGGATAGAAATCCCCTGCAATTCACCTGTGCAGTAGGATTACCGTATAGTAAGCGCACCTTGGCGATAAATTGGTCGCCGAGACCAAAGTGTTCCATCACCTTGAATAGATAGCTCCATTCAATACGATTGAACGCCTTCTCCGCATCGAGCCAGAGGGCAAGTACGTCCAAAGGGAGGTCTTTGGCCATCCAGAGTGTATGTGCGAGGGTGTGCAGGTGGTTCCTGGAGGCCCGGCATGAAGACCACTTGCGAGGTGTACACCAGTGAGGGAAGAACTTTATGCAGACGGGATGCCAGGATGCTGGCCAAGATTTTAATGTCACAATTTAACAGTGAGATGGGCCAGTTGCTACCGCATAACAGGGGGTCTTTCCCGGGTTTAGGCAGGACAGCTATTACAGCGCTATTGGAAAGGAGGCCCAGGGAATCTGTTAGTTCTGCCTCACAGAATGCCACCTGTAGTGTATTGACTACCTCCTCCCCCACCCAATGGTAGAATTCCGCCAGGAAGCCATTCTCCCCAGGGGCCTTATGATAGGGTAGTTTTGCTATCGCTGAAGCTATATCTTCTTTGCTGAACTCCCTGTCCAGTAACTCTCTACCCTTGTCTGAAAGGCGGGGGAGTTTCGCCTCCTGAAGTAAGGTGCCCAGTTTGTCCGGCTCAACCAGCTGCCCTGGGGTGTATAGGGCTTTGTAGAATGAAGCGTTGTGATGTCCTGAGGGAGGATTAGAGTCTCGCCCGACGCCGACTTTATAGTCAGTATGGCCATATTCGCTTCAAGCTGGCGGAGTTGCGCTGCAAGCAGCCTCCCTGCCATTTCCCCCGGCTCATAATGTCTCCCCTTCATTCTCTACGAGGCGTACTCTGCCTTGGTTGTGAAGAGACTATTTAACGCCATTTTGGCCTGCTCGAGTGATTTGCGGTGTTGTGGGGAGGGGTGCGAGGAATATAAGCACGTATAGACTCTAATGTCGGCTTCCAGCATCTTTTGCCTGTCTGTATTCTGCATGTTAGCTTGCGCCACGTCTTGCATGAGTCGGCCACGTAAAGTGGCCTTTGCAGCAGCCCATAGGGTCCTACCGGATTCGACGGAACCACCATTATAGGAGAGATATTCATTGATATGTGTCCGCAATTGGGATTTACTGGTAGGGGTCCTGTACTGCTGGATGCTCAACCGCCAAGGCTTGCGGCCAGGACTGGCCAGTCCCAGTTCCAGGGAGAGGAGAACCGTGGTGTGATCAGAGAGGGCCGCCTCCTGGATTTGGAATTCCTGAGTAAGCTGCACCACTCTGTGGGAAATGAGGAAATAGTCTAGCCGAGAAAGCGTGATGTGTGTCGGGGAGGTAAAGGTATATTCTGCATCTTTAGAATGACTCAAAAGCCAATGGTCCACCAGGCCGTTATCTAGCATCACATCCTCCAACAGAGCCCTATCCGCTGCATTGTTCTTGTCCAGTGGCCCGTCCTGTCCAAAAGCGGATCCCTCGCTAGGTTCCAGTCCCTTCCTTTAAGAAATTGTGAAGCCCCTATCTCGGTCAGGAACCAGTTGAGCTGCAGTAGAAATGTTTTTTTTGCTCCTGTTGAAGCATAAACCGACCCCACACAGATAAGGTGGTCACCTAGTTTTAATTTTGCAAATACATATCGTCCTTCAGGGTCCGTCCAAGTTTTAGTCACCGTCACGGGGAGGGATTTCTGGAGGAGGATTGCTACTCCACATTTACGTGTGGGTCCCGCATCCCCAGCGCTCCCATTCTGTATGCTGCTGTGTATCACCCTTCCCACCCAGTCCTTGCGCAGTTTGTCTGATTCTTTGGCATCAAGGTGAGCTTCCTGCAGTAATGCCACGTCTGCATGCTTGGATTGCAGATAGGCCAGTATTTTCTTCTGGTTTATGTAATGTGTAAGGCCATGAACGTTCCAGGTTATAGCGCGCAGTGGGTTGTGAGGGACTCATGATATGAAGTCGCTGCAAGTAGGGGGGCGGGGGAGTCCGGTGGTGTACAGAGAGGGTTCTTGCAGGGGAAGGGTGTGGTATGAAGGTCCTGAGGGAGACTCCAATCTAAAAAAAAAATGAAAACGTTTGCAGGGGCCTGTACGTCAGAACCGGTGGGGAAGGGTGTATAGAGAAAGGGTAGGGTGTCCTGAAAACAGAGGTGTGAGGGTCTGCAGAAATGGAAGGATATAAAGAACCTGTGTTAAAAGAACAGGTGAAGGGTGAAGGGTGAAGGGCACAGGGGTTAAGAAAAAGAAGAAACGTGGAGTCTGGGAGGAAGGGTACCGGGTGGACGGAAACGGTACTGGTCCCGGGTTACCCCCTGGCTCTTCCCGGGCGGGGTAGAGGTCTGCTGGGTCGTCTAAATCTCTAGTGGTCAGAGGGGGGCCTTGTTATAGTGAAGATGCTGTGTGGCCAGATGAAGCAATGGGGAAGGGGAGGGATGGGTGAACAGGGTCGACACAGTGGAAATACGCGGTGTCTGAGCAGCAGAGGTTGAGGGGGGAGGGGGTTAAGGGAGGGAAAGAACCAATAGAACACGGGATATGAAAGAGATTTTCCGGGCGCTAACTAGCGCAGTGAACACTAAGGGGCCGATTCCGATCTTGGCCGGTAGTGCTCCGAATCGGATTCGGATTCACCGGATCCGATTCGGAGCCCTGTTTCCCGACCGAATCGTACGCGGGTCCGGCCGAGCGAGTACGATGCAAGCACCCGCGAAATCGCCGACCGACTCGAACGCGGCTTCAACACGCTCCGACCGACTCGCATGGACACGACTCGCACCGCGCTATGGAGACGTTTCCCGGCCGGGTAAATACGATGCGCGCCGTGAGCAGTCCGACCGACTCGCGCCGTCCGGCTCGAAAAAGCTGTCGGAGCCGGACTTTGGGGGTCCGCGCCGGACCCCCTGTACGCGTAGGCGCGCGAGTCGCACACAGGGGGACCCATGGGTCCCCCTACCTGTGCATGTACGCCGCGATGCGCATGGACGCGTACACGCTGTAGGGGGCGCCCTTGTCCGCCTCGCACCCATTGAGTCAATGGGAGCCCGCGTACGCGTTGTACGACAGGCTCCCATTGACTTCAATGGGAGTCCGACCGACTCGAGTCCGATAGCATGCGTGCGCATCGTACTCGTTCGGTCGGACTGCTAGGGTCCGATTCGGTCGGAATTCTCTCCGGGTCCGGCTCGGTCGGAGAGATTTCCGGCCGGAATCGGAATCGGCCCCTAAGCTTTCTACCGCGGGTCTAAACTCAGCAGGGTACCACCCCGAGGGTGGGTCTAGCTCACCGAGGGGGGCGGGCAGATGTTACATGAAATAACACTAGAAAATGAGGGGGGACGAGACGGTCCAGAGGGGGGAAGTAGAAACAGCATCGCATGGGGGGTTTAGAGCACAGCCACGTCCCACTGGGCTCATGTATTCGTTTACGCGCGGGGTGCCCTCTATGGTAAAAGTGTCTGTGCCAGAGTCAAAGTCAGCGGCACGGCCGGGCGAAGGAGAGGGGGGTCAGGGGGGGGCGGGGGTAGGCAGGCGGCCAGGGGGGCATGTGGGTGTTACAGCTAGTCAGAATTATCAGACAGGCAATAAAACAGATAACATTATTGGAGCAAAATAAGAATTACTAGGAAGCAGTATTTACAACATACGTAACTTATAACTTGCACAACACTCTATTGATCAATACAGTAAGCTAATACTCAGCTGTCCGCCATCTGGGTGTTGTCCCTCTGACCGTGCAAGTGGATGTCCAACAATATGAGGGGGGCCATCAGCTTAGACCATCCCCTCCAGGTCCCCTCCGCCCCAGTTCAGCCTCTGTTGTGGGCTTCAAGGAGGAACGGGATTTGTCTCTCTGCTGGTCGTGTATGAAAGCGGCCACAGTTTGGAGGGCAGAGGCTTTGTCCTCGTGGGTGCGAGTTATCCTGTCCTGGTCCCTGCCTCGGTGCCAAGTTCCGCCGGTAGTCCGTCTCCTGCCGTCCGAAGCCTGCGAGGGGCCGGGTGGGTGGGAAAAGTTCAGGGTCTCCATGTTGGACGTCCATTTCTTGCTGCCCCATGGTATCTAAGAACCGGCACAGGTCCTCTGGGTCATAAAAGTCCCTGAAGTTGCCGTCCCTGGTTAGACAGAGACTCGCTGGTTCAAAAAGGCCGTATTTGATTTTCAGCTGACGAAGCCTGGGCCTGAGGGAGAGGAAGGCCTTAATGAGCTCATTGGTCTCTTTAGAAAAGTCTGCGGCCATTCGGATTGTGTGGCCGTCATGGGTGAACGACCCGTGGCCGTGAGCTGCGGCCAGAATTCGCATTGTCTGCTCATGGCGCAGAAAGAAGGCCATAAGCGGGAGCGGGCATGTGTTAGAGTCTTTACGTGGGGGACCTATAAGATGAGCACGCTGTATTTCCAGCAGAGGGTCAAAGGCGACCACAAGGAGTTTCAGGAGGGTTTCCTTTAGGAATGTGCCGGCATTAGGGCCCTTTATAGACTCTGGGAAGCCAAAAAAGCGTATGTTGTCTCTGCGGCTGCGATCCTGCAAATCAACAAGTTTGCTGTGAAGGAAGAGGAGTTCCTGGTCCCTATCTTGCACTGTGTCGAGGCGATCCTCTACTGCCGTCAGCCTCTTGTCCAGTCCCTCAGCCCGCGTATGAAACCCAGCTATGTCTGCTCGGATCGATTTGGCTTAGTCCGCTAGCTTGGATATGTTGGAGTCCATCCCCTCCATTCTTCGGCTGACTGAGGAGATTTCCTGGAGAATACGGTCCATGGTCACACCTGATGCAGGGGTCGATGGTGGTGCAGGGGGACCGCTCGCCGGGGGTTCGTCACCTTTCGTGGCCATGGTGAGTGGTTGTTTAAGTGCCTCTGTGAAGAGAAGCTCTCTGGAGGACTTACTCCCGGGCTTCGTAGAAGACATTTGCGCCATGTTGCAATGCTGGTCCCAGTGCTGTTATGAAGGTTCACTCACTGACCGGGGGTGAGACAGAGGACGGACCAGAGGAGTCCAGCAGGTGAGGCAGCCAGAGCGGTCGCCTCTCAGCGGTCCCTATATGTGGGTGAAGGACTGGAGTCTTCCCCACCCCTCCCACATTTGGGGGTGCTTCTTAGGTCGACACGGAGGAGTTCAGGGGGGAGGGGGACCTCTCACTCTGGTCACACCAGGCAGTCTGAAAGCGCCGGAGGGTGTTACGCAAGGCGACACTCAGGGGAGGGGGAGTTCCCCTGTCCACCTCTTGTTGATCATAGCGTATGCCCCTATGGGGCTCGGTGCAGAAGAGAAGTGGAAGAGGGGAAGGATGTATCTAGGGATGGGTCGTGGGCGACAGTGCGGCCCCATGGCAGCTGGCGTTCCGGGAGTAGTTGTGCTGGCACGAGTGTCCCACGATAGGTCCCTGAGGGGGGGCACTCTCTTCCGCACTCAAGGGCCTTTCCCGGGTGCACGACAGGCACCCAGCAGGGTGCGGAAGTCAAAATCGGTTCGGCAAGGGCCGCAACTCAGCAGCCGAGGGCGGGGCCGGGAAGCTACGCAAGCCCGAGGCTTCTGTCATGCCTCAAGGCCCAGCGATCGTCCCTTGCCCGATCTCCCCCGCACGGTGGTCGCCAGCCATAACTCCAGGACTGGAGCCATCCAGAGTGCTCCCCCGGCAAGGAGTGGCACGATGCAGGGCTTCCACCGCCTCCAAGACTCCGCAGCCCCCACTCGGAGCGGAGCTCTCCTTCTGGGCTGCCAGCTTCATGCGTGGCCAGACCACGCCCCCCCTTCAATACAATTATGACAAACACCAATGTTAATAACAAAGAAAGTACCAAGAAACGTACTCAAGATCCCCAGACAGCCGGACAAACAACAACCTTAAAAAGAAACAATCAGAATAAAAACTCATGTGAACTGGCCTGGCAACACCTCCAAATAAATAATGAACAAAACAAACAGATAACAATAAAAGTTAATCTACAAAAGAAAACAGGTCACCACAAAATCCAAGAGAAGTGGAGAAGCAGTCCTCATCTCCATCAATACTACCCACGTTAGACCTAGTACAAACAGGTTGTATGAACAATCAGATCATACTAAGACCTCAGTACACCTCACAGGGTCAACAGGACCTACTCAACAGAGGAAACATAATGATACTGCTCACGGACGTGCCTGTGTTGATACATGTCACTTCTGCAGACTTGATATCAATTAAATTTATCCCCCAGGAGGACAAGAAACAAATGGAGAATATTCTCTCCTCTTTGTGAACAGAGAAGATCACCTCACTAATCATGAATGCTAGTCAACAGTTCGAAGCAAGGGGTATAACCCTCTCAAAACCACCAAGGCGACATTATCCTTCGCCCTTGTCAATGCCGCTCAGGAGACAGCTCTGGTCCGGGAAACATTGCGATGTACTCAGTTTACAAAGTGCCAGAGGTAAGATGAGAGTGGTTGAACAAGCCAAGAGTAAACAACTGAAGGAACAGGGTGAAAATGAATGGCATTGGATTGCATCAACACTAAATGACTCTAGAAGTAAATGACTCCCTGTTAGAAATGGGATTTCTGGTTGGCTAGGGCATGCGCCTAAGCCAGGCAGAAACCACCACTCTAGTCAGGGCAAGGGAGTTACACACTGATGATAACCCCTGCTCACCCCCTTGGTAGCTTGGCACGAGCAGTCAGGCTTATCCCAGAGGCAATGTGTAAAGCGTTTGCGCAACACACACACACAGCAGCAACACACTAGGCACACCACAAAGGAAACTCCACACAAGGTTATATCAAAAATAACCTATGTATTGTCATAAACACATTAGAAACATAATCACACATTTACACTGTGCCAACTGGCACTAGGCAATATTCACAGGGGATTATATACAGGACCAGGCCAATCGGGCCACGGTCAGAACCATCAGAATGCAGGTAGTAAATATAAAACACAACAAGTAACTACTGGTACCATAATGACCTCAGCATTATCACATTAGCATTAGACACCATCCTAAAATATCATAGCATGACATTAGGCATAAACACATTAGGCCCAAACCTCATTAGCATAAACACATTACGCAATAGGCCTCACTAGCATAAACACATTATGCATAAATCACATAGGCCTAAACCACATAAGCACCCTCTGTAGGCATCACATTCGCATAAACACATTATGCAATAGGCCTCACTAGCATAAACACATTATGCATAAATCACGGTGCATAATCACATTTGTCATAGGCATCACATAAATTACATTAGGGCCTTGCCCCCTACCAACCTACAACTGACCCCTGGCCAACTGGCCTTCTCTAGGGGGCCCAAATGCCCTATGTCCAAAAATGTCAGGGCTTCTAGTGGGGCCTTCCAAATGGCCCCCTGGCTGCCTCGGCAGCGAAACCAAAGTGCACAAGAGCGCTGGGGCGTGGGGTGCAACTCACCCCTTTCTCATCTAAAAAGAAATGGCCCCCTCGTTGCAGCTGCCTGCGCTCTCACAGGGCAGCTGGGATCAGCAGGGGAAACACGGGCACCACTGTGCCTCTCAAGCCCCACTGGGACTAACTAAAATCAAAAGGGCCCCTCCATGGCAGCTGCCTGCAACGGCGGTGCAGCTGTGAGGAACAGCACTGGCACCACGGTGCCTCCTGAGTCCCACTCCAGGACTATCAAAACAATATTGCCCCACGTGGCAGCTGCTGCTAACTGGCGGCGCAGCTATGAAGATCCATGAGGGCACTGGCCACAGCGGCCTCTCAGTCCCACTCCGGGTGGTGCAAGCTACAGTGGCCTCCTGACGAGAGCCTGGCACTTATTTTTGTACAAATTAAGCATTGCTTACCATGGTCCAAATTGACAGTCAACAATAGACTACACAATTCTTACGTTACCTCCATTGGAGCACGTAAAGAAATATATCCTTAATTATACTACCAGAAGTGATCACTCATACCAACATTTGGAACTGTGTATAAGCTCCCCAAGGCACGCACCAGCACCTGTTGAAATATGGCACTTAACAACAACCAATCACAAACGCATATGATGGTCGGCTAATACTCTGTCTGAATTAGTGACTCTGGCCAAAGGAATAATGGAGACAGGTATCACCACAACAGTTATTCACGCAGAGAACTGGATGACTTTTACAACAAATCTTCTAACAATTGCACCTAAAATCAATTACGCTCGGAGAACAATACATAAGCAGCCTTCTTCCCTCACAAACAAGGCCCATTTTCTAAGAAAGGCAGTCAGATACACAAGGGGGACCAATGTTTTTTTTTTAGTTTTATATTAAGTAGACCAGACGATATCAGGTATCAGAGCACTTTACATGAGCACCAGTTCCATTACAGATGGACACATTCATTGATTAAGTGAGTTGCCCAGAATCACAGGATGTTGAGCTTCGTTGCCGAGACTCGAACATGGTTCCCCAGCTTCGAGGTCGACCGCTCTAGCCGTAAGGTTACATCCTCTCCCTATCTCCCTATCCCATGTATCTAAAAGATACATGGGATAAAATAAAAAACGTAAGGAAGTGACTTAAAAAGCAGATTTGGGAGGATCAGAAAAAGCAAACAGATGCATTTTGGACAAAGCTTCTATTTGACGCAAAGTAAACAAACACCAGAACTTTCTGGGAAACAATAAACGGGGTTACAAGAGCTCCTTTGGTGATAAAGAACTCAAGTGTAACGGAAGCAGGTTGAACAATTCACTTAAGCAACAGTTTCAACAAAAGCTCACCTACGCTTAACACACAGTTGAGCAATGGCAATAAAGAATCATATAATAAGATAACAGCTGATTCAGATCTCAGAACAGGCACAAGCAATCTGCACACAGCTCCGGGTTGCCCAGAAGGGCAGGCTACTCATTGCTACTCAGAGGAGATGGTCAAAAAAGTAATAATGTCAGGATGAAGTTATGGGGCCCCAGGGCCAAATGGCATTCCACAGGCCATCTTTAAATCTTATCCAGACTACTGGGCAAACCTGCAGTCGGAGTTGTATAATGAGGTGGGAAGACTGGCCACAATCCATAGGAGATGGAGAGGTTCAATAATAAATCCGGTATACAAAGAGGGTGAGAAGTCAGAGCCGGCCAACTACAGGCTAAGGGGCATATTCTCAAGGAGCTATCACCGAGTTATTGGCACTTTATCGCAGCCAAAGTCGCGATAAATTTATCGCCCCATTCACAAGCTGGTGCTAACAGCCGATACCACCAGTTTACCTGCGAAAGCATCCGCAAAAAACATCGCCACAGATGACCCCGGCAACTATCGCTAATGAGATGCAGAGTAGGCGTTCCCAAGCAAAAATCTGTGACAACACCACACCTCAACATTCTCAACGACCAGCCACATCGGCGATAAGACCACAAAACAGGTGATAAGGCGCGTTAGCAGCAGGAAATTAACACCTGCTCTGACCTGGTGTAAAGTCGGACGACAACCTGCACCATCAAAGGGAGCCCAGCCCAGAGCCACACATGAAGAACAACAGATGCCATGGAGCCACTCATCATGCATCCCGGAGCCCCGAGAGGGCAACAACACCCACCGCCACCACCCTCAGGACCGCCACCCCCCGGACCCCCCCACCCCCCCGGACCACCACAGAGGCAGCGCAGACAAAGACAGCGGACCTTCAGGAAATGCACCAGCCTCACAGACCTAACACCAGACAATGTCAATGCCCACTACAGGCTCAAAAGGACAACCATCCTCCGCATCATGAACATCATTGCCCACAGGCTGACGGTACCAACACAGCGGACATCCAACATCCCTCCGCAGACAAAGCTGCTGGCTGTGCTGCACCTGTTGGCCTCTGGTACCTCCCAACCAACAACCGCCAGAGTCAGAGGAGTCTCACAGCCAGCCCCATCCAAGTTCCTCACACCTGTCCTGGATGCCATCATCAGCTAGGTACCCCAGTACCTATACGTCCCCCACAATGCACAGGAACAGCTGGAGACCAAGCAAGGACTATACGCCATAGCTGGATTCCCGCACGTGTTGGGGGCAATCGACTGCACACATGTCCTACTTGTGCCCCCTGCCGACACTGCACACAATTACCGCAACAGAAAGCACACGCATTCCATCAACGTGCAGGCAATAGTGGACCACAGGGGACTCTTCACCAATGTCGTAGCCAACTACCCAGGCAGTGTGCATGATCCCTTCATCTTCAATTCAATTCAAAGATAGCTTTATTCGATAACAAGTATCTTAAAAGCGGTAACATACATACAATCATCGATAAAAATACAAGTTATCAGGTTAACCACAGTTTAAAAATATACAAATACTAAAAACCATAAGTTCAAATTTCCAGGGAGTAGATAATAACAAGATGTTTCAGGTAAAAACTTTATACAGCCATAGAATTAACTCAATTCCAATTTATATATATATCGGATTATAAAATGACAGTGCAGTAAAAATGATCAGAGCAGTTTAAAAATATAAGAGAAACAGTATAATTCATTTAGAGTTTCAGACGTAGGAATTTAAACCTTACTATCCAAGCACGGCCAAGATACTTGGCCACTTCCGACAGTCCAACATCAACCAGCGCTTCCAGGATGGCACCTATGGGAATGCACTGCTCGTTGGCAAGTACCAAATGAACACACCACACACCTCAACTCCACAATCATGCAACTCACAACTCTGGCACTGCACACGTCACAAAATCACATACAACATGCCAAATAACATGCTCACCCACCAGACACGACAGCACAACTTACTGTGGCAACCTTGGTTAGCCATGTACATGAGCCATCAACTGGCATGGCACCTCAGCCACACAATAGCGGAATGTGGGGAGAGGTGGGAACCAGGTATGTGCGAAGGAGGCAAGTGACCCATGAATGAGAATGTACACAATGCCAAGTGTGGCGGAGATGTGCTAGACAGACTGCAGTATGCAGACCACAGACATATCCATGTCTACATGCACTGCTGGTGTTTGGAGTGTAGTGGACAGTGGACGCAACCATGTCACCCCAGCCAGTGGGGAAGATCGCGGAAATGTAGCTTGTGACGTCCCCCCTGTAAGCGTGTGTGGAGTGGGCTGGCCCGGAGGACGCCAGTCCAGCAAGGGGGTGTGGATGATTATCCCGTGCTCTGGGTGTGGTTCAGTACTGGAAATGTGCAAAGGCATGTGTCTCTGTCGCAGTGTGGGTCTCCGTTGGGGAGTGTAGGTGGTCCCTGATGGGACTTAGACACCCACGTATGTGATCTAGTTCGGATTCCATGAGGTAGTACCCCACCCGCACATGTTCGGCCACCCCTTTCTGGCAGTCTGACACCTGGCCTTGGAATGTGATGTGTGCTTCGGTGGGCTGCTGGGAGCCAGCCGGGGTGGTGGGTGCGTCCAGCTGTGTTGTCTGTGCAGAAGGTGGGGTATCCTCGATGCAGCGGTGCTGCCCTGCTCCTGGAGGTCGATTGCCTAAGATGTCCATGGACTGTTGTAGGGCGTCGGTGTCGGAAGTGTGGAGGTCCTCTTCAGCATCACTGTAGAGTTTTCTGGTCTGCCCTGCTGGAGGTGTTGTGTGTCCCTCTGCAATGTGAAGGGGAGATGCTTGTTGACATTGTGTTGGCATGTATGTTGCCGCATTGTTCAAGTTTACATACAGACTGCATGACAATGTACATTGTGACTGTTTGGGAGGGGCGGACTATTTGATGCGGGACAGTGGACATTTGGACTACATGACGTAGGTGAGGTTGTACACGTACATTTGCATCTCACAGTTTCCTGCTATGTCAGATGTGATTGGCCATTTTCTACGCACAGGCGGACCCAGTTGTGTCCTCTGTTCTGAAGTGTAAGTGTTGCACTGTGTACCACATTGTCGTCCATGTGGATGTGCTGTCATTGCTATGTGTGTTTGCTGCATTGTGTGAGAGTCGCACCTGCAGCTGTGATTTTGCTGCCCCTTATCCCTTGGATATAGAACGTAGTGGTCCCAGTAATATTACATCCATACAGTGTAAAAAGAACAATACAATTATATTCAAAACCATAAATCAATACAATAAATCAAAAAGGGAGAATTAGAAAATGCTCAGATGTTATTTAATCACACCGAACATAAGATGCAAATTGTTATAAGAAAACATTAAAAACCATCATTGATGTGCCCGAATGGGTGGGAGAGGGGAAGGGAAGTGACTTAGGTAAGGTAGTGAGGTGAGTGAAAGACACTGCTGGTAAGTATCACAATCAAATTGTTTGGCATACTATTCCATGCCACACATTCAAAACATAGTCCAGAAAGAAAGAAATTACAATAAATTACACAGCCATGTAACACAGAAAGTCACAGTGCGGCATGCACTGTTGGCGATACTGGCATCAATAGTGTGTCGACGTTTCCACCCCTGAATGTGTGTAGGTGTTCTTCAAAACCTTACTGGCTGGATCTTCCTCAGGACAGGTGTAAGAGTGAAGGGGGGAAGGGCACCGTGTCTAAATTGGAAGAAAATCCTCATAGGCGCAGAAAATCGTCGAGGACAATAGGGCTCAGTGGCTCCGAAGTTCGGGAGGGAGAGAGTCATAAACACTCGAAAAATAGGGAATGATCCATAATTAATGATCCTTAGCAGTGTGAAAACCGTGGTAAAACCATCGATCAGGAAGTGGAAGCCATCCACAATACTGCAAACGATTGACTCAAAAATCCTCGTTGCTCGACCTCGCTTCCCAGCCAAAGGAGGCTTCTCAGCCTCCTTTGTGTCCCTGTCTAGTGTGAATGAACAAACCAGCCCCTGTCAGTCTAAAACCCACACAGCTAATACACAGACAGGCAGAAGCACATGGATGGTTGGAGAAGGAAATATCCACTTTCTAAAGGTGGTATTTCCAAACACACAATATTAAAATCATCTTTACTAACAGATGCATTTTTAAATCCTGAGTTCGGGCATACCAAACTCCACTTTTCTTTCAGCTTCCCCTGGCAAGCTACATTTGTAAAAGTGTTGCAAAGCAGCTCCCATGTTAACGTATGACGAGAGATAGCCTTTCAACAGTGAAAATGAAGTGCACAGTATTTCACCATTAGGACATGTAAAAAACACCAGTACATGTCCTACCTTTCCCTCACACTGCACCCTGTCCACAGGGGTACCTTTACCTTAGGGGTGTCTTATATGTGAGAAAATGAGAGGTTAGGACTGGCAAGTGGGTGCACTTCCCAGGTTGACATGGCAGTAGAAACTGTGAGCAGACACTGCAGTGGCAGGTCTGAGAACCATTTGAAAGGCTGCTGGTGTGGATGGCATAATTAGTGCTGCAGGCCCACTAGCAGCATTCAGTTTACATGCCCTGGGCACACACAGTGCACTGTACTAGGTTCTTAGGAATCAAATAAGCCAATCATGGAAACACCAATCCATAAACACAATTTTGTAGTAGAAACACTTGCACTTTAGCACTGATCAGCAGTGTTAAAGTGCGCAGAAACACTAAACCAGCAAAAATAAGATCTAGAGTACCATGAAAACCAGGAGGTCAGAAGCAAAAGACAGGGGAAACATGCCAAAAGATGCCAGGTCTAACACATGTCCCCTCCAGCTGAAAGTAGGGAGAACTACCCACCCTCTTGGGAGTTCTCTTCACTACGGTGGACGAACCTGGACAGACCATCAGCGTTGGCGTGTTCTGTGCCAGGGCGGTGTTCCAGTTTAAAGTCCATTCCCTGTAGGGAGATGGACCACCTCAACAGTTTTGGCTTCTCACTCCTTATTTGCATCATTCACCTGAGGGGCCTATGGTCTGCCTGAACTCAGAAGTGAGTCCCAAACAAGTTGGGTCTTAGCTTCTTCAGTGTCCAGACCACAGCAAAAGCCTCACGCTCAATGGCACTCCACCTCTGTTCCCTGGGGAGTAGCCTCCTGCTAAGGAAGACTACAGGCTGGTCCAGGCCCTCTTCATTCAGTTGTCAGAGCACCCCTCCAACACCCTGCTCTGAAGAATCCGTTTGCACTACGAATTCCTTGAAGAAGTCAGGTGCCTTGAGCACGGGCACCATCCACATGGCTGCCTTCAGGGCATCAAAAGCGGTCTGGCAGGCAACAGTTCAGATCACCTTCCTGAGCTGCTTCTTGGAAGTCAGATCAATCAAGGGGGCAACAATGGTGCCATAGCCCTTGACAAACCTCCTATAGTAACCGGTGAGACCTAAGAAGGCCCTCACCTCTGTCTGGGTTTTGGGGGGCGCCCTAGCCAGAATGGTGTCAATCTTAGGTTGTAGGGGTGCCACCTGACCGCTGCCTACCTGGTGCCGTAAGTAAGCCACAGATCCCTGCCCAATCTGGCACTTACTGGCCTTGATCGTGAGGCCTGCCTTCTGCAGCACCTTCAACACTTCACCTAGGTGCTGCAGGTGTTCCTCCAGAGTGGAACTAACGAATTCAATGTCGTCCAGGTATGCGGCGCTGAGACTCTCCAGCCCAGCCAACACCTGGTTAACCAACCTCTAGAAGGTGGCAGGGGCATTGTGCAATCCAAAGGGTATAACCCGGAAATTGTAGTGCCCCTCCACGGTTGAAAATACAGACCTTTTCTTGGCCACATCAATCAAGGCAATCTGCCAGTACCCTGACGTAAAATCAAACGTACTGAGTAACTTGGCAGTTCCCAACCGATCTATGAGCTCATCAGATCTGGGGATGGGTGACGGAGTTGAGCCCTCTGTAATGTACACAGAACCGGAGTTCGGGTGTGGCACTGGGTGCTGCAGCCTTTGGGACCAAGACCACCGGGCTGGCCCAAAGGCTGTTGGAGGGCTCAATCACTCCTAGCGCCAACATCTTAGAAACCTCTACTTTGATGCTGGCCTTGACCCTGTCAGTCAACCAGTAAATTTTGTGTTTGACAGGAGGACTGTCCCTAGTGTCCACATCATGGATGCACCAATGAGTGACACCCGAGGTGAGGGAGAACAGGCTGGTAAACTGCCCCAACAACCGGCAAGAGCTGCCCTGCTGCTCTGGGGTCAGTGTAGGGGACAGGATTACACCTTCCACTGACCCATCATTCTCCTTGGTAGACAGGAGGTCAGGGAGAGGTTCACTCTCCTCTTCCACCCCATCATCTGACGGCAAGAGGATGCTTACTTCAGACCTCTCAAAGTGAGGTTTGATGCGGTTCACATGGAGGACCCTTAGAGGGTTCCTGGGAGTCTGCAAGTCCACCAGATAGGTGACATCACTCTTGCGCTCCACCACTTCAAAAGGCCCAGTCAGTTTGTCCTGGAGAGCACACTGCTCTACTGGGTCCATGACCCACACTTTTTGTCCACGTTGAAACTCAACCAGCGCAGCATTCTGGTCATACTAGTGTTTAATCTCTCCCTGGCTGGCTTTCAGGTTCGCCTGAGCAGGCTTCCTAAAGCACACAGTCTGGTTTCTAAAGGCCAGCATGTAACTAAACACATCCTGGGGAGGTTTCCTGGGAGCTGTCGCCCAGCCTTCTTTCACCAGACTGAGAGGTCCTCTCACAAGGTGCCCATACAGCAACCCAAAGGGACTGAACCCTAACGACTTCTGCGGTACCTCCCTGTAAGCAAAGAGAAGGCATGGCAAGAGGACATCCCACTTACGCCTCACAGGTTCTTACAGATCTTTGATCATGCCTTTAAGGGTTTGGTTGAATCTCTCCATCAAACCATTACCTTAGGGTGGTAGGGAGTGGTGAACTCGTAGGTCACACCGCACTCCTTCCACAGGGATGTCAAATACTTGGATATGAAATTGGTACCTCGGTCGGATACCACCTCTCTGGGGAAAACCACTCGGGAAAAGATCTGCATCAATGCCCGGCCCACCTTAGGTGCCGTTATTGTCCTCAGAGTGGTAGCCGGGTGGCATGATCCACCAAGACCAGGATGTACCTGTTGCCCATGGTTGTCTTGGGGGCCAGGGGCCCACCATATCAATCCCCACCCACTTGAAAGGGGTGCCAACCATGGGAAAGGGTTAGAGAGGGGCCTTCCCCTTCCTCCCACTCTTACCACTTGCCTGGCAAGTCTGACAAGACCTACAATGGGCATCCGACTACCTTCGCATCTGGGGCCAAAAGAAGTGGATGCCAATCCTTGTCCTGCCCCAAATGTCCTGCCGAAGGCACGTCGATAGCCAGACCCAGTAGGAAGGTCCTGAAGCACTGGGGTACCACCAGCACATGGGTTGACCCAGGCTCAGTGACCTTAGGCTTGCTGTATAGGAGACCATTCTCCCAGTAGATCCAATGTGACCCAGATTGATCACCAGCTGCCTGGTTTGCAGCTTGCCGCCGCAAACCCTCTAGAGAAGGGCATTCTTCCTGCTCCCTGCAGAACCCTTCCCTTGTGAGACCTCCTTCTTGCTCCCAATGGGTCAGCTCAGCTAAGTTCCCCAGTTCAGCCACTTGTTCCCCTGTGGGTTCCGGGGCATCCCCCTTGAGGTCATCCTCCTCCTGGACCATGGGAACTTCAGGGGCGGGTTTCCCGCACCCCCTGCCCTTTTTCTTGGCAGATACCTGGGCACTGTTTCAGGTTCCAGGTCCTTGAGATTCTCCTTGCTGGCTGCCATGGACCAAGTGGTCACACATGCCCACTCTGGCAACTCAAGCATCTCCAAGTGAGACCTGAGCTCCACATCCTTCCACAAAGACTGCTCCAGGTTGTTACCTAGCAGATAATCTACAAGCATGGTAGGGCTCACAACCACCCTCAAGAGACCTGAGACCCCCCCACTAAAAGGGAACCTGTACGACCTTACATTGGAGCTCTGAGTTGTCGGCCACAACTACTAGGTAGAATACACCAGGGACTACTTGCTCTTCAGACACCAGGTGACACCGGACTGAGGTCACGCTGGCTCTAGTGTCTCTGAAAGCCTCTACTCTTTTCCCATTGATGGTCACCCATTGACTGTACTTCTTAGTGCTTGCAGGCACTGGGTGTCCTTGGACCATCTCATTGTCCCCTAGTGAGACAAGGGGCATTTCTGCTGGATCCCCACCCTCCTCTGGGTCCACCTCCTCCTCTCCAAGTACCACACTTGCCAACACTTTGTTCTGTCCACCAGTGGGTGGCTGTGCCCCCTTTGGGCATCTGGGATCCCCCTTCAGGTGGCCTACCTGGTCACATGTATAATACTTACAGGGTCCCATCTCTGCAGGATTCCCTGAAGAGACCCATTGTTTCTTGTCTCCTGGGGGGCGGGAATCTTTACCCTGGTTACTAGTTTAGGGCCCTTTAGAGAACTCCTTTGCTTTATGCATGCCCATCCCCACTCTTCTGCCGGAGACCCTGCCCACCTTTGGCGAAGTCTCCCCCATATACCTTCGTGTGGACCCTGGTACTCACCAAACAGTCCGCCTCCATAGCAAGCTTCCTGGGGTCAGTTAGCTTACTATCTGTCAGGTGCTGGTGCAGTTCTGCAAAACATAGACTAGACAAGTGCTCCCACACATTCAAATTGTACAGCCCTTGAAAACTGGTCACATTACTGCCCTTTACCCAACAATACAATGCTCTGCAAAAAGTAACTACACAGTCTAACCAGGTCTGTGAATCTGTTTTTCTACTGGCTCTAAACTGATCCCTGTACTTGTCAGGAGTGAGTTCATACCTAGTGAGGAGGGCCTCCTTCATGTCAGTGTAGGTGAGGTCCTGCCCCTTACTCAAAGCCAACAAAGTGTCCCTCCCCTCCTCCATGAAGTGATTCCACAATCTGCGTCCCAGTTCCTTTCAGGGACCCCATTCAAGTGGATGGCTGCCTCATAGCCCTGAAACCACCTCTGTATGTCATCCCTCTTTTTGTACTCCTTGCCTACATTCTTGTGAATGTTTCCCACTTTCTCAGAGCATGTTGAAGAACTGCTGCCACCATCTATGCTGGACCTAATTTTTAGCTCCAGTTCCATGATAACATGCTCATGGTCCTAAACTATCTTCTTTGATTCCATCTTGAGCCTCTCAAGCTTTATTTGATGCCTCCTAGCATCCCTCCTCTCCTCCAACTCCTCTGGGGACAAACCACTGCTGCGTGCATGGAGGGTCCCTCCCCCCCCCCCAAAATCACATCCACCCTAGGAATAGGCTCCTCCACCTCCACACTAAGGTCTCCAGACTGCCACGGGCTGTCTGGCTCCTACCCAGGCCCTCAGCGCCTTTTGTAGCTCCTCTTTTCTGATGAGGCCTCTGATTTGGCTCTTAGGTTTTTTCAAATAGCCTTCAACTCGTTTACGTTGTAGGTTTCCACCCTTTCCTCAAGCCCTCTAAGACACTCAAAAAGAAGTTGCAGAAAGTTCAGTCCAGTCCTTTCTCTGCCCAAGACAGAAGTAGCTACTGCACGCCAACACAGCAAAGCACACAGCAAAGTGGTAGTCTCTCCTCACAGCTTCTCCAGCTCTTCTTCTTGGCAGGTTCTTTGATCCAAAAGAGGTCTAAAATACTGGGGACTGAGACCCAATATTTATACCACATTTCCCTTTGAAGATCTGTGGTGTTGGCACCCATAATCCAGTTTTGTCCTGCTCAGGCCAGGTTCACTACAGGAGGTGGAGACAGCATTGTGAAAGGCAGACACAGTCCCTTCAGGTACATGTAGCAACCCCTCCCACCACTCTAGATGCAGGACAAACCCTACAGCCAGGCTATGAATCACCCAGGAAAGGCAGGACATACCTCAGCCCTCTTTGTGTCCCTGTCTAGTGTGAATGCACAAACCAGCCCCTGTCAGTCAAAACCCCAGACAGCTAATACACAAACAGGCAGAGGCACATGGATGGCTAAAGAAGGAAACATCCACTTTCTAAAAGTGGTATTTCCAAGCACACAATATAAAAATCATATTTACTAAAAGATGCATTTTTAAATCCTGAGTTCAAGCATACCAAACTCCATTTTTCTATCAGCTTCCTTAGGGAAGCTACATTTGTAAAAGTGTTGCAAAGCAGCTCCCATGTTCACCTATGGGAGAGATAGCCTTTCAACAGTGAAAACGAAATGCACAGTATTTCACCATTAGGACATGTAACAAACACCAGTACATGTCCTACCGTTCCCTCCCACTGCACCTTGCCCAGAGGGGTACCTTGGGCATACCTTAGGGGTGTCTAATATGTGAGAAAATGGAAGGTTAGGCACTTGCCAGGTTGACATGGCAGTAGAAACTGTGCGCAGACACTACAGTGGCAGGTCTGTGATCCCTTTAAAAGACTGCTGGTGTGGATGACACAATCAGTGCTGCAGGCCCACTAGCAGCATTTTGTGTACATGCCCCGGGCACACACAGTGCACTGTACTAGGGGCTTAGGAGTAAATCAAATAAGCCAATCATAGAAACACCAATCCATAAACACAATTTACAGTAGAAGCACTTTCACTTTAGTACTGATCAGCAGTATTAAAATGCACAGAAACACTAAACCAGCAAAAACAAGATCCAGAGTACCATAAAAACCAGGAGGTCAGAAGCAAAAAGACAGGGGAAACACAACAAAAGATGCCAGGTCTAACATAATGTATTTGGTTTGGGTGGGAAATGTTATATTTTATAATTTATGTAAGTGTTATGTGATTTTTAATTGGAATGTTGTCTTTTATTTGTTGTAATCATGTCACCTAATAGATTGAGTTTGTTCTTTGAGCTTTTTGGTTGGTGAGGTTTAGATTTTTTATATAAATAATTTCTATGTGTTTTTATTTCATCCATCTCATTTAGGATTGGAGTTTTATTTAATGTTTTGACTGAAGTAATAAAATATTATTATATCATTTATTTATATAAAAATTATTTTTAATGTTTTTTTAAGATTATGCTATACTTTTGGGGAGTTTTGTAAGTTATATTTATTTTATAATATGCTTTGGCTATTATTGCTAAGTAATCTTCTCCTTTGTTGTTTATGAAGCGTTTTGCTTTAAATTGTAGCACGTCATACATTCTTTTGGTTTGTTTCCTAAGATTTGGTGCAGAGTGTAGGTTGATTTCTGCCTATTGTGGATTGGAAGGCTTTGTGCCATCCTTCCACTGCATTGTTTGTTTTGCATTCCTGTGCCAAGGTGCTGTCATAGACATTTCACCATAGTATTGGTAATTTGGATTGGCGTCTGTGTCTGGAGTGATGTGGTCTGCCAACCCAAGAATCTTCTAAATAATCCATTAGTGAACTGTAGTGGTTAGTTACCTCTGTGACAGGGCCAAAGGCAAGCGTTATCATGTTTTTTATTTCAAAGGCAAATTGACAGTAGCATATTTCTCACTTAATGCAGACTGTTGGAGGTGTCTCCACGTGCTTTGATTGAAATGGTGGGTGTGGGTGAACTTTTAAAATTGTTTGAATCATGGCTTGTTCAAAGTTTATGATTATTTTTGGTGGGTAGTAATTATTTGTTTTATGTTTAATGTGGTTTAAGAGGTCGTAGTAAGCGCTACTTTGTTTATTTGGCAGGTGTGGCTTATATAAAAGGGATATTTGTGTTTTGATATTCACCATGTATGGTGTATATGAGTGAATGGATTGATACATATTTTGAAGGCCCCATCCATCATCCAGGTTTGACAATGGCTTAGTTTCAGTATGTTATCTGCTCTAGAAAATAATAGAATTTTCTATTAATGTTTAGGTTTCCATATAACAGGAAAGGTTTCTCATTATGTGTCATTTTTAAGTGTTCATGTATTTCGATATCTTAGTATCTTCCAAGGGCAGGAGGGGTATCACTGGTGGCTTTTGTAGTTTGTGCAATTAAATGTTTTAAAGTGGGTATAAGTGGTAGTTGGCCTTTGATGTGTTCGAGGACTTTAAGGAGTATACCTTTTAGGGTTTTGTTGTGGGCTCCTGGGAGCTAGTGTTGCCTCTCTTAAATCCTTCAATCCCTCCCTCATATCTATTTCTGTCACATTTGGGGGTGGTTGTGTTCCGTTACATTAATTACAACATGATCTTTTGTAGCGGCCCTCCCTTAGCATGCATTAGAATAATATTTTGTAGATTTCCAATTAACATTTTCCATTGATGTACTTTCCTGGTTGAAAGTGTAACCCATGTGACTTAGTAATTGCTTTCCTTTCTGGGATGTTATGTATCTTGCTCTTTCTGTCATTATGTCTAAAAATAGTGTAATTGTATAAAGAATTACAATTATTTTTTTTGTATGTTTATCATTTACATATAAAATTCTGCAACTACTTTTATTATTTATATTTACATGTATGTTCTTCTTAGATGTTTCACACTGTTTTGCAGCTTTTCTATTGGGGATGTTGTAATGTGAAGCAGGTTCTTTCTTTTCTCTTTATCGGAAGAGCATCAGTTTCATTTTTAAATGTTTATTTTTGGGTCGTTTGTAAAGGTTGACGTTTTTAGGTTTTATTTTATTCAGCTTTGGGGTGAGTTTCTATTTTATAATTATTTACATATACTTACTTTTTATGGCTTTTTTCTGGTTTGTGATCGGTGATATATTTCAGAAGGTTAACACTTTCTTGAAGTTGTAGTATTTTCTTTTGGTAAGTGCATGTAATTATGTAAATGTTGGAGAATGTTTTGCTAATTATTAGAAATTTTATAATTTTAATTTTAATTAAAAGTAAGTTTTAGTTCAATATAAGTTTTATTGTTGTTGAGATATATATATTTTTTTCAGGGTATGGTCAGAGAATCCGCCAGAGTTTCCTCATCTTGCAGCTTTTGTTGTTTTTGCAGTTTTACGTTGATAAAATCTGTGTGCTTTTCCTATTGTTGATTTAATTGTTTGTGTGATTTTATTAGTTAAGTTTGTATATAGTTTGATTTTATTGGTTACTTTTGTTTTGGTTTCAAATTTTTTACTCATTTTTTTACTATGGTAAACCCTAATTTAAGTTTTATTTATAATGTTTAAGATGTAGTTCGATACTTTTGAATATTATTTTACATATTGTGCATATATAGACATAAATATGCACATATATATACATAACTATGCATATCTATATATATATTCATACTTACTGGCCGTCATCAGCAGGTTAGGACCTAGTTTCCATAGGAGAAGTGCTTTTGAACGTACCTATATCTTTGGCGCCGTTGAGAAATCTTCCCCAAAAATTAGACGCTCACTTCAGCTCCTGTCTGGAAAGTTTCGGGGTGATCTGTGACGATGAGACTGAGAAAAAGGGGGGTCCCAAAACACATTTTGCCCATGTTAATTCCCATAGGGTTTTTGAAGAGGACTACAGCCCGAACCATGAATGGAATTACACAAAATTTAACAGAAAGCTAGCTCTTGGTCAAGAGTAGTGTCTTTGGGTAGGTTGGTGTAAATCTGTTCAGTACTTTCAGAGATATTAATCGAAATCCAAACGTGTATATCTGGGGGCGCGGATCCTCCGTGGATCCAACAGTCCCTGTGCTGGAATCTGATTTTTTACTCAGCTTCCAGATCTCTATCACTACAGTTCTCAATAGACCCAAGGCCCACAGCCTTACCATCGCAAGACCCTGGAAACAAATTACTTTAGATGCTTTTCAAGAAGCGTTTCCCACCACCATTCCAGATAATCTATCTGATATAAACGCAACTCTCACACAGTTCAACGACTCCATCATGTATGCCCTTGATATTGTAGCTCCATTTAAACCTAAACCAAAGAACACTACCAAATACAGCGCACCTTGGTATGTGGCTGATTTAAAAACTGACAAATCGCACTGTAAAAGACTTGAGTGCAATTGGAGAAGGTCGAACACCAACGTAGACATACAAATATATACAAGGATACCTTAGGTACATACCATGCAAAAATAAAGGCAGCACGCAAGGAATATTTTGTTAAAAAAATAAATCATGTGGGGATCTCCTCCAAAGAATTGTTTAAAATAGTCACAGCCTTTGCAAAACCACAGGCCTGCTCCGTCAGCATCCCAACCTCCCAAACTGTTTGTGATAACTTGGCTACCCACTTTCAGACAAAAATGTACACTATTTACAACAAATTTCAAGTCAACTCCGACCCACCACTCATACTATCTCTCTATCCTAAATCAGGTGCACTTGACCACTTCTAGCCTATTTCATTAACACAGATGCAATTAGTTAAAATAAAAACAGGGTCCCCGGCGGATCTATGCCCCCCAAAAGTCATCACCCTTCTTGCACCTCTGCTTACCACAATCATTACTGCACTATGCAACACATCTCTTAACTCAGCTGCTGTTCCCAGACAATGGAAGGCAGCCCATGTGCCTTCCATCTTAAAGAAACAGAACGCCGACCCAAACGAACCCGCAAACTATCGTCCAATCTTTCACCTCCCCTTGTTAGGAAAGATATTGGAGACACATGTCAATAAACAGGTCACCACCTATTTGGAGAGTAACAGCCTACTTAAAGTCTCCCAGTCAGGCTTCAGACCAGCCCATAGCACTGAGACTACTCTACTTGCAGTAGTAGACTCCATCAGACTTGCCCTAGATGATCGACAGCCAGCCATGCTGATTCTACTGGATCTATCAGCCGCATTCGATACCATCTCACACTCAATTCTAGTGCAGCGCCTACAACAGATAGGCATCCAAGGGTTAGCATTGGATTGGCTGGTCGATTTTCTCAAAGACAGGGCTCAAACAATCTCTATAGGGACAGTTCATTCTTGTACTATACCACTGAACAAAGGTGTCCCTCAGGGCTCCTCCCTGAGCCCTACACTTTTTAATATCTATGTGACTCCGTTGGTCAAACTCATTAAATCCTACGGGTTTGAGACATTCTCACATGCAGAGGATATACAGTTGATCATCTCATTTGGGAAAGACATAGAGAGCATTAAGCAAAAATTACTCACCTGCATGAAAGAAATTGCAACTTGGATGTCCCTAACTCAATGCAGGGAAGACAGAAATTATACTGTTTGGCAAAGCTCAGAGCATATGGAAGGATGACTGGTGGCCAGCAGAATTGGGATCTGCTCCTCAGCCCACTAGATCCGCAAAAAAACTAGGCATAATCTTGAATGATCAACTATCAATGCAAAACCAGATTACCTCTGTATGTGGTACATGCTTTGGCACTATGCGTTTGCTCAAAAAAGATGGTTACCACTGGACTCACGTAAGACTCTCATCCAAGCACTAGTTATCTCCCGCATGGATTATGGAAATGCCTTGTTTTGCGCGGCCAGCGAATTTCTCCTGACCAAGTTACAGGTGGTCCAAAACACAGCAGCACGTATGATTAAGAACCTGCCGCCCAGAACACCTCTCAGCCCCTGTACTCAGAGACCTAGACTGGCTTCCCATATGAAAGAGATCGCTGTTCAAACGGCTCTGCCTAACATACAAATCTTTTTCAGGATTAGGACCAAAATACCTACGCAATAAGCTCACTCCCTACATTCCAAGTAGAAACGTTCGCTCCAGCCACCTATCACTCTTATGTTCCTGATGCATTCATACAGCCAAATTCGGAGGGCGTGCCTTCTCCTTTCTTGCCCCACTCCACTGGAATAAGCTTCATCTTTCCATTTGAACATGCCCAAGCTTGGTGGAATTCAAAAAACGCTTGAAAACCTGGCTGTTTTAACCACCTCTTCCCAACCTACCTGCCCTACAGTGCCGAAATGTCCCTACGGGGATGAGCCATGCACTATATCAAGAATCAAAAAACATAACATAACATAACATTAGCTGCCAACACTTCAACTAGGAAGTGTTGGCAGACATCTTGGGACTTGGCTTCAGCTGAGTGCCACGAAAAAAGTCTAAAAAAAAAGGGGGGGGGACAGGGTAGGAATACCCTGACCCCGGTGGTGGTGGGGTTCCACAGGATCCCGCTGCGGATTAAACACATTTATTTTTTTTGCAAATTTGCAGGTGGCTCTGCAAATTTGCAACAAAATTGAACAAAAAACAAGCGCAGTCTCCTGTACTTGTTTTTAATCAAGCCCCCGGGTGGGCCAGATCCCAGGTTCAGGGGCATTAAAAAAAGGAAAGGTGGGGGGTGGAGGCCCCAAAAAGGAAAGGAAGGGGATGGAGGCCCCCCCTCCTAGGGTCTTATTAGCCCCGGGGACCACCACCTCCCTAGGGCTTTATTATTATAATGGAGGGGGGACGCACAGACCTCCCTCCACGGACTAAAGTGAGCCGGGGGGACCACCTCCTTCCCTGGACTTTATTTTTAAAAAGGAGGGAGACACGTGGAGCCCACTCCTGGGGCTGTTTGATGCCCGGTGGACCACCACCTCCCCCAGGCAAACTAAAAACAATTAGAGGGGGGTCACGCAGACCTGGGGACCACCACCTCCCTGGGGCTTACGAAATAAATAGAAGTGGAAGGGGGGCTGGCCGCCCCCCTCCCGGGCCATATACAGCCCCAGAGACCACAACCTCCTCGGGGTCAACCTGTGCAGATTGAAGGTGGAGGGCTGCACGGCCCGCTCCTCGAGCCAGTAATGGCCCTGGGGACTGCCACCCCTAGGGTCTGCTCCTGCTATGTCCCAGGGTGCCCACCCCTGGGACACAGCTGTTTGTTCTGACTTGGCGGCAAACACGAACTCCGCTCTCAGTAAGCGAGAGTTGTGAAACCGCTCCTGCTTACTGAAAGTGGAGATTTTGTCTGTTTACCTGCCTGCTGTCAAGCGGGCAGGGAAACAGATAAAGGGATTGCTCTCACAGATAGGGAGCTGCATGTTTAGCAGCTCCCTGTCTTTGGGAGGAATGCCGGCTCCCGCAGGAGGCAGGGAGTCAGCTGGGACCGCAGGGGCCTTGAGGCCCCCCACTGCAGTCCAGGGGAAAAGAAAGCAGAAAGAGGCAAAAATAAAGGTCAGAAATTAGCAGAAAGAGGACGAATAAAGGCCAGCAATGAGCAGAAAGAGGCAAAATAAAAGTGAGAAATGAGCGGAAAGAGGCAGAATAAAGGTCAGAAGGGAGCAGAAAGAGGCAAAATAAAGGTCAGAAATGAGCAGAAAGTGGCAGAATAAAGGTCAGAAATGAGCAAAAAGAGGCAAAATAAAGGAGAGAATGAGCAGAACCCACTCAGGCACTCATGCACCCACTCACAGAACAACTCAGACACTTTCACAGCACCTCACAAACCCATTCAGACAATCATGCACCCACTCACAGACAAACTCAGACACGTACACTCACTCACAGACCCACTCAGACACTCATGCACCCACTTACAGAATCCCTCATACGCTCTCTCACCCACTCACAGACATATTCAGAGACTCATGCACCGACTTACAGACCCACTCAGAGACTCACACAACCACTCACAGACCCACTCAGAGATTCACACACCCACTCACAGACCTACTCAGACACTCATTCATTCACTCACAGACTGACTGACACACTCATGGAGGCAATCACAAACCCACTCAGACACTCTCACACCTACTCACAGACCCACTGAGACACTTAATCAGACACTCATGCACCAACTGAGACACCCACTCATGCACGCACTCACAGATCCACTGAGATACTCACACTCCCACTGAGACACTCATGCACTCACTCACACAGTCACTCTCAAATGTTACAGGTTACAGTTAGGAAATAACATAAAATAGAAGTAGAAATTGAATTTAAGCAACCAAAGAAATTCACTGAGAAACCAACGATTATGGGGACCTTATAGTAAGGCTCAGATTTCAATCATACAAAACCAGTGAAATTCAGCAGTTATAGTTACCTGAGCTAACTATAACTTACGCCCCCGCAATGCACTGCTTATGACCTGACATATTACATCACTCATGACATGGTCAGTGGCATCACTAATGCAAATGATATCACTGATGACATCACTGATGGCATCATCCACAGAACCACTCTCCCACCCACCCACACCCCATAGAACGTCTCTCATACACCCACTCTCACATAACCACTCACATGCCTATTCACAGACCCATACGAGTACTCACACAACCAATCACTCAACCATAGAGCCACTCACACAACCACTCACTCATACTGGCACTCACACATCCGCCAACTCACCCATACAGCCACTAATGTACCCACTGACTCACCAATGCAGCCACTCACACATAAAGTCATACAGATATCCAGACACTTACACACCCAAAATATACCCATACAGCTTCTCAAAAACCCACTCAATCACCCATACGGAAACTCACACAGCCACTCACTCACCTATACAGGTACTCCCACACCCGCACACTCACCCATACAGCCACTCATACTGCCACTCACTCACCAATACAGCTACTGACACACCCACTCATATACCCATACAGCCACCACTGAAAAGCCACTCACTCACCCATACAACCACTCACCCACCCACTCACAAACCCACAGAACCACTTACATACCTGTTAGATTAGAAATGTTCCTGCTTATGCATTTTCCAATGTAAGTTAGCATTTGCGGCACCATTTTGTGTTAAGACGCCATTTTGAATCATGATCGAAACTAATCCTTTGCTATGTCTGAGAAATGGCATTCACTAGGTTTTGTTTCTCCAAGGTTGGGTTTTGCTTCACTAATGAATAGACTGTTCTAATTAGTGCATACCTTTCTCGCTAGATAGAGGCCTTCTCCCACTTGTCTAGTGGCGGGCATGGGCAGAACGACCTTGAGTAGTAGATAATGTGTGCCCGGCATCTGAATTGAAACTTATCCTCTGTATTTCACTGTCTAGCTGCATCTGCTTGGAAAAGTTATGGGCATGTTCTAGCCCAGTTCTGAAATGTACTAAATGTATCTGCATGATTATTGATTTCAGTCCCCTCTGCAGCACTCCTAGCGACTGGGCAGACTGGTCTCTGCTCCGAGTGTACCTTGAATAAACAAATATTGGTTTGTATTCTCTACTGTCTGACCGACTCTTCATTTGGTATGGAAGGCTGAGAGGTGGTCATAAGTGACCCGAGTGACCCGGATCAGGGCACTTCCTTCATACCCATTCACACATCCATATAACCACTCACAAACCCACTCACTGACACTTATAGTCACTCATACAGACATTCACTCTCCAAAACAGCCACTCACACCCACTTACCTACACACACACTCAAACAGCTGCTCATTCACCAATACAGCCATTCAAACACCCACTCCCTCACCCAAACAGCCACTTACACAGCTACTCAGTCACCCATACAGCCACTCACACACCCACTTACATACCTATGCAGCCCCTCACACAGCCACTAACTCACCCAAACAACCACTCACACAGCCACTCACTCACCCATACAGCTACTCACATACCCCATAACACATACATACAGCCACTCACACACTCATACAGCCACTCAGACATCCACTCACACACTGCTACAGACAGTCAAATAACCCCTCAGATGAGATATGTTAGAAGTAGTATGACTAATTACTTGTAAAGAAAGAATAGTAACTTAGCTTATGCTGTAGCTTAGTATATATCTTCAAGTCTCAGAAATGCTTATGAAACACTTACAGACACGGAATCATGTCATCAGTGATGTCTCAGACCATGTCATGAATGATGTAATATGTGAGGCCATAAACAGTACAGTGCAGGGACATAAGTTATAGTTAGCTCAGATAAATATAACTGCTGAATTTCATTGTTTTTGTATTAGTAAAATCTGAGCCCGTCCCTGTAACCTTTGTTTTTTTTCATTGAATATATATATAAAAATGTGCTCATATTGGTGTGTATTTAGTTATTTTTTGGAGGGTGAATTATAATTATTTTGGTGATGTAATATGACTTTTTTGTTAAAACATGTGCATTTATTGTTAAACGTAAAAAGTACCTATTTTGATGTTTATTAACAATAATGTAATTATTTTGGCTTCATTATTGTAGCTGATATTATGTGAGGTGATATTTTTGACAAATCATATGTTTATTTAAAGATAACAATATTTTTGCTTCTGATATTTTTGCTTTTGATACAAGTAAAAATCGATATTTTTAACAAAGATATTTGTGTTCTCGTTATTTTTGGATTTATTAGTTAAATATAGGAAGGCAATATTTTTGTTAATGATACTAATTTTCCAATAATTTAGTATATTGGTTTTGTGTGCATTGATATTATGTCAGTGATCCGTCATTGAGGTATTCAGTTAAGTGTCTGTTGATGATTTTCTCTATGACCTTGGCTAGGAATTGTAGCAGGGAGATCAGTCTGTAGTTAGCGAGATGCATGTTTCCAAGCATCTGGGAAGGTCGTGGAAGTGGTGGAGGTCCTCAGAATGGGTGTGGTCATGGTGCTGATGCGTTGCAGTACTCTGGAGTAGGCGTGGTGGGGGCAGGAGGCAGATGGGGCACCTGTAGCACTTTCTTCTTGGGTGATGATGGACTGTGTGGTTAGCATTGGTTCTGTGGATAAGATCGGAAAGCATTTAGCCAGGTCTGTCAGGCCCAGTTGCGGGTTGAATTTGTTGTAAATGGTGACAATTTTGTTGCTGAAGAATTGAGAAAGACTGGTGCAGAGGTCCTCTGAGCATGTGATGAAGTTGGAGTCGGCCGCTGGTGAGGTGAAATCCTTCACAATGGTGAAGATGTCTTTGCTTCTGTTGGTGCTGGCATCAAAGTGGTCCACCAGAGAAGCACATTTGGTGGTCCGGATCATTTGGTGGTATCATCTCAGGGTGGATTTGAACGTGCTCCTGTCTGTATTTTCCTCTGTGTATCAACTGGCCTGGTGTCTTGATCTTGTTGTATCGCTATGTAGTAAAGTAGGATCTGCTTCTTATGGTTACCCCCACTTTATTGCTTTATGTGATGCTGTTTTTGACTAGTCTGACTGGGATACTGCTAATCTGGACCCCAGTCTATCTGCTTTCTCCCTAAACTGTTGTGTTAGTACATAGGTACAATCCCAGATTGGATACTGGGGTACCCTTATTAGTCCCTAGTATATGGTACCCATGTACCCAGGGCATAGGTACCCCAGAGGTCTCACATGGGCTCAAGCATGCATTATGCCACCCATGAGAGACCGTGCAAAATTGAACTACAGGCCTGCCATTGCAGCCTGTGTAAGTTGGTGCATGCACCACTTACTAAAGATATAGGTTTACTATATCTAAGGGTCACTGCACTTAAAACCTATAAGTCACCCCTATAGCAGTCCTTTACAATCTTGAGGGCAGGTGCTTGGTTCTAAGTGAGAGGGTGCCCCCGCATGAGCAGGACACCCCTGCAGCCTACGGAGTCCATTCTCCTGGGTTGTCAGTGAAGCAGCTATATACTATATAGAGGGGCACTGCGTACGCACGCGATGACCATCTCGAAACTGGTTGCAACGAATCCTATAATGTTTGGTATCAAACATTTTGGAATCATACCCCCACACCGTAAATGGTGTGGGAGGTATGATTCCAACCACTGGAAGAGCCCTCCGTTAGGCTCTCAGTGTTCCCGGTACCAGCCTTCTTGACCCGGACAGCACAAAATGGTTGCTGGCGACCAGAGACATATTTCTGCCCTCCTGCTGCTGCGCCAAGCCCGAGCAGAGGAAGGTGGAACAATATGTATCCTGTCACAGGGAAGTGTGACCACCTCCCAGACAGGATTTAGTGTATTAGGGCTGGTTGGGTGCACTTGCCAGCGCCTGAAAGTCTGCATGAGGGGCATATATGGTGTCCCTGTGCATAGTCCAATTCAAACCAGTCCTGGGAGCTGTTGGCTCCCGCTCTGGCGTGAAACTAGACAAAGGACATGGGAGTAAACTCCCCCTGTCCAACCCCTCCCCTGGGAGGGTCCCCTGAATCGTCCCATCCCTTTCCTTAGGGTACTTAAGGGCTTACCTGGGTGTAGGTCCCTAGATTCGTCATGGACAAGATTCAGAACTGATACCATTGTACTTCTACCGTCTGGGCACTCTGGCCTTCGTTTGGGCCTGACTTCATCTCCCTTTCAGTCTGCTGCATCGTCTGTGCCTGTGCATCATACAGGAACCTTCCAAGGCCTGTGAAGCATCAAAGACCACAGACGTAATCTCCCTTGGAGTAAAGGAGTCACTCCCCTGCATTCGCAGGCACCGCAACACTGCTGACCGGTCTGCTGATCCTGAGCTCCTACGGACTGCGAAGGGTTAAACAACACAGGGGGTGGGTTTCTACATCCCTTGAGGCCAGAGCTGTGCTCTCACCAAGTTTGAGGTCAGATTCCCTCATGGGGCTGCAATACCCGAACCCCTGTGCACCACGTACTTTTGCAAGTGCAAATGCTTGTTGGCAATTCTGTAGCAAGTGCATTGGGCTCCAAGTAGCCCCAACCTCTGGCAACTTCTTCTGCAAAGATCTTCAATCACCTCGTACCGTGTGCTCCGTGGCCCGTTCTTTTGTAAAGCTGACTGGGGTCCCCCTGCGACTCCAGTGTCTTTGACCTGCGGGTCCTGTGGAGGGTCAAATACGTCTTCTTTGGGCTCCCCTGATTGCTCTGGGCTTGCCCTGACTCCCCTGGTTGTGGTGAGTCTCCTGGACCTTGCTGGTCCTCTTCTTGCAACTTCTTGACCTCCTGCGTGGGTTGCTTTTGCCAAGGCTTGTTGGTGCTCCCGTCCAGACAGCAACCCCCCAGCACTCGACAGCTCGTATCCGGCTCCTGGTTGTCCTCAGTGTTGCCTGGTCCCCACAGCTGCAGAGTCAAGATCACTGACATCAGTGGGCATTCGGCTACTGAGCCCCTGGTCACTCCCAAGTGACTCAGACTCTGTCCCCTCTGCTTTCAGGTACTCTTCATCAAGAATCCACATTTGAATTCCTTCGGAAAGTTTCCCCTCTTCCAGCAGTGGCACTTTCCTGAAGTTCTCCATTGGGCTCGACGGCGGTTTCAGACACCACTTCACACCTATGCACCCGGCTTCCCTGGTGTAGGTAACGTGGGTACTAGGGTATCCACGGGTGGGGTGGCTCTCCAACCTTCTGTCTTCCACGGGGTTTCCTCAGGGTCCACTGGGAAGGGTCCTTAATCTTTAAAAATCAAACAGCGACTTACACGTAGAATTGTACGGAGCCCGCGGTCGTGTCCTCACACTGCACGCATCCTCCGTGGGGTCCCTGTCTACTTACCTTGGTTCCTTGGGTCCCCGGCGATTCTACAGAAAGGGAAACAGTTACTGTCTCAGATGGGCTACACTCCTGGCGAAAAAATTCCAAGCACGGGAACTGTCAATTTGAAATGTACTAAATATTACTGTAATGCATGCTATGGAAGGGCCACTACAAAGGATGACATTGTTGTTAATGTAAGGGAACACAACCATCCCCAAATGTCACGGAAATTGAAGTAAGGTATGTACTACTCTTGCTCCTTCTGTACCCCGCCAAAGTCCTTGAGAAGGCCATCAACCACCAGCTCATCAAACACCTAGAAGAAAACAGCCTACTCAATGCCTCCCAATCCGGCTTCCGTGCAAACCACAGCACCGAGCCAGCTTTAATTCGCGCCACTGACAACATCAGATTGCTCCTTGACTGCATTGAAACAGCAGCCCTGATCCTCCTCGACCTCTCAGAAGCATTCAGCGCCGTATCTCATCACACCCTCATCAACAGACTCAACCACATCGGCATTCAGGGAAATGCCCTCAAATGGATTGCAACCTTCCTCACAGGGCGAAATCAGAGAACCTGCCTGCCACCCTTCACCTCAGAACCCAAGACCATTGTCTACGGGGTCCCCTAAGGATCATCCCTCAGTCCAACCCTGTTCAACACCTACATGACACCCCTCACAAACATCATCAGAGCCCACAGAGTCAACATCATATCCTATGCAGACAACACACAACTCATCCTCTCACTCACTGAAGACCTCTCCACCACCACAACAAACTTCCACAACACGATGACCAGCATCGCCGACTGGATGAGGACCAACTGCCTGAAGCTCAACACAGACAAGGCGGACGTGCTGATCTTTGGGAAGGACACCTCTCCGTGGGACAACAGCTGGTGGCCCTCTGAGCTGGGACCCACCCCTACACCCACAAACCACGCCCGCAACCTTGGCATAATCCTCTACAGCAAACTCACCAGGAAGCGCCAAATCAACGCAGTCACCGCATCCTGCTCCCACATACTCTGTATGCTCTGAAACATCTTGAAATGGATCCCCGTCAACATCAGAAAAACTGTCACCTAGGCCCTCGTCACAAGCCGGCTCGACTACAGGAATGCTTTCTACTTCAGCATAACTTCCCAACACCTCAAGAGACTCCAGACCATACAGAACACAGCAATCAGACTCACCCTCTACCTCCCCAAACGCACACACATCACCCCCACCTCAAGAATCTCCACTGGCTCCCCGTTCAGAAGAGATGCCAGTTCAAGCTTCTGACACATGCCTACAGCGCCCTACACGATACGGAACCAGCATACATCAATCACTGCGTGAACTTCCACCAACCTGCCAGACACCTGCGCTCCACCTCTCTGGTCCTTGCTCACACTCCCTGCATCCGCCGCTGCCACAGCGGAGGCCGAGCCTTCTCCTACCTTGCCACGAAGGCCTGGGATGACCTGCCCCTCCACCTACAAACACCACCCTCCCTGGCAGATTTCAGACGAGAAGGCAAGACATGGCTCTTCGACTGAGACCAGCGATAACTCAGCATCAGTATACCCTCAGTGATGAGGAGCAGCGCTTTATAAGATTGATTGATTGATTGACCTACTCCATCACTCTAACAGCCCGGCCGCCAATATACAAATTAGGCCCTAAGAAACCTGCAGCCTTACATATTTGTATTATTCTTTGTGGATAACACTCTCCTTATCCCACTATCAGTCCCTGCTGGTGTGCTGTCTGACAGTGTTTTGGTTTTCTAGCAGTGTCTTTATGTTTGTTGTCGGTGTGTGTCAGCCTAAGTGTGTTGTTTTTTTACATGGGTACCTGGCTCTTTCTAGCTAGCCCTGGCAAATATCTAACAGTCTAAAATTCCTAATCAGACTCTAATTCCTCATACTGTTTGTCCTCTCCCTGCCCTCGGTTTATAGCTTCCTCTCTCTCCTGATCCATCTTTATCTCTCCTGCAGTCTATTTCCCTCTTCTGCTTCCTTCCCTCCAAACTGTTACCAGCATCCACACTCTTTACGGAACGGTCACTCCATTTACAACTTTCTTTCCTCATTTTCTCTCTCTTTTTGCCTCATTTCTGCTTAAGAGCGACATACAGATCTGCACATGCAACCATCATGACACAACACGTTTTTCTCAGTGTATGGGTGACAGTTCGTAAGGTGGTCTTTGCGTATTGGTGCCTACAAGTTTGTGTGCATGGGTGCCTGTTTGACTATTGGTCTATATGCTTCGATGGCTGTAGGTGTGTTGCTCTGTCTGCATATTGCTTTTGTCTGTGTTTGTTTTTTTCTGACGTGACAATGTTTTTCCTTTCTAGAGCACTTAAGTTTTGTCTTGCCCGCCAGCCGTTCCATTCTTCTGTTTCTAGATTGTGACTTATACCCTGACGTCATTTCCCCTGCTGTAGTCCAAGTCCTCCTACCTCATTGACTGCCACGCCCCAACGCAGGTCTCCAAGTTCTCGCAGTATTGTTTTTTATGTCACGCAGATTGTCGCGCAGAAGACTCCTGCCCTGTAACCACTGACGTCATGTCTATCCCGTTTGCAGCAACACTGCCCCTTTGGCTAAAGTTGTCGCTGCGGGAAGTGCAGAACTGATTTTTGAAGATTTCCGTTCACGGAATCTGGTGACAAAACTGCGTATGAAGTATCGCAACCATCGGAAATAAGCAGGGACACTGAAATTATGAAGCAGGGTATCACCAAATTATGCGGCAGGGATGACTAAATTATGCGCAAGAAAAGGCAAATTATGCAGCACTTCTTTTGATAGTATTAATTCATTATTCTAACATTTTTACAGATGTTAACAGTATCTGGGCAAATATTTCACCTCATTAGTGTCAGTTTAGTAACTAATTATAGAAATAAGCAAGTGAAAGGTGACCAGTTAACCATTGTGAATGGCTTTCCATTGCACAGGAACACATGTTGCCACTTTTTTAGTAACTTGTGATCCATTTGACCTAGAAACAAAATACTTTTTGTTAAAATCTACAGATTATGCAGCAGATGATGGGTTATGTGGCAAATGCAGCAAATCCATAATTATGCGAAAAAAGCAGCGGCAGCAGAATCGCATAATTCCAGTGGCCCTGGAAATAATTCACACACCCTTACAGTGTTCTCCTAGTATTCCGGGAACTAGGCCTCAGACTCTAGAGTGCAAGTAGGTACATCAATTCTGTGCGACCACCAACACACAGTTTAGGTCAAGGCTAATATGTATGTGTTTATTTTTCATTACCCATACTGGTGTGTCTTTGTAGCCTGCCGTCAATGAGCTACACAAACAGGCCATCAACATTTTCCTACTGAAATCCACACATTTTCTCTTTAAAAGCTTTATTTTTATTATTTTTAGTTTGACTGAACAGATAACAGAGGACGTGTCATGCTTTCTGCAGAACTATAACGAATGGTACAAAAATAATTGTATTCAGTTTTTATAACTTGCTGTTTTCTATCCACCCTGTAAGTTATGATGGTGAACTAAGTGTTAAAACCAAGGGTGACTGTGTTAAAATATGAATTTGTCGGTTCACTGATAGAATATCAATGACAAAAACATCGATGTTAAAAATATCGAGGAAAAAAAAATATAGAATACAAAAATATCGACTACCATACCTACACAGTAAGTACAAAAATATCAAATCAAAAATATTGATGTAAAAAATATAGATGAAAAACATATCGATTTAAATATATATATACAAAATAAATTAATATATATCGAATATATTAAATATTAATATTAATTTTAACAAAATAAATTAAATTTAATATACATTTTTACAAAATATTACAAATAAAAGTAATGAAAAAACATAAAATCACAAACATAATCATTTATACATATATATATATATATATTTACTTTAAAATAATTAATAAACTATTATCTAATTTATTTTAAAACTTTAAAATTATATAAAAATAAAATATAGGTATATAAATATTTTAAAATATAAAAAGAAAACATTCTAGAATAAATTAAAACATTAAACTATGAAAAAATGTTTAAACTTAAATTGCCCAATACAATCAGTGCAACAGTAGGAAAAGTGTTGGATAGCAAAATAATTAAATTTACTATTTCAACTCCAGTTAGTGCAACAGTAGGGAAAGTGGTGGATAGCGGAGGGGTAAAAATTACTATCCCCACTCCAAACAGTGCAACAGTAGGGAAAGTGTTGGCTAGCGGAGGGGTAAATATTATTATTCCCACTCCAGTGAGAGCAGCAGTAGGGAAAGTGTTGGATATCGGAGGGGAAAACATTTCTATTCCCACTCCAGTGAGTGCAACAGTAGGGAAAGTGTTGGATAGCAGAGGGGTAAAAACTACTATTCCCACTCAAGAGAGTGCAACAGTAGTAAGCCTGGGTGTAGTTCGCGAAGTAGCGCCACGCGAAGCTACGCAAAGTGCAGTTCGCACTACGCGAGCTACGCGTAGCACTACGCGAACTGCGTAGTACACTGTTCGCAATGATTGCACAGTGCCGGATGCTTGTCCGCACTGTGCAATCATTGAAAACGGCATCTTGCACAGTGCGAGCTGTCTTTACTGCCGCTCGAGTAGATTTTTACTCGAGCGGCAGCTTTCTCAACGCGGACTGGTAGTTTCTCATCGCGAGCGGTCGCGAGCATACGCGACCACTCGCAATGAGAAACCTGACCTCTCCGCGTTGAGAATCTCGCTCGGGAGGTTTATTTTCCACGCTCGCGATCGGCAACTTGATGTTGCTGATCGCGAACGAGGAAAAAGTCTCGCCGGGATGTCATTTTGCTTGCTCGCGGTCGCCAACTTGACGTTGAGGACCGCGAGCAAGCAAAAAATGACCGCTGCGCTACGCTACGCGTGTTTGCACTGTGCTACGTGCAATTCGCGTTGTGCGAAGTAGCGCAAACTTCGCAAACTACACGAGCGTAGCGTAGTGCTTTGCCCAGGGTTAAACAGTAGGCAAAGTGTTAGATAGCAGAGAGGTAAAAATTACTATTCCAACTCCAGTGAGTGCAACAGTAGGGAAAGTGCAGGATAGCGGAGAGATAAAAATTACTATCCCCACTCCGGTGAGTGCAACAGTAGGGAAAGTGCTGGATAGCGGAAGAAAATAAAATACTATTCACACTCAAACACTTAAAAAATATATATATATTTAAAAAAAGGGAAGTAAATTAATAAACAATATTTAAAAAATAAAAATAAAAAACTATTAAACATATAAAAAACACATATTATAATATTAATTACATATAATAAAAACCTACAAATATTATATAAAATAAAATAATAAATAATTTTACAATAAAATAATTCTTTTAAACTAGAAAATATTTACAAACAAAAAAATTAATTAAAACATAAATGTATTTATTTTATTTCCCACCCTATAACACCACACCAATAACAAAACACTTCAACATTTTTAATTACATTTATTTACATAATTAACATAATTAATAATCAATTAAAAAATATTATTAATAAAAAAAACGAATAAACATTGACTACGCACACTTTAACACTATAATATCCACAACACACACCTAAATTAAACTATAAAATAATGAAACACAATTAAAATATTTTTTAAATTATAAACTATTATTAACAACTAATAATTAAATAATTAAAATGTATTTAATACCCACCCTTTACCCCTTTAAAAGTAAAAACAACACACAAAAAAATAAACAATTACCCAAAATAAATATCAAATAATTAACATTAAATGACTATATATTAATTAATTAAACACAAATTACTTACCACCCTTTACTCCTATAAACACCACAACACACACCTAAAATTAATTACACAATTACCATATTTAATTACCAATTAATTAATTACAATTAATTAACAACCAATTATTAAGTCATAAATTAAAAATCAATTACTTGCAACCCTTCCCACCCTTTACACCTATAAAAACCATAACACACACCTAAAATTAATTACACAATTACCATAATTAATTACCAATTAATTAATTAAAATTAATTAACAACCAATTATTAATTCATCAATTAAAAATAAATTACTTGCAACCCTTCCCACCCTTTACACCTATAAAAACCACAACACACACCTAAAATGAATTACACAATAACCAAAATTAACTACAAATTAATTAATTAAATTTAATTAACAACCAATTATTAATTCATAAATTAAAAATAAAGTACTTCCCACCCTTTACACCTATGAACACCACAACACACACCTAAAATTAATTGCAAAATTACCAAAATTAATAACCAATTAATTCATAAAAATTAACAACCAATTATTAATTCATAAATTAAAAATCAATTACTTCTCACCCTTTACACCTATAAACACCATAACACACACCTAAAATTAATTACACAATTACCATAATTAATTACCAATTAATTAATTAAAATTAATTAACAACCAATTATTAATTAATTAACAAAAATTACTTTAGACATTTAACACTCTAACATCTCAATTAAACAAACATTAATAAATAAAAAAATAATCAATAAATGTAATATGATTAAATTACTTCCCAACCTATTGCCCTATAAACCCACAACCCGCTACGGAACTAAAAATGCAAAATTCTAATTAAAAAAATGCAATAAATTTAATATAATTAAATACTTCCCAGCCTATTCCCCTATAAACCCACAACCCGCTACGGAACTAAAAACGCAAAATTCAATTTAATTTTTTTTATAAATGTAATATAATTAAATTACTTCCCGCCCTATTCCCCTATAAACCCACAACCCGCTGCGGAACTAAAAGCGCAAAATTCAAATTAAAAAAAATTAATAACTACTAAAAGTGTAATACATATATTAAAAATACAAACAATTCTTATACAAAACAAATACATCACATACATATAAAATATATACTAAAATACATAACAATAATAAAAAACGATATTTTTAACAACTATATTTTTGCAAACGATATTAAAAACTTCGATATTTTTAAAATCGATATTACTTACCTTAAGTCGATATTCTTGACCACGATATTCTTGCTGTCGATATTTCTGACCCATGATATTAACGACTCGATATTTGTGCAACTCGATATTTTGTACCGAATTCGTCCACAATATCGTGAGACAGTTTGATGCAAGTACGAATATATTTTTGATGTCACCACTGACCAAAAACGATTTTGGCTATATAACTTGTCTCCTTTGCAAGAAATCGGCAGCTGAAATCTAGTGAAGTTCAATTTAAAGACATTTGCAGAAGGGTTGGCAACAAATTCCGTTTTTGAAGCAGAATTACAAAATAACCTTTAACTAGGAAGAGTTTCAGTTCGTGCTGAAAATTTTTATTAAACAACTTATCTAACTTCAAGTACCGGCTCCACAACAACTTATTTTTTAAAGCCTTTTTCATTAAATTGTATTTTGTGCTCCTCATGAGAAACAAAACCAATACCTTGCTGTTAATATGAATGTTCTTGAGTAAAAAGAACTGTCCCACTAACTCCACCAGACTTGAATTAATGATACACAAACTGCACTCACGGATTTTTTGCAATGAAATAAATCACTTTTAACTCTTTTGAAGTGAAAGGGGTATTTTGCCTCAAAGTTGAGAGTGCGAATTATAAATACGCGCCGACAAACTGATTCCAGAAAATACAGGGTATGAATTGCTTCTATAGGCCCAAGATTTCAGATATTTTTTTTTGTTGCATATTTATATAGCGCGAACTCGACCCGAAGGTATTGGAGCGCTTTTTCATAAGCACCGTATTTACATTACACATTCAGGCACAGGGAGATTAATTGATTTGCCCAGAATCACAGGATGTGGACGCGAACCCGAGGCTCGAGCCCTGGTTTCCAGCACCAAAGTCGGCAGTCTAGCCGACGGACCACATATTCATCTATGCTGTGGAGAGGTATAAGGAAGGCTGTGTAGAAATGCGTGAACAACACCGGAGTTTAGCCCAACTTTAATCTTCTGTTTCCAGCTAATTGGGTAACCCTCTCCCCTAAGGTGATGTCCACAAGGCTCAAGATGAGGTAAACGTTTTCGCACCTTTTGATCTCATTTCATATTGCAAAAAGAAAAGAAAAAGAGCAATAGCAAAACAATAGGTCTCGGCTCTCAAGGATCCAGCTATTGGTTTTGCCAAATATTATTTTTTTAAAATGTTTTTTACATGGAAATGCATGTGTTATGATGCTGGTGCACGCACGTGGATGTATGACCGGCAGTCTTGCAATGGGTTGTCTATTAAAGCGTGTTTGTGTGTTGTGATGCATGCACAATTGTGTACCGTGACGCATGCATTTTAACCCTCTATGGCCATTTTATTTTATTTACTATTTACTATTCTAACACGGCAGACAGCCATTTTGGAACAGTAAATTAAAAGTGAAAAACAATATGAGCGCATGCACCAAAACAGGAAACGTGCAGCTCAGAAACACCTTGGAGCTGCAGGGGCCTTATAATAAATAAATAAGCAAGTGAATAAATACATAATAATAGTGAAAAAAAACTGGACGTAGATGGGGAGGCTGAGGGGTGGGGGGAGCAGTAATAAGAGTCCTTCGAAGGTTGGGGCAGAAGATGAAGCAGGAGAGAGAGCAAGGAAACTCCGGCTCTCCCATGGAGTGCTGTATGCTAAAAAAACAAGCATTTGCAATGCAATCGGTCTCGCCTTTGGGACCTTATATGTATTTACCTATGCAGCACATTAACCTGGGTGCTGAAAAATCTACCATTCTTTAACATGGAGGGAAAGTAAGCACCAAACTGCGTGACACGCCAGGTATGGGAACACATGGAGAGAAATATTGCCTTTCAGCGGGAAATGGTATAGTCCAAAGCTCTGTTTTTAATTTAAAATCAGGGCCTTCGGTGGTCATATCACTGAAATTACAAGATTTGAAAAAAATATTATTGTCTCACGGGTGCTCGTGGAAGACAATTTCTATGGACTGGAATCTAGAGAATGCTAAAGTGATTCTGGTATTTTACTGACCTCTGCTGGTCGTTTTCAATCAAGAAAGTTAAATAGAGGCAGTTGCCAGAAAAATTAAAAAAAGAAAGTCCCTCAGCAGAAAGCAATTCTGGTATTTAACTGACCTCTGCTGGTCGTTTTCTATCAAGACAGTTAAATAGAGGCAGTTTAGCAGACAAAAAGTCCCTAAGCGGAAGCAGACAAGTCCTAGGGCTGATCTCCAGAGCCCACAAAGTACATGCACATATAAGTATATAATAAGTATATACTAAAGTATATACAAGAGGTCTCGAATGCTCGACCTAAAAACAACAAGCAATGGCAAAGTCCATAGTTCTGGCTTTAATGTGATAACACATTTAAAAACAAGCATTTACAAATTCTCTGTGCAGAAGTTATCACATTATATTGTGTTAGCCAAAGCTTTTGATTGAGGGGAGCTATTTGCTGCACTTGTATCATGTGCTGTACATTGCATCATGCACATAACAGCAGTATGAGCCCCTTAGGAAGGGAGCCTCCCTCTGCAGAGCAAAGACCTACATTAGTCTCCGTTCATGTCTCTCGTCCCAACTCCGACATATTTTCTGTACTGAAATAGAGAGCAAGGAAGGTGAGAGTAATGGTACCAACAGTAAAGAAAGTGACAGTAAGGTAACAGAGAGTAGGGAAGAGAAGTAACCTATGTGACTGGCATGGGGGTACCGATCAGTGATGCAATAGTAAGGAAAGTGACAGCAAGGGAAGTGACAGCAAGGGAAGTGACAGCAAGGGAAGTGACAGCAAGGAAAGTGGCAGCAAGGGAAGTGACAGAAAGGGAAGTGGCAGAAAGGGAAGTGGCAGAAAGGGAAGTGGCAGCAAAGGAAAGTGACAGCAAGGGAAGTGACAGAAAGGAAAGTGGCAGCAAAGGAAAATGGAAGGAAGGAAAGTGACAGCAAGGGAAGTGACAGAAAGGAAAGGGACAGCAAGGGCAGTGACAGAAAGGGAAGTGACAGCAAGGGAAGTGACAGAAAGGGAAGTGACAGCAAGGAAAGTGACAGCAAGGAAAGTGACAGCAAGGAAAGTGGCAGCAATGAAAGTGGCAGCAATGAAAGTGACAGCAAGGGAAGTGACAGCAAGAGAAGTGACAGTAACAGAAGATAGTGAAGAGGAGTGACATTAATTGGAGAGCCAGTAATTGCAATGAGTTGATTGGAACAGCAGTAATTGGACTGGCAATAATTGACTGACCAAAATGGGTGTGACAGTAAAGGCTGTGAAAGGAATGGATGTAACAATGAGGTATTTAAGATCAAAGGATGTAAAATGAACATGCAGTGGCAGTGAGAAGGGAGACAGTAAGAGAAGCAACAGGGGGACACAAAGCAAAGTGACAATAGCAGTAGAAAACTAAGGAAGTCAAAGTTATGGAAGTGACAATAATGAGAGTGGCACCAATGTGAGTGACTTAAGAGGGAGTGACAGTATTGAAACTGATAGTAAAGCAAGTGACAGAAAGTTTTGTGATAATAATGGGAGAAGCATTTGAAGGAAGAGTAGGTTATGTCACTGAAATGGAATTGCAGTCACAGTTTTGAATGTCACAAAAGAGAGGTGAAGTTAACAGCAGTGACAGTATTCAAAGTGAGAATAACTGGAGTGACAAGAAGGGTTGTGACAAAAGGGATAGAAAAAGAACAACAGTAAGTAGAGAGACAGTAATGGAAATGATACCAATGGTTGTGACATTAATTAAATTGAAAGTAAGGGATGCAACGGATATGGGAGTGACAGTAAGGGAATTGAAAATATTGGGAGTGATAGTAAGGGAAGTGACATTAATGGGAATGACAATAATGGGTAAAGTATTGAGGTCAGTAAGAGAAATAGGAGTGTTAGCAAGTGAAATCTTTGTAAAAGAGAGGCCCACTGAGGTCAAGTATGCCTCGTGGAATGGTCTTTGTGCTAACTTCCTAACGAAATTGGAAAATAATCATGTTCCTGGTGTCCCACCTTTAAATAACTCACGTTTTCGGATTCTATTTTGTACAATAAAACAACAGCACCAAAGAACTGAATACAACCCTTTGATTAGGACTTACTTAAAAAATTAATATAAAAATTGCATTGTAATAATGTGTTACCAGATCTGTGTTACTCTCTAAACATTTTGGACTAATGAATAATCCTAGGGTCTGATTTAAACTCTGCTGAGCTATATGCGTTCCGCCAGGACAGCGGAGGGATGCTCGTCAAATAAAGCCTGCCATAGTCAAAGATCTCTCTCTGTCCTCCTTGTAAAGCCCTGTAGCTTTGCTGGGGGTGCCATGTTTTATGCACCCACATATCAAGGCTTTTTGTTTTACAAATGCGAACTCTCAAAGCGGGAATAGTTTTTTTGTGAAACAAAAACAAATGACCCTGACACGCTGGGAGTTTTTTTACCAGCATGCTAGGGTCGTTTCTGTGTTTTCCTGTTCCGGACCACCGGGCTTTCCCTGGTGGTCCTGCTGAAGGACGGGGCCCTCTAGGGCCATGCGGGTTATATACAACCACCTGCTATGCCTTCCCAAAATGAAGAGTCGGTCAGACAGTAGAGAATGCCAATATGCATTTTATTAGCAATACTCTGCAAAGGAGTCCATTCAGACCTGCACCCTAAGATGTCTGCCAAGGGACTGGCTTTCCCAGACATAGAAGTAACAATTATACATTTCAGCAGGAGCGCAAGACACACCCACCCAGTAACTTTTTACAGAAGGCAGCAAGAGACAAAGAGGGGCACACAAGGATGAGCTAAGAGTCTGAGGCCGGGTACACACTATCTCTCTCTGGCAAGGTCATTCTGTTTGTGCCTGCAGCTGAGCCAGTGAAAGCAGGCTCCATCTCATGGGAAAGGTATGCAGAAGTATAAACAATATATCCACTAGTACAGCGAGGCCCAACTTTAGGAGAAAATGCACCCCAGCAGCTTTCTGCTGAAGCAAGCAGTACATATAATAAAACTAAGGGGTCTATTAGGATGGCGGTCGGAAAATCACTCCGCCATGGTAGCGGGAAAACTCCGCCTGCTAGGACCGCGGCATAACCGCCGTTCCCATTAGGATGCTCCACAGTTTTAATCCGACTGCGGCGGTCGGATTGCGGCATTTAACATTGCGGCGGTTGCTGCTGCCAGCAGCACCGCAGCGATGTCCAAAAAAGCATGTCCTGCACATCCCTGCACTGCATGGCAGGCACTGCACAGTGCCTGCCACCTGGTACAGGGACATGTAGGGAGGTACCATGGGTACCCCCCAGTGCACCCACACACCCCCACAACACATTGGGGGCCCGCAGTGGGCCCCCGGAGACATTCTCCGCATGCCTTTCCATGGCGGTTTCACAGCAGCGGAAAAACTGGCTACCTCCGGCATCATGATCATGCCTGCGGAGCCTGGCCCTGCACCGGCCCCATTTTAGCTGTCCAGCTCCGCCCGCCAGGCAAGCGTGCGGACTGATACCGGTGGAAAAGTGGCGGGCAGAAAATCGCACCGCCGCGGTCGTCACCGCCATGCTAATGGGACCGGCGGTTTTCTGTGTTGCGATCGCGGGCGGATGACCGCCGCCGGCCCGGCCGTTGCCACCGCCAGCCCGGCGGCGTTCATCCGACCGCCATCCTAATAGACCCCTTAGTTCAGTCACAGTCTAATATGGATTGCGAAATACAAAATGGAGCCACAGGTGCTAACTTAAGCCTGCATTCTATTAGGACAGCTCAGTGGGTTACATAAAAATGTGGCAGCGGCTACTAACTTAGCCTTATAATGCTAATCTAATATAGCACAGTGCAAGAATAACACAGCTAGGGGATTTTCAGACTAACACTGCACAGGAAAATATATGTCAGAACATCAGCCTAAAAAGTGCGGATTGTTGAGAAGTACTTAGACTAAGGTCCCAATGTCCGTTTGGCTATCAGTCGAAGGTTTCTACCAGTGAGCCTCTCCTGATAGTTCGCCTGACTCTTAATACAGAAAAAACGCGAGTTTGGCGGACCGTGATAGCTGATGAATTGCAAACTTAAGTGAAAGTATATGATGAACAGTGCAGGTGTACCAAGTAGTGAGCTGAAGGACTTACTCCAGTCCGGGAGAAAGGTGTACTTTGATTAATTTATTGTGCCCAATGGGATTGGAGGGCATTATTTGACAGCATTAGTCATCAACTTTTGGACTGCAAAGTAACCAATAGGTGTGAACATTAGAGGATTGTTAGCTGGAAAGTGCATATATTGCACAGGATAGTCCACCATGTTTATGGCAGAGTAGCCTGACAGCCAAACTATAAATAAGGCCTTTAGGGCCAGATTGACTTATCATTTTAAGGTTTGCAAATGCTCCAATTAAGCGGGTGTGACCGTTAAAATGCTTTTTCTTATGTACTAATTAGCAGTGTGCGAAATTTGAGTAATTTGCTTTTGCGTAATTTAGCGACATTTCTGCATAATTAAGTTAAACTGCAAATCTGTTGTTATATTTTAGCATGAAATACGTTCTTTTGACAATTTTTGACCTGAGGGCCCATTTCGTGCAAAGAAAATAGCGCAAAAAACAAAAGCGTGGAAAGCAACAGCAGCTTGCATTCTGTTGTTTCCCTACATTTGCAATTTTTTTACAGCAAATAGAGCGTTCCTGTTAAATCTTTTCTGCGAATGGTACACAATTTTACGAAGTGATGTAATGGCATAATTTTGTGAATTATGTGTGACAAGTGTAACATGAAATGAACAAAACTAAACAAATTACACGGGTGTAATCTAATTTCCCCAAGTTTAGTACTAATCCCATTTTAGGAGTCAGAAGTTTTGCGACTCCTAAAATGGGATTTCAAATGAATACTGATTAGGTATCTGGAAAGGATGTGCTATAGGAATCCCTTCTAAATACCGAATCAGTATGTTATGGATCAATGTTTTCCAACTAAACTCTAGTTGCAAAACATTAAATATTTTCTCAAGACCTCAAAAGAAGTGGCAATGCATTCGCAGCAGGGAAAAGGTCCATTGGGGAGGGGTTCCCTTTGTATCCTAAAGGAACCGCTTTAACCTTTGTGAATGCAAAAAAATGGTTGTTGAAAAGCAGGCGGTGGATCAGGGGATCACTGCCAACTTTTAAAACACAAACAAAAAGTAAAGTTTTTTTTTTTGTAAATGCAGTTCCCTTTTCTTTAACAAAACTGTGCTGTTTTTGGAAAAAAAAAGTTTGCTTCATTAAAAAGCAATGACAGCCGTCGCGGCTGGTGACTTTTTAAAGTGGTGGGGCAATAATAACACGTCTACGCACACCCGGAATAAATCTGACGGAGTTATTCAGAGCAGGCACCGCTTATTCTTTGCCTCAGTGCCAGGTCTCACTCAGCTCTGGACAACCGGTGCATGTTACCCGGGGCCCCTCACTCGCTGCTGCGCACTCAAAGGAATTTTGTTATCTTTATCAAACTGCACATTCCGAGTTACTTCTTGAAGAGCCCCAGTACAGATGAATTCGCTGCTGCTTTCCCTCTTGAACACCAAAGCTGGCGCGCCCAGCTAGCCCCTCCTCCTGTCAGTCAGGAGGCAGAGATCTCCGGTGCCTGCTGGTTCGCAGACCCAGCCCTCTTCTTTCCTAGTTTACTAACACAAAGCATGGGCAAAACAAAATCACACTAAACATCTCTTCATACAGGGAATATAATGTATGAAGTGACATGGCATGCAGGAGAAAGAAGGGAATAGCGAGACCACAACACTGCCACCCGACAAGCCAACATTTCATGCTCTATGCACGATCGCAATGACGGCCCCCAGGGGAAGTGAAGGTCGCAGACCAGTCTTCCCCTGGGGTATTCGCGCAATGGCCGGAAGGACAAGGTGGGGGAGGGATTAGAAGAGTAGGAGAAGGGGTGGGAGTTAGGAGGGTATAAAGGTGTCAGGAGAGGAGGATCCGGCCTCTTCCTGACACCTTAGCACCACCGGGAGGGCAGAGAAAATGTTTGTCCACCCTCCCACCCTACAGGTCTTAGGCAAAGGGCTTGGGGTTGGATTGGTCTTAGCGTGCCAGTTTAGGGCAGGTTGCAGTGTGCGACGTTACGGTACTTTGGAGGGGTGGTGAGTCACATACGGGCGGATCCACCCCTCGGGGGGAGAACGGTACACAGGTGACTGATAGCGGGCGCAGGAGGCAATGAGCAATGAAGGAAATTCAACAGAGGATGCTTGGGGGCAAGTGAAGGTGAGAATGGGGAGAGGAAGGAGGTCACTGAGTGAATGGGGAAGAGTCAAACAGGTGAGATGGTTTTGAGAAGGCTGAAGGGAGAATGAGTCGGTATGGGATGGGAAAAGTATATTTCTTGCATATATGTACTGTTAATAAAGTCTAAATGATTGCACCCTTGTCCTAATAAAATGGCCTTTTACGCTTCAAGTAACAGCGTGGAGTGTAGTTATTGCGCGACTAGCAGCACAGACTGCACTAACCACTAACCATATCCCTTTATATAATTTAAAAGATCGCTTCCAGCTTACCGCCTGTGTTCAGCTTAAACAAACTATTCCCAGCACCATGCTCGGACGGCCTCATAATCAAGTGCGTAAGCCGCACTCCTATTTAGCCCGTCACCTAAACCAATCCCGAATCTGCTTTCATACTGTTTGCATAGGTGAACAGTATGACTGTAGCATCTGGATTGGTTAGAGCGGGCAGAGACAGCGCTCACCCAGAGACCTGTAGGCTGGGTCTATGTTCCGCTAGGTCTCTGACACAGCGCTAGTTACAAGAGCTGAAGTACGCATGTCCTGTTGGCCCTGGATAAAGAAATGGGCAAACTGACATGCGTACTTCATCTTACAGTGACAGGCAGGTTGGCTGCCAGTGCCAAGCATCATGCCTGGGGACCCGCCCACTTCGCCGCCCGGGTAAAGTGTTGCATGCAAAACAGAACAGAGGGAACACTAATTGATGCGTATGTGACAACAGCTCACTCACACATAGTGGGTCAAAGCCCCTGGCGCTCCTTTGGACCAACTGCCTCTGAATGACATACATGGTGATGCTAATCCTAGCAGGCCACTATCCCTGTGATGGACTCCAATCATAGTGAGTTGCAATTTGGGACCTACCACATTAATATTCATGAGTCAGTTCTTAGAAATCTTTACTGGTCGCAAAAATACTGGTCACAAAATGTGACCAGTATTTTGCAACCAGGAAATAGTACATCTGGCCAGGAGTAAGCATGTGCTATTCGCAAACAGAGCAGCAGTAAAGGGAAAAACATTTAGCCATAATACTAACGTTATTTGTAAAGGGTCATTGAGGACACCAGGGTTTTTCTAATGCATTATTGTTTCTATTAGATCCTGTTGATGCTTTCAGCAGCAGCATGGATTTATGCTCTGAAATATGAGAACAGGAGCACTTCTATTTAGCCCATCAGTTTCTTTTCAAATTCCTCGGAACTGAAGGCAGTGATGAAAACTGCCTCTTCGAGAAGCAGTGTGAACAGCTCATGTTGCCTGAATGACATAATAACTGTGATTTAAAATATGGATTTGGCCAATTTCTTAATATTTTTGCATTAAAAGGGCTGTTTATGGAAAGCGGGAAAGCACTCACTGGTCTCCAGCTCAGTGATTAAGCCTGCTCTTGGAACAGGCAGAGAGTAGAGCTTAGAGCAGATCTGGGAGAGAGGAAACACACGTTTGTGTGGTGTGTTCATCCAAAATTTAAAAAAAGTCTTCAGTTGAACGGTTTCAACACATCCGAGATGATCCTGGAGAGGGCAAAAACAAGAATATGGATGAAAGCCATCAAACCAAGATCAGACAGCTGAAATTGACAACTAAGCAATCCAGTGATTAGCAAGGGCCTGGCACAAACCCCAATGCAGGTATATGCTATGTGTTGAAAACAAAAGACTTGCCACTGACAGCAAAAGCTGTCTGCATCCTAGACTTAAAAATGGAGTATAAAGAGGGCAGTTTTGGCCCCTCCGTTTGTTGATCAGCTTTTTATATCAGCTCAGCATTTGTTTAGTCAATAGTAGGGTAACTCTGCATGTAGAAAAAGATTGCATAAGGCCAGGGAACATTTGGGTCAGGCCTCTTCAGCCATTGCTTTGTTAGAGCACCAGTTACTTTTTTGAATCAGCCCCAGTGTACATCAGGCACAAAGTGCTACGAATGTGGGAAAGCAGAAAAGGGGCAAGGACAGGTCAGCACAGCCAGCAGCCATCGCATCAACAAGATTGTGAGGTTAGTTGGCATATATAAGATGACAGCTGCATCACCATGATGACAAGGCAACCATCTTTGATGAAAGAATTCCTCGCACAATCTAATGGGGATCAACAACAGCTCTGCATCCATAGCTGCTGCTCTGGCATTCAGCAAACAACCAGGAACTACAATGGGCCCAGTTTATGCATTCTGAACAAAATTCATATCCTCTCACAGCATGGTATACCTTTGAAACTCTCCTTCTTTCTCTGAGTAGTCAGATAGGGAAGGATTCTAGGCGCTAGGCAGACCCTTAGTTCTTCCAGCAGTAAGTGCAGACTTAAGGAGATGTCTCCTCACCTCTGAGATACTGGCTGTCATGCAGACACAAGCCTAACTCACACAATAGTTCTCTGAGCACTCTAAGAAGCCCCCAATTCCTTAGTCATATAGACCTTAGAACTGAACTAAGTGGGGTGGTTTAGACTTTTATACACATTTCCCAGACAGGGGATGTGGATCCACTGTCCAAGGCTTCAGAACCAGTCTGGAAAAGTTCCCTTGTCAAAGTTCGTTTTCTGTGTATGCCTTGAACGCAGCCTTTGTAACAGGTGATGGCTCTCACAGCAGGTGGCAACAGGGCTGACTGCAAGAAGGAGTATTCAAAACAAGGGCACAATGGAGTGTGAGATCTCTGCACCTGGCTGCGGTCAGCCTGTCTGAAGCAGTAATTAGTAAGTAAGTAAAACATTTCTAAAGCGCAAAGTATGTAGAAGCGTCTTGGCGCTGAGGGAGCAAATGCTTCATCTAGACTTGGAAAATAATTACTTGGGCTTGGGTGGGGGAGGGGGGACAGTCAGGTTTTGAGCTGCTTCCTAAAAGAGCATCTGTTATATTGAGATCTAATAGGGACGGCCAATGCATTCCAAAGTTTGCTGCCCGGTAGGATAGGCTTCTAACACCCCACTTTGCCTTTCTGATCTTAGGGATGGGGACAAGACCTGCATTAGCGAACCTTTAGTCCCGCCGAGGGATATACTAGACAAAGTGTTTCTGCAGGTCGCGAGTCCCACCACCATACAGAGCTTTGTGCACCAAACAAAGTGCTTTAAACATAATCCTTTCTTGAACAGGCAGCCTGTGGAGATCCTTAAAGCTGATGGATGTGGGGCTGAATTTGGGAATTTTCAACAGCACACAAGCTGCAGCCTTCTGTAGAGACTTTAATTTTAACTGCAAATGTTTATCAATTCTCAAGAAAAAAGCATTGCAGTAGTCTATTCTAGATAGAATCAGGGCGACTATCACAGTCTTCTGCAGCTCTTGTGAGATAAATGGAAAGATCTTTCTCAGTATTTTTAAAAGGAAAAAGCAGGAAGATGTAATATGGTTGATCTGTTCAGAGAAACAGAGTTGATCATTGAACAGTACTCCAAGATTCCTTGCTTTGTTTACCGGGTTGGGACGTGGACCAGCGTCAGCAGGCCACCAGGAGTCATTCCATAAAGGGGAGCCGTTTCCAAACACTATCACCTCTGTTTTATCTGTGTTTAACTTGAGGTAGTTTTCAGGCATCCACCTAATGATGTGTGCTAGGCAGTTATGAAACTGACATGCCACCATATCTACGTTAGATGTTGTAGATGTAACTATCTGCGTATCATCTGCATAAGATATCACAGAAAAGCCATAGGCTCAAATGAGTTTTGCTAAAGGAGTGACATATGTGTTGAATAAGGTGGGAGACAAAGATGAACCCTGAGGAACTCCACAGGGGAGAGAAAACTGTCAGAGGTGAGATCTCCCCAGGACAACTTCTGCTCTGTTTGGGAGAGAAAGGAGGTGAGTAGGGTTAAAGCAACCATTTATACTCCCACTGTCTCTAGTTGCTTCGTTAGCACCTGATGGTTAACAATGTCAAAAGTGGCAGAGAGATCAAGTAGGATGAGTACAGCTTCCCACCACTGTCCATCTGCATATGAATTTCCTCGGTGGCCATAACCAATGCTGATTCCGTGGAATGATTAGGTCTGAAACTATGTTGCGATGAATCAAGGAGATCATTAGATTCAAGATAACTCACAAAGTCTTCATTAATGGCCCTTTCCAAGATTTTAGTTGGAAATGGTAACCAGGATATAGGTCGATAATGCTTTACCTCAGTGGGGTCTAATGAAGGGTTTTTTTAATACAGAATGTATACAGGCTTTTTTCCAAGATATTGGAAAGGTCCCTGAAGTGAGTATCTTATTTAAAAGGGGAACTAAGCATGTGGTGACTGTGTCTCGTATCATATGTGAAACAAAAGGTGGGCATGGGTCTGTGGGAGAACCTGACTTAGCAGTTAGAAGTATCTTGCTAACTCTCTCGTAAGAAAAGGGAAAAAACCTAGCTAGATAATCAGAGACAGACAAAAGGTGAGGCACTGCATAAAAATGTCTTCACCTTCCCCTTGAACAAGAAAAATTGAAGTCCCACTCATCACCCTTACCATCTACCAAATGCCAGTTTTCAGTAGAATAAATGAACAGTCTTTTACTAAGAAGGCTCTTGTTAAATTTATAATAGAAGCCCTGTCTCCATCCTCCTCACTACAGTGTCTGGGTCGCCACCCTCCAGCAACAGGAATGTAGACAAAGCACTTTCACTGTCTTGTGCCATGTTAAACCAGGGGTATCCAAAATGGATCCCATTGGTCCTAGTACTGAGATACATACAATTCACAAAGTCCTGCTATAATACATGTGATACACATTTACTGCACACACACACACACACACCCAAACACACACACACACACACACTCTCTACATACACACTGGATGTCTGCCCAAGGTTTTGTGGGTTCAGATAACAGCAGAACTTTATACAAGAGTGGTCAGGAAGATGGACACTCTCCAACACAGAAGAAAAGGTCTGGTCACCATAAAGATTCATAGAACAGGGCACGCTGACATCACCACTTTATGTGTCTTACTGCGAACATGGACGGCAGTTCTATGCCCACAATGAGAACACTGGACCTGATATTTCCTATGGAGAGGTGGGCATGGCAAAAGTGAAAAACTAATTTAGGAGTTTTTGACTACCAGGACATGTAAAACGTAAAAGTACATGTCCAAGTTGTTGAATATATTTCACACTGCCCTAAAGGCTGTTATGGACTACCTTAGGGGTAACTTATATGTATTAATAAAAAGGAAGGGTTGGACCTGGCAAAAGGCTTCTTTTGCCAGGGCGACATGGCAATTTAAAACTGCACACACAGGTGGCAATGGCAAGCCTAAGACATGTTTAAAAGACTACTTAAATGGGTGGCGCAATAAGTGCTGCAGGCCCACTAGTAGCATTTAATTTACAAGCCCTGGGTGCACGTAGTACCACTTTACTAGGGACTTACGAGTAAATTAAATGTGTCAATTGGGTGTAAGCTAATTTTATCATGTTTAACAGAGAAAACACAAGCACTTTAGCAAAGTTCCCAGGGTCCTAAGGCCAACAAAAATGAGCTCAGCACACAGCGAGCCAGACTACCACCGTTCCTCTCAGAACCCACAGAGATTAGTTGCAGAGTGCCCCAGGGCTCCTCCCTGATCCCTTCCCTTTTCAACATCTACATGGCCCCACTCGGAGCCATCATCAGGAACCACGGACTCAACATGGTCTCCTACGCCGACGACACCCAGCTGTTCCTCTCCCTCGCCGACCAACCCACAGCCGTCAGAATCAACTTCCACAGCGGGATAAAGGCCGTTGCCACCTGGATAAAAGACAGCTGCCTCAAACTAAACTCGGACAAGACTGAAGTCCTCATCCTGGGACCCACCCCCTCAGCGTGGGGCAACTCCAGGTGGCCTACCCCACTAGGAACTCCCCCCACACTCACGGACCACGCATGAAACCTCTGCATCATACTGGACTCCTCGCTCACAATGAACTGCCAGATCAACGCAATCTCCTCATCATGCTTCGACACACTTCGCCTACTTCGAAAGAAATTCAGATGGATCCCCACCGAATCCAGAAAGGCGGTCACTCACGCACTCATCAGCAGCAGACTCGACTATGGCAACGCACACTACGCCGGCGTCACCCAGAAACTCCTCAGGAACATTCAAAATGCCGCAGCCAGACTGGTCCTCAACATCCCCTGCCGCAGCCACATCACTGAACACTTTCAAGTACTCCACTGGCTCCCAGTCAACAAAAGAATTACTTTCAAGCTCCTCACATGTGCGTGCAAAGCCCACCACAATGCAGGACCAGCATATCTGAACCACGCGCCTCTCATTCCACGTACTGGCTCCACCCAACTGGCCCTGGCCACCGTCCCATGGATTAGGAAGACCAGAACTGGAGGAAGATCCTTCTCCTACCTCACCGCCAAGACCTGGAACATCCTGCCTCTCCACCTCAGGCAATCCCAGTCACTGACCCAATTCAGGAAGGATCTCGAGACCTGGCTCTTTCGACTGAACCCCAGTGCCCATACAGATCAGCAGCCCCCCTTCCCTCCCCCTCAGCGACTTGAGACCCTCACAGGTGAGTAGCCATGCTTTACCAACCCTGATTGATTGATTGATAGGACAAGGAAGGCAAAATTGTTTGGGGAAAGACCTCCCTGAGGCTGACGGGTGTGATATGTGTCCCCCCAGCTGAAGGTGGGAAGAACTACCCAGCCTCCTGGGAGTTCCTATCTCTAAGGCGGAAGAATCTGAAGAGACCATTAACATTGGCATGGTGTTACCCAGAGTGGTGTTCCACCATAAATTCCATTCCTTGTAGGGAGATGGACCACCTCAACAGTTTAGGATGTTCAACCCTCATTTGCATGAGCCATCTGAGGATCCTGTTGTCGTTCTGAACCCAGACGTGAGTCCCAAAAAGGACTGGCTTCTCCAATGCCCAGACCACGGCAAAGACCTTCCTCTCAGTAGCACTCAAACTCTGTTGTTGGGGAAGTAACCTACTATAGGTGGAGACTACAGGTTGGTCTAGGCCATGCCATCCTAAGTCAACTGTACTAAGCCTGGCCCCTATGCCATACTCTGAAGCGTCTGTCTGCGCAATAAATTCCTTGGAGAAGTCAGGAGCCTTGAGTACAAATGCCATACAGATGGCGTGATTGAGGGTGTGAAAGGCTATTTGACAGGCCTCTGTCTAGATCACCTTTTTGGGCTGTCAATGAAGGGGACAGCAATAGTGCCATACCCCCTTTAGTAAGCTTCCTGTAGTATCCAGTGAAGGTCAGGAAGGACCTCACCTCAGTCTGAGTTTTGGGGGGTTGCCAGACCAGGATAGTCTCCACCTTGACCTGGAGGGGTTGCACCTTTCAACCAACCACCAGGTGACCCAGATATATCACAGTTCTCTGCCCTATCTGGCAATTACTGGCCTTGATAGTCAGACCCACCTGCTGCAGGTCCTGAAGCACCTCCTTGAGATGGCACAGGTGTTCCTCCCAGCTGGAACTGAAGACTACTATGTTATCTAGGTGCGCTGCACAGTATATCTCCTTCCAAGCCAAAACCCTGTTCACCAACCTCTGGAAGGTTGCAGGGGCATTCGTTAAGCCAAATGGTATCACCCAAAACTGGAAGTGGCCCTTTGGGATCGAGAATGCTGACCTCTCTTTTGCGCCCTCAGTCAGAGCAATCTGCAGTACCCTGATGTAAGATCCAAGGTACTGAGGACCTTAGCAGCACCAAGCCTGTCTATGAGCTCATCATCTCAGAGGATGGGGTGAGCATCAGTCTTGGTGACTGAACGGAGTCCTCTGTAGTCCACATAGAATCTAAGGGGGATATTCTCAAGAACGTGTGTTAACTATCGCCAAAATCGCTTAACGCAACTACTCACATCGCAGTCCATCGCGGGAGAATAACACCGTGTTAACGCAGCATTCACAACCCGGCGGCACCATGCGATAGCCCCACGATAACGCGCCAAATGCCCGCGTTAAAATCAACGCGACGCTGGAAAAATGCAAAACCCTAACGCGAAAAAAGTTGCGACGTCCCAAAGCGCGAAACAAAACCAGCGATAACCAGCAACAGGCCTGCGATTTCCACGCGACATGCGGGAAAATGCACAATAAAAGCAGAGAAAAAAAAGATTAAAAAATGTAACTGCGTAGCACCATGGACGCACCCGGACCGAGTGCACAGGACAACGCGAACCCCACAAGCACCACAGCCGAACAGCCAGGTACCCCGGGGCCGGGGAAGGGCAAGGAGAAGAGGAAGAGGAAGACGGGGTTCAGTCCGCAGGAAAACCGGATCATCGTCCCGGAGGTGACAGAACACAACCAACAACTGTACGTCACCTCCTCTGTGTCATCGGCAACACAGACGGAAACATGGCAGTACATCGTGAACAGCGTGTATGCAGTCGGAGTATCGAGGAGGACAATGGAAGAGGCCAAGAGCCGCTGGAATAATGTGAAGGGCAAAACCAAGAAGAAAGACGATGCCAACATGAAAGCAGCAATGCAGACTGGAGGTGGGGGACCAGCGGCACACAAGGAGCTGGATGACAGTGAGAAAATGGTGGCCACAGTCATCAGTCGGGATACGGTGCCAGGAGTTGGGGACCGGGACACTGCTCAACATGACCTGACACAACATCAACAGGGTGAGTACCGACCAGGGACTGGGGGACGGGGGAGATGGGCACAATGGCACACATGCACAATTAAGTACAGCACACTGCACACCCACAATGACTCTGGAACATGTCCCTGATCCCCGTGCCACACAGCAGCACACATACAGAAACCAGGGAATGTGTGTTGCATTGAATTTATTTGCACATGCTGTGCCTGTGGTCATTTTGCACTGTCTCATGATTGCCAAGGACTGACACAATGTGACGTCCTCATGTGAAGAAATTGTCAATGATGTTGTTCCTACGGGCTATTCCTGCTGCAGCTGCAGTGGGGTGTGGTCCACCTGCCTCATCTTCCTCATCATCGTCCGGTGCATCTGGCACTCGTAACCATGGGGCATTGGTGCGTACACATATGTTGTGCAACACACAACATGCAACGATCATCTTGCACACGATGTCTGGGCTGTACAGGAGCCTCCAACCTGTGATGTCCAGGCACCTGAAACGTGACTTCAACACGCCAAATGTGCGTTCCACGATGCCCCTGGTGCGTGCGTGGGCCCAATTGTACTGCCTCTGGGCCTGTGTGTCCGGGGCTCGGAGGGGTGTCATCATCCAAGGGCAGAGTGCATATCCTTGATCACCTGTGACAGTGCAGAGAGACATGAGTCAATATTTGGTTCTGCATGATGTGTTGGCAGGCTCACTAGTTCATTGGCATGTGACATGTGTGTCATAGTGATTCCGGTATGACATGTACTGCTAGTAGCAAATGAGCGCCATCAATGTGTATCACGTAGCCTCACTGCTGCTCCTCCCTCCCCCCGAGCCTAGTCCCTTGTGTGCGCTGAGCGGTTGCATCACCTGCACTCCTACGGCACACCATTGTCATTCCTGTCTGCGCATGTCCACAAGCCTGACAACGACACTGTGATGTTATGCATTGAAGGTGGGCAGCCACGTGTGTGTAGGCCTATGGTAAGGATAGGGCAGACACAGATGTAGAGTTCATGGCTGGCTGAACTTGCGATGCGGTTGAGCTTATGCTGCGGTGATAGCGATACACACACAACAGTCGGCATGTATGATCCCGGACCCCGAGCGGGCTTGCGCTCATTCATTTACCCCTTCGTCCGGGCACGCACCCCTGGGGCATGTTACATTGCAACTTTGTCCATTGCGGGACGGGTGGCGCCGACACCAGAACAAAGACACACGCATTAGGTACTACATTGGCAAGCCCAACACTTAACCACGCCCAGAGCCCCGGAGTTATCATCCACACCCCTACGCTGGACTGCCGTACGCCAGCCCACTCCGGCTACGCCTACAGGGGGGTACGACACAGCTGATCCAGCGGTCTACTAACAATAGATACTCTACTACCATATACTCACTTGGGCCCATAGATCTCGCTTCCACTGCACTCTAAGTAAACCACTGGAGTTTATTAGTTTTATATATTTCTCATACCTCAAGATCTAGTTATTACTTCTTTAACTAAACCTTCTACTGATCAAATAGTTCTTTCCTCTGGTCAATGGACCAGTTAGGTAGATCTAGTTGATGGCGATAAATGACATGACTTATTATGCATTTCTTAATAAGTGTAAATAATGACAGACTCAATAAGTTTTTTAAATCTTTATCTAAATTATGGGTTTCGAACCATCTTAAAGCGTTTCAGTACAAACACCCTCATTCGCTGGAGTGCCAATTCAAAAATATCTCAATAACACTTATCAATTCAGATCCACACAATAACTATGCTCAGAAAGGAGAGGATAGAGACAGAAGAGCATTTATCAAACGATGAATCTCATAGTTACCAAAGTATGGTGTGAAGACCAACCCTCTGGCCAAAGGGCTGGTAAAGGCCTCCCAGGACAGATCAGGAGACAAAGGCTCAGGACAGAATCAGGACAGGATACCTCACCTCACTAGTTACCGACGACTACGTCGCACCCCTCTCTGACACTCTCTTCCTCCTCGTGGTTCTTCCGCAATTGCCCTTCTAAACCCTCCCAAATCTAGTAGATGATTCTGCATTCGATTTCTTCATCAGATTTTCAGAGCACCACCCCGGAACACCTCGTTGTCAAGCTTCTTCAACGCGCATCAAAAGCTTCTTCGTGACTCTTCCAAATCTCTCTCCAGCGCGTGCCCACCAACTAACTCCCTTTCTAACTAAACTACCTCAATTATACCTTTTTCATAGGCATGTACCACCCATTAATGTTTCATTTGCACAGAATACTAACTTCTGATTGGACGGCTAGGGGGGGATGATCATCACACCACACTTATTTTCATTTATTCTCTTTTAACCATTGTTTTCCAAACCCCTCCCATCAAACTTTATTCCGCCCTTCCTTTCCCATACATCTTTAAACTTTATTAAATACATTTGTAACTGATTTCTCGAATAAGTTCCTGCATATGAACTCTTCACCCTCATGTTCCCAGGGCACATCTCCGCCAACCTTGGACTCGTGACAAATTCTTAGTCATCTTCCAGGCTTCCGTAACAGGGCGCATGCGTCGCGCCATATTGGTCTGCTCGACTCGGACAACTTTAACAGGCCCAAATACGCACTAATAATAAAGTCGAAAAGGAAAAGTATTATTCTCAAAAATAAATGATTTCACTGTATACCACCAACCTCTATTCTAACCCATACCATTTGTTTTTTTTCTCTCTGCATTTGCGTTAGTTATAAATCCATTTCTAATTTCAGCAAGCAGGTGCCATGCATGTGAGCTTTCAAGCGGCCATTTTATAGCTCTTTGCGCAAGCGCAAGAATTTCCCTCCAAACAAAAGCACGTCATACTACGTAGATGCAGTAGACGCATGCGCAGTAAAGATCCCATGTTAAATGCGTCCTAGTCCTACGTCCATGTTATTTGCAGTTAGTAAACACATAGGCAAGCTTCATTCTTTTCCCCCGTATAATGAAAAATGCATATTATTAATCACGAGACATGTCATTAGTAATTCGCTAGTAAGTTAAATCGAGGAGATTGCTTCAGAGCAAGTCTCGTGTCCGAGACCTTGCTCCATCAATCCCCTCTCTGATGGCATATTAAGCCATCACAAAATTCCCATCCATCCCAGATATCAACTTTAGCACTTCTCATTTTTCCTTAATTTGTCCTCCCAACCTTTCATCAACTGTCTCATTTCCTTCTAAATCTCGCATCTTCTTGTATAACCTGCCTTTCATTTCTTCCAAGCGTATTTCCTCATACTTCGTTTTTCGTGTCTGTCCCTTTCCTCTTTTATTCAAATATACTTTTTCTTTTGCACCTTTTCTACAACATCTGTATTTAATCATTATTAACATCACTATTGTTATTGTCATTACTAATGGTATCATTATTTGACCTAGAAAACTTTTCCCAAACCCAACAAACCATTTCCCTATTGATGTTATACCTTTTGTTAGTCTTCCCCACATACTGTCAACCTCCAGTTGGGTCAAATCTTTATGCATTCTCGTAATATTTTCAATATATCCTTTAATTTCTCTGCTCTTGTCCGGAATATAGGTGCAACAATGTTGAACTTTCAACATGCCACAAACTCCACCTTCTTTTGCCAATAATATGTCAAGAGCAAGACGGTTCTGTAAAACCATTGATCTAATTGCAACCATTTCTGTGTTAATCATTAAAAATCCTCCTGCAGTGTCTGTAGAAAGACGATCAACTATGGTTGATAACTTACAAATTTTCTGTGAATTTAGAAGGACTCCAACTGAGGGTATCAGTGCACTAAAAATATCTCCTACAATTTCAGAAAAACTAGCCCTTTTTCTTCGTGTTAGTCCATTAGAATTTCCATTGGTTCCACTGATTTTATCTACATGGTAAATTTTGGGAAAAACTATTCCAAAATAACAGCTTCCGTACCATCTTGCAGGTAACCTGTAGTAGGCATTACTCCCACAAACATAATATACTCCTGGAAACACAGGATCAGTTCCCCCTTTTAGCCCCCATCCTCCTAATATTAGGAAGTTATGTTCACATTCACTGGAACCAATGTAATTATTGTTATAATGTGTCTTTAATCTATGGAGGCAGAATTTTCCCTTTTTCACAAAGTCCAGGGACATCGCAGCATGAGCCTTGCCACTTGCATAGATTCCCTCTTTCCCAACCCATGGAGGCATATGGGTTTTCTGTGTAGTTGCCTTCTTCATTAAATCCTGTCTCCTTTCTTCTACTAAATCTAAAAATTATTTTTCTTCTTTTCTTAATGTACATGTTAAATTATCTTCGTGTGCCTGAACTAAATCTATTGAACTCATTGTTATGAAAAATTCACCCATAAATCGTGCATTTTTACTACTAACTACTGGATTCATATTCTTTCTAATAGGAAGTTCAGGAAATATTACATCTAAGTTAGAATAAAAATACTGCAATCTCCCTGTAGTGTAAAATAAACTTGACAAAATACCACATGATACTCCATACGTTAAAGGTATATGGTGATATGTTATCCCTTCTGATACTGATGAGGGCAACTTCATGCATACATAGCAGTTGTTAATTTGCATGGTGCTAACATACTGAAATAATAATTTGACAAACACATTAGAAGACGTATTATAATCTGATTCATTATGATAATTTGCCTCATCTTCCACTCCTATTTCTATTTTAGTTTCTCTTAATCTATCTATTTTAACATTAGTATCTGTATTATTCTTGTCACTTGTTTCCATTATTAAAGGTACCCGTACTGTTAGGAATAACCATCCTAATATCGCTAATAAAGTACTACAAAAACAAAATCTAAGACACTTTCCTTTAACTCCACATTTTGGTTTTCCGCTAACTTCATTGTCGGGCATTTTGTCTCTGAGAAAATTTCTTTTCTCTTATCTTTTCTCTTTACGGTCTTTTTGTCTTTTTATTCTTAAGGAGGTTTCAATTGGCTTTGATCAATTTGTGCAATATGGACTTCTTCTGTCTCATCAGTCAGATCCAGGGACTCAAATTCTTCAAGAATGACGTACGTCCACTCTGGAGCCTTGTATTTTCTGTTTAAGTTTCTCAATTTTGGACTTCTTCGAGTTATTTTTGCTAATGTTTGCTTGGATCTTGTTTGACTTGTGATTTCATTCACTTGTTCTGGTTTCTTTTCAGATTTTCTCAGGTGATATTTTAATTTCTTTACTCCAGTTGGCCAATTGTCTCCCTTTCTGACTCTTTTAATTTGTACTACTTTTTCACCTTCCTTATCTCCTTGTAAAGTTTGTTTTATTTCATTTATTCTGGGCACACTCTGTTCTATTTCTCTGTTCTCTGTGCTTGTACCTTCTTTTGCTTCTTCCTGCTCAGGTTCTACTGTGTTTTGTTCTACCTTTTCCTGAGCTTGTTCTTCTAATTCTGTCTGATCCTGCTCAGGTCTTATTTCAAATCTTTCTTCTTCTGCTGAGTTTGTTCTTCTAACTCTATCTGGTCCTGTTCAGGTCTAAATTCCAACTTTTCTGGTGTCACTTTTCTAACACCTCTTTCTATTTTATGCCCTAGATATCTTACTTCTTGTCGACAGAACTGTAATTTTTCTGGAGACACCTTGTGTCCTCCTTCAGCCAAATGGTTCAGCAACGCAATTGTATCTGTGACACAATCTTCTCGCGTTTTTGATGCCACCAATAGGTCATCAATGTACTGAACCAGAACAGAATTTCTGGGCATAATCAATGATTCCAGCCACTTTTTCAAAATCTGATTAAAGATTGAAGGACTTTCTGTGTACCCTTGAGGAACACAACACCATGCGTAAATACGATCTTCAAATTTAAACGTAAACAAATATTGGCTGTCTGGATGCAAAGGAATAGAAAAGAACGCTTGGCATAAATCAATTACTGTAAACCATCCTGCATTCCATGGTATCTGATAAAGAATCACTGCTGGATTTGGCACAATTGGACAACAGGGAATTACAATCTTATTTATTTTTCACAGGTCCTGCACTATTCTGTACTTTCCGCTTGGCTTTTTCAGTCCCATTATTGGTGAATTACAGGGACTACCCATCACTTCTTTCAGAATGCCTTGTTTAACCATCCGTTCGATTTCTGGAATAATTCCTGCTTTTACTTCTGGACTCATTTTGTATTGTCGGGTATTTGGATACCCTGCACCTTCTTTCACTGTCACTTTAACTGGGTCTATATTTTTCATTAGCCCAATATCTTTTCCTGTAAAATCCCATACCTCTGGATTAACTGTTGTTCTTAACTCTTCTGGCAATTCACTTTCAGTTATTAAGGAAAACATTTCATCTACTTCTGTTCCTTGCTTGGCCAGCATCATCTTGTATGCCACATCTTCATCAGGGGTTTGGAAAGCGACACCATCCGGTGTACAATAGATCGTGCAATTCATTTTGCACAAAAGATCTCTTCCCAACAGATTTACAGGACTGGAATCGCAAACTACAAACCGATGCATTTCCTTAAAGTTTCCAATGTGCACCTCCATTGGCTTTGTGATTGGTGTTCTAATCTGTTGGTTAGATACGCCTACAACTTAGATTGTCTCTCCCAAGAGGGGTAGGTTTGGGATGTCTGCTGTTCTCACAGTAGACCTGGTAGCACCAGTATCCAACAGGAAAGTAATGTCTTTACCTTCTACTCTCCCATCAACAAATGGACCTGACTGATCTCCCGGCAAGGATGCGCCAAGCACGCACTCCTCTTCCTCCCCCCTCAGGCAGCGTCATTGTGCAGTATCTGAATGTACCTCATCATTCTGCAAAAAATATTGAGCAATTGTTCTATTATTCTTACCACTTTCTCCTTGAAATCCGGTGTTCGAACTGAAACTTTGATGGTTCACAAAATTTGGCATAGGAGCTGGTGGCACCTGATATTGTGGAGTGACTACCTGTTGCTGCTGATTCATAAGTACTTCATTCTGCATCTGTGGGATTAAATTTTGATTTGGCCCATTATTATTCTTATTATTCTGAGTACTCTTACACTCGTTCTTCCAATGTCCAAGCTTTCCGCACGCATGACAAGGGAACTTCTTTTTCGCTTCTTCTCTGTCCATTCGCCCTTTAAATTTATTACCATTTGATCCTTGATTATTCTGACTCTGTTCTTTTACTGGATTATCATTCTGCTCATTTGTCTTCTCTTCCTGCTGTTCTGCCAATTTAACTTGAGCCCACATCATTTTCTCTTTCAGCTTCCTTCGCCTGGCCTCTATGTCATCCCTGCAATATTTTGCGTACTTTAAAATTTCATCCACTGTCTTACTTTTCCAGCACAACATATGCTGCTGTATCATCTGACTCATTTCTGGTTTCAAGCCATATACAAACCGATACACAAAATGTCCCATATCTTTGTCACCAATGTTCTCAAAACCACTATACTGCTTGAATACCTGCAACAATCGCTCGTAATACGCATGTACAGATTCATTCGGTTCCTGTGTTGTCCTATCTATCTTTACCCAATCTGTTTCTTTTGAAGGGATTTTCCCTTTCAAATATGTAATCACTTGATGATACTTTTTCATCACTTCTTCTGACGGTGCTCCTGTTTTTGCATCTATAGGATACTCCTCATTAGGCCAATCAATTGTGATTTTACATTCTGTCCATAAATCAGCAGGTACCACTATGACAAATAGACCATCCAGATCTTTCAATAACACTTTTGAGACTTTGACAAACCTCTCTACCTGTTTGTACCACTCAACTGGTTTTTCTCTCAGTTTTGGAAAATCATTCGTAAATGATAAAATATCCTGTCTACTCCAAGGGACATGAACATATCCTCCTCCAGGAACCTCTCTCATTGGACACAACCTCTCCACTTTTCCTGTTTCTCTTACTGGAAATGCAGCTGCTCTCTCTCTCGCTTGCACTTCTTCCTTCTTCCTTATCCACCTAATCCTCCATTTATCAATGTCTCCCCATTTTCGCAAAATGTTCATTAATTCTTTTATCTGTAATCTTTTCCCTGAAGCATTAACACTTTCCAAATCTTTATCAGTAAAATCCACTCGATAAGGCTTCTGTAACAATTTTGATTTTCCTATATCTATTCCAATCTCTGAAGCGACTTCAGTTAATCTTTCATGAAATAATCTTGCTCTCCTGGTTATACTCTTACATAGAAACAACAATTCTTCATCATTATAAACATTTAATCTTTCTGTGCCCACACATCATGTCATCATCTCTTCCAATTCCACTTTCAATCTGCTAATATCTAAAATCTTTGCTTTCCTGAGCCCACCTTTCTATATCTTCAGAGGTAACTACTGTTGTACCTGAAGTTCCAGCCAGAACCAAAGGTCTTGTCTCTCTCAAATTCATAGGCGTAACTCTCTTTTGGGTTTCCACATTGGGTTCCACAATAGGGAGATCCATTAGTGAAATAACTGACTCACTTTCACTAACCTGATAATCTGCAATTACAATCTCTTTTCTAGGACTATTCAATGGAACTCTCACAACTTGTGATTTCTGGGTATCCTTATTATCCCCATATAATGGGATTACTGGACCAATGGTTACAGGTACTGTCAAAGCTTCCGTATTTAAATTCAATTGACTTATTCTTTGAACTAGTTCCTCCCTAGTTTTGTTCAAAGCTTCTCTCTCATTATCTTGCAACACTCTGTTGTATGATGTCTATGTAAAATCTGTGGAGTTAATGGTATTCCCATTACTGGCGCACTTGGGACAACCTTACTAGCTGCTTCTTGATACGGTGGTGGATTCTTAATTAAAATATCCTCTAATAATTCGTCATCTGACTCTCCATATCCTGTCGAATTCATATGTTTTGTTTTCTCTTTACACTTTCCTCCAGAATGTTCCTCAGCCATCAACACTGGATATAACCCTTCCGATACCATATCTCCCCTCCACTGTTTCATCTGTCCTTCTCTCGACTCATGCAAATGTCTCAGAAAAAATCCTCTATATCTCCCACCTCTGCATTTCTTGCTTTCATATGACTCAGCTTCTCATTCTTCCAAAGCCTCATATTGAGTTAACCTGGGTCTTGGTTCTAAATCATTCATCTTCAATCTCAAATTCTGAAGAATCCTCCCATTAAACGTACCATCCTTAGGAAACGCTAACACACCATCATCCTTTGTGTACTCTACCCAATTTTCTAGCCACACGCAAGTATGATATCCTCTTTCCATCATCATAAAAGATGCTGGTGTCTTCAGGTGGCGGAATAGGAATGCCCTCTCTAGTCAACACAGGCTTATCCTTAACAAAGAAATTCTTTATTCTCTTAAAAATTGACATCTTTCTTTTCTCTCCATACATTCTTGAAGAACGGTGCAGGAAATTGTATTCCACGAACCCTTGAAATCTTCTACCTGTACGTCTTGCACTAACAGTCAAATCAAAATCCCGCATACAATCTTCTCTTCACCAATCCTATTGCGGCTTTTAACTGGTTATCCAATCAAATCAGGCTCACACCCGTACTCTGACCAATGTCAGCGCGGCCTTTTCCTGATGTCAGTTCTGCTCCTCACTACTGACCCCTCCTTTACAATGCTCCTCTTGTCACCCGCCCGCTGTGTCTACCAATCCCAGCGCGGCTCTCTGTGACGTCAGTACCACTCCGGCAACTGACCCTCCCTTTGCAAGGTAATACAAAACTTTATTTCTCTATATTCTCTTTAAATTTCTTTGTTAATAACGATGTAAAAACATTCGCTACTCTGTCTGTTCCACTAAATCAAAGGATAGTTTATTTCTTTTCACTACGAGTAAAACCTTCCGCTTACTCTTCACCTAAGCTCCAGAGAACCTGCTACTCCTCCGGTGTCACCCGTTAGGGAATTTTGAGACTGATGTTTCACCAGCGAACTCCTTTTGCTGTCAATCTAGCTTAGAAGAACTTACTACTCCTTTAGGGTTACCCTTACTAGGTGATATAACGCCTAAAGTTTCACTAGCAAACTCTTTGCTATCAATCACTCTCACTTTTACACAGAAAAATAGTCCCTACTTTAACACTGCTAGCTTTCCCTAGCTCCTCAGTGTTATTCCAACAGACGAGTAACCTCACTGCAGTGTGGTTTCTATCGCCAACCGCTATTCATTCCCCGGGAATTTTCCAGACGACATAAAAACAGGACGCTAACTCTTTTGTTAAAACATAAATCAAAAATCAATAATCTATACTTATCACCAAACTAGTCACCAACAACCATAGCTCTGCTACCAGAAAACTGATCCAGCGGTCTACTAACAACAGATACTCTACTACCATATACTCACTTGGGCCCATATATCTCGCTTCCACTGCACTCTAAGTAAACCACTGGAGTTTATTAGTTTTATATATTTCTCATACCTCAAGATCTAGTTATTACTTCTTTAACTAAACCTTCTGCTGATCAAATAGTTCTTTCCTCTGGTCAATGGACCAGTTAGGTAGATCTAGTTGATGGCGATAAATGACATGACTTATTATACATTTCTAAATAAGTGTAAATAATGACAGACTCAATAAGTTTTTTAAATCTTTATCTAAATTATGGGTTTCGAACCATCTTAAAGCGTTTCAGTACAAACACCCTCATTCGCTGGAGTGCCAATTCAGAAATATCTCAATAACACTTATCAATTGAGATCCACACAATAACTATGCTCAGAAAGGAGAGGATAGAGACAGAAGAGCATTTATCAAACGATGAATCTCATAGTTACCAAAGTATGGTGTGAAGACCAACCCTCTGGCCAAAGGGCTGGTAAAGGCCACCCAGGACAGATCAGGAGACAAAGGCTTCAGGACAGGAATCAGGACAGGATACCTCACCTCACTAGTTACCGACGACTACGTCGCACCCCTCTCTGACACTCTCTTCCTCCTCGTGGTTCTTCCGCAATTGCCCTTCTAAACCCACCCAAATCTAGTAGATGATTCTGCATTCGATTTCTTCATCAGATTTTCAGAGCACCACCCCGGAACACCTCGTTGTCAAGCTTCTTCAACGCGCATCAAAAGCTTCTTCGTGGCTCTTCCAAATCTCTCTCCAGCGCGTGCCCACCAACTAACTCCCTTTCTAACTAAACTACCTCAATTATACCTTTTTCATAGGCATGTACCACCCATTAATGTTTCATTTGCACAGAATACTAACTTCTGATTGGACAGCTAGGGGGGGATGATCATCACACCACACTTATTTTCATTTATTCTCTTTTAACCATTGTTTTCCAAACCCCTCCCATCAAACTTTATTCCGCCCTTCCTTTCCCATACATCTTTAAACTTTATTAAATACATTTGTAACTGATTTTTCGAATAAGTTCCTTCATATGAACTCTTCACCCTCATGTTCCCAGGGCACATCTCCGCCAACCTTGGACTCGTGACAAATTCTTAGTCATCTTCCAGGCTTCCGTAACAGGGCGCATGCGTCGCGCCATATTGGTCTGCTCGACTTGGACAACTTTAACAGGCCCAAATACGCACTAATAATAAAGTCGAGAAAGAAAAGTATTATTCTCAAAAATAAATGATTTCACTCTATACCACCAACCTCTATTCTAACCCATACCATTTGTTATTTTTCTCTCTGCATTTGCGTTAGTTATACATCCATTTCTAATTTAAGCAAGCAGGTGCCATGCATGTGAGCTTTCAAGGGGCCATTTTATAGCTCTTTGCGCAAGCGCAAGAATTTCCCTCCAAGCGAAAGCACGTCATACTACGTAGATGCAGTAGATGCATGCGCAGTAAAGATCCCATGTTAAATGCGTCCTAGTCCTACGTCCGTGTTATTTGCAGTTAGTAAACACATAGGCAAGCTTCATTCTTTTCCCGCGTATAATGAAAAACACATATTATTAATCACAAGACATGCCATTAGTAATTCGCTAGTAAGTTAAATCAAGGAGATTGCTTCCGAGCAAGTCTCGTGTCCGAGACCTTGCTCCATCACAGCTACATGTCCCAGGTCTACCCCACTGCCTGAGGTGACATGGTTGCGTCAGCTGTACACAGCACAATGCAAAGTGGTAGGGCCCTGGGCCCTCATGCACACACAATGACCACACGGACACACTTAGATAGTTTGTGGAACTGGCTACGGGCATATGCGCCCGGCCCCTTTTATTGCCAGTGTCACATGTCCAGGGACGCCTGTGCTGGATGGGTGTGGGGTGAGTGTAAGCCAGCCCTCAGGGAGTGGCTGGTGCTGGCAACAGCTACAACAGTGATCAGACAATCAGAAGTTCAAAGTTCAAACAGCAAGGGTCCACGCCTTGAGCTGCACAGAGTTAGAGGCCACGGATGCACTGCGGCCGGCACAGCCACACCGCCACGGGACGGTGACTACCGGTGCACTGAGGTAGGGCCACAAGAGCTGAGCGGGTTCTCGTCGATGTCCAAGGTGAATGTCGCAGAGGGTTTTGGGGGACAGTGGAAGGTGTTCTACCAGTGCATGATACAGAGGGCAGTACCAAGCAGACACAGGCAACATGGAGGAGATGAATGCCACAGACTCATTCCTGATGCCAAGTCAGTATCAGCTACATGATGATGGAGACAACCCCCAGGCCATGGACTCAGACGCCACCAAAGTGCAACCAGAGAGTGTCCATGAAATTCGGGGCACAGAGTTAGTGGCACCAGAGCTGTTAGGGGATGCAGTCTGCGATGAGGCCTGTGCAATGGTATAAACTCTGCAATAAATAAATCAAGACTCAGTTCCAAATGTGTGAGCTACTTGACCGCAGTGCAGGCGGGAGGCAGCGGTCTGCAGGGGCCCCCAGCCACGTGTCCTTGGCTTGCGATGCACAGAGTTAGTGGCACCAGGGCAGTTGTTGGTAGTGTCCGGTCACCTCCGTAACGAGGATCCTTTCCCATCTGGACTGAATCGCGTCTTCCTCTTACTGCTCTCCTGGCGTGCAATGATATGTACTCTGCCATTGTAAAATCAAGACTCAGTTCCAAATGTGTGACCTACTTGACCGCAGTGTAGGCCGGAGGCAGCGGTCAGCGCGGGCCAACCGCTGTTCAGGCAGCTCCTCCTGGTACTCTCACACACGACGTTGGAATGCCATGTGGCGATGATTTGTGGTTGACGGAGGTAGAGGCACCAGAGCTGAGAGTGTGTGCAGCCTGCGACGGTGCCGTGTCCTGCCTGGTGCGGAATGGATTGGATTGCTGTGAGGCCTGCTGGACCAAAATGTAGGCAGTACACAGGTGACCCCGCGGTGCTGGACCGCAGTGTAGGCCGAAGTCAGTAGTCAGAAAGGGCCCACAGACACGGGTGGTTGGAATGCTATGCACAGAGTTGGTGGCACCACTTCGAAGGGAGTACGGTGATATGAAATCTGCCATAAACATATGTACTCTGCCATTGCATAATCAAGACTCAGTTCCAAATGTGTGACCTACTGGACCGCAGTGTCGGCCGGAGGCAGCGGTGGAGTACGTCAACGAAAAAGGAGTACTGGGGGCCTGTGTCTCGGAGGCCGTGATGGTCTGAGGAGGCTGCCATGGTCGCGGGCCTCGGGCTTGGAGCTTGCACCGGCACGTGGTAGGCCCTCTTTGACACACGCCGGTATCGGCAGGTGAGCAATGAGGCCTGGGTGCGCTGGGGCGGGCATGACAGGTCTTGGGGACAGCGTCCTGGGGTGCAGCAGGCGCACAGGATCGCAGGCACCGCCGCTCACGGCGTCGGCCTCGTGGCGGGGTGAAAGGCGCCGCCCTGGCAGACACGTTGTCCATTCCGGAAGAGGACCACGCCCAGAGTAACGGGCTTTTTATTCACACCCCTACCCTGGCCTGGCGTACGCCGGGCCAGCCCTCTCCGCTCACGCTTACAGGGGGGTACGTAACAAGCTGCATTTCCGCGTTCTTCCCCAATAGCTGCGGTTGCATGGTTGCGTCCACTATCCAGCACATCCACGCCACACTTGGCATTGTGTACATTCACATTCATGGGTCACTTGCCTCCTTCGCACATGCCTGGTTCCCACCTCTCCCCACATCCTGCTATTGTGTGGCTGAGGTGCCATGCCGTTGATGGCTTGTGTACATGGCTGGCCCAGGTTACCACAGTAAGTTGTATTGTCGTGTCTGGAATGTGGTAATGTTGGTTGTCATGTTGTATGTGGTCTTGTGACGGGTGCATTCCCAGAGTTGTGAGTTGTCTGTTGGTGGAGTTGAGGTGTGTGGTGAGTTCAGTTGTTACTTACCGACGAGCAGTGCATTTCCATAGGTGGCATCCTGAAAGCGCTGGTTGATGATGGACTGTCGGAAGATGAAGGAATCATGCACACTGCCTGGGTAGTTGGCGACGACATTGGTGAAGAGTCCCCGGTGGTCCACTATTGCCTGCACATTGATGGACTGCGTGTGTTTCCTGTTGCGGTAATTGTGTGCAGTGGCGGCAGGGTGCACGAGGAGTACATGTGTGCAGTCGATTGCCCCCAAGACGTGCGGGAAGCCAGCTATGGCGTAGAAGCCTTGCTTGATCTCCAGCTGTTCCTGCACAGTGTGTGGGAGGTAAAGTTGCTGGGGTACCAAGCTGATGATGGCATCCAGGACAGGTGTGAGGAACTTTGACAGGGCTGGCTGTGAGACTCCTCCGACTCTGGCAGTTGTTGGTTGGAAGGTCCCAGAGGCCAACAGGTGCAGCACAGCCAGCAGCTTTGTCTGCAGAGGGATGTTGGTTCTCCGCTGTGTTGGTACCGTCAGCCTGTGGGCGATGATGGTCAGGATGCGTAGGATGGTTGTCCTTTTGAGCCTGTAGCGGGCAATGACTTCCTCTGGGGTTAAGTCTCCGAGGCTGATGCGTTTTCGGAAGGTCCGGTGTCTTTGTCTGCGCTGCCTCTGTGGTAGTCCGAGGGGGGGAGATCCTGGGGGGGTGGGGGTCCTGGCGGTGGTGGCGGTGGGTGTTGTGGCCCTCTTGGGGCTCCGAGCTGCATGATCAGTAGCTCCATGGCATCTGTTGTTCTTCCTGTGTGGCTGTGGGCTGGGCTCCCTTTTATGGTGCAGGTTGTCGTCAGACTTAACACCAGGTAGGAGCAGGTGTTAAATCCCTGCTGCTAACGTGCCTTATCGCATGTTTTGTGATCTTATCGCCGATCTGGCTGGTCGTTGGGAATGTTGCGAAGTGGTGTTTCTGCGGGTTTTTGCACGGGAACGCCTACTCTGCATCTCATTAGCGTTAGTTGCCGTGTCATCCGTGGCGATGTTTTTTGCGACTGCTATCGCATGAAAACTGGTGATATCGGCTGTTAGCACCAGCTTGTGAATGGTGCGATGAATTTATCAACACTTTGGCTGCGATAAAGTGCCGCTAACTCGGCGATAAGGCCTTAAGAATATGCCCCTAAGTTCTGGTGTGGCACCTGTTGGGACGGCTTTGGAGACCAGCACAACTGAGCTTGAACAGGGACTGCTGGAGGACTCGATCACCCCTAATGGTAGAATCTTGGAGAATTCCTCCTTGAGATTAGCTCTCACCTTGTCCAACTACCTGTAAATTTTGTTCTTTACAGGCATACTGTTTCCAATATCAATGTTGTAGGTACACAAGTGTGTCAGCCCAGGGGTGAGGGAGAACAGGGCAACAAACTGATCCAACAACTGGTGACAGTTCCTCTGCTGTTTGGGAGTCAGAGTAGGAGCGAGTGGATAGGAGGTCATGGAGAGATTCATTCTCTTCTTCCACCCTATCATCTATCACCAGGAGCAAGGTGACCTCAGACCTCTCAAGGTGTGGCTTGAGGCGATTGATATGGAGCACCCTTAGGGGCTTTCAAGTAGGTGGCCTCCCCCTTCCGCTCCTTCACCACATAGAGCCCTTACCCTGGGTCTTGAAGGGCCCTGGGCTCCACTGGCTCCATCACCCACACTTTCTGGCCAGGCTGAAACTCTACCAGAGTGGCCTTCTGGTCGTACCATAGTTTCATCACCTCATTGTTGGCCTCCAATTTCTCAGAGGCCTTCTTCCAGGATTTCTGGGTTTGGTTTCAGAGGACTAGCATGTAGCTAACCTAATCCTGGGGGGATTTCTTGGGAGCTTTCTCCAACCCCTCTTTGACCAGACTGATAGGTCCCCTCTTTGGGTGACCATAGAGAAGCCAGAAAGGGATAAGCCCGATTCCTTTCTGTGGTACCTCCCTGTATGCAAAGAGTAGGCATGGCAAGAAGATGTCCCACCTCCGCCTCATGGGCTCAGGTAGGCCCATAATCATGCCATTGAGAGTCCGGTTGAATCTCTCAACAAGCCCATTGGCCTGGGGGTGATAGGGTGTTCAGAACTTATAGGTTACTCCACACTTATACAATCATACCACATGGACTTTATGGACTTTGACATGAAGTTGGTGTCTCTGTCATACACCACATCTATGGGGAATCCCAATCAGGGCCCTGGCAACTTCAGGTGCAGTCACTGACCTCAGAGGGATGGCCTCTGTGTACCTAGTGGCATGGTCCACCAAACCCAGAATAAATCTGTTGCCCAGGGCAGATTTGGTGTCTAGGGGCCCAACAAGGCAAATGCCCACCCTTTCAAAAGGGTGCTAAAAATGGGTAAGGAAACCAGGGGAGCCTTTATCATTTTCCCTGCTTTCCTGCTGGCTTGGCAGATGGGACAAGACCTATAGAACATATTTGAGGATGTCGTCATCCAGGGCCAATAGAGACGGGGGACAAGGCTGGCAAAGGTCTTGTCCTGCCCCGGATGTCCTGCCAGGGGTATATAATTAGCCAATCCTAGCAGAAAGGCACTGTAACAGCCGGGGACCACCAGAACTGGGGTCTTCTCAGGTCGAGTAACCTTTGGCTCACTATACAGGAGGTCATTCTCTCAATATATAAGGTGACATCCAGAGGTTTCACCGGCTGCCTGGTCCTCAGACTGATCCCTCAAGCCCTCGAGGCTGGAGCACTCCTTCAGTGTCTTACACAATTCCTCCCCGGTGGGCCTACCCTCAACTTGCCAACCAGCAAGCTCAGGCTGGTCTCTCAGGTAGGCTCTAGGGCAGACTCCTCAGGCGTCCTGCCAACTGTTACCATGGGAGTTTTAGGAGCGGGATACCCAAGCCCCTGCCTTTTTCCTTCTTGGCAGCTGCTTGGGCTTTTCTTCCAGGCTTCCTTGCCCCCCTCTTAGGCAGCCATGGACCGTGTGGTCATACAGACCCACTCAGGCAATCCTAACATCTCCATGTGTGACCTGCAATACACTTCCTTCCAGATAGTGTGCTCTAGGCCATTGCCCAGCAGACAATCTACAGGCACGGCAAAGCTCACAGATATTTTTAAGGAACCTGAGACTCCCCCTCCCCCACTCAAAGGCAGCCAGTGCCACTGTGTGGTGGCTCTCATCGTTGTCTGCAACTATAACCTGGTGGAGTGGATTTGTGATGTCCTGCTCTGAGGACACCAGATGACACCTTACAGTAGTCACAGTGGCTGCTGTGTCTTTCAGAGCCTCCACCCTTCCACCATTGATGATGACCCACTGCCTATACTTTGAAGTATTTAAAATCATGTGGGCTTTTGGTACAATCTGTCTATCCACCAGAGACACTAAGGTAACCTTTGCTTTCTCCCCCAAGTTTTCAGGGACCACCTCCCCCCAAGCACTAAACTGGCCTTCCCTGATGTCTGCCTACCAGTGGGCACTATGCTCCCTCAAGGCATTTGGTGTCTCCCTTGGAGTGCCCATATTTGTAACACTCAGTGCACTGGGGGATAAATCTCCCTGCCTGTTTGTCATAAAAGCCCTTCTTCTTTGGTTCAGATTGAGACTGGTTACTGTTTCCTTGGGAATTATTTTCAGAACATTTAGAGAACTAATTTTTAACTTTTTCTCCCCCTCTTTCTTCTGGTGGGAACCCTGACCACCCTTTTGGGAGTCCCCCACATACCTTCTTGTGGACCTTGGTGCTGAGCCAGTAGTCCGCCTCCTTAGCAAGCTCCCTGGGGTCAGTGAGCTTGCTATCCACTAGGTTTTGATGCACCTCTGGAGAACAATTGCCAAACGTGCTCTCTTGCAAATAAATTGTAATCACTTACATCACTGCCATTCACCCAACCATCCAGTGCTTTGCAAAAGTGATCCACAAAATCCACACAGGACTGCTTGGGCAACGTCTGGCTCTCCAGAAACATCTGCCTCTACTTCTCTGGGGTAAGCCCATACTTCCTGGTGAGAGTGTCCCTCATGAAGGGATACTTCGTCCTGTCCTGTCGCCTTAGGGGTAACAGGGCATCTCTCCCTTCACTGGGAAGGTATCTCCAGAGCCTGCCCCCCCCCCCAATCCTCCACAGGGACCCTGTGCATTTTTAGGGCAGCCTCAATGGCCTCAAAACATTTATCTATGTCATCCCCCACAACATTGCTAGGCACCAGATTTGGGAGTGTGGACCCTCTTGCCTTCAGTGGACACTGGGGTATTGCTGCCACCATTATTGCTGGACTCTAAGGCTTGTCTTGCTTTGAGGTCCAGCTCCTTCAGGCTCCTCTCATGATCCAGTTGCTCTAAAGCCAGCTTCTCCATCATGGCAAATGTATTTTCCTCCATTGTTAGCTAAGCCATCCGCAAATGCAACTCCCTCTCAGCTCTCCTGTCTGCTAGCTCCACAGGGGACATGCCTTAGGAGGACACAATGTTCTCTACTCTGGCATCAAGCTCCATTTCTGGGGACATGTTATCCTCCTCCTCTGGATGCTGCAGCTCAGGACCTGTGCCCAGGTCCTCCTCTTGCTCTTACATGCCCTCCTCCTCATCCTGGTCTTCTGTCATTACCAGCAACTGGTGAGCCTTCGCCCAGACCTCCAAGTCTTCTGGATAGCGGTGGGCAGAATGTTCCTTTCCGTTCACAGAGTTGGCAGAATTATGGCTTCTTAACACGGAGTTCTGGATGAATTCCGCAAATCCCCTTGTGGCAGAATTTTTCTCCCGCAATGCTCCAGAATATGTGAGCTGGTGAGCAGAAGCAAAATTTGGGGTCTCCTAACACGATTTTCTAATGTGGGCATTCGCCGGCTTTCACTAGCAGTCACATTTAGAGGGCTGCCTTTCAAGTGCATTTGCTTCTGCTTTAGTAAATTTTCGACTCGAGTGGCAGCCAAATCAACTCAAATGGCTGCGTGCTCTTGCGCAATGCATAGTGCCCTTCGTGATTTTCAGTGCTGCTGACACTACTGGTGCTGAATTGCAGAGCGAGCTGTATATTTTCCTTCCGTTGGCAGGTTCACTGACAGAATATCGATGTAAAAAATATCGATGTGAAAAATATAGTTGTACAAAAGTACAAAATATCGATTTATATATACATATATATAATGGACATCTTAAAAGAAATTGAAAAAATAAATCAGCAATTAGATGTGTCAGAACAACAGGAAGCGGTCAAAAAGGGCAGAGAAGAAATCAAAATATGCCTCAACAAACATGAGGAAGTTATAAAAGCACGTAAAGTATTTAAATTCGCACGTGACAAAAGGGTCTATGAGACAGGCAGAGTCTTTACGTTCTCGAAAAAGTTTGACACGGTAAAAAGGCAAGCATTAGTCCCAAAACATCCTGTTAGTTCTGTACCTAATCAAGCTAATGCAGAAATATCTGACACGGATTTAAGCTCGATGGCTAGCAGTATTGACTCAGATGAAGGCAGTTCATCCGTCCAGCAGGTGCAGCTACCAACCAATTTCACCCCCTCTGAGGAATTGGGTTTTTTAATAGAAGATCGCCGCCACACATTGCGACCGAGACCGCCCCAGAAGAAAAACGGCGCAGGCGCAATGAACGCCGCAAGCAGAGGCGCAAATGCAGGAGGCAGCAACAGGGGCAAGAGAGGAAGAGGGAAACAATGGCCCCAACATTAAACAACCCAATATGCACCGCAAATACTGTGATCAACTTGACAGAAATTGAATTGAGCACTGCAGAGACACAATTACTATCACTAGGATTGTCCTTCTGTCCAAAGAATGGTTTTAAATATGTGCGATCTCGCATTGACGTATTTAAATTTATACGAAAATTGAAACTGATAAAGCATTTTAAACTGAACAAAGTTAATGAGACTGCGGCAACAATCATTGCTTCAAATCAACCTAGCAGATCTCTTCAAGTATCCGACAACACTACACTAAGATCTATGTATGCATTAGCTGGGAACATTGACAATACCATTTTAAACACACAAGAAGTATTGCATGAAATGGGAATTCAAAGTAGTTGTGCAGCTGGTAGTCCTTTTCGCCCTCCATCCACCTTTATTCCCCTCATGCCTAAGGATGCAATAGACACTTTTAGCGACTGCGTAATTGAAGATTTGAAAAAGCTCAATCACAGTGTCCTGCGCAAACAAAATCAAAGGAGTTACTCAGAAATACAATACTTCAAGCTAATGCGTAAAATCAAAGAAAATGGGAACATAATTGTGAACAAAGCAGATAAGGAAGGGAATATAGTTCTTTGGCCTCGTGAAGCTTATATAAAAGAAGCAGAACGACATCTGAATGATCCATTATGCTACAGGAAGGCCTCATTTCAGGAACTAAAAGTAATCAAAGATCAAGTATCTAAGGAACTAGCCCAGTGGAAAAGAGAAGGATTAATAAGTAAACATGAGCACAATTTTCTCAGAAATGATCATCCCATCACTCCGACTTTATATTTCATCCCTGAAGTCCACAAGAGAGTGACTCCAATGCCTGGAAGACCGATCATTTCTGCTCAAAAAGTCTCCTTGAAGCAATGTCTAAATATGTGGATTTTTACTTACATGAGTACGTGGAAAATCTCCCCTCTTTATCAAAGACACAGGCCATTTCCTTACTAAATTGCAAACAGTCACCTGGAATGAAGATTATCATTTTATAGTCATGGACATATGTTCTCTATACACTAGTATACACCATACTAATGGTTTGAATGCTGTGAAGTACTTTTTAGCTAAAAGAAACATTCAGTTCTCCAAGAACAATATTATGCTACTAAGAATGATTGAACTGTGTTTATTGAACAATTTCTTTCTATTTAACAAGGAAGTGCATCAGCAGTTGCGTGGGGTAGCTATGGGGGCATGCTTTTCTCCCAGCTATGCGTGTTTGCACGTAGGCTGGTGGGAGGAGCATGTCGTCAGGCACACCCATGGGGAACAATTCGCCACCCATGTACTTGAGTGGCGGCGTTTTATTGATGATGTGTGTGTAGTTTGGCGAGGTTCTAAAGAATCTGCACAGGACTTTGTCAATGCCATCAATATCAATGATTTAAATCTTGAGTTTACAGCCACCATAAGTAATGAGAGAGTTGAGTTCCTAGATGTGGGGTTATATATTAAGAACAATACCATCCAGACAAACCTTCACAGAAAAAGTACAGCAGGGAACTCAATATTGCATGCGAGTAGTTCCCACCCCAGACACCTTATAAAAAGTATTCCGTATGGAGAATTTTTAAGAATTAAAAGAATTTGCAGTTCAAATACAGACCTTACACAATGTCAAGCAGAATCACTACAAAGATTTCAAGCACGGGGCTACAAAACAAAGGACCTACAAACAGCATTACTCAAAGCAAATAACACCAATAGAGCAATAGGGTCAACTAGCACAGTCCAGGATACAGTTTCCACTGAAGTTGAGAGAGAGGATAATCCACATAAAAGGGATGAAGTGGTTAGATTAATAACCACATATAGCCGCCACGAAAAACAAGTCAGGAGTATCATTAACAAGAATTGGCCAATACTAAGAACTGACATGACTCTTTCTCCAATTCTGAAAGAAGTACCGGCAATCACCTTCAGGAGGGCACCCTCCATGAGGGATGCATTGGTTAAAACCAGCCCTGAGGTACTTACTCCTAGGCATTGGCTCTCAAATAGGACAGGGTTTTTCAAGTGTAGCTCATGCAGAGCATGTAAGTTCTGGGTCAACAAACAGGAATACACCGATGCATTTGGACACATCCCTTCTAAAATCAGTGGAATGATCACTTGCAAAACCGATTTTGCGGTGTACGTACTAGAATGTTCCTGCCATCTACAGTACGTAGGCAGCACTAAGCTGCAGGTGTTTAATCGCATTTTGCAACACCTACGTGCGATAGTCAATTCTGACCCCAGTTACCCAGTTGCTCGGCATTTTAAGCTTGTTCATAAAAATAATTTAAGTGATTTTAGCTACTTTGCAATAGATGCAGCACCAAGGTCAATAAGGGGCGGCAATAGGGAAAAGAAATTACGGCAGCTGGAGACACAATATATTTTACAACTTGATACTAAGATGCCAAATGGCCTTAATATGGGAGAGGATCTACATAATTTCTTGTAATTATGTTTATATGAGTTTGCATCTGTTTCCCTCCGTATAAATACTGCATTTGTTTCTTTCCGTACATAATCTGTAGATATTTGCAACTCCCAGCTTTTTATTCGATGGATTTTAGCCAGGTTTTAGCCCTATTTTTACCTTGTTTTACCTGATTTTATCGGTTTTACTTGGTGTCGGTGGGGTTTTTATTTGGTGATTTTAATCGAATTGAGAAAGCTGTGAAGGACTACCCTAATTATTTAATTCTTGTAGTACTGTGAAAATATTGACATTTGGCCATATACAGGTCTAATGTATGCTTATTTGCACTGCTTATTTTGCACACTGGATTGACATTGTCTCTGCTCCCCATTAGATGTGTATTCAAAAAGTGATTTGGCATTGTCTCTGATGTTCGGTTTTGTGCATCTGTGTACATAATATATTGCACTGGCACTTTATAATTATGGAAAGATGTTTACAGGCATAGCACAGCCAACCATTTACATTCATTTATTTATTAGTAGTCGTATCAACTATAATTAAATAGTTGGTTTACTTTTACTTTTATCACGAGCACCTTATAAGCACTTGCACTTTTTTTTAATAATATTTGCACAATTATTTCGTCATGCATTCGACTTGCTCAACATTGAAAATCTGCTAGTAGGTGAATTACAGGTTTTTCCCTATGTTCCATGCTCTAACAGCGGCAAAGGATACTATCGCATCTGGGCACTTGCCTGTATATAACATGTATTATCGTGTGCTTATATTTTGTATGTCGATAGCTGCTAACTATTTATATCTATTTTTGCTAAACATTTATATCTATTTATGATTATATATTTTTATCATGCAATTCAATTTCATGATATGTTTTGATGAGATGGCTCAGTAGTAGTATGTTGTTGAGCTCTATTATACGAGTGGGAGGGATTGTTCTCTCGAGGTGTCACTATATAATGATGTCACAGGTCCTGGCACGTCATGTGATCAAGACCGGGGAGACCCGGTCGAAATGCATCATGCTGTGGATATTGCAATAAAGCACTGTAAAACTTGAAATACGTTGTGGTCCGTACCTGATTTTCCGTGAAGAGGAATTCGATTCAGGATTGTGGTTGTTTCATATATATATATATATATATATACATATATATAATAATAAATATTAAATATGTTAAATAATAAAATGAATATAAAAAAAGTAGATTTAATATAACTTTTAACAAATATAACAAATAAACGTAATTAAAAAAAAATTTAACACACATAATTAATATATATATATATACTTTAAAACGGATGACGAAACGGTAAATAAAACTATCATAAACCTCTCCTACCGACCATTATCTATACTAGAGTAGAAAACACTTTGCCTAGGCCTTTCTTTCTGCCCGTCTAACAATTTCAACTACCCAGAAACAAGAATAGGCATGTACAAATTTGGGAGAAAACTCAAACTCAAAAAATGGCATACTCTCAGGGGACCGAGACCACCTGATCATGAACCTATTACCAACATGACAGAATCCGACAGCAATAGGAATAGAGAAGACATGAATATCCATAGTGTAGGAGATATGGATACCCTACAAGCCATGCAAGATCTCTATGTAGAAACAGGCTTAGATCCCATCGATGAGAACTGGGAGGTCGTTACGGATCAACCAGCATCAACCAAATTCAAACCCAAATCGATCTTCTACCCCAATATGCCACACGACAATATCGATGCATTTCACAATACAGTAATAAGAGATTTTATGCAATTTCGTAAAAAGAAAAGAAGAATACACACATCATCCAATTTCTCTAGAAACCAATGGGAAATCATCAAAACATTATCTGAGGATGTAAATTTGGTTATACGACCTGCAGACAAAAGGGGGAACATTGTACTTTCGGACAGAAACATGTACATTGAAGAGGCAGAGAGACAACTCTGTGACACCAGATTCTATGTTGTAACAAATATGCAAGAGTATAATGAAAGCATAGTTAAAATATGGAATATGTTGAACATATGGAGGGACAATGGGATCCTTCAGTGGGAAGAATACTGCTACCTGAAATGTGATTTTCCTAAAATGCCTAATTTTTACCTCTTTCCCAAAGTCCACAAAAATCCTACAAAACCACCAGGGAGACCTATTGTCTCCTCTATAGGATGTGTCTCCGAACACATATCGAAATATGTAGACCACTTTCTCTGTGAGTACTTCACGTCACTACCTTCATACACCAAAGATACCAAGGATTTTTTTGGGGAAAATAAGGGATATCGCCTGGGAGGAAGACTTCCTCTTAATGACGATGGATGTAAACTCCCTATATACAATAGTTGACCACACTTTGGGCATCCAATGTTGCCATCATTTTCTCAAAAAAAGAAAAATCTGTTACCTAGAACACACAGGAATGTTACTTGAAATGATGAAATTTTGTTTGTACAATAACATGTTCATGTTTAACGGCACAATATACAAGCAAATCCTTGGAACTGCCATGGGGACGTGCTTTGCCCCCAGTTTTGCTAACCTTTTCATAGGAGAATGGGAAAAGGAGGTCCAAAAAAATCTAGAAGCAGACAACACTGGGGGCAAGGTAGTGAAGTGGCTCAGATACATTGATGACCTATTCATCGTATGGAAAGGCAGCGAAGAGAGTGCTAGAAGAACCATCAACAAACTTACCAACAATATGTTTAATCTAAAACTGACATATACAATGAGTAGAGAATCTTTCGAATTTCTAGATGTTGTGGTTGAAGTCAGGAATAACTAACTGTGCACTAAACTACACCGCAAACTGACAACAGGCAACAGTATCCTCCGCGCTCTCAGCAGTCACCCAGAGGCCTTGAAATGGAGCATCCCCTATGGGGAGCTGCTGAGAGCGAGAAGGAATTGTAGCAATCAGGAAGATTTCCTGACAGAACAAGATAACATGATCTGTAGGTTCAGGGAAAGGGGTTACCCTGAATGGATATTGAAAAGAGCCAAGGAAAGGGTCAGCAAAATTGACAGAGAAAATTACACTTCAAGACAAACCCACACCACTAGAAGAAGGCACAACGAGGGTTATTCTCACATACAATGACAAATCCAAAGATATTTCCAAAATCCTTAATCAAAATTGAAACATCTTAGCAACTGATCCTACTATTGGAGCCAAGCTACCTAGTCGACCGCTAATCACGTACAGAAAAGGCAAAAACCTCAGAGACATGTTAGTGAAGGGGTATATCACCAACACACGCCTTAATACCCACCTTAGCCTACAGGGATTTTTCCCATGTGGGCACTGCAAGGCATGCCGCAACAGCACTATGAGGAAGACCTACCACACACACACAGGAGAAAAAAACATCAGTCAATTTCTCACATGTGGCTCGACTTTTGTAATCTATATACTAGAGTGCCCATGCAAACTACGGTATGTAGGAAGCACAACACTACCTGCGAAGAAAAGAGTTCTTGAACATTTGAGAGCCATCAGTAACAAAGGCCCACATTACCCGATTGCGAGGCATTTTGCTGAATACCATCTCGCAAACAACTCACTTCTGACATATTTTGCTATCGAGCAACTCCAAAAGAATCCTAGGGGAGGCAACAGGGTACTTCACCTACGCAAAAGAGAATCCTGGCATATCATAAACATCCAAACTAAGACCCCTGGAGGACACAACCAGGACGAGGAACTAGGTATCCATCTCTATGAAAACTAGGCCTAGCTGTACAGATAGATAGAAATCTATTAGCTACCTTGTTGGACCTACAGAAAGATTGTAATATTAAAGACTGTCTGTTCGTACTGCTATGAAACCGTAACTTGTTCTAATTGCAATGCAAAATTGCATTTCATGATTTTAACCTTAACGTAAGCATTTATGGTTTCTCTCTTTTTTTAATCACAGGAGAAAAGAAAGGGGCCGACTGCAGGATTGGACACGTCGACTCACCCCTCTACCCTATTCTTCATTCACATCTGCACCTGGGTGGAGGGCAGCACAAGACAGATAAGAGATACCTCTTTGTCCTTTTGAACATTTGTTCTTCACGATACTTGTCATGTAGAGGGGCAGAATGTATAGTAATATTGTTCCAATTATTTTGTTTCACCTTTTTCACCTGTGGAATCCACTACTGATGGATTTGGGTATGGTATGCATTCTAGGGAGAATTTCGAAAGGAACTGAAATCATTCAAATTCTGCAACAAAGGCAATGAAGTGTGTTTGTACATATTATAGCACTTGCCCAGCAGGTCCGTAGCAACACTACTGCAGCACGCAACTAGGTACACTAGAAAACATGTTAGCACTTGCGGAGTAGGATCATTGAATCATCAAAAGCCTGCGCAGAACAGTACTTGGGAGACACAGTAACTATCCCGCGAAACACTGCGCCTCACTCTAGCTGCGCGTAATGACACCTTTAATACCACCATTTCTAGTACACAGCCCACTTGGGGTACCTCAGCACACTTCTTCCTTGTGCCATGTAGCAGAACAAGTAACCACAGAGTATCTGGTTATATCTTGGCACAACCTGTAACCTGACACCATGTCTACAGATACTGTTGGCACTTTAGAGTCGGCCAGTAGTACCTGTACTATCGCGACTCAGACATTCAGGACATTTCCAACACGTCTGAATTGCCTGAGTAGCTCTCTCCAAGTCAATGTTTAAAACTGTCCTTCTTAAGACACTACGTCGCATAAAGGGTATTTTTTTTAAACAGTTGTCTGTTCCAGTAAGTACTGACAACTTCAGCCATACGTGAACTGGAATGATCGTACAAATTCATGTAGAATTTTGCTACATTGAGCTCACTGTCTGTACAAGCGTGTATTGTTGTTAAGCACTAAACTTTATTAACAAACAGGAACAGTTATAACTTCAGTTTAAACTTATGTGGACAACTTTCTCCACGGCCAACTTACATGTTTTGACGATACATTTTGGATGTATAAGCACTACGATCTGTAAGGTAGCACATGCCACTATTCGTACTATGTGAATAACTGTATCGCTGGCAATAGGAATAGGATATTCCAAAATGGATGCCATTTCTACAAGGTTTTGTGCCACAAGTCCTTTTTTCCTTTCTGTGAACCCTTATGCAGTGCATGACTTTCCTTCAAGTCAGTGTGTGAGCAAGCTTGCTGTGCGAGCGAAACGCATAACTGTAATTAAAACAACTGCTGTTGTCAAATCCTTCAAGTGATCGCATTATTTTGGATTGGATTCGGAAATTTGGCCGGCACGCTCCGCCGGTTGTTGCAATCCTCTGCAATGGCGTGGAGGGACGGAAGGAGCAAAACACGGAAGGATACCCAAACTTAAATTTCCCAATCCGGTCAGTGCAACAGTAGGGAAAGTGTTGGATAGCGGAGGGGTAAAAATTACTATTCCCACTCCAGTGAGTGCAACAGTAGGGAAAGTGTTGGATAGCGGAGGGGTAAAAATTACTATTCCCACTCCAGTGAGTGTAACAGCAGGCAAAGTGCTGGATAGCGGAGGGGTAAAAATTACTATTCCCACTCCAGTGAGTGTAACAGCAGGGAAAGTGTTGGATAGCGGAGGGGTAAAAATTACTATTCCCACTCCAGTGAGTGCAACAGTAGGAAAAGTGTTGGTTAGCGAAGGGATAAAAATTACTATTCCCACACCAGTCAGTGCAACAGTAGGGAAAGTGCTGGATAGCGGAGGGGTAAAAATTACTATTCCCAATCCAGTAAGTGCAACAGTAGGGAAAGTGCTGGATAGTGGCGGGATAAAAATTACTATTCCCACTCCAATAATTGTAACAGTAGGGAAAGTGTTGGATAGCGGAGGGGTAAAAATGAATATTCCCACTCCAGTGAGTGTAACAGTAAGGAAAGTGCTGGATAGCGGAGGGGTAAAAATTACTATTCCCAATCCAGTAAGTGCAACAGTAGGGAAAGTGCTGGATAGTGGCGGGATAAAATGCACTATTCCCACTCCAATCAGTGCAACAGTAGGGAAAGTGTTGGATAGCGGAGGGGGACAAATTACTATTCCCACACCAGTCAGCGCAACATAAGGGAAATTGTTGGATAGCGGAGGGGTAAAAATTACTATTCCCACTCCAATAATTGTAACAGTAGGGAAAGTGTTGGATAGTGGAGGGGTAAAAATGTCTATTCCCACTCCAGTGAGTACAACAGTGGGGAAAGTGTTGGATAGCGGAGGGGTAAAAATTACTATTCCCACTCCAGTGAGTGCAACAGCAGGGAAAGTGTTGGATAGCGGAGGGGTAAAAATTACTATTCCCACTCAGTGAGTGCAACAGTAGGAAAAGTGTTGGTTAGCGAAGGGATAAAAATTACTATTCCCACACCAGTCAGTGAAACAGTAGGGAAAGTGCTGGATAGCGGAGGGGTAAAAATTACTATTCCCAATCCAGTAAGTGCAACAGTAGGGAAAGTGCTGGATAGTGGCGGGATAAAATGCACTATTCCCACTCCAATCAGTGCAACAGTAGGGAAAGTGTTGGATAGCGGAGGGGGACAAATTACTATTCCCACAACAGTCAGCGCAACATAAGGGAAATTGTTGGATAGCGGAGGGGTAAAAATTACTATTCCCACTCCAATAATTGTAACAGTAGGGAAAGTGTTGGATAGCGGAGGGGTAAAAGTTACTATTTCCACTCCAGTGAGTGCAACAGTAGGGCACGTGTTGGATAGCAGAGGGGTAAAAATTACTATTCCCACTCCAGTGAGTGTAACAGTAGGGAAAGTGTTGGATAGTGAAGGGGTAAAAATTACTATTCCCACACCAGTCAGTGCAACAGTAGGGAAAGTGTTGGATAGCGGAGGGGTAAAAATTACTATTCCCACTCCAGTGAGTGCAACAGTAGGGAAAGTGTTGGATAGTGGCGGGATAAAATTTACTAAAAAACATACAAAATATTAACAACAAAAATATTTAAAAAACGAAATAAATTAAAAAATATATAAATGTTAAAAATTAAAATACAAATATATTTAATATTAACTTTAAAAAACATATTTTGTTAAATACATATGAGAAATACCTACAAATATTATATTAAATGAAATAAAAAAAATATATTCAAACAAATAAATATTTTTAAGTAGAAATTATTTAGAAACAAAAACATTAATTATTACATAAATTTACTTTTTTTATTTCCTACCCTATAACACCACACAAGTCACAACCCACTTCTAAATTTTTTTAAAATGTACTTGACTAATTAACATAATTAATTACCAATTAAAAAAATATTATTAATTAAAAAACAAATTAAAACTCATAAAAATTAATTAACTTCCCACACTTTACCCCTATAATCCCCACAACCGACAGCTAAAATTAAACTGTAAAAAGTTAATTACACAATTAAAACTTATTTTTAATTAAAAAACTAATAGTATTTAACAACTAATTATAAAGTAAGTAAAATTAATTTATTCCCCACTCTGTACCCCTATAAAAGTAAAACCCATACAAAAAAAAATAAACAAATATAAACAAATACCCTAATGAAATATCAATTAATTAATTAATATTAATGTTCAACTAATTAATAATTAATTAAACATAAATTACTTCCCTCCCTTTACCCCTATAAACCCTGCAACCCACACCTAAAATTAATTGCACAATTTCCATATTTAATTTTCAATTAATTAATTAACATTAATGATCAACTAGGTATGAATTAATTAAACATAAATTACTTCCCACCCTTTACCCCTATAAACCTCACAACGCGCACCTAAAATTAATTATACAATTTCCATAATTAATTTTCAATCAATTAATTAATATAAATTAACAACTAATTATTAATTAATCACAAATTACTTCGCACCCTTTACCCCTATAAACCCCACAACCCGCACCTGAAAAATAAATTACACAATTACCATAATTAATTACCAATTAATTAACATTAACAACTAATTAATAATTAATTACAAATAAATTACTTCCCACCCTTTACCCCTATAAACCCCACAACCCACACCTAAAACAATTACACAATTACCATAATTAATTACCAATTAATTGATTAATATTAATTAACAACCAATTAATAATTAATTACAAATAAATTACTTACCACAATTAAATAAATATTAATAAATAAAAAATAATCTTTAATGTATTATAATTAAATTACTTCCCACACTATTCCCCTATAAACCCACAAACCACTACAGAACTAAAAAACGCAAAATGTACTTAAAATAAAATTGATAACTACTAGAAATTTAACACATATATTAAAAACATAAACAATACTTATCATACATCACGTACATTTAAAATATAAACTAAAATACATAACACTAAATAAAAAATCGATATTTTAAACAACTATATTTTTGCAAACGATATTAATGACTTCTATACTTTTTAAAACTATATTTCTTACCTTAAATTCGATATTCTTGACCACGATATTCTTGCTGTCGATATTTCTGTGTCACTATATTTCCAACTCGGTATTTGTGTAAGTCGACATTTCCAACTCGATATTCTGTCTGAATACCCCGTTGGCAGAATTCCGTGGAATTTCGTGGAGGTTTTCTGTAACTCCGTCTGAATTCTGAGGAGGGAAACTCCGTAACTTCTGGCCACCCCTACTTCTGGAGCTCCAGCTTCTTGATGCTTTTCTTGGTTGGAAACTCCTTTCCTTACAGAACTCCTTGAGTTCAGCCACAGTGTAGCTCTCCAGAGTGATAAGTTCAAATTCCATTCTTGTAGATATGGTCACAGATGCAGACAGTCATGTAGAATGAGAGTAAATTAGGAAAAAGCAAAAGAGCTAATCAAGGAGAAATTAGAAAACTTGAATTTATATCAAATTACTTATATGGGATTTTACACAAGTACTGAATCCCACCACTAAACACCAATGTGAGAAATTGTGTTGTTGGTTGAGGGTTGTTTGAGCCCCTCTCAAGCAGCAGCCACAATTCTTGTCAGGGTGGAGCACAAAAGTCATTAAATTAAGTTGTGCATAACCCTCTGGAAGCTTGGCACAAAAGCAGTTAAGCTTAACTTAGAGGCAATGTGTAAAGTATTTATGCAGCACACAAACAGTAATAAAGAGAAAACACAATACAAGAAAAATTACACATCAATCTAGAAAAATAGGCGTAAGTTTAATAAATTATTTGAGACAACAATCAGTAGAACTGGAGTTATGCAATTCTAAAGACTTGGATCACAGTAGCGCCAAAAGGCACAAAGCGCCAACGGAGGGTACCTGGTTGCTGTGGATCATGACAAAGTCACAAGTTCAGACCGACCACGATGGCAGCGCAGCCCAGGTACAAGACCAAGATTGGCCCGCTGAGGATAGTACCTCATGTCCTTGGTGCACAGTCTGTGTGGCGCTGCTTTACAAGGCTTCACATTGTCCGGCGTCAGTTCCGATGAGGAGCTTGGAGGGCTGCAATGTGAGGTCCTGCGTCAGGTTGCGCCATGCTGCGTTGGTTCTGATGAGGAGCAGCGAGGTGCTGCAAGGCTTTGTGGTGCTTCGGGTCACTGGGCATGAATGAATATTGGACTTGTAGAGCGCGAACTTAGCCCAAGGGGGTCAAGGCGCTGTATGCGGAACATGAGGGTGCAGACAGAGAGACATGCTCATACCGAGGACTGTGAGAAAAGCCAGGTCTTTAAGGCTTTACGGAAAAGAGAATGGGACGCCTGACTCGAGAGCTTTCCGGGAGGGAGTTCCACAGTTTAGCAGCAGCAGTGGAAAAAGCTCTACCTCCCCATTTAACCTTCTTAAATCTCGGTACTGTTAGCAGATTCTTATCTGCGGACCGGAGCCGCCTGCTAGGAACATAGCGATGGACAATAGCCTTAATCGCCTCAGGACCTGAACCGTAGTAGGCATCGTGAGTCAAGCACAAAGTCTTGAAGAGGATCCTACGGTCCATAGGCAGCCAGTGCAGCAACTTGATGGAGGCTGTGACTGATGGTATTTTGGTAAATTCATCACCAACCTGGCTGCAGCATTCTGCACCATCTGCAGACGTCGCACTAGGCCTTTGTTGATGCCCAAATAGAGGGCATTACAATAGTCCAATCTGGATGTTACCAGGGCAATGACGGCCTACTTACGTGCATCGAAGGAGAGGAAATGGGAGATTTTTCTTAGGATCCTAATGATCCCGAAACACGTGGAGACTGTCCTACTAACCTGCAAGCTTAGGGACAGTGAATTGTCCACGATATCCCCAAGGTTTTTCCCATGGGAAACCGGGCAGGGACAGACTTCCAAGCGCGTCCGGCCACCAGTCACTGGACCAGATCTCCTGTTTACTCCCAAAGATCAGGACCTCCGTCTTCTCTCCATTTAATTTCAGAAAATTTTCCACCATCAAGGAGGAGACTGCCTGCATACAGTTCCTAAAGTTAAGGGCCGAATCCTTTATACTATGCGAAATAGACACCATTATTTGGGTGTCGTCCGCATAGGACAGCACCTCTAACCCATAGGATCTCACAACCTTAGCAAGAGGAGCGACATAGATATTACAAAGAGTTGGGCTCAGGGAGGAGCCCTGAGGAACACCGCACAACAAGGGTTAGGGGGCTGAGTAGAATTGACCAAGCTTCACCGTCTGTGCCCGCTCACTAAGAAAGGAAGCAAGAAGCCCCAAGGCCGAGCCCCCGATACCTATCTATTTGAGGCGATCAATCAGCCTGCGAGGAGACAGGGTATCAAAGGCTACAGTGAGGTCAAGTAGAACAAGCAGGGTGGTTCTGAAATAGCAAGCAGCTGTTCGGTGAGGCTTTATGGGGCTTTGCATCGCTTTGCGCTGAATTCAGTGGAACCTGCAGTTGGTCCAGGAGAAGCTCACGCTCTGATACCAACCAAAGGTCCAGGATCTGGAGAGGCACCATGTGGGGATCAAGTACTCACTCCAGCAGAGGTCAGCAGGTCCAGTTGCAGATCCAGGCAGGTTAGTGCAGCTGGTCAGCTGGGCAGTTGCAGGGAAGCCTCTGGAGCTTGCTATATGTCAGGAGCTCAGAACATGAGGTCAGTCAGCTGCCCCTTGGAGTCACTCAGCCTGGGATGAGGGGAGCAGGCCCAGTCTTCCTTCTCAGCAAGCAGAGCAGGCCTGAAGCAGAAGGGCAGCCAGGCGCCACTCTTCTGTAGTATCCACAGGTCCAGAAGTGTTCTAAAGAGTTGGTCTGAGGGTCCCCTTTTTATACCTGGTGCCTACTTTGAAGTGGGAGAAGCTTCTGGAGTTTCCAACCTACAGAGGTGTCTGGAATTCCCTGCCTATCTGCCCTGATCCCAGCCTGTCTGGGGCACAATAGACTAGTGTGAAGTCCTTTGTGTGTGTGCTAAGACAGCCCCATTGAATTGCAAATGTGGTAGGTGACAGCTCTGCCCCCGCATGCTGCCAGAAATGGCCCATCCTGCCAAGGCCCAGACCCTCTTGTGTGTGGCTGTCTAGGAGGAATACACAAAGGGCAACTGCCACTTACACCTAGCCATGTGAGCAAGGAACATGCTGCAGGCACCAAATTGTTACAACAAGAAAATGCCAACTTTCTAAAAGTGGCATTTTCTGAATTGTGATTTAAAATCCACTTTACCATTAAAGAAATGTTTAAATTACAATTTCCCAGATACCAAACATGACTTTCCTACCTACTCCCAATGAAAAGTTATCACTTATTAAATGTAATAAGGCAACCCAATGTGATCCTATGGGAGAGGTAGGCCTTGCAATAGTGAAAACAAATGTAGGTGTTTTTTACTACCAGGACATGTAAAACGTAAAACTACATGTCCAATGTTTTAATTGCAATGCCCCCTACCCTAGGGAGCTGTTAATGGCCTACCTTTAAGGGTGACATAGGTATAAAAAGGAAGGAATTGGCCTGGCAAAAGGCTTCTTTTGCCAGGTATAATGGAAGTTTAAAACTGCACACACAGGTTGCAATGGCAGGCCTGAGATATGTTTAAAACGTCTCCTTAAGTGTGTGGCACAATAGGTGCTGCAGGTCCACTAGTAGGATTTAATTTACAGGCCCTGGGTACATGTAGCACCACATTACTAGGGACATACAACTAAATTAAATATGCCAGTTTTGTGTAAGACAATTTTATCATGTTTAAAGGCGAGAGCACAAGCACTTTAGAACTAGTTATCGGTGGTAAAGTGAGCACAGTCCTAAGGCCAACACAAACAAGTTAAACACAGATAGGAGGAGGAAGGCAAAAAGTTCCACCCTAACACTGACAAGTGTAACTCATGCAGATTAATTCATTCATTGATCTATAATTGAATGTACATGCAGTAGCACTGATAGTTTACTTTTTCAGTTTCTTTGCTGGGCTGTAGTTTATTCCATACAAAATGTTATTACCATGTATTTATAGCTGTGTGAAGACTCATGAGCACTGAGTATCTTTTATACAGCAGTAAAATGATGGATACTTGCAAAATGTGGGTCTCTTTTCATTAATTGAATACTTTGATTGTATTTTAAATTGTTTGATATTTTATCACATGGAGACCTTGTTGTATGTTTGTAGATTACCCCTGGCTCCAGGTGCCTTCATACTGTGGGCATATACATTAGTGCAGCCATGTGGCTGTGTGTGCATTGTCTTTACTCCATCACAAGTGTTTAAATATGAGTGATAGGGATTCACAATCTATTTAGAAGAGTATACTGTCAAAATTATAAGTAGCCACTCTCTTCTAGGGCCTACCGCCCCACAAACAGTCATAAGTGAGGCACAATCATTCTCAGAAGCAATACAGAAATTTGGAAAAAATCATGTGCACCTTACTTTACACGTACGTATGATGACTGAATATTTAAAATGTGATGTAATTTCACTGGGTCTTCAAGTAAAGAATGCCCCTGTAATCTTCACAAATGACCAGCAATTCTGAAAAGGTTTCAGCTACATTACTAATACTTGTTCCAGGCACTGGTTAGTATTAACTATAGACACTGCACTGGACCATAGTAAAAATGAGCTAGAAAAGAAAATCTTTGCAGATGATTCACTCTCTGATGCCAAGGCTGCATTAGAGAAACTAAACAAAGCCACTAAAGAATGTAATGCCATTGAGTAGAATAAACAAATTAACACAATCCAGAAACATATTACCAATTTCAAGAAGGAAAAGGTTACCCATACTTACTGGATGACTTTTACACACAATAGAAAACAGAGAACAGTGGGCCCTTTAGACTGTTGGGCCGATAGAAGAAACAAAATGTGTTGCTTTTCCTGAATCCTCTGGCAGATTCTGACCCCGGCGAAGGTCCCAGCTCAGGTCAAATTTCCAACTCCGGGAACCATCCAATTTTTTTAGGAAAGGCCAACCTGAATCGAGGTAGAGGTCGAGAAGAGATCACCACTGTATTTCCCTCCTGGCTAAAGACAGACGTAATGCAAGTTCCTCAAAAGGGACCAACCACAATGTACATTTTAATCCCCCAAATAGATATATATCACTATGAGACTATTTCTTTTTCTAACCACTTGTCTCATGTATTATCAGAAAGAGAAATTTCCCTCTTAAGCCATGGTCTGTCCATTGTCCTAACTGAAAGGACTAACGTTTGTACTCTGCAGGTGGAAATGTTTAAATTTTTCAGAAACTTCACCTAAAATCCTTTTTTTCTGAGAAATCCTCCACTGAAACTTCTATTCATACCAACATCAGACCACCATAGAATGTCAATCTGCCAAGTGCTAAGGTACTGGCTGAATTACTGACATTTAAAAATATGGTACTGAGAGAGCTATCTTAACTTAAAAAGACCCATGAGTACATTCCTTACAACATAAGCCTAGATGAACAACAAGCCCTCAATGAATTTAAAATAAACAATACAATTGTGATCAAACCTGTAGATCAGGGTGGGGGAATTGTCATCCAAGATTTGATTCAATACAAACAAGAGACTTGTAGTAGGGGTGGGTGGAACGTTCCGTTCTGTCTGTGGAATTGGCGGAATTTTGGCCGCTCCGCGTTACTTTTTAATGCAGAATTCTGGCCAAATTCTGCAAATTGCCCATGGCAGAATTTTTCTCCCATGAGGCTCCACAATATTTCAGCTGGTGAGTGAGATTTGGCATCCCCTAGCGGATTTTCTAACGCGGGCAGATGCTGACGTTTGTGAGTGTTTGCGTTCAGAGGTCTGCCGTTTGAGTAGATTTGCTGCCGCTCAAGTAGATTTTCTTCTCGAGTGGCAGCAAAATCAACTCAAATGGGCGTGCGATCTTACACAATACATGGTACCGTTTGCACTGATTTTCAGCTGCTTGCGCTACCACCACTTAATTGCAGTGCGAGCAGTGGGAGCTGTATATTTTAAGCCCATTGGTGGAATTCAGTTGAATCTGGCAGAGTTTTTCTGCTACTCCATGGAACTCCGCAGAGTGAAACTCCGCAATTTCCGCCTATCCCTAATTTATAGGCAACTCGATAATAGGGACCACTATGTTCCATTAGTGTCCAAAACAGTTCCAGAACTTCAAAAAACGATCAGGGAAATCACAATAGCCAAAGGAGAGGGTTTCCTGAGTAAGAATGAATTTGATTTCATGAACAATAAGTACCCAAGAACTCCGATTCTATACACATTACCTAAGATTCAAAAGACCCAAACAGTCCACCAGCTTGACGAATTGTCTCTGTGTGTGGCTCTGTTTTGGAGTCCCTTAAAAATATATAGATTTTTTCTTCAGGGATTTTGTCAGCTCTAAACAGGGCTGTATAGGGGATAGTGGTAACTTTATCAACAAGATTGAAGACAGTAACTTTGATGGGAATGAGCAAATTCTGCTATGTATGGATATAGTATCACTTTTATATGAATATTTCTCAAACTGTGGATATTAAAGTGATTTCTGATCTCCTGGACACCCGTCTCGACCCAATAGGAGTTCCAACTAAATTCATTGTGTCCCTTCTTGAATAGGCTCACAAAAAGATTATTTCGAATTTGATAGCACTTTCTATAGATGAAAGGTACTTCTGTGTGGACTTTTTTTCTCTGTTTTTGCCATTCTGTTACCGAACAATTTTGAGTGTCTCCACATTTATGGTCCAAAAGTTAATCCTTTCTACAAACATATTTGGTTCTGGAAATGTTTTACAGACAATGTTTTTGTGATCTGGCAGGGTAATGAAAAAAAACTTGAATGTCTGACCGGGATTAATTGTCTTTCCCTTGACATATTATTTACTCATACTTACAGCAGAAGTTCAATTGACTTTCTTGACCTAACTGTATGTGCAGTGGATGGCCATTTGGGTACCAAATTATTCCCAAAGCCAACGGAAGGGAATACACTATTTCACAACAGTAGCAGCCACCCTCTGACCCTCAGGGAAGGCTTACCTTTTGGACAGTTCGTGGGTATCTGTAGGGACTGCAAGTGGAGAAACAATGACCTCAGAGATGCTGAACCCTTAGTACCAAGCTATTGGCAGGAGATATCCCCATAAAATAGCGAAGAGGTCCATGAAAAGAGATTTGTACTACCCAAGGTAACACTTCTTAATGCCTAAGGCCAAAAAAGAGACTGATCACATTGTATTTTACCACCACATTTTGCAATATGATCAATACACTGACTAATATTATTAAAAAGAATTGTTCATTGTTCACCTTTATAGGTCTTACTAGCCAGGTCCCAATGTTCTTATTCCACAAGAGTAAGAACCTGAGGGGCCACCTGATTCATGCAAGCCGTCAGATGGAGCTCTCCAACTGAGGTGTCATGACCTAAATATCACACATGGGGAGGCAAAATTGTAATTTATCCTTGACAGCCTTGTGGGGCCTTCAGTTTCAGCCAATTCACTGAGCAAATAAAGAGAGTCCACCTCTCATTATTCTAAGGGTACAGACACAAGCAGCAAATAATCAATAGTTGTAATAATGTAACATTTTCAGGAAAGACCATGGTGCCCAGATTTCACTTGACTGCCTTTGGAAAAGATGGATGGGGAGGCCATAAAGCATTTTAGAGCCTCCCCTTCCCTAAATGACCTCTGCTGAATTGGAACGTGAAGATAAACTGTCCCTCTTTGTGAATGGGGATGGAGAAACAGTGAACCATTGAGCAGTGGCTGGGATGCAGGAAATGATGTTGGCAGAGTTGGGCACTTCAAGAAAACTAGGACCCACCATGCTATTACTCGCACGAAGAATCTGGACGAAGCGGTACATATTGGTCTTTCCTGCCTTTTTGATGGGGATGATCAATGTATTTTATGTGCTCCCAATGGGCATTATAACAACTTGTTTAATAGGATAAGCTATAACATGTCAAATTCCATCTTTAGCTGGAGGGGATAAAGGATACCATTATTTAACAAGTTTTATATAAATCGCGCATCCTACATTATTTGTATTAGTAGACCACAAAGTAGTACACTGCATAAATGGATGTCAGAATTTTGATGGAAAAAATATCATGTTACACAAATATCATGGCCTAAATATCAAATACAAAATATTTGGAAGGTCCGTATATATGGATACGTATGGTTCTATTTTTGTTAACCCAATTTTATCCACAACATACATATAGGTGAACTTAAAAACAGTAAAGCTTTACTTACCTATATACACTTACCTTGACAATATTGTTGATCTCAATATTAAGGCCACAATATTCTTTTCATGATATGCTGATAGATAAAAGCACAGAAATAGTAAAGCTAAGACTTATGTTAATTTTGTGTTTTTTTGCAGACTTTCCTGGCTAGAAATTTAGGGGCCCATTACGATACCCGGCGTAAATAAATCCGCCAGGCATGGAAGCGGCAAAAATCCGCCCGCACACACCGCCTGAACACCGACCACGCCATTACGATTACACAAACCGAAAACCGCCATCGGCGGAAAAAGCACACAAAATACCGCCCGCCAACGTCCGAGTCGGAGTCAAACCGCCCGCCACGGACGGAAACACGCACGACAACACAAAACCGCCCGCCCTCACGGCCGACACACCGCACGTGAAATTACGATCGCACCGACATGAGCGCGGAAAAACCACAAATATACCGCCCGCCAGCGCAAACAACGCCGATGAGAATCGACACGGCAGAAGCCATGGCGCCAACGTACCTGCACAGAAACCATCCGCACACAAAACCAATAGCACACAACATGGCCAACAAGTCCACACAGCAAGGCACGCACAAATACACAAGCACAGTACACATCCCGAAAACACCCCCCGGACAAACAAAAAATACAAAGGCCAGAACCCCAGACACAACACACCTGAAAACAACAGACCATGAGGACACACCCACATAGGTGAGTACAAAAGCAGCACTCCCACAGACCACAACCCCTTGCTACATTGCAAACCAGAGAGGAGAGGAGAGGACACAGTGACACAGCAAGGACAGCAGCACACCACAGAAACGCACACATCACAACCACCACCACCACCACCACCAAACACCACCACCACCACCAAACACCGGCACCACAAACCCCCTGCACATTACACAACACACACCGCACCAGCACCACAAACACCATGGCACCACAAAGAATGCCCAAGTTCACGCCCATGGAGCTGACGGTCATGGTCGACGAGATCATCAAGGTGTACCCACAAATCTATGGGAACATGGTCCAGCACACACCACTAGCCACCAGAAACAGAATGTGGAACCGGATCGTAGACCAGGTCAATGCAGTCGGGACTCTGCCCAGGAACAGAGTAGAAATTAACAAACGTTGGAATGACGTAAAGAGCCTGGTCAAGAAGAAGGAGGGCAAAAACAGAGAGCTGGCTGCCGTCACTGGCGGAGGGAATCCCGCGCTCTTTAAGACCTTCAAAGCGTGGGAGGAGAAGGTGCGAGTCGTAATACATCCGGAGATCCTCGCCGGATTAGCAGGGGGAGTGGAGGCTGGTAAGTACAAACTAATGTATACCAGCACACCGCTATGTACTCACATGCGCAACTACCATGCCACAGCTCCCAGGGACAAACACCCCCATGTCCAGCACACAATACACAACACATCACACACACATGCAACAGACACCACCACACACAGCCCAAACCGAACAACTGTAAGATGCGTGGGGACATGTGTACACTCAGCCAGCCACGTAACCACCAACAGGCCCCCAAATATGCCAGAAGCGCCACAACGAGCACCCACCACACCCATGTGTCCGCCACAGCTGCACTAACCGACAAGTAACAGGTAAGTGGCAGGAACACAAAGTGCAGTGGGTGGGAGGGTGGACAGCCCAAGTACAACACACACCAGGCCCCAGTCCCACAGCACAGCAAGGAGGAGCATCCCCCACACCCCACAGCCACGTGTCAGCCACCGCAGTGCACAACGACAGCCGAAAGGCAGACATCACGGTCCACAGCAATCGGTGTCAGTGGGTGTCCAGCCACCCCCACGACCCACAACACCCCCCACCCCCACAGACCTGCAACATGGAGCACCCCCGCTTAGAGCCATGTGGCATGCAGTACAGTGCACGCACGAACAACTTGCAGGTGGGAAACTGGACAGGGCTGGATTACTGGAGGCATGAGGACCATAACACGACCAACACATGGGACATGTCACGTAGCAGACGAACACGCAGCACCGCCCACCGTCACGAACAAGTGAACAATGTGCACACGGACATGAACAACAGACTCACACCCCACATGACCCATCACAGACATAGCAACACCCAAGGAGCCACGTCTGCATGCACAAGCCACACTGAATATAGTCCCACACGGCAGCCACTGTGCAACTCATCACACACAACCGAAACACCATTGAAGTCCTGTCCATGTAGCCCCTACTGCCTGTCAACCACACACCCCACAACTACGCCTATGTAAGACAAACAACACTAGACGCAACAGAGCGGAACAACATAAATGCACACGAACACCACTGAACCCATCAAACTCACAGACACACCATGCACATACAACATACCATCCATCCCATCCGTCAGCCCCAGTCTCATGAAAGGCATGTCATCCGCACAGCTGCCACACATACAGCAGTCACGCTAAGATACATGCCCATGACCAACCATGTGCCAGAAGTCAATTAAGCGCACGACACACTGTGAGCAACAACACACAACATGGGCCACACCCCCGAGCACTGCAGTGATGCACATGGCACAGGGCAGCACGCACACCAAGGAGATGGGACAACTGCAATACGTTGGCTGGCACACAACTATCACTCACTCATAACGATGCGTCCAATGCCATGTCCAGTAATCACAACAGACAGCAAATATGCAGGCCATGTCAAGCATGCACACACCTCAAACCATGCACTGTCATGCTGCCACAACACATGTCACGTTCGGCACCCATGGCTCACAGCATGTACCCCAAAAGCATATTCCCTCCCAAATGCGAATCTGGGGCATGGCCCCCATGTTGCCATATGCGTTCCTAAGCGTTCCATTTGAACCCCAAAAGCATATTCCCTCCCAAATGCGAATCTGGGGCATGGCCCCCATGTTGCCATATGCGTTCCTAAGCGTTCCATTTGAACCCCAAAAGCATATTCCCTCCCAAATGCGAATCTGGGGCATGGCCCCCATGTTGCCATATGCGTTCCTAAGCGTTCCATTTGAACCCCAAAAGCATATCCCCTCCCAAATGCGAATCTGGGGCATGGCCCCCATGTTGCCATATGCGTTCCTAAGCGTTCCATTTGAACCCCAAAAGCATATCCCCTCCCAAATGCGAATCTGGGGCATGGCCCCCATGTTGCCATATGCGTTCCTAAGCGTTCCATTTGAACCCCAAAAGCATATCCCCTCCCAAATGCGAATCTGGGGCATGGCCCCCATGTTGCCATATGCGTTCCTAAGCGTTCCATTTGAACCCCAAAAGCATATCCCCTCCCAAATGCGAATCTGGGGCATGGCCCCCATGTTGCCATATGCGTTCCTAAGCGTCCCATCTGAACACCAAAAGCAAAGTACAAACCAGACCCAGGATGGGCCAGGAGCCCGCATACACCAGAGTCACAATAAGTAGGGGCACAGCAACACACCCATCGGCATGGCCAATCCGTCCCATGCCACATGTGCACAGCACACAGTCCCATTGCCAAGCACACACAACTACAGATGCTACAGCCACACACACGCCTCCGGGAAACCCATGTACGAGATTGCACGAACTGTCAATGTCAGACGACAAATACATACTTCGCCAGGTGCAACACAATAACAAATCTCATTCTCTCCACAGGTGACGAACTGCTGGATGCTGGGGATGGAGCCAGCAGCCAGCACAGCCAGCCTACAAGCCCCCAACGAGGACACACGGATCTGGAGGATCTGTCCTCCTCTTCGGACACGGACCACCAAGCAGGCCCATCTGGTGTGGCAGGGCCCAGCCGCTCCCCAGGACCCCTCCTACCCACCAACCCATCATCCAGGGCTGCTGAACATTCCCAGCCCCCTGCTGCCACTGTCGTTGCGGCCACACCCACGGTCATTGTGGCCACTACCACTGCCGCAACCGCCACCATCGCCGCACCGACCACCACCGCCGCCACCACCGCCACGTCTTCGCTGGCACCAGCCCCAGCGCAGGTGGTGGCCCGGCCGACTGGATCCACCCTGGGAGCCACAGCGAGGACCGTGGTGAGCAATGTGGCTAGTGGGCAGGCCGGTGGCAGCAGGACTGGTAGGAGGAGCAGGGTCAGGGAAACGCCAGCCTCCCCTGGGAGCCATGCCCTGCCTCAAATGGCCAGAGTCCTTGGGGCCTATGAAGAGGCCCAAGGACAATGGGTCCGGTCTGCTTCAGACACGCGTGAGGTGCTGGGGGTGCTGAGGTCCATGGACGCCCGTATGGGCCAAATCGTGGACCTCATGGGACAGCTGGTGGTGGCGGTGAGGTCACAGCCAGGGACAGCAGCTCCCCTCCGCCACCACCTGCCGGGGCGCAGGGTGGAGCAGCAGTGTCCAGTTCCCCTGCGTCCACAGCCAGTGAGCACACCTCAACCACCAGCATGTCGCAAGCAGGCACCCCCTCGCAAACGTGGAAGGGGCCGTCCGAAGTGGAAACAGATCTCCCGGGAGGACTTCGCACGCTCCAAACGCAAGTGAGGCAGCCAGCCAGCCTTCCGCCAGCCTTCCTTGACCAGCCACTGCATTGACTTGGACTACGATCCCACTCCACACAGCCATCTGGATGGCATGTGTGTGTTGGACTATGGACATAGAACCAGTGGGTACACCCTGATCATCACGCAGCCATGACCGACAGCTCATTGTCACTGCACGCACCACTTTTGTCATCACCTTACACACAATCACATGTCACAGTTTGTAATAAATGCACCTTTTTCACTAACTGCTGTTTGTGCCCTGTGTTTTATTTGTACGGAATACAACGGCCACCTTGGGCGGAAAGGCACCTGATGCGTGGCATGGCAATTGAATCCGGAGGGCCTGTAGGGACCTAGGGGTGGGAGACAGAACAGGAGCACATTCAATGAGTGTGTCACACACCCATCACACAGTACATGTCAACAACTACAAGCAATGTACACACATCGCACAGAGCAATAGGGCACAATGCCACAGCCACCAACAGTGGCATACTACCCTGGCCATGGAGCGTTGACACACAGCACGCAGTGAACAAACGGCCACCCTGACACAGCACACACACACCTGCACAGATACAGCCACATCAGCCGTCGTACATGGACACTCACCGTCAAGTGAAGTAGCGGGCGATGAGCTGCTGCTGCACATTACCAGCTTCCTCCTCTCCGCTGTCCTCCTCACTCGAGCTGTCCTGGTCTGCGGGCTGGGGCCCTGGTTGATCTCCGTCATCCACGATGAGGGGGATCTGCTTCCGAATGGCCAGATTGTGCAGCATGCAGCACGCCACCACTATCTGGCACACCTTCTGTGGGAGTACGCCAGCGCACTCCCGGTGCGGTCCAGGCACCTGAACCTGGACTTGAGGAGGCCAAAGGTACGCTCGACCACACGTCTGGTCCTCCCATGTGCCTCATTGTAGCGATCGTTTGCTGGGGTGCGAGGATTCCTCAATGGACTGAGCAGCCATGCCCCATTCGGGTACGCAGAGTCACCTGGGTGTGAGGGACACAGAGAACCGTTGCTATTCCAACTGGACAGGGGACAGCATCGCTACACCACTCCACATACTCACCGACAATACAGGCACGATCCTGTTGCATATTGGACATCAGTCGTGGCAAGATGCTGTTGCGCATTATGTGTGCGTCATGGGCCGAGCCTGGGAACTTTGCACACACGTGGGTGATCACCATGTCCGCAAGGCACACCACTTGCACATTCAGGGAGTGCGTGTGCTTCCTGTTGCGGTACAGGTGCTCAGTGGCCTGTGGTGGAACAAGGCCGACATGTGTGCAGTCAATGGCTCCAACGACGTGTGGGATTCTGCCAAGGGCATAGAATGCACCCTTCACTGCCGCCAATTCACGAGCCCTGGGGTAGCGGATGTACCTGTTTCGGTACAGCATCATGGCTGCCAGTACATCCCTCAGCACCTTGCTGAACATGGGCTGGGACATCCCTCCTCCAATGCCCACTGTGTGCTGGAATGACCCAGTGGCGAAGAAATGCATGGCGGCCATCACCTTAGCCGTGGGGGTGACAGCAGTCGGATACACCCTGCGGGGACGGAGATGGGGTTCTAACATGGCACACAGTCGATGCAGGGTTGGCCTGTCCAGCCGAAACTTCCTAATAACCTCTGTATCGTCCATGTCCGCCAGCAATTGGTATGGGCGGTCAATGTTCGGTCTCCGCCTAGGGACAATGGCAGAGGACACATGTCAAAGCAACACGACACATAGCAATTTCGCATACACATCACTGACATGACTGAGCAAGCACATGAGCCACAGCCCAGCTGTCAAGCTGGGACGGCACGGCCACAATACACTTACACAGGTCTCCCAACAATGGCAATGGCTAGTGATACAAACCACTGCCATGTGCATGCACATGGGGATCTAGGCCCCAATGACTTGCGGGGCGTGCTGATGGGGACTGACTGCATATCCGTCAAGCGGCAACGCCACGGCAACATGAATGTCTGCTGAGCATGGAACTGCTTCCGCGGCTGGATGAGTATGGCACACGACGACGACGATGTGGGCACAGGCTGAGCGGCCAAAACAAGTGGGACCTGTGGCACGAGGGGATATGAGACAGTAGTAGGTGTCAGCACTGCACCCTATGTACAGCACTGTACGGATCACACCTCCCGAAACATTGACAGGTGTCCACATTGACAGCCCCATGCCAAGACGGCTGTGTGCTTGCAGTCACACGTCACAGGTGAGAGGTTACATTGCACGTGCCAGGTGGCAGACGTACATAGTGGGAGCTGGCATGTGTGTGCATGTGTCTCCTGTTCAGGATCCACCAGATGGGCGCTGACTCTGTACTGACCATTGGACACAGCATGTTCCGTGGAAGGCTTGTGTGTGTGGGATGGTGGCACTGGATGTGCCTCCGTTGGGTGGGGGCCATGCACAGGGCGGGTACGTCGATGATTGCGCATTGTTGGTCACGGTGGGTGCACCCACTCAGATGTGTTGCCCTGTGTTCAATTCCTATGTCCGCATGATGATGGACTGTAGATGTGGGCAGACTACACATTGGTCGATGTGCTGTCTATATGCATGTGCCTTCACACCAGGCACAGCTGCCCCTGCACATGTGACCCCTGCTGGACTCGCTGCTGGGTCTGTGGAGCTGATGCACCTTCTGCGCGTGGGGCGGACAGCTCTCCTCACTTCCCTCATTGCGCATGTCATGACTTTGCCGCAGGTGACATGGATCATGGAGGGCCCAGATGTACGCGTGGGTAGGCTACACATGATTGTACACTGGTCGCCACCCCCAGTCAGTGTTTCGAATGGGAAGGTTGTCGTGCTGGTGGTATGTTCGATGTGGCGGATGGGCGGGCCTAGGTGCGGGCTTACATTCCGGACATGGGGGTAGTTGGATTGGCGACTAGTTGCAGTACACACGGGACACGTCTCTTCCTTTCCACATCTGGGTCATCCCTTGTACTTACTGACAGTGATACAGTCATCTTCGCCCCAGCCCTCATGTCCTCCCCTCGCTCCCCCAATATGCATGCTCACCTGCGAGGCTAGCGCCTGCACAGGCAGCCCCAAGCTCGCACCAGAGAGGGCAAGGAGTGTATGTGTGGGTCCAGTTGCACGAGTGGGCTGTCTCAGGGTATGATGTGTGGCGGGACGCCGTCCACCTGCGTGGTGCCCCAAATGGAGACCCGGCCTGCATGGACTATGCATCACAGTCTTCGCCTTCCGGATCCGCCACCTGCGACACCCAGTGGCTGTGGCTGCCCTTGCGGCCAGGCCGCGTCCGTCTGCGGCTGATGGCCCACACATTCACTCTTTGGCCTCTCTGGGGAGGGCTCGGGGTGGTGGCACACGCGCTTGCACTTAGTCGCAATGGCATGTGGCGTGGTTGGTATGATGGGCAATGGATGGGATGGTGCGAGCCACCTCCCGTGACGTCAGTGCTGCTCGTGCTGTGGTGCGTCCCCTACACTTCCATTTGACTTGTGCCATGCTAGACGTTGAGGTTCTATTGCCTGCGTGATATGACCAGGAGGAGCGCGAGGAGACCTCTCACACACCATGCTCCACTGCCATCCCGTGCCCTGTATCGCCTGTGCGGATTGACTATGTTGGGGTTACACCTGGTCGACTGGGGCTGTGTGTGCCTTGTCAAGGGGCATGGCGGGCGCACAACAGGATCCAGCTTGTCCACAGAGGGTGGGCTGAGGTGCGCCTGGTACCGCTTTGTACGTGTGCCCGGCTGCTGTGCACACACGTGTTCACTCCCCCGACAGGTGTCCTCTCACAATGCCCAGGGAAGCGGTGGTGTACTGTTCATGACCCCTCCCAACACGGCGTGCTCCAACTTGGCATGTGCGCATCTACCCGTCGCACCCACCCACCTGAGCACTGCGTCCATACGACTTCACACGACACATGTGTGTCTTCCACAGTAGTGCTACTCATTTGCGTTGACATCCAATACCAGTGGACTACATGGTCATGTCACGACTGCCGTGTACTTCACATACTCTCATCCTCTCTCATTCGTACTTGTGAAATGAGTCAGCGGAGACAGTTTTGGTTTCAAACATTATATTGAGTCTTCTGTCCTCTGTGATGCAGTATAGTGGACACTACTGGCAGCGGAATACATGTTTAGGATATACTGAGCATGATTGCAAATGGGATAGGGTGTGGGGTTACATGTGATTGGCTGTTGCATGTGGGATGTGGGCTTCAGAGTGACATCTGCTTGGCCAAGGCTGTGCTAATGTACATTTACGTATAGCTGCGGAGCTGCGGACTTTGACACAGACGGTATACATGTAGCCTACCAGACCACTTGGCATCATGGGCACAGTCCATCTCAGTTCCATGTGACAGGTTTGCTGCGGTTGTTCCTCATGCACGCGTGCATGTGAGATGACATCAGGGCATGTGCTTGCGTGCATGCAGCGGCGTGCCACTTGTTGTTGCACTGTGGTGGTTACTGGACATGTCACAGTCACTGGGGTCGTGTTGTTGTTGTATGCACTTGTCGTCCATGCAAAGGTCCTGGTATGGGATTCCCGGGGCGGGGGTGGAGGGGTGCAGCACCCACAGACTCCAGGCGACCTATTCATGTCCACTGAGCGGTGTGTGTGTCCATGTGCGCTGGATCCATGTCGTGTCCTGGTTGTTCGTGCAGTTCCGTCCATGTGGGTGCGATACACAGAGCCCATGCCACTGCCTCCCACGATGCATGCGGTGTTCCTGGATGTGATGGGGAACAGTGTGCATGTCCCGGTCATATCCGATGTCATGGCGATGTCGTTGATGGTGTGGTTACAGTTGCCGGTCGTTTGGTATGGCTGTTGTGGTGGTGACTGGCCAGATCCGTGCGGAAGCTAAGCATGGGTGCGGGGTTGGACATCATAGGTCACTCGGGAACCTGCGTTGTGGTCCGACGAATTGACAGGTTGTCAGGTATGCGATGCCGTCCAGCAGGGCTTCCATGTCATTGGTGGTGTACATGTTTGCCAGCCAATGTAGCGGATGGTGGCTGTCAAGGTTTTGTTCGTAAGTTGTCCCTTGGAGGACCATGATGGGGCATGCTGGGTGACATTCGATGTAGCTGTTCTCGATGATCCGTCGTGTGGAGGCACAGTGGTCCCATTTCAGTGCGGGTGCGATGTTGGCCACATACGCCATGCCCCCATAGGCAGAGCAGGCCCTGTCGTGTGCGTCCAGAGGGAGGAGTAGTGGTAGCAGGTCCGCCTTCAGACATGCCGGGTTGGAGAGGCATATCTCGACGGGATGCTGGTATGGACACCTCCGACAGTAGAAGACGGGCATGACGCAGCTGAACAATGTGATGCGGTAAGTCAGTCGGTAACTTACGTTCAGCAGGGACAGGAGATCGCATCCCAATGTATGGAACAGGTTGGTTTTGTACAGCTTGAGCTGTTTGGCGTAGTTGGGTAGGTGTGTTGCGGTTGCCATTTCGCAGCGGTTCGTTGAGGTGGCGTGCTCCGGCTGTGTGTGCAGTCTGCAATGTGCACGCTCCGAGGTTGCTGTGAGCTCTGTGTAGTCGTAGGGAGACAGGACTTGTGTTCTGTTGGCTTGTTTGGAGGACACGGGCCCTCTTCCCACATGCTTCTCAGACAATTCAAGGTCAGTGATGTGTGACTCCTTCCAATTAACTTGCATGTGGCCGACATGGGGGAGTGTTTTCTTCTTTCTTCCCCGTCCGTTGTGTGCTTTTGTGATATGCGCTATCTGCCCTGTGGTCGGTCTCCTCGGCATGCCTGTGTTGGTCTATTCTTGGACAATGGCTGTATTCACCGGCTTCTGTCGTAGGGCTGTGGTTTCGGAGTTGGAATGGAAGGTCATTCAGTGCTGTCTGCTCTCCCTTGTGTGGGCGGCAGGCTGCCTTTCCGCTCTGCGTTGGGCCTTGTGTGTGAATGTTATTCTTGGGCCACCTGTTGTCGGTCCCCGGGCTCTTTGGTGTTCCGTTTTATATGTCTTGTTCATATGTGCAGGGTGGTATGGGTGTTTCTGTGTGGTACTGGCGTTCCTCTTCCCGAAGGGCCCTGCTTCTCCTAGTTGGTGTTGCCGCCGCTGTGTGCTACGCCATGTTTGTTACACTGGGGTGTGTCCTGCTGTTGCGTGTCTTCACTGACATGTGTGCGTCGGTTGTGTGGCGTTGGGTGTTGTCCGTGAATTGGGCGTTGGGGACATGTCTGTGGCAGGCCTGTCACGTGTCATGTGCGTTCGGGGTGGGGCTGATGTGTGTGCTGCTTGGTTGTGTCCCTGTGTCTGTGTGCGACGCATGCATGGCGCTGCGGTTGGCCTCTGCGTTGTGCGCATGTGTGGCGGCGCCATCGGCGCTTTGGGGCCGTGACGGGGTGGTTGGTTCCTAGTCCCAGGTGGTGTGTACACATGTGTTCCGCGATGTTACGATTTGGCCTGTGTGTCATATGTGGATGCAATGGTGGATGTGTAGTGTACACGCGCTGGTGGGGGGTTGTCCGCTTTTTCCGCCCTTGCACTGTGTGCGCTGTTTGCGTGCACTTGTTGTGTGTGTGCCTACCTGCGTCTCCGCGGTACGTTGCGTCCTTGGTGGTGCATCAGCAGAAGCATGGGGAGGGCCTGCAGTGCTGGATTCATGCTCGGGAGCCGCTTCTTCGTTGTCCGTGCTCGGCATCCGTGTTACCGCTTCGGTTTGTCGTACGGTATCTCTTGGCCATGGGAGCCGTTTGTTTGCGGCATCGTAATTTATGCGCCGGGCGGGACGTGTTTCGCCGGACGGTGTGTGTCAGTTAGCTGCGCCGCTACGTGTACGGGCGCACTTTGATGGCGGACTGTGTTGCTGGCTTGCCGGCGGTGTTTGGCCTACTTTTCGCATCGTAATTGGACGGGCGTGTGGACTGCTGCGTGCCGGCGGTAACTGGTGCTTTTTGCATCCGCCAGCACGGCGGTGGTGCATCCGCCCGCCATCGTAATGTGCCCCTTACTTCTTTCCTTAGACAACAGTAAGGTTTTTTTTTAACATTTTTATTGGAAGTAAGAAGAATATAAGAAATTACAGACATCAGAAAAGAAGAATAAAACAATGTGGTCGAATACAACTTTTCGAGGTTGAGGCATAAAACCAAAACTTTAGGATGGAAAAACTATAATATGCAATCTAATAAGGAAATACAGAAAAGTATATAAGATATATATGTCTTACAATAATTCATTTTACGTTTTATATAAAAAGATAGAAAAAAGAAGATAAAAGAATGAAAGGGAAAAGAATAGGGGAAAAGGAGAAGGGAGGAGGAGAGCGATGAGGGAAAAAAAGGAATGGAAAGTACAGAGGTTAAGTTAGGACATAGGTGAGTGTGAAGATAAGAAATTAGTGAAAGGTAACCATAGTAAATCAGACTTAATTTTCTGAGATAATGAAGAAGAAGAAACAGTAGATATTCTATGTTCATCACAGATAAAATTTCACCATGTTAACAAACATAATTTAGAATGATCTTTCCAACAAGTAAGTATAACCTTTAAGGCAAGTGCAATAAAAAGGTCAAATAACATAGGTTTTGGGGAATGGTTTGGGAAATAATCTGACATAGTGCCAAGAAATACATTTTGAATTGAGAGAGGAATGTTACATTGAAATATTGCTGAACATTGGACCAAATAGATTTCCAGAAAGTAAAAACACTAGGACAATAATATAATAGGTGTAATAGTTTCCCATTAGAGGAAAGACGAGACCAACATAAAGGTGAAACAGAAGAGTTAAATTTATGAATAAAAGTGGGAGTAAACACAACTCTATTATACACAAAAATAAAGATTGAGTAATATTGGCAGCTTTGGAGGTAGTAAAAATTTTATACCATAATTTATCCCATTGTTGAGTAGATAATAATAAAGGAAGGTCTTGCTCCCATGTCAATTCGATAGGGGATTTAAGTCTACCAGAGATAGGAGCAGACAAAAGCTTATTAATAAAAGATTCTTTAGGGTTAGAATCACATACAATATTATATAAAGGTGTCAAAGGAATAGAGTTAGGGGGAAGTTATCAGTGAGTAAAACAGATTGAAGTACATGTGAAAGCTGAGAATATTGGGGTAAGCAAGAGTTGGATAAGTCATAGCACTCTTGTAGTACAGTAAAAGGGGTAACAGAATTTTGGGAACTTAATTGAAGAACTTATATGATACCCTTTTCTTTCCAATATTTAAAATGGAATGATTTGTGATGAAACTTAACACATTTATTGTCCCAAACAGAGGAGGCAAGGAAAGATGAATAAAAATCAGAACCATGGGTGAACAGCGAATGCAATAAATGTTGGGAATATTATAAAAAATACCCAAGTATTTAATCTTAGAGGGACACCACATAAAGTTGGTATTAGATAACATATATTGATAGCATAAGGAATTTAATGGTAACATTTCAGTTTTAGAGAACTTTAATCTATAACCAGATATTTTAGAGTATGAATCAATCTCTTGCAAAAAGGAGGGTAAGGAGGTCAATGGATTGGATATATAGAAAACCAGACTGCTCAGGTTTAATAAGAGAGGGAATAACATTTTCAAGTCTAGAGGCAAGGATGTTAGCAAAGATTTTACAGTCATAGTTAAATAGTGAAATTGAACGATAGTTTTTACAAAGGGTATGGTCTTTATCTGGTTTAGGAATGATAATGATAAGAGCATCTAAGAAAGAGCCTTCAGGTTTAGATTTCAATAAAAAGGAAGTAAAAAGTTCAAGCAATTTAGGAGCAAAAAAAGATGAGAAATAAGAGAGAAGTTCAAGAGAGAAACCATCAGGGCCAGAGGCTTTGACTTTCTTTAAAGATTTAATAGCATCCAAAATCTCTTGGAGAGTTATGTCCTTTTCTAGAAAATCCATAGTATCCGGCGTAGATAAAGGATTAGGGATGCAGTTGACAAAGTCTTGGGTATTATGTTCAGATGGATAGGTATCTTCTGTATATAATGTTTCATAATAAGATTGAAAAGCATTAACAATGTCAGAGTCAGAGTGCAATAGAGTATTTGTAAGGTCATTTCGAATAGGTCCAATATTTTTCTTTTCCAATTTAACTTTTAGATAATTGGCCAACATTTTGCCAGCTTTATTTTGACCCCCATGATATTTGGATTTTATTTTGAGGAGGATGTTACACGCATCAACAGTAGCTAGTTTATTTAGGGAGGATTTAGCTTTGATTAAATCCCGTAAATAAGAGGGTGATTTAGAGGTGAAATAAGTATGCTCAAGAGTCTTAATATGTTGTAAGTAGATTGGTATTGGGAGTTCAATCATTTTTTCCCCCTGCAGTATAAGCAATAGTGAAGCCTCTAAATGAAGCTTTAAAAGCGTCCCAATTATTATAAATGGAAGTGTCAATAGATTGTTTAAATTGAAAAGATTTGTTAAAAAAGGAGGTAGCTTCTGAGATTAAAGTTGGATCAGATAGTAGGGAATTGTTAAATCTCCAACAAGCATGTTTAGTATTATTAAGGGATAAAACAAAAGTAGATAAAACAAGGACATGATCAGAAAAGAAAATAGAATCAATTTCAGAAGATTGGATAGAAGGGAGTAAAGATTTAGATGTTAAAATGTAATCAATTCTAGACATAGTATGGTGAACTTTAGTGAAAAATGGAAATTCATATATATCAGGATTACAAGCTTTCCATACATCGAAGAATGGACGAGAGGCAATAGCAGATTGGAATGCTTTATGCGATTTATCTGGTTTAAAGTTACATTGAGATTTTCTATCAGAAAATGGGTCTAACCAATCATTGAAGTCACCTGCCACAATAATGTTAAGATTAGTAATGGAAGATAATTTTAATTTAACATTATTCCAGAAATCCGGGTCAGATTCAACAGGGCCATAAATAATGAAAAAAGTTATTTGTTTTTTAAAGATAATAGCATCAAGCAATACCCATCGTCCATTCGTATCACATTCGGTTGATAAAATTTGAATATGTAATGATTTATGACATAAAATAGCAACACCACCCTTGGGACTAACAGCAGGAGAAAAAAACAACTTGACCCACCCATTGACGTTTAAGTTTAAGTGATTCAGCATCATTACAATGAGTTTCTTGCAAAAGAGCGATGTGACAATTAAGTTTTGATAACATGTTCCACGAGACAACATTAAACATGTTGTTAGGGAGGAAAAAGGATACAGGAACAATGAAGACATACTGCAAAAGCAATGAGGGAAATTAAAAGACACCATATATCAACAATAAAAAACTATGAAGATGCTGCCATACAAAATAAGGAAAATACACAACTAAACACTCATACAATTATATAGAAAACAGGAAGAGGAAGAAGCAAAAAGGAAGCCAGGATGTGATAAAAAAATCGGGAAGAAAAGGAAAACTAAGAATTAGGAAAAGAGAGGAGTAAGGAAACAGATCAAGGACAAAAAGCCAGATCTGAAGTAAAGAGGAAGAAAAATTAGTACAAGGCATAACAGCACCGAAAGCAAGAAAGACAGCGGAGAGAAAAATAGATGAAGATAAGAGAAAAAAAGAAATCAGCAAAAAGGAAAGGAGAGAAGCCATGCAAAAAAATGAGCAGTTTAAGAACATTGTGTATCTGTATCCATTGGTTGCTTAGTGATATTTTGAAGGAACATTTTTAGTTTAGCCGGATCATCAAAAGAACGAGAGACACCCTCAAAAGTAATTTTACAATGACAAGGATGTAGAATGCCATAGCGAATATTCAAATGTCTCAGTTGAGGACGAAGAGCCAGAAATTCTTTATGCCTAGTGTTTGTTGCATTGGATATATCTTGAGACATGAAAATGTTGTGACCAGACCATACTAGACAACGCTTTTCCCTTGCAGCTTTCAAGACTTGCATCAAATCAGTGAATTCCAAAAAGAGCATTATCAATCAATCAATCATAGCATTTGTAGAGCGCACTACATACCTGTGAGGGTCTCAAGGCGCGGGGGGAGGAGTGCTGCTACTGCTCGAAGATCAGCAGATCTTGGGTCTGCCGTAGGTGGATGGGGAGGGTGTTCCAGGTCTTGGCGGCGAGGTGGGAGAAGGATCTGCCGCCGGAGGTCGCTCTTCGGATGCGGGGGATTGTGGCAAGGGCGAGGTCGGTGGAGTGAAGCTGGCGGGCGGGGGTGTAGAGGCTGAGTCGTCTGTTGAGGTACGCAGGTCCGGTGTTGTGGAGTGCCTTGTGTGCGTGGGTGAGGAGCTTGAAGGTTATCCTCTTGTTGACGGGGAGCCAGTGCAGGTCTCTCAGGTGGGGAGTGATGTGGCTGCGGTGAGGGATGTCGAGGATCAGGCGTGCAGAGGCGTTCTGGATGCGTTGCAGCCGCTTCAGGAGTTTGGCAGAGGCTCCAGCGTAGAGGGCGTTTCCGTAGTCCAGCCTGCTGCTGACGAGGGCCTGGGTGACCGTTCTTCTCGTTTCGGTGGGGATCCACTTGTAGATCTTGCGGAGCATGCGGAGGGTGTTGAAGCAGGAGGAAGAGACCGCGTTGACCTGCTTAGTCATGGAGAGGGTGGAGTCGAGGATGACCCCTAGGTTGCGTGCGTGGTCGGTGGGTGTTGGAGCTGTTCCCAGTGCGGTCGGCCACCAGGAGTCGTCCCAGGCTCGAGGTCTAGTAGAATGAGGTTGGAGGTGGCCCAGAGGGTGCGCTCTTTGAATATTTAGAGAAGAAGAAGACTAAGGTCTAGAAGGTCAGGTTAATACATTTTCAAGAAGGTTAGAAGGTCAGGGGCTTCATTATTTTAAGGTAGGCCATAAAGATGAAGATTATTCCTTCTATTACAGTTTTCAAGATCTTCAGTATGTAATTCAAGTTTTTGTATTTGTTGTTCCATCATGGGAATTTTGGTAGCTATATCTTGAAGGTGACCAACACGTTGTTCCATATCAAGCATTTTGCCCTCCATAACAATCCAACGATCCTCAATTTGTTGTAATTTCTCATTGGTGGCAGTCATACAAGGTTTAAGGGCACACAAAATAGTATCTAGAACAGGATTGTGAGACGACTGAATTGGGGATGGAGGGTCATTTTTTGCTCTCTTAGGTTTAGTGCCAGAAGATGATGGTTTAGCGGTAATATGCGAGTTACTAGCCATTTTGATGAAATGTACAGAGCGTTGAGAATGTTTTTGAAAGGTTCAAATTCTGCCCATACAATGTAATGGTAGTGAGGAAAATACCTGGCTGCAGTTAAGATATCACTCACAATTGACTGGAAGACAAACTGACAGCAACAGGAAGGAGAGAGGGGGTCCCTGATGATTCCCACCGGTCTGCGAGCATGCAGGGAAGCAAGGGAACAAGAGACCTGAAAAGACCGTTTAATAATCAAGAACTCCACATCGAAATATCAGCGGTAGCGTTGAAGAGGCAGACTTAAACTTGAAGCTAAGGTCACGGTCAGCACCAATACATGAAAAGATAACTCATAAAATTAAGTAGATCATGAATATCCATAAAGCTGCATGTCACATCTGTAGTAAAACTCCCATGAAAGTATTTATCTACTGAAGTATAGAGTCTCCATTAGAAATCTCCATTGTGGGACAGATAAGGTAAATAAAAACTTTTCATTTGGATAAACTGTCCTTAAGAGCATAGAGCAAACAATAATACTAAATTGTCAAGGCGTCCAGTGAGAATGACATAATAGAAGGAAATGCTAACCCAGACCGTTGAAAATGAGACCTGCGAATGGAGATAATTAAAGCGAGCGGAGCGCTTAGAAAATGGCGGCCGCTCCCATATGACAGGAAGACATCCTGGCGGCAGATGGGCAAAAGGAAGCAGTCTCCGAGGATTCCCACCGACCCGCAAGCACGCGGGGAAATCAGGGAACAGGAGACGTTGTTAATAAGTAACATGCACAGCCATGAAGGGCTGAATTGAGAAACTTAGCTCCGTGAATGGGGCGGAGCTCAGCGATCCGCCACCATCTTGTTTTGACACATAAGCCACGCCCCCCAACAGTAAGGTTCTGATTTAGGGTCTAGTGGATGGGTTACTCCATCACAAATGTGACAGTTGTCCCATCCGCCTTATTACAAGTGCCATAAGATACAATGGACTTATAATGCATGGAATTCTGCAATCTCTGTATAAAAGCGCGTTTCTAATTTCTTTATATTAGGCAACCTGTGATGTACCCAGTCGTCTATTATAAAGAAATGGCATAGCCGCTCAACTGTTATAAGTTATTACAGTTATGTTCTGACATCACAATTGCCTGCTGCCAGATTCTGAAGCCGAGTGGAAAGGCAGGTCAGGGCACAGACCAAAATTAAAGCAGCAGTTTAAAGAAGGATAATAAAACAGGCCTTTTCTTTCTTATGCCTTGTTTTCTACCTGCACACTGACAAGCAGAAAGGTAATATTTATGGCAACATGTTTATTTATTTTTTGCACCCCTTAGTTAATTAGGTAGCCATGTTTCTACACATTCTAAGCTACTGTGTTCTTTTTTTTAAAAACAAAAAAAACTGACTTGTATTAAACTGATTCTAGTATCTTTTTTCGACAAATATCTAAAAGCTTTCTTGATGTGTTTTACGTTTGCACTACAGATTCTATTTGTATTCTTCATGTTTGCAAACATAATTCCTCTTTCATATGAAAGAGCTATGCACCAAAGACTTAAGTGGTTTGTGGGAACGTTGATGGTGTGATCATGTATTATAAGGAATAAATGACTCCGTACCGTACATGATAAGGATCTTGCAAGTAACCTGGGCGTTCCATAACCTTATAATTAGATTCAGCCATAGGCCTCGTTCCTCTATATGGTCATGGAAACCCTCATTGACTTGCAAAATCCTTATAATGTACGGCAGGAGGTACTTTATCCCATATATAATAAGACGGAGTGGATATCCATCATATTTGCGATGGAGCAACCCATCCACCTGAATCTACATCATTGATTAAATTTGTATTCAGGTTTTCAGCTTGCCCACAGAGAGGGAACACCCAACAGTTGATGGTGAAACCTTAAGATTTTATTCATACAGGGCCAGATTCACAGTACATTTGCAAATTGACACAAACTGATCTACACTAAAGATCTACACTTTTTCTGGAATTCTGAAAGAAAAATCCAGGAATACTGTTGGGAAACTGTGCTGTTGTAGTTTTGTAGGTATTCTCAAGTCCGTAAGATTTGACACATGCATAAATGTACACAGTGTTAATTTACAAATGCTTAGAAAAAAACATTTAAAAATTATAACTTGCCCCCCCATCATCCCTTCTGCACCCTGTGCTGCAAGCCAAGTCCAAAGCCTGGCACCACACCCACTGCCTCCTTGGAGTGGACCACGGACTGCACACCAAGGCGCCACTGTGAGGCAATGGCAGCACCTGCATCGCCAGCCAGGTCCTCCGCTGGCCGCGCTGGGTGGAAACAAGCATACCCACCTTGGATCAGGTGCTGCTGGACGGTGACCTGAAACCTTGAAGCCACCTGAAGGAGGAGTTTGGCCTCACCCACAGCAGGCCTGGCAGTATCTACAACTACAGCACTGCCTGGGACACTGCCTTGGCCCCCGACCGTGGTCTTTACAATCCTTACCAGTTGTGGACTACTTGCCTACGTGGAGCCAACATAGGGGTGTGATGTCGGGGCTTTACGGCATGCTCACGAGCCACCTTTTCTCCCAACCCTCTCACGTAGCCTTCGCACCAAGTGGCAGGACTGCCTACAAATTACCATGGAGGAGGAGGACTGGACTGACGTCTTGGAAGACCAGGACAGGGGCGCCCGGTAAGCCCGATTGAAATTCTGCCTGTTTAAGACACTCCACAAGTGGTACTAGACCCTGCATAGGCTACATAGGGCCGGCCTTTTACCCCACTCGAATTACTGGAGGTGTCCGGCTACCCAATGCGACCTCACTCACCCCGTGGCCCCCCACCCCTGCGTGGTGGCCTTCCTAGACATCCAACCCCTCTCAGAGGTATTACAGCCCATCAGCCCCACCTCCAACACCATTGAGAGGATTGCTTGCGGCTCACCACTCAGTGGCCGCCGCCCGGGGTTTGGCGTTTAGTGCCAGGGCAACTGGCTGGGAATATTGACCCCACTGGTGATCTGTACCCCCCACTGCCACTCCTGCCACTCCCCCTATCCTCCTTACCCCCTCCCCACCTCCCTCCCCATTTATTACTGTACAGCTCATTGTTGCTTACTACTGCCTTTATTGCATTGCTCCCATGTTGCAAACTTTTGCCTCAATAAAAAATTATGAACACAAAAAAAAGTATAGCTTTTTTTCCTACCCACGGGGAAAATTATTTTCTCCATGCAAAACCATTTCCTCTAAAACCCTGCAAACTTTGAGGTTGGTTAAAATATATAAAATATAGGCTAACTGTTGCTGGGTCAGAACATGTAGTGTAGAATGTAATGCTTTAAAGTAATAGAGGAGAAGAGAAGGAGAGCCACTAAAGTAAAAGGTTGTGTGTGGTATGTTAGGTATGTTATGTAAGTTAAGCATTGCTAAGGTTATCTACATGAGATGTAACTGTAAATGGAATATACAAGCTATATGTTCTTATCCTGCCAACTAGAGTTTTATGTTTAAAGCAAACGGCATTTAAATCTGAGACAAGCAACTGTTGGTGGCTGAGGTTGCTTTGCTCTGTACTTAACTCTATGTGGTGACCCTCAAACCTCACTTTGGCGATGAGTTGGTCCTACCTGCGATTTGAGCAAGGTGTAATTACTACAATGTCGATCAGAGGCTTTCCGCCTGACATTGTAGGTTTAAATTCCGCCCGTCGTATTACAATGACGGCGGTTGGAGTTTAAACCGCCCGGGGAATCCGACTCGGTAGTGACGGGCTCAAGGAGCCCGTCGGCCAGGCAGAAAGGCCTCATAATCCCTAAAGGACAGCGTTTCCGCCGTTCGGATTATGATGGCACTTTCCGACAGCAGTTCCATGTCGGCCTTTATGACATGGAACTGCTGTCGGAAAGTGTCTTTGGGGGCCCTAGGAGAGCCCCCTTCCCCCCTGGCCCTCTGCAAGTGGGTCTGGGGGGCACCTTTGGGGCCCCCCTTCACATTCCTGCATCATGTGGCAGGCACCATGAGGTTCCTGCCACATGGTGCATGGATGTTTAAAAACTTCCATTTTACAATGGGAGCTTGTGCTGCGGGCGATTTCGGACCACCGCACAAGCTCCCATTGTAAAATGGAAGTTTGCGACCAACTACCATATGCGGTTGCATCCAATTGCGGTGTTGGGACCGCAGACCGGAGGTCGGTTGGTTCCACATCCGCAGCGAGGTCGGTCAGAGGCAACTCTGACCGACATCGTAATTGGGCCAAAATTTGCTGGCAGCTGACTTCATGAAACATCCTGATTTACGAGTTTCCATGATCTTAGTTCATCCATCACACCAGCTCAATTGTTTCTGTTGAAGTAAAGATCAGGTGGGTACTGATTTTCCTAGCGTTAGTCATCTTGTTTTTTTTTACTTTCCCTGAAGCTTGATGGGTATTTTGTGTATACGCTAAACTTAATACTCGATCGCTTGGAAACACTTACTGCGCTCGCCATCACCTTGTGCGATGCGTGCTGTATGAGCAGGATTTGACTGGTGCTTCCATGTGTTATATGCAGCATGAAGGCACAGCTTTGAGTCATAGCATGGTGAATGGTTAGCTAACCAGTTTTTTTTAGATCGATGATGATCTGAGGTCGCTTTGCTCTGTACTGTGTTCTTTGATTCAGGGGCTAAAATTACTTTAATACCCAATCCATTTTTTAAAGCCAAGCTGGCTGTAAAAATTAAACTTCACAAACTGTATATTAAGCCCAAAGGTTAGGATGAGAAACCAATCAAACTGGCAGGTTATGTTTGGGGCACTATTGAATTTAGAAAAAGAGTGATACATGGAAAATGTATGTGTCCATCAAAGAGGATTCTTTCTTGAGCTGGTTTCTTCAAAGAGACTTACATGTTTACTTAGACCCTAATGCTAGTCCTTGTGTGTGCATAAGAAACATTGAAGAATCGTCTTGTACACCAAAGTGTGGGGTAGTACAGGATGACAAAGAACAACATTTTCCTCGTGTCTTCCAACAGAAGCTGGGATGTTTGTAAAACTATATGCATAAAATACAATTTAAATCAGAAGCTGCTCCAAAAGCTTGCAAAGTGAAAAGCGTGCCCATCAAAGCTAAAGGAGCTATGAAGAAAGAAATTGACAGGTTATTGAGTGACGGGATAATAGAAGAGACAGAGGCCTGCAAGTGGTTGTCCCCAGTTGTAATGGCATGGAAGGCCAACGGGGAGACCAAACTTTGCATTGATCTCAGGGAGCTGAACAAGTGTGTGGTTGTTGACTGTTATCCGCTTCCCAACATCACTGAAATGTTATGTTCTTTGAATGGTGCTAAACATTTTTCATCATTAGACCTAGCCTCGGAGTATCACCAGGTAAAGTTGCATCCAGATTCTCAAGCCTTCACATCTTTTATCACTCCTTTTGGTTCATTTAACTGTTTAAAGATGCCCTTTGGATAATTATCAGCCTCTTCAGTTTTTCAGAGGGTCACAGAAAGTGTTCTTAATGGAGTGAGCGGTATGATATTGATGCAATAGCATGATGATGTGGAAAGAATTATTTTAATATGTTAGGAGGTGGTTCCTGCAAGCCCGTTTGGAGCTTATAAACAGGCTGGTTTCCCGCTGCGCAGAACGCACAGAGAGACGGGGCTGAGTGGACTGCAAGCCCCATAAGCCCTGGACATTTCTCCGCATCAGGAAGCATCAGGAGGAGGTTCCTGCAAGTCCGGTTGGAGCTTATAGAGAAGATGGATTCTCCGCTGCATGGTGCATGCCAGAGCTGTGCCCCGAAGAAGCCAGGCTAAGGGCATGCCTGTCAACGCCTGTGGGAGTACGGAGGAGGCTTGGCTGGGCCACCCTCATTTGATTTTCTTCTTTAAAGGTACTGTTTTGATTAATCCTTCCTTGTGCCCTTGTGTCTAGGCCTGTTTAATCAGTACTTCTGAGCTCTGTTCTGCTTGGCTGTCTGTACCTTGTGGAAAACATGGGGAAGAAGAAAATACTTGGTGGCCAATCTGCTTGCACTCCTTCAGTGAAAAGTACCTCAATTGATAGAATGTTGGAGAGGGTTATGGGGGTTATTAGCAGTGAGATCGCCTTGACGTAAAGACATCTCTCTTTGAACTTGGGTTCAAGTCCAGTATCATCTGCCCTCAAGGCTGTGACATATTTACCCTTGGACACTGTGTCCGGTCTGACTTTATATATCAGTACTCATGCAATCACACCAATTGATGCTTCAAACCCCCTCGTTGAGGCAGGGGGGAACAGCAGCTCCAATCTTCAATCCCAAGTTAGCAAGAGGGGGAAACGGGGAACTCGCAATTGACACAGAGGGCGGGCCCTGGTTCAGTCATCCAGGCCTGCAAAACCACAGCAACAATCTCAACTGCGCACATCTCAACCCCCCCTCAATTTTTGATCCCCTCTCCCCCTCCGTGGTAGGGGTTCTGAGGGAGTTCATTCCAAGCCAGTCTCGAATTGAGCGCCTTGCGGAGGTCTACTGTATCAAATTTAAGGAGATGCTACAGGCAGAGCTTTACCCTCTCTTGGATAGACTCAAATTAATTGAGGCGCAAATGGCTATTTTTGCACAGTTGTCTCCCCAACCGGCCACAATGTGGAACCTCATTTTTCATCTAACTCCCAGCCCCTCTTATAGGCCCTCTGCACCTGGACCATCTGGAGGGTCTATTACTAATTCGCATTATGCTCGCTCCCACATCATGGCGTCGGGGGCTGCACAAGCTTCCAGGTCTGAGGGGATCAACAGTCCGAGCCTATGGGGAAATTGTCCGTCTGCCTGCCCGCATTGGGCTGGGTAAATGCCTAATGACATTGATCCGAATCCAAATCTGGTCACCATCAATCTCCTTCCAGCTGCCTGCCCCTATCTGGTGATCTTAAGGGAGTTCCACCTTTATGCAGGGATCTAGGGAAAACTTCTATGGAACTACGAAAGAAGGTCCTGGATTGGCTCACATAGCTGAAAGGGTTCTTCAGCAAACGATAGCCTTCTGACTCGCATGGTCGGCTGGATCGGACTGAGTCTGCCAGACTCAAGGAGAGACTGTGTTATAGTGAATTTTAGATCAACCCTCTTGGTGCGAAACCTATTATTTCTAAAGCCACTGGAGGCTGGGTTTTCTTCTCAGTCCCATTTCATGATCTGTGGGGGCTTTAACGGCAAACTGTTCAACACCTATGAGGAGCATGGGTTGAAGCGCTCTGTGTCCTTTAAGGATCAACCAGACAGCAGAGGAGAGGAATTAAGTCAGTTTTTGGTCGCACATGATTTCGTAGATGTTGTCGATATGTTTGGGGGACATGGATCTTCTTTACCAGAAAATTCTCATCTAGGTTTTTACAGGGTGCTCTTATTGAGAAGGAGTGGGGGGACCATAATGGTCTAACAGCAGTTGGACTATACCTAGTGCTGAGGATAGCTATCCCCACAGTAATTATTTTTGTTGCTCAACACACAGCAATGGTCTCAAGCTAATATGGAATCTTAAGGAACCAGGTGTTACTTTTGGCTTACTCTTGAAGGTCCATCTTAAGGTTTTCCTGGACTGCTGGTCTGAAGTGAGTGAGGGGCCTTTGATAGAGCCATATGAAGAGATATGCGCATACATTTGGAACCATTTCTTGAAGCCAAATTGACATACCTTAGAGGATCCACAGTAGTTTGATAGGCACTGCTCTGCAGCAAATCACAGGCTAAGAATGGCACTCAAATCCAAACCAAAAGATCCCGTGGAGATTAGTGTAGCTAGGAAGATTTATAAGCACACCTTGATGGATAGGAGGGACGCGCTGAATAAAAGGGACTGGGAGCGCCTAGAACGTGCAGCGCTTTCGAACAACAGCAAATTGTTCTGGGACATGGTAAAAAAGTTTAGACAAAGGGGCGACTAGGTTAATCCACTCTTGCAGTGTAATGTAGCTGGCTCCAAATCGGTCTCACACTTCAGTGCAATTTATTACATAGAACCAGAGGAGAGTTTGGCAGAAACACTTCGGGGCAAGCTGATTAACTTGCCAAAATTGTATATTACCCTGCCAGAGGTAGAGGAAGCCATCAGGCAAAGCCCAGGTGGGAAAGCACCAGGGCCGGATTGAGACCCAATGGACCTCATCAAATGCAGTGTTAACCTGTGGGGACCATTGATCACAAATGTAATTAACAGCTTATCGGGCAGTAAGATCCCTCGCTCATGGGCCCTCTCCACCATAATCCCTATTTTTAAGAAAGGCGATCGTATGTCGCTTAAATGTTACCGCCCATCTCCCTCATCGATACCTCTGTTAAAATAATTGGGAGGGGGATCTTCAATCGCTTAAAACCTTGGGCAAATTTAAATAAAATTGTATGTCCCCATCGATTTGGTTTTCGAACAGAGCTGGGTACAATGGAACAGTGCTTAAACTTGCACCTGATTGATGGAAAGTACACCATCATTAACCGCAGTCCAATGTACCTGGCCTGCATGGGATCTGTCAACTGCGTCTGATTATGTAAACAACCAAATTATGGCTATTACTCCTAGATTTGAGGGTTGAAGTGGCTTTAGTGAATTTTTCTATAATCTCCATGAGAATACAGTTGTGAGGGTCTGTTTCCGGTAGGGGTATTGTCCGATACCTTTCTAATTGCGGGAGGGGAGCACCAGGGCTGCATCCTGGCCCCGCTGTTCTTCTTATATATTAATAATCTGAGCCCATTTTTGATTAACGCTGTTAAAGACGCTCCAAGGAAAGCAAACCTGCCTGGATCTGTGTTAATATATGCTGACAACACGGTTCTAATGGAACGGACTCCGAAGGCTCTCTGTTTATTAGTGGAGTCTTTTCTGACTTTCATGAGAAAATTGGATCTCCCCGCAAATTTCGGGAAGTCACATATTATGATATGTGGCCCAGGTAGGAAAAATATTTCTAAACTGACGGTTAGTGGTTAATCCCTGGGCAGTGTGTCTGATTTTTAGCTATTTGGTTATTGTCTTTAACTCTTCTGGCTCTTGGCAGACGCAGATTAGTAGCTGCCATATAAAGTTCAGTGGGGTGGCTGGGGTATTATTCCATCTACCACAACCTTCGGGAAGGTGGACCATTGCTCCCCATTTGAACATATACAAGTTTCAGTGTGTTTCTGCAGCTTTGTATGGCGCTGGGGTGTGGGGTTATCACAATGCTACCTCCTTGCAAGTAGAGGAAAATTGTATCTTCAGGCGGCTCCTACATCTCCCCATCACTAGTTTCCATTTTATTATTCACCCTAAATTAAATCTTGAGTACATATTGGACAAAGCCAGGTTAGTCTCACTTATGCTCTGGGTTAGCATTTGGGTGAACACAGAGGCTAGATTGACATTATTTTAGACTGCCTTCAATTAGAAAAGGGTCTATCTCTCCTTTGGTTGGGCTACGTTTCCAAACCCTGAATGAACTGAGCCTGCTTGAAAATGTTTAAGGTACCTACTAATTTAAGTAAGAATAACAAGTTGAAAGATAAGGCTACCTTTCTGGAGTATTGTCAATCTCAAAGACTAAGGGGTTCATATACAAGCGCTGTGCGCAACCAGGACATCACTTTTAGTGATGTTCCGGCGGTGCACATGGCTTAGTCATATTTATAAGGCCATGTAAAGCCACCCTGCATAGCTTTTCATGGCCGTGTAGATATGGAGTTAGGCAACGCAGCGCAAGGGGAGGTTGCACTCATGAAGTGGGTGCAATGGGCGTTATGGTGGGTGTTCCCACGTAACACCCATGGCATTTGACACATTCCCAGATTTACAACTAGTTGTAAACCTGGGAATGCGTTAAAAGCCAACGCCTCCCCAGGGAAGGCATACTGGAGGCGCAACGAGGACAAATAACATTATTTATCTTGTTTTTTCCTCTTTCTATGTGTACCTTTTGAGGTAGTGCAGTGCAGCAGGAAGGCTTGCGGCATTGCCCTACAACAAAATATTATAAAAAGGCCCTGAGTCTCAAACTTCCTAACAGCTCTGTTAGAGATTACTATACCTATCTGGCTCCTGGTAATTTTGCTATGTATTTAACTTTAGTCATTACTCGTTAGGAGAGATCTCGTCTTATTCATTTTAGAGCGGGTACGGTGTGGCGCTTTCTGTATTTTGTGAAGCCATATGGTACTCAGGGTAGTTTAGCAGAGGCTTGCCCCTGTGATGGGTTGTCGCAGCAAACATTATTGCATTTTATGTTTTTTAGTAAATGTTATAGATTCGTTTTTATCTCTTTTTTAAAGCTAATTTTGAATGTGCTTAGTGATTCTCACGTGCAGGGTAGCATTACTCTATCTCCAGCTGTTAGGCAGCATTAACATCTGTCATAGAGTCTGCTCATTTCTTAAAGCAGCAGTGAGGAGCAGAAAATCAATAGAGGGTTAAGTTTTTTTGGAAGCCATGTTGTAGCCACTTCGTATGTCAATCTTTACTTACTGAAGTTTGAACTGGCAAGGTTAAGGATTTTGCTAATGTTGTTGCACCTAGAAGGAGCACACAAAAGTGTGGCAAACCTTTGTACTTAAAAAAATATGTATATGAATGTAAAGATTACATTTGTTTTTGTGGTGGTTTGTATATAAGGGGGTGGTTTGTGGTATGTTCGGTATGTTGTGTAAGTTAGGCATTCTTAGGTATATCATACATGGGATGTTACTGCAAATGGAATATGGAACCTATGTGTTCTTATCCTGGAAACTAGAATGTTATTTTTGAAGCAAGAGGCAGTTGGAGCTAGACAATCAACTGCTGGTGGCTGAGGTCGCTTTGCTCTTTACTTATTAAAACTTGGCGAGTACTTACCGTTGTGTGGTGCCCCTTAAACCTCACATTGTGTCTCCTTATCAGTTTAAAAAAGAAAACATATAGATAGTCACATTTCACTCGGTGTAGGGTTGCATTCTAATTTATTTTGTATTTTCCTCAGTCTGCCATGAGTCAATCTGTTCTTGTGGCTTCATCTTACGAACAAATTCCGTAACCAGAGATGTTCTAACACTTCTATGTGCATTAATAAATGCACAGTCCCTAGTCAAACAGGCTGGTGAAAACAGGGACCTTTTGATCAAAAGAAAATTTTACATTCTGTTTATCACTAAATCCTGGACTAATGTTAATTCCAACTTTGATCTTGGAAGAGCCGTCCCAGAAGGCCATCGATCACCTGGCCCAGCAGCTGATATGCCGGAGCTTCTACTTAAATTCTATTTCTATTGGTTTTATCACATTCTGAGTTTTTTTTTTTTTTACTAGGCAACTTTAATGCCCTGGATACAGGATTTAATTAAATCCCTTACTGCCATAAGAATAGATCAATTTATTACTGGCACGACACACAGCGACAGCCATATGCTAGACTTAATTCTTGGTTCCTCAAAATTTGTGGACATAGGTGAAATCTCTCAGCAAGTATGGACAGATCATTTCTTAGTTAAATTTGGTAAAAATCATCCATGTCTTGGTTCGTCCATGGGTCTGACTGGATTCAGAGGCCTTAGCAAAAAAAAGCTAGCTCAAACAGTATCCATCTCTACTGAGCATCATATTAATGAGCAGTTAGCAGCTTATAATTACTGGGTGAAATCAGCTCTTGATACTGTTCTTCAAATGCAACTTAATCGACCATGTGTGGCCATCAGCCATATAGTACAACAGTGCATTAAGATCAGCTAAGAGGTGAGCAAAGTAATTGGAAAACATTGGGGTGCCAATTACGGCCCTGAAATTAAACTTAAGTTTAGTATGGCACAAAAAAATCTACAAAAACCTATTAAAACTACTAAGGTTGATTTTTTTTTGCTAATGAAATTCTTAGGACTGCCAATCCAAGTGAAAGTGTGCTCTCCATTGCACATTCATTGGCAAATTCTTTGGGTATGTCACAATCGTTCGTATATACTCAACTACTTTGTGACAATTTGGTATCATTCTTTGAGGAGAAAATACTTAGGGGCTGATTCCGATCTCGGCCGGTAGGGCACCGAATCGGATTCGGCTTAACCGGAACCGATTCGGAGCCCTCTTTCCCGACCGATTCGTACGTGCGTCCGGCCGAGCGTGTACGATGCGAGCGCACGCGAAATCGCCGACCGACTTGTTTGCGGGTCCGAAGCGCTCCGACCGACTCACACGGAAACGACTCGCACCGCGCGATGAAGACGTTCCCTGGCCGGGCAAGTACGATGCGCGCCGCGAGCAGTCCGACCGACTAGCGCCGTCCGGCTCGAAAGAGCAGTCGGAGCCGCACTTTGGGGGTCCGTGTCGGACCCCCCTGTACGCGTAGCCGTGCGAGTCGCACACAGGGGGGACCCATGGGTGTCCCCTACCTGTGCATGTATGCCGCGAGTCGCTTTGAGGCATACCCGCTGTAGGGGGCACCCTTGTTCGCCTCGCACCCATTGGGTCAATGGGAGCCCGCGTACGCGTTGTACGTCCGGCTCCCATTGACTCAATGGGAGTCCGACCGACTCGAGTCCGATTGCATGCGTGCGCATCGTACTCGTTCGGTCGGACTGCCAGAGTCCGATTCGGTCGGAAATCTCTCCGGGTCCGGCTCGGTCAGAGAGATTTCTGGCCTGAATCGGAATCGGCCCCTTTTTGTTAGTAGCCTTGAACATAGTAGATCCTCTGGCTCATTCTCATATATTCCTGCTGGTAAATCGCTCAGTCTAATGGTTCCTTGTTGTAAGTCTAGAGTTCCTTTTCCTGTGTTTTCCAATTTTGGCTAGATTGACCAGGATAGTTTTAAAAATGTTACCTCTTCCATCTCCTTGATTTCTCCGCTTCACCTCATTCCTCCTAAAATATGGCCTCAAGTAAAGGAAGTTGTAGAAGGTCTGTAAGGTTAAATCTGCAATCTATCCTTGTTCATTGGGATGGTGTCTCTGGAGTAATAACAAGTCATGGTGATTATTCATCTAAAAAAAAAAAAGGAAGTTCTATTGATTCTTTGTAGATTCAGACCAATATCCCTGCTCCCTATTCTTGCGAAAAATCTAGAAAAACATGTCAATAGAATTATCTCAAACCATTTAGAGAATATTCTGCTACTTAACTGTGCACAATTGGGTTTTCAGCCTTAACATGGCACAAAATCTGCCTTGATATCGGTACTAAATGTCCTTCAAATGGATGCTGACAAGGGCAACTTTGTTGTCCTTGTCTTATTAGATCCTTTGACCACCTTCAATATGGTCAATCAGGAGTTCCTAACTTGAAGACTGACCGAGGTCGGGATAACAGGCACCGCTAGGAAATGGTCCAGATCTTACCTTTAAAATCGTGGGCAAGCAATACATCTTCCATCTTTACACTCAGACTTCAGGGCCATCGATTGTAGGATACTACAGGGCCCATCGCTGAGCCTGACTTTATCAAACATCTGCCTCTGACCCCTTGTTGGACTTGGCCCTTTTTTGGCCGGTTCACCCCTAAACGTTTTGCCTTGTGTGTCAGTAGTTTTAAGTCTCTGGGCACTTTAGCACTGTGGGCCAGTGTAAAGTGCGTGCGCGCTGAGTGCGTGTGGTGAGATTGTCCTGCCCTCCCATAGGAATGCATGGGGGATATGTGTGTCCATGGTAATTCCTGGTGTGAGAGGAGTGCAGGGGCGAGTTTAGTATGTGCGAACTCGTGAGAATAAATGCTGCGCAATGGTGTGCGCAGATTTATTGTGACTGGTGTAGAAATGCCACTTTTAGAAGTTGGCATTTATGTGTGCTCTGTGTCTGCCTGCCTGATGTGAATTGCATGTCTGGCTTTGTGAGTGACAGGGGCTGGGAGGTGTGTGTGGCTCCAGGAGGGGCAGGGTGAGTCAGCGCAGTGGTGAATAGAGAGATCTGCATCTAGATGGGAGGGAGGAGTTGCACCTGGGACCTGAATAGGGCTGTGCCTTCCCTCCACAATGCTGGCTCCACCCCCTGTGGTGCGTCTGATGTCCCTAGCCTGTCCTGTGAAAGGAGAGAGGAGCTGAGCAAAACAAAGTGCTCCAAAGCTCCCCCAAACCAGTTGCGTCTGGTTTTTCCCCAGCCCTGCACCTTTACACAAAGGGAAAAGGGTGTATAAAAGAAGGGGCTGTGACCCCATGTAAATGTTCAGTCTGGTGTTCCTGAATCCGGTGGGGCGTGCTGCTGCTGGGGCCCAGGGAGGCTGCCAGGAGGCCTTGCCTCCCTGGGCCCTGCATTGCCCCCTTGATCTCTAGGGACTTTGTTGGGACTTCTAGCGCCTTGAGAGCGCTGTGCTTTATTTTAATTTAGCCCTGCTATGCCCATGGACTTGAGGGCTCCTAGCGCCTGGGAGCGCTATATTTTTATGTCCCCCTAGAAGAGGAGAGCATGGGCGTCGCAGCGCGGAGCTGCAGTTAGAGGGAATCCACCCCGCAGTGTGCCTGCCTAGCGGGAGCCTACCCCGCTTTATAATTATTTAAAATCGCGGGTGCCCACCCCGCTGATGTGCTTTGCTGGAAGCGGGTGCCCACCCCGCATTGCCCTGCCAAGAAGTCACCGCCCGAGCCGCTAAAGAAATATTCTCCGGGCCGCTGTTCAGTGCGACTCGGAAGTCAGGCGTTGCCTGTGCCTGGTTGTGGGCGGGGCCTTCTACAGGCGGCCGGAAGCTTGGCTGCGTGATGAGGAGGACGGGAGCCTACCCCGCCTCCTCGAGTGCCGATTAACAAGTCCCGGGTCCCAGGAGGGGGCCCGGGTGAAGCGAGGGAAAAGGGGAGCCTTGCGGGCTCCATTTCCGCCCCCTCCTCGTCTTGAAGGGAGGAAGGCGGGTTCGCCCGTCCGGAGCTGTGCAGGCTCCACGTTGAAGTCCCGGGTCCCAGGAGGGGGCCCGGGTGAAGTGGAGAGGCCGCCGATGCCTGACGGGGCTCCCGTGGTGAAGAGGGAGCCCGCGTGCAGCCACCATGTAGCCGGGCAGAGCAAAGACTGTGGGGAGCAGTGCAGAGTGCCACGAGGAGCCGGTGAGTAAGGGCTCGATGTGGTCCATTTTGTCTCTCCTGAGCGGCCCCCGCCTGATAGGGGGCTGCTCCAACGTTGGGGGCAAGTTTTATTTAAAAGCCCCTTGGCGGATTTGGTGGTAAAGGGCCCCAGGGGGGCCCGTGCTTTCCCCCATGTGGCCATTGGCCTACAGCTGCCCCGTTTGGCTAGAGGGCAGCTGCAACGTCTGTGGGGCATGTTGGTCCCCAGGTCGGAGCACATTGTCGGTGCTCGTGTTCCTGTCAGTTTTGGCATATTTGTTTTGCAGGGCACAGCAGTGCCAGGCCTCATCTTGATTTACAGCTGTGCAGCAATTAGTGCCAGCTGCATCGTGTAGGCCATTCTTTCCTTTGGGGCTATTTTTCGCTAGGAGTGAGGTACACTCCTCTGCCCCATATCGTCCCAGCTGCCCAGCAAGTAGTGGGCAGCTGCTACGTTAGGTTTGCGCAGTTGCGCACCCTTGACTTTCGCTGCATAGGCAGCGCGCCCTGACTTTTGGGACACAGGGCATTTGAGCCCTTTTAGGTGGCCAGTTGGCCAGGGGGCGGTATATATTTTATAGGGCGCCAGGCCCTAAATGTGATTTATGTGCTAATGTGATTTATAGGGTGCTAGGAAATGTAATGTATGTAGCATGATTTACGCACCCTGTTTGATACCTCTAAATGTGTTTTATGATTATGAGGTTGTTTTGCATATTATGGTTTATGCTAGTGAGATTATGTTCCACTGATATTATTTCCTAATATAAGTTATACTTAGGAGATTATGGTCTAAGGCATTTAGACTGTTGAAATGAGTGCATAATGTATTTATGTTGGTGAGGTTGGCGCAGAATGTAATTCGCGCCTAATGTGATGCTGTGCATAATGTGGTTTATGTTACAGGCTGATGCTAAGTACAGTGATTACCAGTGATTACTGGTTGTACGTTTATGATGTGTTCTACATTTATTATAAGTGATACATATACTAAGTTCGCTTTGTGCTGGTTCTGACAGTGGTCCAGTTGGCCCTGTCAGGTGTAAATAATCCCTTGTAAATATGACCTAGTGCCAGGTGGCACGATGTATATTATGTGAGTACTATTCTAATGTGTTTTATGATAATACAAAGGCTATTTTTATATATAACCTTGTGTGGAGTTCCTTTTGTAGTGTTCCTTGGGTGTTGTTGCTGTGGGTGTTGCACAAATGCTTTACACATTGCCTCCGGGATAGGCCTGACTGCTCGTGCCAAGCTACCAAGGGGGTGAGCAGGGGTTATCTGTGGCGTGTAACTCCCTTGCCCTGACTAGAGTGGTGGTCTCTGCCTGGCTTTGGCGCAAGCCTTAGCCAACCAGAGATCCCATTTCTAACATTGGTTGTCAGCGGTGAGGATAGGACTTGCGTTTGCGCAGTACCACAGCGACAACTGGCTGCACTACAAAGCTCTGCATTTTAGATAATCGCATATTGGGGATTATTTTTACTGATTTTATTTTTCTCCTCAACAGTGTCACTTTTTAATGGTGTTTTCTGCGCTTTTATGATTGGTGGCAGAAGAGAGAAAATGACAGGGCGGGACGCCAGTAGGTTGGGAGGTTCCCATAGATAGGGAGTCCCTTGCTGGGTCCAGTGCCCAATCCCTTTTCCTGTCCCCAGAGGTGTGGGTGGATAGGAGGGAAGAAAGGGAGTGTGGAGGAGAAAAAGTTAGCTCTGGAGGGTAGTTTATCCCCTGAGCTCAGTTGAGTTGTCTGGATTCACCAGTAAGGGTGGGATCCAGTGGTGGCAGCAATATGGTGTCCAGTGCAGGAAGTCCCATTCCCCGTTCCCACAGTATGGTACCTGGTTCCCAGTAAGAGGGGTACAGGTTGAGATTCAGGGGCAGTAAGGAACTGTCTCACCAGTCTTGGTTGGGGGCGTGTCTGGATGAGTGGTGTGTTGCACTGGACGAGTGGGTGTGAGTTCTTTTGGTGATAAGGAGCTTGCACGGGAGGTGGACCTCTGACTGTGTGCTAGAGGTCCTGCAGAGGCATTGGAGAATGATTCCAACAAGAGTGGCTCGGGTATCTTCCGGTCCTGTGTGGTGGAAGAGGTTCAGTGTAGCCCAGCTAGGTCCCAGTGTAGTGGGAGGGGTGTAGGGGCTCACGTCCTGTCTCAGAGGATAAGGAGTGAGTGTGGGCTGTGTCCCAAGGTGCCCGAAACCCAGTCCCAGGGCCTGGATGGTTTCTTCAGGGAACACCAGGTTGGGGGCCTAGGCTGTACTTGTAGGCCATTTGAGGAGGATCTCCCATGGTCTAGAGGACGTGGAGTGTCTGTAACCAGAGCTCCAGCGGTCCTGGTGTCTGGCAGTACCACTCCAGTTGGGAGGGTGCAGAGGTCCAGAGTGAGGGGTGAGAGGGGGAAAGAGTCCTCAGTGGAAGAACCAGTGGGTCAGGGGCCAGCCAGAAGGGCTGAGTCACCAATGAATGACCATGGTGACACCACTTCTGTCCTGGGGGATCTGCACGCACTGTCAGATGGACAGGAGGTCGTGAGATCTGCGCCAGGCAGACTGTCACACGACACATTAGTTATGTGTCACCCTCGAGGGGGGGGCATGCGTGCTCCCCGTGAAGTCCTGGTTCGCCGGGCATCTGACTAAAGGGTACCGTCCCTGGGTTGGGGAGCCAGGTTCAGGTGTTTCCTGACCTGGACGGCAGGGCGACTGTAATCAGTGTCCTGGCCGGGTTGCCTTCTAGTGGTAGTACTACCCTGAGAGCAGGTGGGGCCCATCTTAAGTGAAGGGACCCTGCTCTACAGTGGGAGGGTGCAGAACTCTGGAAGGGGGTGCAGAGGGAGGGAGTCCTCGCCTCTGACCCCGGTGCATCCGGTGAATTCGGATCCCAGGTGGTAGACCAGTTGATGGAGAGAGGTCTGAACTGGTGGGAGAGTTGTGTTCTGGAGGGTGCTTCCCCTGGGAGGGTACGGAACCCCAGAAGTAGAGGTAGGGTGAGGAGATGCTTTGCCCGTGACCTCTGGTCAGCCTGAGGGTGCGGACCCTAGGTTGAAGGATCAGTGGTAGTTTGGAACTACACTGAGAGGGAGAGTGGAGAATGGCTATTGTATGCCAGGGGTTACTGCCCCCACTCTGGATTGGCAAGGACCAGTGGCATCTGGGTGGCCTAGGGCCTGGTCCTGGCCGTGGACAACTAAGGAGTACCGGTGGGGTAGCCTAGTTGGTCCTGAGTTTTTTCTCTTAGATGGATTCCATGGGTTCCAAGTGGCGTAGAACCGGAGGGTGTCCCTGCAGTGCGGGCCCGCGTCCGTGTTCTATCGCCTCAAGCAGGGAAGCCCATCACGGTGGTGATTGGTCTGCCCTGCGTTTTGGCTGGAAGGGGGTTGTGTTGGACTTGGCCCTTTTTTGGCCGGTTCACCCCTAAACTTTTTGCCTTGTGTTTCAGTAGTTTTAAGTCTCTGGGCACTTTAGCACTGTGGGCCAGTGTAAAGTGCGTGCGCGCTGAGTGCGTGTGGTGAGATTGTCCTGCCCTCCCATAGGAATGCATGGGGGATATGTGTGTCCATGGTAATTCCTGGTGTGAGAGGAGTGCAGGGGCGAGTTTAGTATGTGCGAACTCGTGAGAATAAATGCTGCGCAATGGTGTGTGCAGATTTATTGTGACTGGTGTAGAAATGCCACTTTTAGAAGTTGGCATTTATGTGTGCTCTGTGTCTGCCTGCCTGATGTGAATTGCATGTCTGGCTTTGTGAGTGACAGGGGCTGGGAGGTGTGTGTGGCTCCAGGAGGGGCAGGGTGAGTCAGCGCAGTGGTGAATAGAGAGATCTGCATCTAGATGGGAGGGAGGAGTTGCACCTGGGACCTGAATAGGGCTGTGCCTTCTCCACAATGCTGGCTCCACCCCCTGTGGTGCGTCTGATGTCCCTAGCCTGTCCTGTGAAAGGAGAGAGGAGCTGAGCAAAACAAAGTGCTCCAAAGCTCCCCCAAACCAGTTGTGTCTGGTTTTTCCCCAGCCCTGCACCTTTACACAAAGGGAAAAGGGTGTATAAAAGAAGGGGCTGTGACCCCATGTAAATGTTCAGTCTGGTGTTCCTGAATCCGGTGGGGCGTGCTGCTGCTGGGGCCCAGGGGAGGCTGCCAGGAGGCCTTGCCTCCCTGGGCCCTGCATTGCCCCCTTGATCTCTAGGGACTTTGTTGGGACTTCTAGCGCCTTGAGAGCGCTGTGCTTTATTTTAATTTAGCCCTGCTATGCCCATGGACTTGAGGGCTCCTAGCGCCTGGGAGCGCTATATTTTTATGTCCCCTAGAAGAGGAGAGCGTGGGCGTCGCAGCGCGGAGCTGCAGTTAGAGGGAATCCACCCCGCAGTGTGCCTGCCTAGCGGGAGCCTACCCCGCCTTATAATTATTTAAAATCGCGGGTGCCCACCCCGCTGATGTGCTTTGCTGGAAGCGGGTGCCCACCCCGCATTGCCCTGCCAAGAAGTCACCGCCCGAGCCGCTAAAGAAATATTCTCCGGGCCGCTGTTCAGTGCGACCCGGAAGTCAGGCGTTGCCTGTGCCTGGTTGTGGGTGGGGCCTTCTACAGGCGGCCGGAAGCTTGGCTGCGTGATGAGGAGGACGGGAGCCTACCCCGCCTCCTCGAGTGCCGATTAACAAGTCCCGGGTCCCAGGAGGGGGCCCGGGTGAAGCGAGGGGAAAAGGGGAGCCTTGCAGGCTCCATTTACGTCCCCCCCTCCTCGTCTTGAAGGGAGGGAGGCGGGTTCGCCCGTCCGGAGCTGTGCAGGCTCCACGTTGAAGTCCCGGGTCCCAGGAGGGGGCCCGGGTGAAGTGGAGAGGCCGCCGATGCCTGACGGGGCTCCCTTGGTGAAGAGGGAGCCCCGCGTGCAGCCACCATGTAGCCGGGCAGAGCAAAGACTGTGGGGAGCAGTGCAGAGTGCCACGAGGAGCCGGTGAGTAAGGGCTCGATGTGGTCCATTTTGTCTCTCCTGAGCGGCCCCCGCCTGATAGGGGGCTGCTCCAACGTTGAGGGCAAGTTTTATTTAAAAGCCCCTTGGCGGATTTGGTGGTAAAGGGCCCCAGGGGGGCCCGTGCTTTCCCCCATGTGGCCATTGGCCTACAGCTGCCCCGTTTGGCTAGAGGGCAGCTGCAACGTCTGTGGGGCATGTTGGTCCCCAGGTCGGAGCACATTGTCGGTGCTCGTGTTCCTGTCAGTTTTGGCATATTTGTTTTGCAGGGCACAGCAGTGCCAGGCCTCATCTTGATTTACAGCTGTGCAGCAATTAGTGCCAGCTGCATCGTGTAGGCCATTCTTTCCTTTGGGGCTATTTTTCGCTAGGAGTGAGGTACACTCCTCTGCCCCATATCGTCCCAGCTGCCCAGCAAGTAGTGGCAGCTGCTACGTTTAGGTTTGCGCAGTTGCGCACCCTTGACTTTCGCTGCATAGGCAGCGCGCCCTGACTTTTGGGACACAGGGCATTTGAGCCCCTTTTAGGTGGCCAGTTGGCCAGGGGGCGGTATATATTTTATAGGGCGCCAGGCCCTAAATGTGATTTATGTGCTAAATGTGATTTATAGGGTGCTAGGAAATGTAATGTATGTAGCATGATTTACGCACCCTGTTTGATACCTCTAAATGTGTTTTATGATTATGAGGTTGTTTTGCACATTATGGTTTATGCTAGTGAGATTATGTTCCACTGATATTATTTCCTAATATAAGTTATACTTAGGAGATTATGGTCTAAGGCATTTAGACTGTTGAAATGAGTGCATAATGTATTTATGCTGGTGAGGTTGGCGCAGAATGTAATTCGCGCCTAATGTGATGCTGTGCATAATGTGGTTTATGTTACAGGCTGATGCTAAGTACAGTGATTACCAGTGATTACTGGTTGTACGTTTATGATGTGTTCTACATTTATTATAAGTGATACATATACTAAGTTCGCTTTAGTGCTAGTTCTGACAGTGGTCCAGTTGGCCCTGTCAGGTGTAAATAATCCCTTGTAAATATGACCTAGTGCCAGGTGGCACGATGTATATTATGTGAGTACTATTCTAATGTGTTTTATGATAATACAAAGGCTATTTTTATATATAACCTTGTGTGGAGTTCCTTTTGTAGTGTTCCTTGGGTGTTGTTGCTGTGGGTGTTGCGCAAATGCTTTACACATTGCCTCCGGGATAGGCCTGACTGCTCGTGCCAAGCTACCAAGGGGGTGAGCAGGGGTTATCTGTGGCGTGTAACTCCCTTGCCCTGACTAGAGTGGTGGTCTCTGCCTGGCTTTGGCGCAAGCCTTAGCCAACCAGAGATCCCATTTCTAACACCCCTGGCTCAGATAGTCTACAATCAAGGGATCTCATTTATGGCTTATGCGGATGATACCGAACTTATTATCTCTGATGATAACTCTTCTCCTGTGTCTTTTGAAGGATTTTTCATCCGTATGCATAACATCACTAACTGGCTCACTCTGAATTCTCTGAAATTCAATAAAGAAAAGAAAGACATGATGTGTTGCTCCCTGGGCAAGATACTGAGATCACTACCAGCTGCATTGTGGTCTTGGCATGAAGAAGCCCATCCTACTTCTGTCTCAGTGGTAAGAAACCTAGGGTTTCAATTAGACTCTGATGTGTTTCTTTCCTCTCACGTCAATAAACTGTCTTTCCCATGCTTCGACTACTAAGAACTTTCCATAAAATACTATCACTATTCCCCAAAATCTATGGCCATTAGTTGTTCAATCAACTATTCTGAGCAAAATAGGTAACTCCGTGTTTCTACAGGCTCCAAACTACCTGTTCAAGCACCGCTATAGAATACAGGCAGTTGCTGCTCATCTGGCTGAGTCCCTCCTGCACACGACCTCTGGGCCTAAGGCCTTGGATGGACTACACTGGCTTTCTGTACCAAAAAGTGAATTTTTTACATCCCTTTCCTTGATGCACAGAGCTATTCACCGAACTAGACTGATATACTTCTAAGACAAATTCCTACATTCTGCAGAATCCAATCTCCTGGTTATACCTAAGTTTACTAATCACAAAGAGGGAGACAGAAGTTTTTTAGTGTATTTCCTCCACTGTCATCCCCCAAATACATCTAATCAGAGGAGAGGGAATGCACTTGAAAGCTAGATGTTTCGCCTTTCACATCCTCCTAAGACATCCTGTTTAGTTTTTAAAAGGACTCTCATCCACTATGGTTCTTTTTAGTGGAATGCTTCATCATCGAGTCCTTGCCCAGATACTGCCAGCATCTGGTCAGACTCACCCTTGGCTATCATGGGAGCTCTTTTATACTGGTTAGGGCTCTATACCTAAAATTGGCTACGGGCACCGTACGTTTATCTTGAGATGTATTTATTCTACGGTCCACTGGCAAGATTAAAAATAATGCACATTGCTATAGGAAAACGTCATCAACGACTGCATCTGGGGTCTACATGTTGTGGCCATAGATTTGACATATCTAGTCCAATGGCTTTTATCAGGACCAGATTCTAGATCCGTCTTCAAATCCCTAATGGATGTATAATTATACCTGAAATTAAGAGCACCCAAATGTGTGTCACAATCACACTCATCCAGACATGCCACACATTATGAACCTTCCTGAGGGACTTCCTGAGTCTAGTTTTTGAGGATAAATTTCACTGGGCACCCTAGGGATACAGGTCAGGGTCGACCTTGTAGTCACACATTAGTCAAAGGTCTGGACCCGTGTTATATCTATATTCTCCCTCTGTTCCCGGGATCTTAGTTTAAACATACACGCATCGGAGGCAGATCTTCTTCAGGTGAGGACTCTCGTCTATGGAACCATTTGGTGCCTTCTCTCTATTCCATCTAACACAGCATGTGTTTCTGCAAATCATTAAAGCCCTGACCTTATACTCCATATTTGAGATGAGTACGTTAATTCATGTTATTGGCCTTATCAGCGCCAGGATACCTTTCGCGTAACAGTTGTGCTTAACAAATACACAAATAACGAAGTAAATAAATAAGTCACAGGTAAAAACTGATCAGAGAGTAAACATGACTGCATTTGGTGTTGTACAATCTTAACAAGTGACTGCACATTGTCAGACCTGTGTGTGCTAAAATTTTTAGATTTTGCAATTTACTTCTGCCAACCAGTCATAGATCTCTCACATTTTATGAAGCTGTTTCCAATGTGCAGTGTAAGGTGATATGAAAGAGCTTTTAAACAGGTTGAAATGCTCACTCCATCCAATTTTTGTTTCTGCTAGGTGCTGTAGAGAAATAATGCCCCTTACTACTGCTTCGGAGCGTACAGCAATAGAATATTTTGTGCGCTCATTTTTAGTACAGTCTGTAAAATAAATGAATTTTTGGGTTCTGTATTTGGAAAATGGTGGTTTTATAGTGCCTAATTTTGCTGCATTCAGTGCTTAATTTGTAAAAAAAAGAGTGCCAGTGCCCGAAGCTTTGATCAGAAGCCTGCGGCCGGTGCAATTAAACATTGTCGCGCCCAATACCAAAGCAGGTAGTCTTACATTCACAAAATTCCTCTTTAATCTGCTACCAGACACTCCGTGCCAATTTATCTTACTTTTGCTTGTCCCTCCATTCTCCTTTTGTGACAACTTTCTCTTGCTCCATCTTTCTGATCTAAGGCTCAGATTTATCAAGGTTTTGCGTCGGCCTTGCACCACGCAAGGAGACAAGGGCAACAGCAAAACCTAAGTAAGATTTATCAAGCCACACAAAGCCACCTTGTATAGCCCTGCATGGCTTGATAAATCTGGAGTAATGCAAGGCAGTGCAAATCGCTGCTTTTTGTTATTCTGACCCAGGCAGGCGTTTCATGGGTGGAGCGTGGGTGTTCCCATGCATCCTGCCATGGATTTTGGTGCATTCCCAGATCTACCATTAGTGGTAGACCTGGAAGTGTGTCAAAAAAATGCTACACCCACCACACCCAGGTGAGGCATAGCGAGGAGAAATATCTTTATTTCTCCTCATTATTTCCTAATTCTACTTGTGTTGCATTCTTCAGCACACATAGAAATAGGAAAATGCCTCTGAAGTTTTTTTTTGTGCAGGAAGGTGCAAAAAACAATCCTGCCTACGATGTAGGCACCCTTGCACCATGACGCAAGTGTGCCTGTGTTGGCGCTAGGCATCCAAAAATGCAACATCGCTAGGAAAGTACAGGAATGTGTTGATTTAACATTACCCGGTGCATTCCTGTCCTTTCACTCAAGGTGGCTTGCTGGGTTATGCTGTGTGAAAAACTGATAAATATGCAGGGGCGTAGCTTGGCTACTAAGATTGGGGGGGGGGGTGAGCTTCAGATTTTCCAACAATCACGCTGGCATGTCATTTTACAATACAATACAATATGTGCAAAGCTGGGCATGAGGGGAGTTTAAGGGGAAGTGGAAAGGAAGCGAGTTTGGATTCTTAGGGGTACTTAAAACACAATATTTAGTTAAATACCCAACATTTTTGAGACTTCCAAAAGAGAGAAAAGAGAGATTATGTGTGTGTGTGCGTGCGTGTGTGTGCTTGTGTGTGTGTGTGTGTTTGTGTCATTGTGTGTGTGTGTGTGTACGTGTGTGTAAATATCCCAGGTGCAATTCGGCACACACCTCACAGTCCCAGACTGAAAGCACCTGTGCACAACTGTTTACTAATGAATACATTTATGGGGGGTGTAGCACCCTAAAAAACCCCCTGCCCCCTCACCTCTCCCCCCCCACCCCCCGAAGCTACGCCCCTCTAAATATGGGCCCAAGACTATATATATATCTCGCCAAGGTACATAGGCGTTACGTAGGGGTTATCTCAGTTACTACACATTGCCCAGGCATCCATTCGTAAATTCGCCCTGCCACCTGAAAATTTGATACAGGATTACAGTGTGGGTATTTTTCTCAAGGTTGCCAGGTCAGAATGTGTGAAGCACTTCAGCGGCGGAGCTTGATTGGAAAGAACACGGCAAGCGGCAATGTTAGGACCCAGGGGGAACAGGGAAGGCAGAAGATTAACTGTAAGGAAGAGAAAGCTCGCGCGCCAGGCTCATAAAAGTTGATTTGAAGTTTGGCTTTGCGCAGAGCCCTGTTTACAGTTGAAGTAGCTCGCCGACAGGCACCGAGTTCTGATATTAATGTGAAGAATTCTCAAAGCTAAACTAAAGAGCTGGAAAGTAAACAGTACCAACAGAAAGAACGACAAGCAGCGCTGCAGGCTATCAGCAACTTTTTTTTCCATTCGTTGAAAGACTCGACGTTTTGAACGGGACATTTTCATGCTGTGGATGAATCATGTTTTGGAAGCAAGGGGCTTGCAAAGGAATAGAAAATACGAGCACTTCTCCAAGGATCGGATCCACAAAACCCTTTCTGCAGAGCTGCATTTAGGTTGCAACCACGGATGATGAATGCTGGGAATTCGACGGAATGGTATTCCACGTCGCTCATTTCGAACCTGAGCTCTCCACAATGCCAGGTGAACAAGGACTTCACCTTCCGCTACCTGCCTGCTGTTTACCTGACTGTCTTCCTGGTTGGTGTCCTGGGCAATGGGTTGGGTTTGTGGAACCTGTGTAGAAACTGGAGGAAGTGGAACACATTGAACGTCTTTGTGTGCAACCTTGGTGTCGCGGATCTGTTGTACGTCATCACTCTACCTTTCTTCGCCTCCTACTACGTCGAAGAAGAAACCTGGCTCTTTGGCTTGACCTTCTGCAGGGTCACTCGTTGCCTCTTCCACGTCAACCTCTACGCCAGCATTGGCTTTCTCACCTGCATCAGCGTCCAACGCTACATGGGGATTGTCCATCCAATGAAAATGCTGGGCCGGTTCCAGAAGCTGAGTCACTCTTTCATCGTCAGCGCTATTGTATGGATTTGGGTGATCATGCAGATTTTACCTGACTTACTGTTCATGAAAACAGACGACAATACCTCCCACTGCTACGATTCCACTGGCAATGAAAGCCTGAGCGAGTACTTGCCCTATAGCTTGATGGTGATGGTATTCGGCTTTTTAATTCCTTTTTTGGTAATTATTGGTTGTTATTCCCATGTGCTTGTAGTTTTGAGGAAAAATGAGAATTTAGACCCCGCTTTGAAAGAAAGAAGCATAAAATTGGTGATTATTGTAATGGTTTTATTTTCAATCTGCTTCTTCCCATACCACTTGTTTCGAAATCTTAATTTACTCTCCAGGTTGTGGCAACTTGAAGGAACATGCACTCAGACTTTGAAGAACATCTACGTCACCTACCAGGTGACCCGCGGCCTGGCCTGCATGAACAGTGCCATCAATCCCCTGGTGTACCTAGTGACCAACGAGAACTTTGTATCCCAACTCCGAAAAATTCAGACGAAGGCCTGGCAAACGTGTTTCTTTTTCAAGGTGGGAAAGGTGAAATATTTTTCAGAAAGGATTAAAATGAAGACATTTGCTGCTGATGAACAATTTGATATTTTGGATGAAGAGTAATTTGTCAGGAAATTTCTATCTACTTGGCTGCCATTTTGTGAAACAAGACTAGAAGACTGCCTTGGTTCAGAAAACAGCTCACCTCAACTCTTCTCCTTGGATGTGCTTCCACAAAAGAGCATTCTGGATTGCCACAAAGGGTTAATACATTTCTGAAAATGGAAAAGCTCAAATATCATGTGATGGGAACCAAAGACAGCCAGACATAGAAACAAATAATGCAGGATCACGGATTATGACTGACGAATTTGTGTGGTCGACACAAATTATGTCCACCCCCTTACCCTTGGTTTTCCCGCACTCCTTTTGCCAATATCAGTGTTCTGTTCATCGACGTAATTGATGTACAATTTATTGCTTATTGCAGATTTTTGGATCAATATTTTTTCCAGCCTTACTGATGTTCACCAGTAAATATTGAGGTACCCAAGCACATACATTGTTATCATATCCTATTGTAAGCATGGCAAACAATAGGATTGCCTGAAGACAGCATGCTGGTGAGATATAAAGCAACTGAATGATTTCAAGGACAATCATTCTTTAAATCATGAAATTTAAAACAGTAAAGGAAAACTGCATTGCTGATGTTCTCACTTCTGAATCATTCACATATATTTTTTATTAAAAAACAGCTGGATGTGAAGCAAATACTTTAACTTTACGTGTGTAATTTAACCTTTTATCCGTGTGATGTGTCCCTTGTGCTTGCCATCACAAACTACTAATAAACCATGACATTTTCTAAACTTTTTATTACACTTGGCAACTTTTTTTAATTGAATTGAGTTTTGAGGAAACAGGAGGAAAGCTAAAACATTACCTTGAGGCCATATGCTCTACAGAGCTACAATTATACCATGATGATGAAAAGTGGGCAGCACGATATTTCTAGATTAAACAAAATACAAAACAGGTTATTCAAATGGCTGCATTAAAACATCATCACGTTTGTGGTTGTATATGAATACAGTGCATTTTTACATGGTGACTTTATTTAGACATCTCGCATCATTAAAGTGAGTTTGCAGTGTTATTTTCCTTGAGTGTGGTTGTGAATGTGTTTATTGTGGTTGTGTGGGTGGCGGTCTTGTTTGACAGTTCTGAGACTTCTCTATATTGTTAGATTGTAGCATGCATATGTAGCTATGCTTGCTGTGCTTGTAAATCATACATAGTCCTGCTTCCTAAAACGTGGGAAATACATTGCGCTATCGTTCCTACACTAACACAAGGAAATTCCTAAACTTACATAAGCAATACCGACCTTCTTTGTTCAGTTCTTCCAAATTCATCTAAGAGCATCAGCGACCCGATCGGTATAAACAGAGGTAAAAACAGACTTGTGCAAATCAGATTTGTGCTGCGCGCCCTCCATGATTTTGCACCCGATTTACCCAAAAAGTGGCGCAAGGGGCTTGTAAATCTGCCCCTGGGAGGCGGGGGTTATTTATGAGAGCCCTGCGTCACTTTTGCACCACGTAAAGTGGTACATACGTGACGCAGGGCTCTCATAAAGATTTATGAAGCAACACAAAACCACCCTGCGTGGCTTTGAATGGCCTCATAAATCATGAGTAAGGTGATGCAGTGCAAATCGCTGTGTCGGCTTACTAGATTTTTCCTCTTTTTATGTGTGCTGTATTCTCCAGCACACATAGCAAGACGAAAATGCCTTGTAGGATTGTTTTTGTGCAGGAAGGTGTCCCTTCTTGCACAAAAACAACCCTGCCTGCAACCGAGGTACCTGGGTGTCTACGTTGGTGCTAGGCTGCCAAAACGGTACCAGTGCCGGCAGAAAGGACAGGAAAGCACTGTTTTGCTTAAATACCGTGGGGCAGATTTACAAGCCCCTTGCGCCACTTTTGCGTCACTTTTAACATGGGAAAAGTGCCGCAAAAGTGGCACAAGGGGCTTGTAAATCTGCCCCGTGCATTCCTGCCCTTTCACTTTGGCGTAGGGCAGCGCAGCAAGGTGTCTTGCTGTGCTGCCCTACGTCAAAATGCCATCATTGAGGCCCCGGGATCACTGGCGTAGCAAGGGGGGGGCGGAGGGGGCGGTACGCCCCGGGCGGCACGAGATTTCGGGGCGGCAGGTAAATTTATCGCCAGCACCCCCCCCTGTTCTTAGGCGCTCGGCGGCGGCGGCAAAAGGCAGGGACCGCCACGGGCGGCAGAGTGCCTAGCTACGCCACTGGCCGGGATTACAAATAGGCAATAAGACCTGCAAACAATATTTACATCTGTTCTTTGTGTTGTTACGAATGTGATTTGTCATTGAGGATTTAAGAGTGAAGCAGTTTAATTAGTGGAGATAGGAAGTCGAAGGAGAGGTGGGAGAACTTAGGGATAGATCCAAGTGCATGCATTTATTTATTTAGTTAGCATGGTTTTATAACACAATTACCAATTAATGCTGAAAGATCACCAATACAAAACAAATGCAACAAACGCTGTCAAAGCCAATAGCTACGGCTTGCATTTTCAGTCACATGCCAGATCGAGTGGGTTTGCCAGTGCTTTTGTGTATCTGTTATTCGGAGTGTTTGGTGTGTGTATGACAGTAAAATATAGTATGTGTGAAGGTGAAAATGTTTATGTGCATTTGTGTGAATGAGACAGACAGGCATTGTGTGTGAATGTGCATTACGGTAATTGTTCTTAACGTTTTTTTTGTGTGTGGGAATGTCATTTTAAGTTTATGTTAGTTTCACCGGCCTGTTCTTTCATTCCATCATACATTGAAAGCCGGTTTTTGAAGGCCCAGGGCGCTGTGGTGCCTCTTTCACTTTCACTTTCCCAGACCACAGACTGAGACACTTTAAAAGGTAATAGAACCCCTTAATGACTTGTAAAATCCTTATTAATGTGAAGCTACGGTGTACTTTTTTTCTTATACTATGTGGCCATTTCAACTTTTGAACCTGTGATGTGCACTTCCTGAAAATGATAATAGGATGTTTTGATATAGTGCTTAGTGCAGGTTCTTAGCACTGCAATTAACCAGTGATACTGTTATCCAATTTCGTGGTACTGAATTTCCCAATCTTAAAAGGAAGGATGCTTACGAAAGCCTTGATCGGATTTGAACTCTCCCTCCCATATATTGCCTCACGTTTCAGTTCGTGAGGCGGCAGCTCACTTATCTGCCATGCCTAGTGTAAGTGAATCAGCATTTCAGAAATATAATTTTTGTGGTTGGCAGATGTGTTGCTTAATTTCCCTGCCCCTTTGCTTCCCTTTTTTATTATTCCAAAACTTTTTTTCACCTTAACTTCGGCTAACACTGTTCTCTTGTTTGTTTTCCTTGCCACGTCGCCAGACCAATGGGCTCTCACATACTTCTTCTCCAGCTACCTTCTCTCTGATCAGTTACTTGGTATTCTTTTTTATTAAAGAATTTATTCGTATTTATTCATGGCGCATGCGGCACCAGTGCTCAGCGCAGAATGCACAGGAGATGATGCTCTCTAGCAGATACAACGAGGGAAGTTGGTGTATGGGACCACGAGCAGTGCCTTTGTGTTAGAGACATGTATACTGTGTATTTGACACACTGCTGCTTTTACACCGAGGCAGTGTTAATACAGCTTTATTATGGCTCAGGGGCGTTCGGTGGTGGAGTGCCGGGTGTCACACCATCCTAATAAATGCATTATCTAGTCTGTAATCGCACCCAGTGCCTCCAAGTCAGGTTGAGGCAGTGTCTGTGTCGGGATTCACTAAAATTGCAGCCCTCAGTGCAAAGATGCTTGCTTTCAGGCCAAAGGAAGCGTTCATTTAAAAAAAAACAAAAAAAAAACCTCACAGATAATTGGGTAGGGTGCCACAAATCCTGGATTGGTCTGTACCCAGCTAATACCTAGAATTCATTTTTTTTTACGTAGAAATCTTTACATTTAAAACTATACATTTAAACTTCACCGAGCACATTTATTTTCGCTTGTTTATTTTTTTCTGCTCAGCTACTTTTATTAAGGCCCACAGACACGCAAGACTTGCCAGAAATTCGCCAGTGATTTTCTTGCGGCGTAAATAGTTTTACTGCTTCTGATTTCTCCACCATAAATGTGGAGAAGTTCACAGTAGTAAATCCCACACAAAGGGTGAGAAGTGGGTATTTTTAGGAATAATTAGCGGCGTAAAGTTTGGAACGCCCACAAACTTTTTAGCTGGGCAATCCACATTCTAAACTAACTATTTTCCACTCTGGAAATGATCAGAAATTTACTGCTCACAAACGTTGGAATGATTTACATTCCAATGTAGAGAGGAGAATTATTACTCGTAGATTTGGTGTGAATTGCAAAAAGTAGTAAATCTGCTCCCTTGAGTAGAATTACTTGTAAAGAAACAGATTTACTATGTTCTTTGTGAGTAGACCCCTAAATGTTCACATATACATCAGGTAATGGGAAATGGTGATTCCGAGTTTATATATGCTGGTTGTTTGTCAGAATATCGCTAGTAAAAATATAATCTCACAGAAATATGTCCTAAATATTGTTTACAAAAATATCACCCAATTGGGTGTAATTTTTCTATCATTGATTCCAATGGGGCTATTTTTTTGTGAATTACATTTAAGACACAATATTTCTGTCAAAAGATATTTTGGTTACAATTTCGGTACCAAAACCTGTGTACTACTAAATAGGGGTAATATCCTCCAAGAATCCCAAAGGCCATAAAAGATCAAGGCCTAGATTTACTAACATTTTGTGTTACGATTTACCCTCTTTTTTTAGAGCAGTCACGACCCATATGTTAGTAGGGATTTACAAAGCCACGCAAATCGATATTTGCATCACCTTTCCCCCAAAAAGTAACGTAAGGCAGCACATCATGCTTTCTTGCGTTACCTTGCATTCGTAGGCGATACATGGGTAGAGCATGGGCAATCCCATGCATCCACCCATGTATTTTGGCACAAATTCAGATTTACTAAAATCAATAAACCTGGGTTTGTGCCAGAATAGTGCACCTACCCGAGGGTGGCCTAACAGGTGATATATTTTAATTTCTCTTTGTTACTTGTTCTTTGCATTCTGCAGCACAAATACAAAGAGGAGTGCACCTCTGAGGATTCCCATCCTGCACAAAAACAATCCTAACCATAAAGTAGGCACCCTTGCCCTATGGCGCAAGGATGCCTGAGTTGGCGCTAGGCTACACAAGTGTGGCAGCTCAGGGAGAGAGCAGAAGTGCACCATATCTTAATTAATATGGTCCATTTCTGCTCTCTCCCTTCCACGCAACACATGCTGCATTGTGCTGTGTGAAAAATTTGCAAATCTGGTCCCAAGTCAGCCATTTCTCTTTAGGTCCTTTGAATTCAGTTCTGAGATTTTTGCATACTCCCAGACGAACTAATGTGCAAATTTACAATAAACTGGTGGAGCGCGATGTAGCTCCAAAATTGCTAACGCTGTGCTCCGTCAGTTTAAAAATGCAGGGATGCACCATATTCACAAGAATGCGGAGCACTCCTGCGTTTTCCCTAGCTCTGGCGCTAAATCTAGCTGCCTAGAACCAACGGAGGCACCTTTGCACCACAGTGCAAGGATGTCTGCGTTGCAGGGAATGATTGTTCATATTCAGAAAGGTGTTCCTTCCTGCACATAAGCAACCCATAATGGCAATTTGTAATTTCCAGGTATGCTGCTCTGTGCAGCATACATAGACATTGCAACTTGTCATTTTTAAATGATTGTTTATGCGCAGGATGGGAAACCTTCCTGCACATGAACAATCACTAATGGCAATTTGCTGTTTCTATGTGTGCTGCATAATGCAGCACACATAGAAACAGCAAAAACGAGGAGAAATTAATATTTTCCCCTCATTTCGCCAAGTTAAGACCAGGTTTTCCCTGGTCTCATTTTTGGCACTGCCCCATATTTACCCCACCCTTGTAAATAGAGGGCAGCGTCAAAAGCAATGGGTGTTGCGGCGGAACGCCCACCGCAACACCCATTGCCCACTATTTTCACGCTAAGTGGTGCATGAAAAGGGGCCTTATTTACAAGGCGACGTTAAGCCACATTAAGTGGCTTAACGCCACCTTGTAAATAAGGCGAAGGGCTTATCGCCACCAGACCGCCATAAAAAGTGACGTTCTGGTGGCGATAAGCCCTTGTAAATATGCCCCTAAATTTGGTCCTAGTTAGAGGCCCAACAGAAAAGGTATCTTACTATCCAATAGACCCGGTCAAATCAAGAAATATCTGACTGTGACCTCTTTTGAATCTTTATCCCACTAAATCAGATATCATTCTGGCTCAGGCTTATTTTGAAAAGTAAATTATCACTGGCATCTCTGTCTACTCACAACCCATTTATCTGGTCAAATGTCCTCAGTGATGCAGAGCTCTTATTAATACATCCAATATTTGCAATGCTTTCAATCTGTTTCTTTCACACTTAAGAAGGATCCTAGATCTCCTGTCATTTGCTGTCATAATAACTGTCCCAGATAATTCAGCCAGACACATGGCCTACCTGGGAACCTCCAAAACGATGCTCATCAATGATATCAACAATGCTGTGCCAGCACTTCTATACTGTGATCACATTAGTACCGACTCACAGGTTGTGAATCAATACTGTCAGTTTATATGAAGTAGCTGTCCCACCACCAACCTACTAACCAAACAGCAGCCTCTGAAAACTCCGACTCATTCTAGTTTCCTTAGTAAGCAAACTGGTGGTTTCCAATTAGAGACTATTACTCTCACACTCCTATCTCAATGAAGTTCTAATGACCACTTTCAATGCAACTTCCTTAAACCTAATTCTAACCACAATGCCAGCTCAATGCCCTTATTAGTTCCATTCTAAAATCAAAGGATACCACACACCAAACATCTGACACTTCTCTGATAGTGTCCTATCAGTGCAAGATGTATGTCACGATCATCATCATATCTTTCTGTGACCTTAATGCATACATAGGGATCATTCTGAGATCACAAGGTCGTCTGAGGTCTTGGCTACCTCACCCCTGGCAAAGGACCACTGACACATTGTGAAATCCTGACCTGCCTGGTGGGGATCTCTATGATTGCCTCATTGGAGCATAGAATTCACTTTAATCACATTTGAGTGCTGAGAGAGCTGCCATATTTTTGTAGACCGCTTTGCATTTAATTTATATTTTTCAGAAACAAGCTAAAAAAGCGGTGGTTTGGTTTTGAAACGCAAAATAACAATTGCTCACACATCTGTAGATTTTTCTCCCTGTGCAACGTTTTTTTTTTTGTTTTCCCTAGGCAGGTTTTCCATTCCATGCAAGGTGCACCCAAACAAGCAAAATCTGTGGCAGGTTATAAAATAAAATAGGCTATTGTAGTTGTGATGTAGGCAAGGAGATATTCCTCACTTATACTCTCAAGGTGCCCATATCACCAATTTTGAAAATTAATTCTAGACAGAAAAAAACTGTGGATCAATGACAGTTGCACACAAAGGCTCATGGGCCCTTCTTCCATCCCAAGAACAGCTGGATGAAAGTTATATAATTCAAGTTGTTCCAAGTTGTGAAATTGCTCCTTCCCTCAGAGACTGAAGGTCAAAAGCTGCATCTGTTAAATAAATTCAGTCGAAATGCTGTCAGCAATACATTCTCAACGGCCTTTGTCTGGAAGCCCAGGTATTTATTCATTTACTTATTTGTTTATTTATTTATTTATTTATATTGTACAGATAGTAATGAAATGGTATTTTAAGATCCAACAAATTGTTGATAAAAACAATAGATATAAGCAAAGCAATAAAATAAAATGAAATAAGAAACAAAGTTGGCAAGACAGGAAATAGAAAAAATGTCAATACAGTTGAAATAATGAAGTGTGTAAAAGTGATAAATTACAGTCTCTCATAAAAGAAAGGTAGAAAGTTGGTAGAAGTGTCAACCTGGCGTTAAAGGGAACTATTCAGGCCAAGACTCTACATAGCATATTCTTGACACAACAGGAGAGCAGTAAAGACAGATGAAACACAACACACAGAGCCCACAGAGTCCACACCACTTCAGAAAGGGAGCAAGATGCATCATATTCTGCCAGTAAAGACGAAGCACGATAAAATAGCTCATCCTGGATACACTGGACCAGAGATGGTTCCAGATGGTAGCAGCTCCAGAAAGGTCCCAGACCAAAAAATCCACCAAATCCAGATGTCTGCAGACTCTGCCACCCAAAAGCCTCCCTTCCCACACCAGCATCTTAAAACCTGCTATGTTTTCAACTGCAATAATTTTGGTTTTCCAGAGGTTGAGATTTAGATGTAGCTTCCCAAATTATTTATTCGCTTTAGTTAGATATCAACCCTTGGACTCTGACCTAGGAGCGTCTGCTTTTCAATCCACATCCTGCGCTCCAAGATCCAAGTTATACAGGAGAAACAAAACAGAGGCTAAAGGGCTGATATACCCAACTCCAAAATTGGTTTGAAATTGAATTGGCTTCACACCATTTTAACCTAGACGCACACTGCATGAAGTACCTTCCTAGAACCTAGACGCACACTGCATGAAGTATCTTCCTAGAACCTAGACGTACCCTGCATGAAGTATCTTTCTAGAACCTAGACGAACACTGCATGAAGTATCTTCCTAGAACCTAGGCGCACACTGCGTAAAGCATCTTCCTAGAATCTAAATGCACACTGAATGAACTACCTTTCTAGATCCTAGACACACATCGCATGAAGTATCTTCCTAGAACCTAAAGGCACACTGCATAAAGAACCTTTTTAGAGTCAAGGCACACACTGCGCGAAGTATCTTATTAGAACCTATACGGCCACTGCATGAAGTATCTTCCTAGAACCTAGATGCGTATTACATTAACCACCTTCCTAGAACCTAAATGCTCACCCCATGAAGTAGCGTCCTAGAACTTAGACACACAATGCATTAAATATCTTCCTAGAACCTAGATGTACGCTGAATTAAGTATCTTCCTAGAACCTAAATGCACACTGCATGAAGTATCGTATTAGAACCTAGAGCCCACTACATGAAGTATCTTCCTTGAACGTAGATGCACACTGCATGAAGTATCTTACTAGAACCTAGATGAACACTGTGTGAACTACCTTCTTAGAACCTAGACGCACACAGCATGAAGCATCTTCTTAGAACCTATACTTACTCTGCATGAAGTATCTTCCTAGATCCTAAGGGCACACTGCTTGAAGTATCTTCTTAGAACATAGATGCACACTGCATGAACTATCTCCCTCGAACCTAGATACCCACTGCATGAAGCATCTTCCTAGAAACTAGATGCACACTCTATGAAGTATCTTACTAGAATCTAGATGCACCACACTGAGTGAAGTATCTTCCTAGAACTTAAATGCACACTGCATGAAGTATCTTATCAGAACCTAGATGCACACTGCATGAAGTACCTTCCTACATTAGGTTAGTCAGAGCCAAAGACTTTTGCCCAAGCCCATGGTGATGATCTTTACTCTTGTCAATGACGTCTTTGCAAAATCAAAAGCATGGCCAAGGCCGAGAAAGGCTAGGAACCTACCCCAGCCCTAATTTGACATATTTTTCAATCTGTGCATTTTCTTTAAAAAACACATGCTAGCTTTTTTTGTTCTCTTTTGTCACTTATTTGATGCTGCCCAAGAACCACATGGTAAATATTTTTCCAGAAATGTCCATTAGGGCGTCCTTCACCGTCCCATTAACTGCTTCAAAAGTTGAATAATTATTTAATTTTCTCCAGGAACATGGACTTTTGCTCCATGATTATGGGTTTGGCAATGTTTGAAACTAAGTCGCCACACAATTCAAAGGAGTTCCTGAAAAACATAAGATCTCACAATGCTGTCTTTCCATGTTTCAAACAGCTCAAGCAATTGAAAATCCTCTCTTTAGCACTTCAAGACCTTGTTTACAAAGTCTTTGCTTCCGGTTTGCGTTACGTTTTTTAGCAAAGACCCAAAGCACAGTGCGGGGTTTGCATTTACAATCTAACTCAAATCACGATTTCCATTGGTTTGTAGCCCAAAGTAACACAACAGAGTTCTTTTATTTTTTATTTTTTTTATTTGCACGTATAAACTTGTAGATACAAAAAATCTCTCGATGAACATTCCCTTTTTCCCCCTTTAAGACCCTCCCATCCTCACCCCACCCCCTCCCATCCTCCCACAGTGAAGTTACATACATATGAAAAAAAGAAGAAAAGCCCGGGTTCCACTAATGACACAGTTATATACAGAGCACAAAAAGAAATAAATACCTGTGTGTTTCATACAATATATCAGATTCAGTGCGTTCTATAAAGTGCATGTGCAAGAAAAAAAAAATTTCATCGGAAATCGGCTTCATGGTCGAGTAAGCCACAGGACGTAAAAGAAGAAGATAATAAATCCCAAGTTATATGCTTATTATGTGCGATCGATCCTATAAAGTGCTTATGCAATTATCCCTTATTTGATCAACCCAGTTGGACAAATGCTCCCATATTTTAAGGCCCTTTTTCCGTGCCCTGACACCTTTCCGAGCATAGATGGATTTTTCCAGATTATAGATGGACAGCAATCGGGCAAGCCACTGTTGAAACACAGGAGGACCTGGATCCAGCCAAGCAGTAGAAACGCAAAGCCTAAAAATAACCATTGAAATACATAATAATTCTCTTCCCTCATTAATACTCCATTCCTCTTGGATGCCCAATAGGATTAAGGTTGGTGTCATTACTACATTCAGTCCTAGTTTATCTCTAAAGAATTCCCCCATCTGTTTAATAATCGTTGAAAGAGTCTCACAGGTTGCAAACATATGAACTATGTCTGCTTTGTGAAGGGCACAACGTGGACAATGAGTTCCTTTCCCTCTACCCCACTTTGATATGCGGCATGGAGTATAGTATAAGAAAAAACAGGTTTTATAAAATTGGACCTGTAATTTAGATGACATCAATGCTATCTGTGAGGTGGAAAAGCTTGATGGAACAGGATACCTGTAATTCCAAGTTTAGCTTGCCACCTTTCTGAGTATTTCTCTATGTCGTCCTTCATCATCTCATTTAATAGACAGTATAAGGTCCCGATATGAGGGGGTGCTCTATTTCTTAACTTCTCCACCAATTCATTTTTTACCATTGTCCCTGTCCCACCTCCTTTCTTCTGTAAAAAATCCCTTATCTGGAGGAATTTAAAAAACTCTGCATGTGTGAGATTAAACTTTGTCTTAAGTTCATCGTTCGTGACAAAGCCTAAGACTGAATAAAAGCACCCTATTTTTGTGATCCCAGACCTCAACTATCTAACCATGTATGTATCCGAAAATATCACTGGCAGGTGTGGGTTATTCTGGAGGGGAGTATAAAAATTGAGCCTACCTAATCCCAGAAGTCGACGAATTGGTACCCATATTTTGTAGGCTGTCATGAGGGTCTTAAATCTAACCCTTTTATAGTATCCCATTTCTAGCTGACGCCATTGGCATCCCCAAGCCTCAACACCGATCAGCAATTGATAGGGTGAGGGATACAGTGGTGAATCATCCCTGGGGGAATCTTTCAGCAAGATCGAAAAATGTGCTAGCGCCGTGGCCCAATAATATAGCTTTAAATTAGGTAAAGCCAACCCTCCGCGTTCTATGGGGAGTGTCAACCATTTGGCCGATCTTCTAGGTCTCGAGTAGGCCCATATAAATTGAGAGAATATATTTTCAAATTTTTTAAACCAGTAGTTAGGAAGTAGAAGGGGGATGGCTCTCATCAGATACAGCAATTTGGGGAAATAAACCATTTTAATTAAGTTGCACCTGCCTACCAACGTTAAATGCAGGTTATCCAGCTTCCTTAGATTAAGCTTAGTTTTTGCCGCGACAGGTGTTAAATTCTCATCCACGATAGTGTCCAAGTCCGCCTTAATTATTACCCCCAGATAGTTAGCACTCTCGACCACCCTACTGTCCATTGTTGAGACATGTTCGTTAATAACTATGTGCGTTTTCCCCCTGTTCAGGGAGTACCCTGACAGTTCCCCAAAGATTGCTGCTTCTTCCTCTATGGTTTTTTGGCTAGATCAGGAGCCGGAGTGACTACCGCCACGTCATCGGCGTATGCTAGAACAGAAGTACTGTGACCCTGCGTTACAACGGGGGGTATATTTGGGTTACCTTCCAGTTTTTGGAGGAAGGGGTCTATATACAGTGCAAAAAGCAGTGGAGAGCAGGGGCGGCCCTGCCGCGTCCCTCTTGTAATGCTCAGGGGTCCTGATGATTCTCCGTTTATACTGACTCTGGCTACAGGATTTGTATACAAAGACCTGACTGCCCTAATGAAATTTGGGCCGATGCCCTTCCTCTGCATAGTGAGCCATAAAAAGTGTCAGGAGACCCTATAGAAAGCTTTCTCTGCGTCAAGCAAGATTGCTGCCGTAGGGTCTCCTGCCACCTGTCCCACGTCAAATAAGGATCTTATCCTTCTGATGTGGTCGATAGTCCACCTTCCAGGAATAAATCCGTGTTGGTAATTAACCACTATTTTGTCGATTACTCTGGACAAACGGGATGCCAGTACTTTCGAATAAGCTTTTGCATCGCAGTTAATCAAAGTAATAGGGCGGTAGGAGCCTAACACTTGTTGAGTTGTTTGAGTAAAGAGTTTCATCAGTACATCTTTTAACTGGTCTGGAAAAACCTTATAGAGCTCAGAGGGTATTAGGTCTGGCCCTGCTGCTTTCCCATCAGATAAGCTTGAGAGTGCCAGAAGTATCTCGTCCATTCCCAGAGGCTCTTCTAAGTCCTCTTTATCTTCCTCAGTCAATACAGTTGTGGGCATTAGATTTAAATAGTTATTAATTGAATCAAGTTGCTGAGGGTCCAGCCTCTCGGGTTCCTCGGTATAGAGATTTTGATAATATTTCTGAAAGGCTGCTTGAACCTTTTTAGGGTCAGTGACAATACCCACGTCAGGATCCCTGATGTTAGTAATCTCCCTACGTACATACTCCTGTCGGGTTCGTACCGCCAATTGGTGACCTATCTTCTCACTATTTTCATAAACCCTTTCTTGATGGAGTGTGGCTCTATCGATTGATTTTTTCATGATGACATCACTAGCCGCTGCTTTAGCTATCGCGACCTCCATTTGGGCCTCGCCTACCCCTTCCCCTATCTGTACAGCAGCCACGAGTTTTAATTCCGTTTTAACAAGTCTTAGGTGGAGTTCCTGTAGCTTTCGTTTATCGTCTTTCCCTTTGTTTAAAGAAAATTGGACGGTCTCCCCACGAATGCCAGCTTTAAGAGAATCCCAGACGTTGACTAGGGAGGCTGTACCTGTATTTACCCTCAGGAATCCCGGAATCCAATCCCTCATGTGTTTCTTGTAATTTTCATCAAGAAGCAATGCCCTCTCAAAGGTCCAAGTTGGGGGGCTTGAATCTGTCCCCATCCCTGTCAGTTCCAGTACGAGCGGATTATGATCAGATAAGAGTCTGGGGTATCTATCTATCTTGCATTTTGACTGAATCACGGAAGGTATGTGTTCTAACGACAACATGACACGGAGACAAGGAGCAGGTTCCAAAGATTTATTACAAGGCCAACACAGAATCAGCGCACCGCCTCCTTCAGCCAGCAGCCGCTCAACTGACAGGTCGCGAGCGCCCACAACAGAATAGAACCTTTACATACCAACATTCCACCGTGGCGCGAGGAGCGGAGCCACGGTGTTAACAAGATCACAACATACCCCCCTTTCCTCTACACGCAGGTAGAGCAGATGAATGGACAGTAAAAGGAAGGAGGATGGGAGGGCGAGGGAAATGCCAGGACGGGGAGTGACAGGGAAGCAAGACGGAGAGCAATGAGTCATCCCACCATGAAATCATGCAAATGTTGAGGAAGTCTCCGGACCCGCAAGGGTCTCTGACACGGTAGAGTGCCATGCGGACCATGAGACTCCTGGTTTTCAGTATTTGACCTTTGGCTAGTGCTCAAGTTGTCGCCACCGGGGCCTGGCGCTCTCGTCTCAGCACCGGAGGCGAGCACTGTTGAGTAATTGATGGTCATGAGCCAACATGTAGCCTGAACATGAATTCTTTCTGACAACGGCTTTGGGAGATTGGTCTCGTGAGCAATACTTGGCTACTCTTCGTAAGTTCAATTTTTCTCCATTAGCCAGCACAACATAAAAGGGATGCACCTCCTGAACTTTGAAAGGACCACGAAACTTGCATAGACCTTTGACCCAATGATTGGATCTGACTTTGACCCAGTCACCCTCTTGAATGTTAGTCGAGGTCTTCACCTGGGTGTGTCCTTGAAAGGATGCGTGCATGGAGCTATTCTTGCCACTACTACTCACATTCTTCCCTTCTACCAATTCTCTGACCCATGGAGGCACTAATTTAGAGGATGGTTTTCTGCCTCGCATGGCAATGAAGGGAACCACCCCTGTAGTGGAATTCTCAGTTGTGCGGTAGGCCCATACTAATTCGTTTAAAGTTTCATCAATATCAAGATTATTAGTGAGAGCCAAACTTATAGCTCCTTTAATCATACGGTTGGCCCTTTCTACGATACCATTGGATTGAGGGTTGTACAAAGTGGTGAGTGAGTGTTTAATACCACACTCATGAAGAAACTCCCTCATTTCGTTAGAAGTCAATTGGGTGCCATTGTCCGTAATAAGGACAGTGGGAAAACCTTCTTCTTTGAAAATGGTGCGTAGCACTCTAATGGTAACTTTAGTGCTTATTTCTGGGAGAAGGTACACAATAAGCCATCTGGAGTGCACATCCATTATGACCATGCCAAATCTCTTACTGGGGTGAACGCCTGGCATAGGTCCGATAAAATCAAGGCAAATGCTGTGCCAAACCACCCCTGGATCATGGATGGAACTCGGGATGCATTGGGGTCCCACCTTAAGTCTTTTCTCACTCTCACAACATTCACTGCATCTCTCTACCCACTCAACCACTTCGCTATCCATACCTGGCCACCAGAATTCATTCCTCAAGCGTTTTTTTGTAATGGTCTGGCCTAAGTGTCCTTCATGAGCTAAGTTGAAAAGTCTCTTGTGAATTCCGAATGGGGGAATTATCTTGTCCCCGCGCATGATGACTTGTTCTGTGACAGTTTACAATTCGTCAATGACCGCATTGAAGGGTCTAATGCTAATAGGCAAAGTGCTCTCCCTACGTCTGCCCTTCCAAATGAGGTTGAGGACTCCTTTAAGGACCTCATCTTGAGACATTGCCTCTGCCCATTCCTCTTTACTGACTACACCACAACTCCACTGAACCACATCATCAATACTGGAGATAGCTCCTTCTCTCTCACTTTTAGACATGCCACTCTTGTCTACTTCTTCCCAGTCTAAGGGCAGACGCGACATACAATCAGCTTGGACATTGCGCCAGCCTGAAATGAATTCAATGTTAAAATTATATTCCTGTAGCCTGGAGGCTAATCGAGCAAGTCTGGCTGACCCTTTCCCTGTTCCACCTGGTGACAGTATCTTTAGCAATGGTTTGTGGTCTGTGCGCAGCAGAAATCTGCGCCCCCATACATACGTCCTGAAATATTCAACACCCCAAGTGGATGCTAGGGTTTCTTTCTCTATGACAGAGTAATGTCGCTCAGTGGAAGTCAAAGTGCGAGAAGTGAACGCCACAGTTTTTTCAGAAGTGCCATCATTCTGCGATAATACAGCACCCACGCCAGTATCACTGGCATCCACAGTGACCACAGTCTTTGCATTTACATCAAAAGGAACCAAAATGCCTGCATTACATATTTCTAGCTTGATGTTATCAAAACAGTTTTGCTGATCAGCTCCCCAACAAAAGTTGACACCTTTCCTCATGAGTACCTTAAGGGGTTCAGTTTTACTTGCAAAGTTTTTCACGAACTTGGAATAATACTCAATTAATCCAATGAATGAACGCAGTTTGTCTCGGTTAATGGGAATGGGAGCCAATTTTATAGATGCCAGTAAGTCTCTCTTTGGTTTGACACCATCAGACGAGATGGAGTGTCCTAAGTACTCCACCTCAGTTGCAAGAAAGGAACATTTTCTCTGCGTAGTGTCAAACCTGATTCCAATATCCTGGCAAGAGCATCTTTCAAAGCTATGTTGTGACTGCTCACACTATCACCAAAGACCAGAATATCATCTTGGAAGAAGATGATATTTTCCAGACCTTTGAAGATTTCTGTGACCATCCTCTGAAAAACACTTGCTGCCGAACATAACCCGAATGGCATCCTGGTAAACTGAAATATGCCTTCTGTGGTGATAAAGGCTGTCAAGTGCTTTGAGGAGTCATGTAAGCGTATCTGATGATAAGCATGACGAAGGTCAAGCTTTGAAAAATATTTGGCACCTTTAAGCAACACCATCAACTCATTTATATTTGGAAGGGGAAAGGTGTCTGGAATGATGTTTTGGTTCAGGCTCCTCAAATCAACACAGAAGCGCACATTTCCATCAGCCTTCTCTGAAATTACAACGGGAGAAACCCAAGCTGAGCACTCAACTGGCTCAATGACTCAATTCAATTCAATATATTTATTAAGCATTTGGATCTCTAATGAGGTCCACTTAAAACATACATGGATAATCATATCATAAACCCAGCAACCGTTAAAACAATACTTCACTAAAACCATTCCATCTACACCTCGATATCAATTTATACAAAGGTAGTCATACAGCATAAAAATTTTCCAAAATGACCACTAGGATATTATTTAAACATCAATAAAACCCAACAATATAGGAGAGCTAAAATAATCACTCCTTGATGAATTAAAGGACATGTACAAAAGATGGATTAACATTAAAAAGCAATTTCAACTGATGACATATTGTAGAATAAAGTACTTCATGTTGCAACAATAATAACAATTCATTATGTAAAAGCATCTTACAATGGCAATAGGGTAGCAGCAATCAAACTATTATCTCCTGTACTAAAACAATAAAAGATCAGGTCCTGTTAATTTTAACTGCAATTAGGAAAAGAATCCTATCATTACAGGATCATATATTTTTATCTAAAGTGCATCAAAAAAGCAGCGAAGATATTTCCCTTAAAACTTTTTTATGGTGGGAAGAAATACCTAATTAATGCGAACAGCAGAGAATTAGCAACAGTCATATATTTGTAATTTTCCACAAATGGAAAAAATCAATGCACATGCACAAATTAATAAGTTGTATAACCAACCATACTCAGGGTCTAATAAAACCATTTAAAATATATTCATAAACTCCCTAAAAAAGTTAAAAAGTTTAGTGCATACAATTTCATTTTTTGGACAAAGCAAAAATTCTCTAGCAGCTGTAACATTTTTAATGCCATTCTGGATAAACATAGGACGTAGCCACCTATAGCGGAATACAATCAGCGCCGGGCATACAAACAAGACATGATCAAGATTCTGAGTGGCCTGAATACAAAAGTTACAGTTTTTTCCACCTTCCCTATTAGATGACCAATTTCCGATTAAATCATTTAAGGGTAAGAGGTTCATACGGAAAAGAGTAATCCATCTGCGGATACCGTGGCCTAAGTGCCACGAGAGATATTTCTGAGAAACTCTCGGGAAGCATTCTTAACTATTGTTTCCAGTCTGGCCCTCGTTCTACAAATACTAATATCTCTCTGATAGCTAATTAGGCCACTAGAAATCTTTAAAAAGGATTTTAATTCTATAGGAGATAAGGATAAGACAAAATCCTCTTGCACATTAAAATGTTGCAGTGCCAGGCGGAAATCATTATAAAAAGAGTATGTGTACATTTGTCCTTCAAAAATTTCCTGTTGGATAAAACTCCTCAAAGAGAAAGGTTCACTATTCTTTAGTTGATACCCCAACGAATTACCCTAGCTAGACCTTGTGAAAAGGAGCTTACCAAGCCAAATTCTACCCTAATAGCAGCTATTGGAACCAGTGTATTAAAATTACATAGTTTTCGGAAAATTTGGCCTTTGATTTTATCCAAAAAGCTCCATTCCCTTAGTGGTAAAGATTCAATTGCATATAACAGGGTAGGAGGAATTTTAGTTTTAAAAACTAACAGCAAATGTGAAAAATGTCTTCGACCCATCGTAGTATAAAATAGACGTAGGCCATTTGCATGCGTAATTGCTTTAGAAGAGCTATGAGCAATATGGGAATTTATCTTCATAATACTTGAAATAACTTTCCCCAGGTATAGATAGGAATCAACAATCTCCAATTTTTCAGGACCAATTCTCCAATTAAAATTACATAATTTTCTGTTTTTTCCTTGTTTTAAAACCAAGACCTTGCTTTTGGATACATTTATTTTCAAAAATTGTGCAGACGTATAACTCTGGAGTCGTGACAATTTTTTATTCAAACCTATAGGGGTCAGGTCCATAATTACAATATCGTCTGCATACATGAGACAGGAAAAGGAGCGGCCACCTGTCTTTGGCGCATCTCCTTCCGTTAAGGAAAAACAATCCGGAAGATCTCTTACATATAAAGAGAACAATAGAGGTGCTAATAAGCAACCTTGCTTCAATCCATTTTCCGTATTAATAACTGAAGATAGGCCCTGTGTTCCCCCATTAAAACCCGGCACCATGTTTGCGAATATAAAGCAATAACTAAAGATAACAAAATAGGAGGCATCCCCATTTTATATAACTTTTTCCAGAGAAGTGGCCGATCTACTTTATAGAACGCAGTAGAAAAGTCTATGAATGCTACATAGACATTTGTTTTGCGAAAGACCGTATATTTCTCTTCAATTAATTTCAACAAGCAGATGTTATCTAAGGTAGAGTGATTTTTCCTAAACCCTGCTTGCTCAATGGGGAGGATTTTCTCCTCTACTACCCAGTCAGTGAGGTTCTCGAGAATACTGCGGGCGAAGATTTTCCCTACTGCGTCTAATAAGGCAATTTGGCGGTAGTTACCTGGTAGATGTCTTTCGCCTTTTTTATGCAGCGGAATTAGGATACTACCAGACCATGACGAGGAGTTCGCCCATAGCGATAGCAGTATTCAAACAAGGGGGTAAGATATGTTGCCCATAATACAGGCTCTTTTTTATAATGGACATGGGAATTTCGTCTGGACCCATTGCTCCTGAAGCTCTCATTTTTTAATCAATCTAACGATTTCTTCCTTAGTAGGGGATCGATTAAAATTTCTGAGGAGGTAATTCTAAAGAAGTCGGGAAAAAGGGAATTTAAATTCGCGGAATAGAGTTCTACTAAGTGGAATTATGTTATATCGTAGGTAAGTAGTTCCAGTAGTCTTGGTTAGGTTACAGATGATAAGTTTATTGATCTTAGATGTTCAGATAGGTTTTCCAGTATAGATGTAATAAAGCCCCACCAGGAGCAGCTTCTCTGCTGCTCAGCCCAGGATCCAACTGACAGTCCCACTCACAGCATACCCAACATTCCAATGACATCACATTCACACTAACATTCTACTCTCACTGACTGAACAGCAGAGGCAGAGAAACAGGGAAGATGTAAGGTAGAAACCTAGATATAACACACCTTCCCTCTTTATAAAATGAACAAAGAGAAAGCAAATATAAATAGTAACATTGCAGTAACATCACTGTAATACTGAAGAAACTTGCCAGAAGAAGTATAGCAAATTGCACATAAGTTATGAAAAACATGCTAAAATAAGCAAGTAGAAAGGTGATGTAAAAGGAAGCAATAAGTAAAAGAAATTGCAAAATATAAACAGTAATGCAATGAGTAAACACGAAGATAGAGTAAAGGAAATCGAAAACTAGAAAAGACACACATCTCCTTCCTTAGCAGAGCAAAAAATGAAGCAAGAAGTTTCAAAAGGAAGGAAATTGTAAAAGAACGTACATACATGAACAAGAAAGAGGTATACCATGAAAAATTAACAAAGAAATTGTGCACCAATGTAACCACCACAACCACACCAACTGGCCAGACTGGCGAGGAGGATGGAAACACTGAACACAGCAGGAAGAAGGAAAACGACAAGAACAAGTGTAAGCAAAAGGTGACCAGCACCCAAAACAGAAAGCAAGCAAAGGTGAATTACAAAAGCAGGAAGAAAAAACACCCAAACAGAAAGCAATCATAAGTAAATAACGGGTGACTTACACCCTACCAGAAATCAAGCAGAGGTGAAAACACAAAATAGTGAATCCCCAAGCAGAAAATGCAAGGAAAATGCGATCTGGGTGAGCTGCACCACACGTAAATCAAAAGTACAGTCACACCTCAAGTTAGACCATGCATGAAAATGCAAGGAAAATGCGATCTGGGTGAGCTGCACCACACGTAAATCAAAAGTACAGTCACACCTCAAGTTAGACCATGCATGAAAATGCAAGGAAAATGTGATCTGGGAGAGCTGCACAACATATAAAGCAAAAGTACAGTCACACCTCAAGTTAGACCACATATGAAAACCTGCGCACAATAAAACAAAAGCACTGAAAGTAAAATCGTGTTAAGAATCAGAGGAAAAAAGAAAAAATGCTCCAGGGAAAGTGCGATCTAAGTGAACTGAACTACACAGCAAATAAAATTCAGTCACACCTAAAGTAGACCACGTATGAAAGTGCAAGGTAAATGCGATAAGGGAGAGCTGCACCACTTAGAAAGCAAAAGTACAGTCACACCTCGAATTAGACCACACATGAAATTGCAAAGAAAATGGGATCTGGGGGAGCTGTACCAGGACACAGAAGAGAGAAAATAGTACGTGTTAAGTGGTAAGTAGACAAACCCTCAAGAAAAACGCAGAAGCTGAAGTCTGTAATAGCTGAATTGTACGCCTACACACAACCCGCAAAGAAGAGGTAATTACGTAAAATATAAACTGCGCAGTAAGTCTGTAAAGACTGCAATGAGTAATGTAAACTCAATAAACAACAAGAGAAGTATAAACTAGGCCTTAAAACTGAAAAGGTAAAGCACCCCAGTCACAATAGAGTACACACATATTCATGCACGTGAACTGAATGAAAACAATGACTTAATAAGAGGAGTGCATAGGAAAGTATGTAAGCAGAAAGCAATAAGAGAGGTGGTAAACAGCCTCAAACACAGTATAAGGAGAATGGACAAGCAAATAACTCAATAGCGCAAAGGTACGCTGTACACCTGACAGGACGAGAAAAATCTCAGGCAAATCAAGAATACTTCAAAAATAAACTCTAGTGCAGTACAAGGAAAGAGAACACTCAGAATCAGGAATATAGAGAATAAAACCCAGAAACAACGAACTTAATGAACACAATACAATATAAAGAATACATTGCAAACTATGAATTAGTCAAATACGAAAGCAGGAGACAGCAAACACCGGTGAGCGATATCTCACCCGGGTTCTACATCCAGTGAAGGAACAGAAATAATGGTGTCTGCCGAGCACAGTTCACTGCCAGAGTGGAGAACGCAGAAACTTGCAAACGAAGAAGAAAACACCTTTGAAAATGATTCCTCACGCGTAAAGTCAGCATAGCGTCCACTGCCAGCTCAACGACAGTAACGACAAAACATGGTCAGCAATAACGTGTAAAGCAGAGCAAAGTAAGCTGTATCGATGGTGCCTACCGCAAGATGGCGGCACGTTCGGTGACGCAGTGCTGGGTGGTTGTAGGCAAGTGCGTGCACCCAAAATTGCTGCACGGTAACGCTGAGACGGAGAAGGATTCGAAAGCGTCACTGAAGATCAGAGGATCCACGAGAAGGTAAGAGCGCGTGCTGAGCATGGCACGCGTTGTTTTTCAAACCACAACAGGACGGTTGAACTGCCAAATGTAGAGGGGAAACCGAGGCCCATAATTAAATCAATTATGATTTACCTCAAAATGTTCACAATACTTGCCACCAAACAGGATCCATGTAAAGTGTCAGCGAGTAAGCAAAGCTCAGTCTCTGGGGTGTCCAAAGGTGATTCTTGGCATAGTTGATGCTAGTCACTGGTTCCACAAAAGCATCCCAAAATACACAACGGGTTTGGGAAGTGCTCGCAAAATGAAGAGAAGGTACACCTCTGATGTAGAGCCAGGGTACATCGGCAGTTTGTATGGATGGCGCTTGCTCAAAATTGCTTGCTGGGTGCAAACGTTAGTGTTTCCCATGTAGAAAGAGTAGGTACACAGGATGAGGTACAGGCAGTATTTGGCAGACAAAGGCAGCAGGAATCAGGCAGGAAAAGATGTAGCAGGAAACATGCGTCCTGTAAAATGGGTTCTTAGATATAGTGCCAATCTTTGAAGATGCCGGGTCCACACAATGGTAGAAATTTTAAAGTAGCAGGAATCAGGTTGGAAAGACATGTAGCAGGAAACATGCCCAGTAAGAAGCAGGCAGTAGAAATCAGGCAGGAAGAAGCAGGTAGCAGGAAATTTACGCCTTGTCTATGGGCTGTCCGGTGAATATGGACACTGGTGGGGCGGGAGGGCGTAAGATCCTTAGGTAAGTTCTTTTTAAGTAAAATCTTGTATAAAAGTACCTTTTCAAGCTTGAAGTAAGTCCTCACGCATGGTTTTGAATCCAACTCGTCGCCAATTTATGTTATATCGTAGGTAAGTAGTTCCAGTAGTCTTGGTTAGGTTACAGATGATAAGTTTATTGATCTTAGATGTTCAGATAGGTTTTCCAGTATAGATGTAATAAAGCCCCACCAGGAGCAGCTTCTCTGCTGCTCAGCCCAGGATCCAACTGACAGTCCCACTCACAGCATACCCAACATTCCAATGACATCACATTCACACTAACATTCTACTCTCACTGACTGAACAGCAGAGGCAGAGAAACAGGGAAGATGTAAGGTAGAAACCTAGATATAACAAATTTCCATTCTTCTTCATTTATTGGAATAGGAAGAGATTTAATTCTGGTACCACAACTTTCCGCAATTATTTCCCAAAATCGTTTTGAGTTATTTTTAGCCGCAGCTTCTTTTAATTGAACCCATTCATAATCCTCCTTTTTTGTTTTAATGAGCGTTTTTTCCGTTGTCTTTTCCTCCTTAGTAAATCTATTAATCTCTTTCGTTCAGGAGAGTAATTCCCAAACTGAGCCCTTACTAATTTGTTTAAGACCCTATTTATTTGAAGCAATGGATTAAAACATACTCTCTGCTTGATATTTGGGTGAGAAGGTTTACAAGACACAACCATAGAATTTATACTGTGACTATAAAATTCTAGCAAATTATTTTGGGGGTAATCTTGAAGTTCCGCTACTCTAAGCTGCTTTTCACCTATTAAGATAGTTAATGACTCTTTTAGTTTTGAAACGGCCAAAGAATTCCAGTAAATTCTGCTATTTGTTTTGCTGAAAGCTACCTCTTTATCCCTAAAATTCCATGAGCTCTCCCCAGTACTGGACAAATCTATTTTCAAACTAATCACCATATGGTCACTAAATTGGTTTTCCAAAATTTCCATATTTGATAATCTATTAAAGAAATCAACTGAGGAAATTACATAATCAATGATGGAACCACCCTTCGGTCCCTTATGTGTATTTTTCGCTCAATGACTCCACTCGTTAACATTTCGTCTAACATTTTCTTGACCTCCCCTCTTACCATGATGGGAACTTTCCTCAGCTTGTGTTGGACAGGGATTGCGCCATGTTTGAGTTTTATTTTGTGAACATAGCCCACCAAATTACCGAGCTGGTCTCTGAAAACACCTTTACCTCCCTCCAAAATGTCTTCTACTGAAAGATCTTCCACCACCATCACTTGTTCAACAGCGTGTGGGTCATTTCTAATATGTAGGTCGTATTGGTGATACCAACCCAAAATAGGGGGCCCAGTTTCAGCTACATAAACTTTTCCTTTTACGGACCTCTTTTTGAAAATGATATCTGTCAGTATGTAACCCAGTATATCTATCTGCTCGCCTTGATACCCACCAGGGTTGATGTCTTTGGGTAATAAGTTCATGTGGGGCCATTCCTGTTTGAAATTTTTTTTGGGTATGATGGTATATAAGGACCCTGAATCAACCATCAGATCAATTTTCCTCTTAGCAATGACAAACTCAGCTTTGGGTCTGCGTCTCCTCCTATCATCTAAATTGTGAGGGTCGGTGAGGAGGATTTCCCCATCGTCAACAACATCATGTAGGGAAGGTTCCACACACAGAATTCTATCAGGTCTGTATGAACACTCATTAACATTTGTCTCTTCTGACAACATTGCTACCTTTCCCTTGTTTGCATCTCTACACATTCTGGCAAAATGGCCATTGCGGCCGCACTTTCTGCATTCTTTGCCAATGGCCCAGCAGTGTTTGGAGTCAGACGTGTGATAGGTACTACCGCACTTCCCACATGTCTTACTACCAAACTTGCTGGGATATAACCTACCACCCAACATATTCTTACCACCTCTAAATCTTGTAGAGGCAGCTACCTCCCTTCACATCCCTCAACAACAGAAGTTTCACTTTCATTTGTAATGTTAAATTTTGAATCTCTGCGATCCATTTCTTTCATACAAAATTCCGACTCCTCAACTATTTTAGCAATGTCAATTGCATCTTTAAGAGAGGGATCTTTGGCAGCCCATAAGCGTTCCTGTGTTTTTCTACTCCTACATTGAACAATGAGTTGGTCCCGAATCATTTCCTCATTCATTGGACCAAATTTACATTTTATAGAAAGCTCACGGAGTCTAGTAACAAATTCATCAATGGACTCCCTACTCTCTGGGGCTGAGTATAAAATTTGTATCTCCTCATCACTACATTTGTCTCTTTATCAAATCTGGCTTCCAACCTTTTGCGTGCTTCTTCATAAACATCCTCAATGGGTTGACCCCGTTCGTTGTTGGCAACCGGTAAGTACTTGAAAATATGTTGTCCTTCTTTTCCTAAATTGGTGAGCAAGATTGCTCTTTTCCTATTGCTACTGTAATCTTGCGCATCCAAAGCCTCCAAATAATTGTCGAACATTTCAATCCACTCATCCCATTCTATGCTGGGACTCCCTGCTTGGCTAAGGAAGTGAGGAGGAGTAGATACCGCTGAAACATCAAGGGCTGTGACATCCATAATGAATCACCTAAAGATGGTACTATGTTAATTTGTTTTTGAAAATAAAGACGTGTATATATGCTTTCTCCAATGAAATAATGAAGTGTTTCCTGTCAATTATAAGGATTACATCCAGTAAATGAAACAGAACATACTTGAGAATTCTCTGCTTTCGATCGGTAACAGCTCACTGCATTCACGCTTTGTACACAGCTAGCTTTAATATAAACAGTCTGAGTTGTTCGGTGAATAAACGTGCGTTTACAATCAATGCCCACTAGGTGGCAGTGTTCTCCACTGATGGTTCTGACAGGAATCCTTCTTACGCGCTTCAGCACCATAAAGCCTTATCACTTGTTATCTCCCGCCTGGCAGCAATGTCGCTCCTTTCCCCATGCTCACAGCAGGACAACACTTCAATTCATGTGACCTTCCTCGCTACCGGCATACAGGCTCAAAGTACAGCTGCGCCTCCTGTCACGCACGTCAGTTCCACACAGCTGTCGCTCAATCAATCAATCAATCACAGAATTTGTAAAGCGCACTACTTACCCGCGAGGGTCTCAAGGCGCTAGGGAAAAAAAGGGGGGGGGTGCTGCTACTGGTCGAACAACCAGGTCTTGAGTAGCCTCCTGAAGGTCAGCAGGTCTTGGGTCTGTCGTAGGCTTAGTGGAAGGGTGTTCCAGGTCTTGGCGGCGAGGTGGGAGAAGGATCTGCCGCCGGTGGTGGTTCTTCGAATGCGAGGGACGGTGGCGAGGGAGAGGTCGGCGGAGCGGAGTTGGCGGTTGGGGACGTAGAAGAGGAGTCGTCTGTTGAGGTAGGCTGGGCCAGTCTTGTGGAGTGCCTTGTGTGCGTGGATGAGGAGTTTGAAGGAGATTCTCCTGTCGACGGGGAGCCAGTGCAGGTTCCTCAGGTGGGGGTGATGTGGCTGTGACGTGGTACATCGAGGATCAGGCGTGCGGAGGCGTTTTGTATGCGTTGCAGTCGCTTGATGAGCTTGGCCGGGGCTCCCGCGTAGAGGGCGTTCCCATAGTCATGTCTGCTACTGACGAGGGCCTGGGTGACTGTTCTTCTTGTGTCTGTCGGGATCCACCTGTAGATCTTGCGAAGCATGCGGAGGGTGTTGAAGCAGGAGGATGAGACTGCGTTGACTTGCTTGGCCATGGAGAGCGTTGAGTCGAGGATGACTCCCAGGTTGCGTGCGTGGTCGGTGGGTGTCGGGGCTGCTCCCAGCGTCGTTGGCCACCAGGAGTCGTCCCAGGCTGAGGGTTGGAGCCGAGGATGAGGACCTCTGTCTTCTCCGTGTTCAATTTTAGTCGGCTGATCTTCATCCAATCGGCGACGGCCTTCATTCCTTCATGGAGGTTGGATTTGGCGGCGAGGGGGTCCTTGGTGAGGGAGAGGATCAGTTGAGTGTCGTCGGCGTAGGAGATTATGTTGAGGTCGTGCTGTCTGGCGATGCGTGTGAGCGGGGACATGTAGATGTTGAACAGTGTTGGGCTGAGGGACGATCCCTGGGGTACGCCGCAGATGATCTCGGAGGCTTCGGATTGGAATGGTGGGAGGCGGACTCTCTGGGTTCTGCCGGCGAGGAAGGAGGTGGCCCATTCCAGGGCCTTGTCTCGGATCCCTGCGTCGTGGAGGCGTGCACGTAGAGTGCGGTGGCAGACAGTGTCGAAGGCGGCGGAGAGGTCCAGCAGGATGAGAGCTGCGGTCTCACCGTTGTCCAGCAGGATCCTGATGTCGTCGGTGGCGGCGATGAGGGCAGTCTCAGTGCTGTGGTTGCTGCGGAACCCCGATTGGGATGGGTCCAGGATGCTGTTTTCTTCGAGGTATCGGGTTAGCTGTTTGTTGACGATCTTTTCGATGACCTTGGCTGGGAACGGAAGCAGGGAGATGGGCCGGAAGTTCTTGAGGTCTCTCTCGCTGGTCCATGACTCTGCTTGTCACACCACTGTCCCACAAATGATTTCTCGCTGCTTCGCGCAGTCTGCCTCACCGATCACGTCTATGTGAGGTGAATCCTTTTCTATCCTCACATGCGCTGTTTAAAATCACTTCCTAAGCTTCACTGTATGCTTTTTCTCTCCCCTGACTGTCCAAATCTCCCTGATGACAATACGCTCCTTTACTCACAGATGCAGTCCTGAAGCACTTCTCTTGGTAGCGCTGGGCTATCAACACGTAGGTCGTCACTCCAGTTATTTCTTCTCCTCACTTGAAATTCGTCTTCCGTCAAGTACTTTTCTCCGCTAGTTTCTCTCACAAACTGCACACGTGGATTCTCCGCTGTATACTGTGTTGCCCGCTGACTGAAGAACACTCGTCGCCAAGAACATGTTGTAACGACAACATGACACGGAGACAAGGAGCAGGTTCCAAAGATTTATTACAAGGCCAACACAGAATCAGCGCACCGCCTCCTTCAGCCAGCAGCCACTCAACTGACAGGTCGCGAGCGCCCACAACAGAATAGAACCTTTACATACCAACATTCCACCGTGGCGCGAGGAGCGGAGCCACGGTGTTAACAAGATCACAACAATATGAAAAAATAGTCCAATCGTGTATGTTTGTGATGGGGAGCAGAAAAAATGGTAAACCCATCTTCTAACGGCCTCCCCGTTGCCCAGACATCCCTCAAGCCATGTGTACTACATAAAAGGGAAAGTGCTTGAAACACTCTGGGTTTTCTCCCTGCGTACTTAAAGGCGGACTCCCAATTATTCAGTAGACTGACATTAAAATCTCCACAGAGGATTATAGGTAGAGGCCAGTGTGCCAGCTCATTCGTTAGCCAATTAAAGACCCCATGCTCATCCACTATTGACCCGTAAACCGAACAGAGAGTAAAGGTGTCTGTTCCTGCCAAGTTACACTTAGTGATCACCCACCTCCCCATTGAGTCCACCCGTGTCTGGGAAAACTGCATTTTATTGTGGCTGGCAAGGATAGCAACACCCCGAGTACATGATCCTTGTGTGGTCCCTCCTATCAGCCTATATCCCAATTTTTTTAACAGGCCCACCCTTGACTCTTCTATGTGGGTTTCCTGCAGGCAGACAACGTCTGCGCGCAGTGATTGCAACCCTAGATATGCTCTCTGCCTTTTCTTAGCATCGTTTAGCCCGCATATGTTAATCGTGGCTATGCGAAGCTTCCCAACACCCATCACCCGTTCCGCCATAGTGTATTGTGTAGCCCTCCTTCACGCTTGTGCCTAGAGCTGCAAAAGTGTCCGGTCTCAGAAATCAAACACTCAATGCAAACATATTGTATGGTTCCGTTTATCCACTAAGAGGTAGACTTCGGCTCCGATCCTTTGGAAGGGGTTGATTAACTGCCGGAGGCACCATCTTCGTTCCACAGTGGTGTGTGCAAAGTCTGGTTTAGCAAAAAATGACACCCCTTCATAAGATTTTTTTGCATTTGGACGTGCCTTATCGTAGACATGTTGTCTCAGCAGAAAATTGCCAAAATAGACAAGCATGGCCCTAGGCCTTTCGGATTCATTCTGTGGAGGTTTCCTTGCCGTTAGGGGGAAGCGGTGTGCCCGTTGGACCTCTGCATTCCAGTCCCAGTTCACTTGGTCCGGGAAGGCGCCTTTTAGTAACTTAACCACATTGTCCCTTGGGTTATCACCCTCCACCCCCTCAGGAATCCCAAGCAAACGTAAGTTATTCCGTTGCTGGCAGTTTTCCTGGTCTTCTAGTTTGACTATTAAATCAGCCAGGGCCGCACCCTGTGATATGTTCTGGGCTTTCAGGGTTTCTACCTCAGTCTCCAAGGACTCTGTGCGGCCTTCGACGGTGGTTAGTCGGTCTGCGAACTATCCACATACTTTACTTAGCTTTCGCATCCCAACCTGTAGTTTCTTAGAAGCGACTCTTGCCCATCGGTTTTCGCTACGGTTCTCCTCCTGCATCTGCTTAAGGGACAGAAAGATGGTGGTAAGAGATGGTTCTTGTCCCTCAGTTGTAGACCTTGCTAACGCACAATCCCTGTCGCTTATCCCGGGATCTTGGAATGAGAGCTGGGCGTTGGAGTAGTCCCATTTCAGCTGCTGCTTGCTGTTTCCTTGCAGGCCCTTCTTCTCTGCCCTCCTGTGTTTCTTCTTTGAGGACTTTCTCCTTCTTTGTGTGTTTTGAGGGTTGTCCAGGGATGCACTACTGTCAGATTCCAAAGAAACTTCACTTTCGAGAGACGAGCACTCCTGCTTAGATGAGTCCGAACCATCCGTCAGAGAGAAGAACTTCTCACCCCCCGGCCATTCGGGGGATAACATTCCCATCCGTTTATAGGTTATATCCCCGGGACCAGTCATGATAATATCCTTAGGTTTAGTTACCCTGGGGGTCACCTCTTCCTCCTCTCCTTTATCTGCCTCTTGCATGATGGAACTCGTTTCTACCCCCGGGTTCAGAGTGGAATTATCCCTTTGTGCTGTTCCAGGGGCGATTACAGGAGGATTATTGTCCTCATCCAACTTATCTTTCAAACCCCCAGTGTTCCCAAGCACTACATGGTTTTCAGGTTGGGGGTGCCCCTCTCCTAGTGTGGGAACGGCGCATCTTAAATTACTTTTGCTTGCCTCCTGAGAAGATTCAGCGTTTTTCCCATCCCCCCTAGCAGGGGGGGTAAACCAGGAGGCAATGGTTGTTTGGAGAGCCCCACCCTCCTGCAACCCGGTACCTGAAAGTGCCTTTGCCACTTGTTTTTTCACTCCTCTGGGCTCTCGTCTGGACTTGGCAGAGTTCTCTCCTTGCCTGGGATCCTTAGCTGCCTCCGGAGCCGCTCCCACACCTCCACCACCAGTTGCGGTTGCTCCGACAGTCCGTAGCTTAGTGGACTTTGCTCCGCGCCCCATCATGGTGAAGGATGTGGCCGTAGCTCCTGTCCCATTCAGCCGCCTCCCAGTCTGGAGAGCAATCCGCAGAGCCGTGGTCCGGATGCCGAGCAGCCAGCCGAGCAGCCAGCCGCCTCTGCTTCGGTGAATCAGCTGTGTGCGGCCGCCTCGCACGTCCCACAGCCTCCAGCTGCAATCAATTGTCCGGCCAGTCATTGAGCGGCGAGAAGCGGTGAGAAGAGTGGCATGAGCGGGCAGTGAGTCTAGGCGATCGCCATCTTTGCCCTCGTTACATCGTAACACAACAGAGTTCAATGCGCTGCCTAGCGTTACTTTGCATCAAGGTGGCACTCAATGGATGGTGCATGGGCATTCCCTTGAAACCCCCTACGGGTTTTGACTCACATCTACAATGAATTGGAAACAAAGATTTGTGACAAAATCCTGCGCCTCCCTTAGGCAGGTGGAACAATGAGACATATTTGGATTTCTCCTCATTTTTAGACAGATTTTAGACAGATTTAGCTGTCTTGCGAGCCTCATGTTTTCCAAAAAATATGATACAAAAATACATACACATATAGGGGCTCTAAATCAACACACTTTCTCAATAGGTCCGTTGAGATGTCGCTCAAACTACCCTCCCTCCTACTATAGGTATAGATCAACAGACCAGCCCACTCCAGTCATTGGATGCTTTCACTTTGAGTGACTACATTTTGCCCTTGCACATGTACACATACACCTTAAAAATATTTCCACAAAACTAGAATATGATGGTCACTTGCACTTCCCAGTGACTGATTGTCCCTATGTATAGTAGAGTTACATCAACAATTTTCATAATTCTCACAACATTTATTATAAATTACAATATTCAATCCTCACTATAAACCAGCACTGGTATATATATTTATTCAATTGAAAATGAGCACAAGTCATTAGAATAGCTAGAGTATATATGAAGATTTATAGATTGAAACCACACCACCACCCACAAGCTTGTGATTGACATTTCAACCACTGAAGCACTGTCAGTATAGATGCACACCCCATCATCCTAGAACCTAGACGCACACTGCTTGAAGGAAATGGCAAAATAAATGTAATTGTACTTACCAGTGAATCAAAGTACCTATAACTAGTATTGTGTGATCACAAACTTTAGAAAAATCAAGAAATGTATTGAAATCTGTAATTTTGGCTCATTTGTAAGAACCAGTCTTGCCAATATTAAAACATATGTGTTAGAAATGGGGATCTCTAGTTGACAGAGGTCGGTACCTTTGTCCAAATAGGGACCCTTGCTTCTAGTCAGGGTAAGGGGGATACACACTTTAGATAACCTCTGCTCACCCCCTGGGTAGCTTGGCACGAGCGGACAGACTTATCCCAAAGGCAATGTGTAAAGTATTTGTACTCAAAACACACAGTAATACAGTGATAACACCACAAATGAACACCACACCAGTTTAGAAAAATAAAGTATCTTTATCTAAACTCAACAAGACCAAAACGACAAAAATAAATCCAACATACATGTAATAAGAATATGACTTTAAAAAGGTTTCAAACAACTTGGTCCATAGAAAACTATGGATGTGGGATGTCTCACAAAGTACCTGTAGATGCGTCAAAATGCACATGGCAAACAGCCGCAGAGATGGGAAGCATTGTGAAACAAAGAGATGCGTCAGTTCCTGAGACTTTGGGAAGGCGATGCAACAGTTCTGCTGCACGCAGGTGAAGTAACACGTCGAATCCAGTCTGTAGGGGGAAGTGATGCATCGACTCCAAGACAATTCGGGTCCGCGGGTGATGCATCGGGAAAACTTGCCGCACAGGTGCGATGCGTGGAAATCCGGGATGCATCAGCGATTGATGCGGCGGTGTCAAGTGACGCTGTGTCGGTTTCTTCAGCCGCGATCCCTTGATGCGCCAGTTCTTGCAGCAGTGACAGGCGCTGTGTCGGTTTCGGCAGCGGCACATCAATGCGTGGAGATTCTTCTCGCACGGCGATGCTGCATCGGGAAAAACAGTTGCAAGAAGAGCGATGCGTTGATTTCTGTGGTTCTTCTTTTCTTTCAGCTCCCAGCAGCAGGGACAAACTCTACAGGCCCACAACTGGAATAGGCACCTCCTGGCAGGTCAGAAATCTCAGCAACAGAGTTCAGGGGAGCTGGGGGTAAAGTCTTTGTGTCCCTGAGACTTCAGAACAGGAGGTCAGCACACACAGACCCTTGGAGATCTTCTTCAAGCAGGTTCAAAGCAAAGTTCCAGTCTTTGTCCTTTCCTTGGCAGAAACAGCAACTGCAGGCCAACCCCACACAGTACACAGCAAAGGGACAGTACTCCTCCTCACAGCTCTTTAGCTCTTCTCCTTGGCAAAGGTTCCTCTTGAGTCTAGAAGTGATCTAAAGTTCCGAGGTTTCAGGTGTAATACTTATACCCCAAAATGTCTTTGTTCTCTTTGTGCAAGGGTCTCTGAGCCCAGTCCAAACCAGTTCTGTCCTCAGTGGTGCAGTATGACCACAGGGGGTGGAGACAGCATTGTGCAAGGGAGACATGCTCTATTCAGGTGCAAGGAAAACTCCTCCCACTACTCTAAATTTAGCCAAGGTCTATTCAGCTCAGTTCTGAGTCATCCAGGAAGGGCCAGACACTCCTCACCCCCCCAGTGGCTGTCTACATTAAATGAACATCCCCAGCCCTTGTCACTCCAAAACCAAACAGTCAATACACAAACAGGCAGAGGCACACAGAACGGTTAAACAGGAAAATGCCTACATTCTAAAAGTGGCATTTTCAAACACACAATTTAAAAACCATCTTTACTAAAAGATGTGTTATTAAATTATGAGTTCAGAGAGCCTAAACTTTATTTCTCCATCTTGTCCCAATGGGAAGTTATACTTGTAAGATACTACAAAGTATTTCCCATTCTATCCTATGGGACAGATAGCCTTTCAATAGTAAAAACGAAATTGGCAGTATTTCACTATCAGAACATGTAACACACACACCAGTACATGTCCTACCTTTCACATACACTGCACCCTGCCCATAGGGATACCTTGGGCCTTCCATAGGGGTACCTTACATGTAGAAAACGGGAGGTTAGGGCCTGGCAAGTGGGTGTACTTGCCAGGTCGACATGGCAGTTAACAAACTGTGCACAGAAACTGCAGTGGCAGGTCTGAGATACCTTTTCAGGGCTGCTCATGTGGGTGGCACAATCAGTGCTGCAGGATCACTAGTAGCATTTGATTTACAGGCCCTGGCACACTCAGTGCACTTTACTAGGGGCTTACCAGTAAATCACATATGCCAATCAGGGAGAATCAATTGTAAACACAATTTACACAGGGAGCACTTGGACTTTGAAACTGATCCGCAGTGGCAAAGTGCCCAAAGCTTCTAAGCCAGCAAAAACAAAATCCAGCACAACATCAAAAACACAGGAGGTACAGGCAAAAAGTCAGGGGAAACCACGCAAAGGATGCCAAGTCTAACACAATGGAAAACAAGCACAAATGTTTAAAATAGCAGAGGTGTGTAGGCAATTTATATATACAAAAGCCACATGCCCTCAGCTTGGTGCAGGTCATTTGAAGAAGTTGCTTTGGACTTGATGAGTTCTGTCTTTTAAGGTTGGACAGAAGAACAAAAACCAAACCGAGAAGAAGCCATATAAAACAAAAAGGAACAGGAAACAAAGTCAAGGTGGTCAGGGTCGGGGGAGGAAAAGAGGATTATACGAGAGTGACAAGGAGCAACAAGAAATTACATTTGATAAGAATACAGTAATAAATTTGACTGATACAATTCTGTCTTTGGAAGAGATGAAGGTTTTGTCACTCTGTCTATCATTTTGCCCCAAATCTAATTTTAATTACATGCAATCTAGAATGGATCTGTTTAAATACGGAAATTAAAATTGATGAAAATGTATAAAGAGCAGGGCCACTGGAATTATGAAGCAAGAGAGGGCCAAACTATGCAGTAGGGTTGAGTAAATTACGTGGCAAGAAAAGGCAATTATGGTGCAAAATGCGGCACATTTTGTAATAGTATTGCTTCAATAGATTAGCATTTTTAAACTTAGTAACACTGTTTGGGCATTGGTTGCACCTCATTAGTACCCTTTTAACACCTAAATATAGCAATAAGCAACAGAGAGGTGACCAGTCGAGCTTTGCAAAGGGCCTTTTACAGCATAGTAACACGTGTCACTGCATTTTTAGTAATGTTTGAACCGTTTGAACTAGAAACAAAATATTTTGTTTGTTAAAATCTGCAGATTTTTTGGCAGATGATGGATTGTGTGGCATATGTGGTAAATGTATATTTATGCAAAAATCGCCCCTGCCACAAAAGTTTAGAATTCCAGTGGACCTGATAAAGAGAAACAGCTGATGGAAAAAGCTGTGCTGGGCTACAATGAGAGTAGTCATTGTAATTTGTTGGTATCAGATGTGGAAGTGATGAAAACACCTTTGGAGTTGGAAACTGAGAATGAAATGGGGAGTTTTGAAGTGAGTGAAGAGAATGTGATAGAAATGATGAATTTTGAAGTAGCTGTAGAAGGAGCTAATGATTTTATATCAAGTTCCAAACAGGTACCAGCACCGACACATGACAACATTGATATGTTTTCTGAGGCAGTTATCAAGGAATTACGTGAATTACACAATTAAGAGGGCAGACGTAACTTGTATAGAATTAAAGATGATACGAGCTATTGGCAAACCTTTAAAAAATGGAGTGAGAATGTGAACTGTGTGATAAGACATGCAGATAAAGGTGGGAATGTGGTGTTGTGGCCACTTGAAATGTATATTAAAGAAGCATTTGGCCAGCTTAATGATGAAGAATGTTAGAAGAAAATTACTAAGTCAGAATACCTCAAGGTAAAAAATGTTTTTTTTGTGATTTACTAAAATGGAGGTAAGAAGGTCTCCTCAATTGGAATGAATAACATTTTTTGAAAAATGACCAACCAAAGTTACCCATTATCTACCTTATTCCTAAAATACATGAAAATGCCCTCAATCCACCAGGATGTCCTATAATTGTGGCAATTGAAGGACCGTTAGAAAACATGTCCGAATGTATAAACAGGTTTTTTGAGGCCATTGGTAGTCAATCTACCTTTATACATTAATGATACCTCTGATTTTTTCAAAGCATTTTTGATTTGAAGTGGGAAGATGGCATGTTGATGATGAGTCTGGATGTGTCTTTGCTTTATACTAGTATACACCATGAGGATGGCTTGAGGGTCACATCACATTTTTTGAGAGCACGACCTATTAGATTTTACAAACACAATACAATGTTTTTGAAGATGATATGGTGGTGCTTGACAAAAACATTTTCCTGTTCAATTATGACATTTTTGAACAGCAAGGATGCAGCTATGGGCACCTGTTTTGCCCCCAGCTATGCAAATTTACATACGCAAGGATGGGAGGAACAGGTGCTCAATAGCCCTGATATGGAGGAATGGTCGGCCAACATAATGTTTTAGGTCCACTCTATAGATTACCTCTTAGTCATTTGGCCAGGTACAGAGGAACAAGCTAATGATTTTGTGAAAAAGATTAATAGGAATGATCTCAATTTGGTATTTAGCAGTAATTTCAACAAAGTGGAGCTAGAATTCCTAGATGTAAAACTTGTGGCTGAGTGTGAAAACTTACTACCTCAGTTTTGAGAAAACTCACAGCAGCATACAACATTCTCCATGCTAAAAGCTTTCATCCATCAGCCCTCATTAACAGTATCCCACATGGTGAGTTGATGAGGACCAAAAGGGTATGAAGTAAACAAGAGGGTTTTTGTGCAACACAAGATGAAATGATCTCTAGGTTGAGCAATGGGGGTTATTCAGAAGGAACACTAAATTTTGCGCGTATAAGATTGGAGGAGTGTAAGAGAGAACATATCCTGTTTGTGGACCCAAAGCAGTACAAAGAGAACTTCATAAAATACAGATCACAGGAGGAAACAAGCCATCTTGAACAAACATTGTCATTTCAGTAAAAATGAACTAGTGAGAGGTAAAGAAGTAACGAAGAGACCACAAATCACCTTGCCTAGAGCCCCGTCTATGAGAGACCATTTGGTCAAAAGTGAGATTAAGGAGGCAAAGGAAAATTGGTTGAAACCCAAAGAGGGTTTTGTAAAATGCTGTAAGTGAAAAGCCTATCAAAATGGGGTCAATGTTAAGTAAATACTTACTTCATTTAATAAGAAAATCAGGATTAAACAGGCTCTTGACTGTAGGGCAGATTTTGCGATCTACATGATAACGTGTCCTTATCCCAAAGTATCTATAGGCAGCACTATGTTGCATGTTCACAAACGCATTCTCCAACACCTTAGGGCTATAAAAAATAACGATGTAAGTTACCCTGGGACTTGCCATTTCTGGCATTTTCGTAAAGGGGATGAGAAACTTCTATGATATAGAGCACTTGATAATGTTCCCAGAAAGACGAGGGGAGGAAAAAGGGAAAAGGAATTAAGAAAACTTGAGTCTAAGTATATACTCGAAATGGATACAAGGGAGCCAGGGGGCCTCAATATTGATGAAGAAATATATGTTCATCTGTAATTCACTTTTTTCTAGTAGTGTTTTAATTGGAATGTTGCTGTTAGCCTTTGAAGGTTTTTTAAGGTTTTTAATGTGTCTTTCAGAATTGCTGCCAGGGTCATAAAAAAAGTATTTCATGGATTCGAGTGAAGGTCTGAATTGTGGAAGTAGCAAGCTGCCATTGAATATAACCCCTGAGGCTATATACATATCATGAATTACATCTGGGTTCTGCTATATAATTTTCCCACTTGGGCTGAATGTTTATAATTGGGATTAGTTACTTTTTTATTCAATGGATATAAATTGGAAATCTGTTTTAAATTTGATTGCCCTGTAATATAATGAAATGTTTGCTCAGGCCTTAAAAGACTGAATCAACGATTGTTATGTTAATTTGAGTTAATAGGAAATGACAGGCACTCATCAGTGCATAAGAAGAGTATAAGTTTCTAGGTACATGATTAGATATGAAGGGTAAATTTAGTAAAATGATATGTAATTACATTTCTTTTGACTTTAAATTGATGTAGAGTGAAGACTTATTATTTAATGTGATTGCACGATCATGTAAAGCTTATTGTGATATTATAATTTTCCACACTAATGAATTTGACTGGGTGTAATGAAACCAAAAAAATTATAAAATGGCGGCCATTGTAGACAATCTTCAAAATGAACAAATGATGGACAATCTGGCAGTAAGTCATTATGTTTAATGTTGAGGCACTGTGTGTATTTAAAGTGGAAACAAATGGTGGCCAGCGTCGTGAACAAGGCTGAGCAAGCTGAAGCGCGTTGACGCTATTTTCACCTCTGCACATCTTTCAAAATATATAATTGGATTTCCTGATTACAAGTGCTGTGTCTTTTCTGGATAAAGAGGGTCTTTTAAGAATAAATATTTATCGCCAGTAGGAAGTTATAGTTAGTACCTAGTTTCTATAGGAAAATCATTTTTAGGTCTCAGCCTGCACCAGCGCTTGCGCTGGTCTGGCCGAGAGTTTTAGTAAGCGGGTTTTGGAAGTGCAAACAGTGGCTTTCGGCTGGCGACCAGCTTGCGTTCACGAAGGCGTGCACGCGCGCGCGAGATCCATTCCTCGCATCGCTGGCAGGCGCCATCTGCCTTTCCTCCCCCTCCCCACCCCTCCTCCCCTCCCTCACCCCTCCTCCCCCTCCCTCACCAGTGAGCGTGTTTCTTGGCCGCGCGTCTTGTTTATTTAACTTTCCTCCGTGCAAGCACAACTTTAGCATCCTGCTGTGCTTGTTACTGAAGAACTTGCTGTATTGCCCTCAAAATCTTACTCTATTACGGGACTTCAATTCATAGTTTGCTAAGCCCACCGATCCCTCTTAAACTTTGGTAATGATTTAGCTATTCTTAATTTGGAGCTTTTAAAGTCTGACCTCACCCATATTGCTGGCCATCTGCTTGACCCCATTGAGCAGCGGCGCGCAGGGAGGCTTCTCCATTCCTCTGCCCGCACCCACCATTTGTTTCTGTCTGAGAGGGAATATCAGAAGATGAAATAAAAGCTGTTCAACAACACTTGTAAAAAGTTCCAAACGTTCAAAAAGGAGCCATATTCTGAATAATCAGTCATTTCGTGTGATCTTCAGGACCTTCTCTCGTTTGAGTTATTCCTGACACAGCCAAGAAGTTCGTTATTGTTGGACTTTGTTTACATTTTCTGCGCTTCAAAATTGTAAAGTCTCCCTCACACAATTAATATGTGATGTATTTGTATTTTTAACTAGGAGGTGTGTGTCATTTTGTTATAAGTACCCTCTCTGCACGCCCCATGGTCCCACTAACGGGAAAGGAGGGGCGGCAGATGTTTCCAGATCAGGGTAGGGGCTGGCATTTTTCCTGGGTTGCACCCTGTACTGCCTCGTCCACACACCGGGTGTCCGCTGAACCCCATGGTGTACACACTAAGCAGCCAGGCAGCGCGTCGGGAAAAGCAAAATAGAAAAAAAGAATCCGCGGTTATCACTAACTTCACAAGACAAATATGTATTTAAAAGCACTCCTAATGTGGACGATAACTCAGCGGATTACAGGTTACTCTTCTGTTTAACTTGCAAAAATGGAATGTTCGTGCATTTCCTGTGTTTTTGGGAATTTTTAGTTTTCCAGTTCAAGAAAGTTTTGAAAACTTTTTTCTGTTAGAACATTGAACCATGCCTATTGTTGTTCGTCCAAAACGCTTGGGTACATTCGATTATTTAGTCCTATTGAAGTGACGAGCTATAGAAGTGCTGATGATATATTTATTTGACGAGCTTAGTTAGGCAGTGAAGTCTCTAGAGGAGTATTTTTTTTGGGGGGGGGCTCACAGATCAAACTAGTGGGGCCACCTACAAATAGCAACCATTAAGACTGTGTACGCGTGTATAAGCTCACACACACACACACAATATATATATATATATATATATATATATACATATATTGCTGGAAATGTTTACATCTGACTGTATGTATATATCTAGATCTATATATGTATAGACACACATAGACACACATAGAAAGTCAGACTTACATATTTTAAGCAAATATGTAGGCTTGTGTTTTGCCTTTAAAAACGTGGTGCATGTAGTTGGACAAAAGTGTGTGGCAATGGGTAGTGTATTGATTTCGATGTTATTCATCAGCTGGGGTGGGGGTATGTGCTCCCCCTCTAGCGACGCCACTGGTGGTGGCGCTTAATAACAACACATCAACAACGAAGGTATGATCATTATGCTTCCACATACTTCATTTTAATAAACTCTGCTCCAGCTGAGTCTTTAAGAAAGCAAGGGTCCATGTGTACCGAGATTGACCCCCTCTAAAGCGTTCCTTAAATAGCCTTGCCCTCAATATTTGGGATGCCAATATATCACCACATTTCTCGCAACACATCTGTGGTGCTCAACAAGGCTTTTGTGTTTCTAGGCTGGGGCATTTCTAACTAAATAGACCCCAGCACGCACTCAAACATTCCCCGGAAATCAGAGATGCGTAACGCACCCAACACTCAGCATACAGGCCTGGAATCACACACACATTGTTAGTGTGCAGAGCGGCGCCTGCACCCACATACACACACATGCACGCACTTAGTAAACCTGGCCTGTGCGCAGGCGCACACATCGCTGCCATTATGCAGGCCTGCACTCAGACACTCATTCTCAGTATATATGCCTGATGATGCATGCACATGGAGCATTTTCAGTATAGAGACCTGTACACCCAAACTCGCATTCTCAGGGAAAAAGCTGAAGTGACCTCCATATGTTTTGCATTTTTACATGACTTTGAGCCATGCTGAACAGCAGTCGTGCTGCTATTCAGTATGGCTAAAAGAAATTGACAACGCGAATAACTCTGTGATTGCCGAGACCTATTGTCTTTGCCAAGGCTTGTTTAGCTTGCTTATGACTTTTTGGCTCCGTTTAACGAATCTTCATGAGAATTTTCTCCAAAAAGTGCCCTACTGTACTGCGTTTCTAGTTGTGCATGGAAACGTTTGGGGTGACCCATCAAGTGGGGGGCGGAGAAAAAGGTAAGGTCAAAACAGTGCGTTTTCCCATGTTAATTCCCATGGAGATTTTAGACACAACTACAACGGCTGAACTGAATTACACCAAATTTGGCAGAAAGGTAGATCTTGGTCCATAAAGTGTGTTTTTTGTGATTTGGTGTAAATCAGTTCTGTAGTTTTTGACATATTTAAGATAAAACTAATTTGTATATGTAGGGACATGGACCCTTTGTGAATCATTCACGGCGGTTCATGAATCCACTGTCTGTGAGGAACCCTTCATTGGATGAAAATGCCCCAAATGATTTTTTTCCGAGATGTGCAACTTCACGGATCTGCCGCAACATGCTCAACTTCATGGATGTGCTGCGATGGGTGACTACCATTTAATATATCGGGGAATGGTCCTGGAGTGTGAAATTTGAAGAGAAATGTTATTGAAGGGGTCAGGGTAGGGGTACCCTGACCCCAGGGGTGTAATATAGGGGTCTGTGAGAGAGCCCTAATGGGAAGAAGATGCCCCCAAACTAATTCTGTTTCACGTGCACAGATTCGTGGATCCACCACAATGCTCAGCGCGGCCCCCTGTGTATCCGTGAATTTGGCTGGAAATTAAAAGAAAAATACATTAACTCACAGATCCACTCAGAGACTCACACACCCACTCTCAGACCCACATACACACGCAAGCACCCAGTCACATGCCTACTCAAACATTCAGGCACCCACTCAGAGACCGATTCAGACATTGATGCACCCACTCTCAAAATCTACTCATTCTCATACCAATTGACAGACCCACACAGACATTCACACACCCACTCACAGATCCACTCAGACACTCATACCCACACACAGACCCACTCAAACACTCTCACACCCAGTCAGACACTCACACAGACACTCACACACCCACTGAGACACTCACATACCCACTCACAAACCTACTCAGACACTCATGTGCCCACTCACACACCCACTCGGACACTCACAGACCCACTCAGACACATATACACTCAAATACACACCCACTCATTTACGCATCCTCTCATAGACCCACCTAGTTACTCGTGCACCCATTCAGAGACCCACTCATGCACCCACACATATACCCACTCTGACACTCATGCACCCACACACAGACTCACTCACACACTTACAAACCCACTCACAGACCCACTCAGACACTCATGCACCCACTCACATACCCAGTGAGACACTCATGCACCCACTCACAGACCCACTCAGACACTCACACATTCAATCACACACCCACTCAGACATTTACACATTCACTCACAGACCCACTCAGACACTGACAGACCCACTCACAGAAACACTCAGACACTCACGCACCCACTCACACATCTACTCAGATACTTACACACCCACTCAGAGACCCAGTCTGACACTAACACCGACTCACACACCCACTCAGACTCTCCCACTCAGACACTCACACACCCACTGACAGACCCACTCTGATACTCACGCACCCACTCATAGACCTACTCAATCATGTACTCATTCATTGATCTACAGAGATACTTGCACACCCACTCACAAACCGAGTCAGAGACTCACACACATACTCACAGACCCACTCAGACACTCTTACACCCACTTACAGACCCATTCAGCCACTCATGCACCCACTCAGACACTCATGCACCCACCCATAGAGTCACTGAGACACTGATGCAGCCACTCACTGACTCATTCAGACACTGACACACCGACTGGAAGACCGACTAAGACCCTCATGTACCCACTCAGAGACCCACTCAGACACTTTTACACCCATTTACACACCCACGTATAGACTCTCACACCCACTCACAGACCCACTCAGACTCTCATGCACCTGTTCACAAACTCAGTGAGACACTCATGCACCCACTCATAGACTCACTTAGACACTCACATACCAACCGAGAGACATACTCAGGCACTCACACACCCAGTCAAACAGCCATTGACACACGCACAGAGTCACTCACTCAGTTGCAAAGCCTAAATGTGCTGCTGTTTATTGAACGTATGCTTTTGGTTTGTGGATTTACAACAGATTCACGAATATGAGTAAGAGATTAAAAAACAGGATTTAAAAAGAAAATGAACTAGTATTTGGGAAAAGGGGTGTCTCTGAGGAGAGCCTTTGTGTTTATTGTGTGTAGATGATGACTACACATAAAACAAGATGCAGTCTTTTAGGTTAAGGAAAACCCTGTTGCATATCTCTGTGAAATGAACTCTATCACTTCTGTAGATACCGTCCATGTCTCAGGCCTGATACTGCAGAGCCTGTATGGGCAGTTTTATTGCCAGGCTGACCTGGCATTTAAAACTCCTCCCAAGCCTTAAACTCCCCTTTTTCTACATATAAGTCACACCAAAGGTAGGTCGTAGGTAGGGCAGGGTGCTATTTTCTTAAAAGGTAAGAAATGTACTTTGAAGTTTCAGTGAGTTACATGCTCACTTAGAGACCCATACACCCAGTTATACATCCAGTCTCTCACCCCTACTGCAACTCACATACCTATGTACAAAAGCTTGGAACCACTAACACACCCAGTTAGACAATGACAGAGGCACATACAAATTCACTCACACACCCACATAGCACTTATGTATTAAGCAGTAACTAAGCTACTTGCACAGTGAGCTACATACCCCAACACTCACTAAGGCAGCCAGTAAGCAATTCCACACATCCACTTACATATACATTTACAGACCCATAGAGTTTCTAAGAGAGCCAGTCATATCCTGACCTAGTTACTTACATATCCAGTGACACACCCACAGAAGGACTGATACTCATTCAACACTCATTCAGATATGTACTGAAGAATAACCCTGGGCAAAGCACTACGCTACGCTCGCATAGTTTGCGAAGTTTGCGCTACTTCGCACAACGCGAATTGCAAGTAGCACAGTGCAAACACGCGTAGCGTAGTGCAGCGGTCATTTTTTGGTTGCTCGCGGTCCTCAACGTCAAGTTGGCGACCGCGAGCAAGCAAAATGACATCCCGGCGAGACTTTTTCCTGTTCGCGATCAGCAACATCAAGTTGCCGATCGCGAGCGTGGAAAATAAACCTGCCGGCGAGATTCTCAACGCGGGAGGTCAGGTTTCTCATTGCGAGTGGTCGCGTATGCTCGCGACCGCTCGCGATGAGAAACTACCAGTCCGCGTTGAGAGCTGCCGCTCGAGTAAAAATCTACTCGAGCGGCAGTAAAAGACAGCTCGCACTGTGCAAGATGCCCTTTTCAATGATTGCACAGTGCGGACAAGCATCCGGCACTGTGCAATCATCGCGAACAGCGCACTACACAGTTCGCGTAGTGCTACGCGTAGCTCGCGTAGTGCGAACTGCACTTCACGTAGCTTCGCGTAGCGCTACTTCGTGAACTACGCCCAGCCTTACTGAAGAACTGATACTACCAAGTCACCCATCCAGACAAGTAGCCCTTTAAACATGTCTTGGGCCGGCTACTGCGGAGTCTGCATGTGCAGTGTTGCTGCCAGGTCGACTTGGCATTTAACACCACTTTGCCAAGGCTTATGCTCCCATTTTTCTACATAGAAGTGATTCCTAGGCTAGGTCATAGGTAGCCCATAGGGTAGGGCGGTATGTGTTTAAAAGGTAAGATATGTACTTTGAAGTTTCAGTGAGTTGCACACGCACTTACAGCCTCATATGCTCAGTTATGCATGCAGTCTCTCACCTATACAAATTGATGAGTTATTTGGACTTACTTATTAATGGAACCATGAGTGTGAAGATTGCTCTTTCACATCAACTGCACAAATAGATTTGGAGCGATTTCTTTATTTTCAAGCTGATGGAGACACTGACAGGTCCAGGCACACACCGATACAACCACTAACACACCCAGGCAAACACCGATACAGCTTCTCAAACACCCATGCACACCATGATACAGGCACTGAAACACCAAGCTACTCACTAAAACAGGCACTGACACACCCAGCCACACTCCGATACAGTCACTGAAAACACCCACAAACATACCAATGGAGACACTGACACATCCAAGCACACACCGATACAACCACACTAATACACCCAGGCACATACCAATACACCCACTGACACATCCAGTGAAACACCGATACAGCCTCTGAAACTCCCATGCACCCTGTTATAGGCACTAACACACCCCAGCACACACTAATACAGACACTCACACACCTAGGTACACACCAATACAGACACTGATACACCCAGCCAAATACTATTACAGCCACTGACATACCCAGATACACACTAATACAGCCAATCATACAGCAGCCCATACACCATTACACCACTTACACACCCAGTCAAACATTGATACACACACTAACATATCCACCCAAATACCATTACAGGCTCTCTAAAATGCATGTACACATTGATATAGACAATCACACACCCAAGCACACACCGATAGAGCCACTGACTCAGCCAGGCACACCGATACAGACACTGACACACACAGGCATACACCAATGCAGACACTGAGGCACCCAGGAATACACTGATGCAGACACTGACAAAGTCAGCCAAACACTGATGCATCCAGTAACATACCCAGGCACACGCTAACGCATACAGAGACAAACCCAGGACATACCAATACAAACACTGACACACCCAGGCATACTGTAAAGCAGACATTGACACACCCAGGCATATACTAATGCATCCAATACCACATCCAGGCACGCACTGATGCATACACTGACACACCCAGACACATACCAATACACACTAACATACCCAGGCATACAGCAATTCAGACAGAGGCACACCCAGCCAAACACAAATGCATTCATTAACACACACAGGCACACACTGATGCATACACTGACACATCCATGGATATACCAATGCAGACACTAACGCACCCAGACATACAGCATGCCCACTCAGTTACCTGTGCAGCCACTCACATACTCAGTGACCCATACAGCCACTCACACACCCAGTCACTCACTCATACAGCCATTCACACAACCAGTCACTCACTTATATAGCCACTCACACACCCAATCACTCACCCATATACCTACTCACATAACCTCTCACTCACCAATTCAGCCACTCACATAGCCACTCAGACACTGATACAGCCACTCACATACCCAGGTACACACCGATACAGCCACTGACACACCCATGCACACAGTCATAAACCCACTCACACACCCAGGCACACACCAATACAACTGCTAACACACCCAGCGACACACCGATACACACACTGATACACCCAGTCACCCAACAATACAGACACTGACACACCCAGGCACACACTGATATACCCACTAACATACCCAGACACACATCGATACACCCACAGACATGCCCAGGCACACACCAATGCAGGCACTCACACAGCCAGGCAGACACTGATACAAACACTGGCACACCAAACCAAACACTAATACAGCCACTGACACACCCACTAACTCACTCATACAGCCACTCACAAGCCACTCACTCACCCATATAGCAATTCACACACCCACTCACTCACCCATACAGGCACTCACACCTACTCACTCACCTATACAGCTACTCATACAGCCATTCATACCCTCATACAGCTACCCAGACACCCACCTAGTCACCCATACCGCCAACTCATATACCCACTCACCCATACAGCCACTCACATACCCACTCACTCACCCATATAGCCACTCACATACCCACTCACTCACCCATATAGCCACTCACATACCCACTTACCCATACAGCCACTCATACAGCCACTCACTCATCCATGTAGGTACTTACACCACCACTCACTCCCCCATACAGCCACTCACACACCTACTCACTCATACAGCCACGCACACACCCACTCACTGATTCATTTAGCCACTCACACACCTTCTCACCCTCCCATACACCTAAACACACAACCACTCACTCACCCATACAGCCACTCACACACCGAGTCAATATCCCACACAGTCACTTACATATTAATGTCCATTTTAGTATTCTAGATAACATTGCAAAATGTTTGCTAGTATCTTCTTTAATACTTTATTGGTTTATTCTTCTTTGTGAATATTAAAGTACTCACATGTACTATTTTGATAACACATATGTGGGATGTATCAAATATACACATATAAAAACTTATACAGATCTGTATACGAAAACATAAAACACGTAGTCAGATCTTTGTTTTAGAAGATGTAGTGGTTCTAAAAAGAACTACGTTTTTTGAAGAATTTTTCAAACACTTTTATATTTTTTGTTCTTGCTTTTTTTTAAAAACAATGAGAATAGTATGATAGGCAGGAACTTGGGAAAAGCAACACGCTTCAGAGTCTGGATCATCTTTTGATTGGTGTATGAACATTCCATTTTGAATCCAAAGTATGTGAAGCTGTGGACATTCTGAAAATGCATGTAATACGTGGGATTGACAAAAATGTATCTGAATGTTGGAAGGAACTACTTTATGTAATCATATTCTAAAAAAAATATTTTGTCAATCCCCTTATATTAGGTGTAATTAGCTTTGGATTAATGTGATATATCACACTTGTGTACAACATATTGCTCAAGTTGGAAAATGGATGCCAAAGAAATCTATTCTAGTGAATGAGTTTGCACTCTAGCAGTTGAATGGGTCATGGACACTAATGATGGACTAGGTCTTATTATGTAAATAAATGATGGTCACCAAGATTGTAGTACAGGCCAAGTGGAAGGTGCCCAGCCGAAACGCGTAGGATGTGGTTTTTGTATATATTTCTTTTGCACCCTTAGACCCTTATTGTGACTTGAGGTTTGTAATAAACCCATGCTATGTCGTGGAGAGATGTGTGTGTGTGTGTGTGTATATATATATATATCCAAAACTCCCGTAACCTCCTCCTGCAAGAGTCGGGCACAGACACGATGGATGTTGCTCTGTTTATTGCAGTTTTGTCAACATGACGCGTTTCGGCCAATCCTGGCCTTGATCACATACGCACCGCAAGAGTTCAACTTTCATTTATAGTCATGGCATGGTGCATAAACATAAAAGACATACCGAAAACACCCAATAAAGCCCAATCTTAAATATCACAGTTGCAGTAAAAAAAAAAGAGAGAATATTATTGGTACTAGCTTGTATAATACATAAAGTGCATAGTGGTTCAAGTATCCAGGATAATTGGTGAAAGTGGTCTCCGCCCAAAGGATAAGCCCAGGGACTCAGTGAATGATTGCAGAGGTGTTACCCTGGATAAAGCCATAATATTTGTCTTGCATTCAAACATCCTCCATCAGATAATACATCGCTGTATAAATACATATTCATGTACATATATAAATATGATAAATATAAGTATGTGACTGTATAAAATACATCAATAAATATATATTGCGAGTGTAAATCTAGGATATCGGTAAGCAGGCATAAATGCACTTCAGACCTAATGCTGGTTCCTACAATTAGACTCCCAATGAAAACTATACTGTATAAAAGACTAAATCCAAAATTGAACAGACCAACGAGATGTCATACAATCAAATTGAAATAACTTCTTATATTATCCAACATATAGAACACCCATAAGCAAATTTGATTTGAGAAGACACAATATTGCCAATTTAAAATACCTACATATCAACACTGTGAAGCAACCATGTTACCTGCATCACCACTACAAACAATACCTCTATAAAATGACTGCAACTTGTTTATCCTCCAAAAAGTGCACGAATGAACATAAATAGTATAGGGAAGTTAGCAGCGTAATACATGAGAACTTAAATGTGAATGACATGTGCAGAAACCCAATCATATGTGACAAAGATATATAATAAATACTGAATATAAGCCTCTTGAGAAAATTATGAAAATCAAAATCTATATTAAGCCCATTGGGAGCCTTAGAGTTGAGATTCAAAATGTATAGCGTGTCTCAAATTGTCTAAGCAACCTCTCTCAATTACCTCCCCAGATCAACTTCGGAACAGCATCAATCACAAAATATTTGATGTGATTCAAGTTACTCTTATGATGCTGTTCAAAGTGCCTAGCAACTGGGTAACTCTGATCCCTGTTGGTAATAGCTCTCAGACGTTGAAGCACCCTCTTATGTACCTGTAACTTGGTTCTCCCCACATACTGCAGTCTACAGTCACATTCTAAAACATAGACAGAAAATTCGGTTTTACAATTGTACACCCCTGCTATGGGTTGCCGTTTCTCACAGAACGGAGTAACATATTCACTGGTGTTCTTGCCAAATTTGCATGCTCTACATGAGCTGCATTTGTAAAACCCATGTCGTGGCTGTAACCAGCTGCTTCTGGTCACCGTTTCAGGACTAGTCTTTACTAGAGCATTCCTGATGCATGGTGCCTTGCGAAAAGTAATGGAGGGCCGATTAGGAAGTGTAGGACCCAAAATAGAATCCCCTTGCACTAATGACTAATATCTATTGCACATGGCCCTTATTTTCTTCTCCTGTTTGCTGAAACTCAGAATAAGTCTGATGACAGGATCTTGGACTTTCTGACCTCGATCAAACAGGAGAGTCTCTCTACTTTTCAGATCAGCTTTCTTAATGGCCTTATCCAACACTGTCTGAGTGTAAACCCTCTGTATGAATCTCGCAGTCATTTCCTCCTGCATCTAAATAATATCCGCAGGATAACTGCAATTCCTCCTCAACCGGAGCATCTCTCCGTATGGAATGCTGTTCTTCAAGTGTTTGGTATGAAAGCTGTTAGCATGTAATGTTGAGTTCTCTGCAGTGGACATTCTGTGTAAACAGGTTTCTATTTTGTTTTCCTTAATATAGACTCTCAGGTCCAAAAACTCAACCTCCTGACTGCTGATGTGTGCCACAAAATATAAGTTGACTATATTGCTGTTAATATTCTCAACAAATTCATTAGCCATTTCAAATGTGCCCTTCCAAATAACAAATAAATCGTCTATGTACCGTAGCCAACATACTATATGGTCCCCCCACAGGTCACCATGGTCGGCAATGAGTACCCGCTCCTCCCACCAGCCCATGTGTAAACACCCGTAACTGGGGGCGAAGCATGTGCCCATTGCCATCCTGCGCCTCTGATGGAACACCTCTCTGTTAAAATAAGAATTGTTGTTCTATATATGAACCCTTTACCAAATATCTGTATCTATTGTCTTGCATTTTGCTTCTTCCTACCACATCCCATAGCATAAGGCAGTGGGCATTTTACTTGGACATAAATATAGTGCCATTCAAAATAACTGTTTCCCAACAATACGGTAGAAGAAACTTGACCAAACCAGTGATTGCTAGTACCTTGATATACTAGGTTGTCTTTACAGTGTATCAAGATTGATTTATAAGCATATATCACTGCTGGCATATTTACTCATCCTTTTGAAATCAAGCACACATTTTTAGAGTAGCAGAAGTAGATAAGCAAAATTTTATGTTGAAGTCATATCCCCTCAACTTTGTGAAGGACATTTGAAGCAGTTGAATCTTACTCAAGCTGGAGGTTTAGTAACAACATGTGTTATTGCAGCTTTGTGACCAACTTGTTAAGCAGTTGCTTGTGACTTGAGAGCTGTCTGATGGGCTGTAGTCTTGTTATAGACTTCACACAGTTTTTAATGACTCGAAACGGATATCTAGAAATTACTTGAGGTACTGTCGCTATGTGAAGGGCCACATCGATTTGCTTTGCCAGTGCCTGTTTCCTCTTTGCATGTGTGCTGCATTTTGCTGCACACATACAGAGAGGAAAATATCTTAAAGCACAGTTTTATCATCTATACTGACCACAACACAGAAACCCTTGCATTATGCGAAAGGGTATCTGCATTGGCCTATGGCAGCCAAAAGTGTGCCAGTGCAGAGAGAGAGAACAGAACAGCGCCGCTTCTCAGTAGATATGGCACTGTTCTGCTCTCTCCATTACTCGCAACGCAGCGCCATAACTGTACTTGGTTTGCTGTGTTGCATGACTTCTTTGTAAATCTGGCCCTAACCTTTCACAGCAAAATATACTTTGCGCCAGAAAGTTGATTGCCACTACTGTTAGCACCTGTTTGCGTTGTGAAATGCCGCTCAGTGTCACAATAAATAACAGTACATCTGGACTTGTTTCCATTATGGCTGCCCAAGCTGACTTACTTATCACTGTGAACTTGATGGGTATTATAAAGGAATTAGGGTCTGTTTATAAATTGGCCTTTTAGGGCAGTGTGGTTGAGAAGCTCTCTGTAGTCTGTTTAAGAGCATCCGATAAATGTTCACTTTCATGCCAACAGACCGAGTAAGCACACCATTAGGCAGAACAGTCAGTTTATTTATTCACAGATGTATCTTCAGAGCACGCCAAGAAATAAATGAGGCATGTCGGTGAAATGCCCATTCACTTATGACAAACATGCTAATCCCATGTTGCAGCAAGTGTTAGAATTCAGAAAAAGTTCGGCAATATTTCACAAAGTGTTAGCTTGCAGTGAGTTGGAGTTAGTCTGTTGTATGTCAGAATGTCTATGACAAAAGTATTGCTGACGTGTAAATCGAGGCCAAAATATCTATTAGAAAAATATTGACCGTATATTTTCTGCTATTATCTCCGATGGGGCAATCATTTTAAAAGATACTTAGGAAATGATAACTGGTACCCTATCATATTTTGTTTTAGGCAGGGGAGGGCTGTGCCAATAGTGGTTGACTTTGATAAATAAAATATGTGTATGTGTGTGTGTTTAGTGGGTTAGACAACATGATTAACTGTGTGGGTGTACACCTGTTTGTGTGTGTTGCGTGTGTGTGCACACCTGTGTGTGTGTGTGTGTGTGTGTTTGGGTGTGCACACCTGTTTGTGTGTGTGTGTGTTTGGAGCCTCTTTCAGGCAAGATCTGAGGCAAGGGGGTCCTACTGTTCTTTATCCTGGGGTGTTCCCTGGATTCCCAGAGTGCATCACACTCTGGAAGTTCACTACTCCACGGCTAAAGCACATGAGACTTGGGAGCAGGGAAGGACTCATCAGCACTTACCCAAACAAATGTCTCCGGCCAGGGTATCCTGCGCTCCCTAACTGCTCACAAGCGAGGGAGATTCAAGAGTAGGGTCCTCAGCAGCGCCCCACACCAATGAACTGGCCTCATTTTCTCAGCGATTGGACAAAGGCACTGTCAGGGAGCGATAGGCCTCAGAGGGTTATAGAAGGCCTAGGTTTCTGTAAAACCGAGTATAAAGCACTTGGTCCATAAGTGCTATGACCACACTCTCAAGAAAGTGAATCTAAGGGGGTAACTCTGACTTCCCTCAGGAGTGTACCCACCCACATGAAGAATGTTACACTCCCATCCTCAAACTCCTCTGCAGGCGTCCTGAGGGCTTGTGAGAGGTGTTTTTCAGTTTTAGGGGATAGATCATTTGTCAACCGTCTGAATCACCTCTTCGCATGTTCAGTGATAATCTCCGTGGGAAACAGCGTTTACAACGCTGTCATTACATCGCCCTACTATTACAACGCGGTCGTTACAACGACCGCGTTGTTAGTACGCGATGCATTTACATCGCAAGTCTTTACAACGACTTGCACTAGGGGGCGCTGAGGTATTGGAAATTAATTCCAACACCTTCCCTACTGTTGCGCAAACTGGAGAAGGAATAGTAATTAATACTATTCCTAAGTCCAGCGCGCCCCCTAGTGCAAGTCGTTGTAATGACTTGCAATGTAAATGCATCGCATACTAACAACGGGGTCGCTGTAACGACCGCGTTGTAAAAGCAAGCGATGTAATGCATCGCGATGTAATGAGACATATTCATCCCCGTACTAGTCATGACTTAAAATAATGATGAAGCTAGGCTAGCAACAATCAGCCCACCAGGAAAAGTCTGCATCAATGAAGACATGATGCAGGCTTAGAGATGCTGGACACACCAGTCACGGTAAGCAACACCGAGCACTAACATCTCTGCCACACTCTTGTTTTGTGGCTCCCAAGGTTGGTGATCCTGCCTGTGCTAGCACAGGTAGTCCACCTGTCTGGTCTTCTTTATAGATAGATGCATTCAACACATGCTTCCTAACTACACCAATTACAGTTTTAGTGTCCATCTAGGCCATCCGAAAGTATAACTAGGCAAATATATAAACATGTGACTAATGTTCTCCTGCACAAATGTAAGTGTGTAACTTAGTTCCACCGCCTGGCTTTGTTATTTTGCACATATATGATATTGCTCAATATGGCTGCAATGCTGATTGCTAGACTCACATGTTATTTGACCTTTGTTCTTGTTTTCTGTGAGTACATGGTGCAATGATCTTTCAATGTTACTGGTCTCTCATCTGTAAGTGCTCTCTTTGTATTTGGACCACATAGTTGTTGTTTTCCTCAAGTGGTCTGAGGCTGAGAGTTTATCTGCTGTTACAATCGAAATCCTTTTAAGTTCTTGTCTTCTAAATATATCTTTCTACACTCAGGGGACAGAAAAGAATGAGAACAATGGATGGGCATGCTGGCAGCAGGCAGAGCTGAGTAGAAAATTCCAGAGCAGCGCTCTAGGAAAGTAAACAAAGCAGTGCACGGATGAACAGCCCATCTTTACCATTGTAGGTACTAATGGTTCTTTTCTGGTTATTCTACTCCAGAAAGACATTGCCCCCTACTGATTCTCACTGCATAGCATCAACAAGCGCATTGCACCAGTTGTAGGAACCTTCTCCAGTAGAAAATGTTGGGCCTAATGAGGAGTTTGGCGGACGGGGTTACTCCGTCACAAACATGGCGGATATCCCATCTGCCAAATTACAATTCCATTATATCCTATTGAACTTGTAATACGGCGGACAGGATATCCATCAGATTTTTGACTGTGTATCCCATCTGCCAAACCCATAATCAGGCCCTTAGTCTAGCTAAAAAAAGCGCGCAATTATTTCCTTTCAGATTTTTACAGTTTTTTATATAGCACAAACTCGACCCAAAGGCATCAGAGCACTTTATATGAGCACCAGTTGCATTACAGACGGACACATTCATTTTTAGGCACAGGGAGAATAAGTGATTTGCCCAGAATTTCAGGATGTTTGAGCCTTCCGCCAGACTCGAACCTGGTTCCCCAGCTTCAAAGCCACATCCTCTCTTGTTTTGTAGTTTTTATGTGAGCTTGGGCTTCATGTACAAACATTCCTTTTCGAGGGACGGCTCCTCTGCTAACGCGGAGGAGCGTCCCCCCACTGCTCTGAGAGCAGAGAAAAGTACAAATAAAATGATAATAACAGAACATTATTATCATTTTATTTTTAGTCTGCCTTTAAGGTCCATTTTAGGGTGGGGTGGGGCTGGGTTGCTTGACACCAGCAGAGGCAGGAGTAGTGGTTGCACATAAGTGCTCATAACGGTTTGGTCGGCTGATTTGGGCCGGCCAAACTGTCATGCAGACTTTGCATGTTCTCCACACGCTGTATTGTAATCCCTGGGTAGAGAACATGCTCAGCCTCCCAGTCCCTCTCTGAGCGCCAAACCACAGTGCTCAGACCAATCGCAACGCTGCTGTAAGGCAGCGTCGTGATTGGCTGGGAGAGACAGGGAGCCTGAGTGCTTCTGTTCCAGAGAAGAAGACGGAGGAGAGGTGGCGGCTGCGTTCGCAGGTAAGACTTTTTTTTTTTTTTTCCAACCCCCCAGCATTGTCCATTTCAGAAATTGTAAATTGTGACAAATAATGAATCCCAATTTACATATGGAATATAGAAAAATGCATTTGGTAGAAGTGGTTGTAATTTGCGCACAACTTCTTCCGAATACTTGGCATTTAACAAACCAACCTATGTACTTATAGGTCGGTTCCCCTTATATCATGACGTAATGTGTCGCTTTTCGACCTACCTTATTAATAAGCATGAGGAAGGTTGCAAATTTGGTCTTAGTGCCATTTTCTACATCCACGGGTATGGTGGCCTACTGGGGTCAGCAGATCACCATGTTTGTGATTGTTTTATATAACGCAACCTTTTTTTCTTTTTTTTTTTAAATGCAGTCAGTTTTACCTAAAGAAAAATGGTATGCGTTTAAAAAAAAATGAAAAATTACATTTTTAAATGCAGTTAGTTTTCCTTAAAGGAAAACAGGATGCATTTTTAAAAAATCAAAAATTACACAAACCTGTTTTAGGTGCAGGCGGTAGTCCAACGGACTACTGCTTACTCCAAAAAAACGTTTTAGCCAACATTCAAAAAGGGGAAGGGGACCATTGGCGACCACTTTCGATTTGCGAATGGCTTTCTACCTCCTTTCTCATGGTGGTAAAATAATAATTATTTTCAACTGGATGTCTGCCTCAGAACATTAGTACATAACTTAAGGAATTGCTGTCTGAAAGAGAAGCCCTTAAAACGCCCCTTCCAAATACCGATTTGACATGTATTTCCAAACCCAAATTGTGATTCGTTGACTTGTTACCAAATCACAGTATAGGCTTTTTTAATACAAAAATGCTATTTTGCAGTCTCTAAGGCTCTGATTTTCCAACCATAAATTAGCATTGTACATGAGGGCCTTTATTCTGGGGCCTCTGTTTCACTGAGGATTAGTGCTAAACTGGAAGTTGTCAAATGGTTAGGTGGGATTGTTGAGTGTGTGCTGCTTCGACGATCATTACAGAGAAAAGACTACAATCCTTTTGTTAGAAATTGGATCTCTAGTTGGAAGAGGTATGTGCCCTGTACAAGTAGGAACCACAATCCCAGTCAGGGTAAGCTAGATACACACTAAAAGACAACCTGTGCTCACTCTCTTGTAGCTTGGCATACAGCAGTCAGACTTATCTAAAGAGGCAGTATGTAAAGTATTTGTGCAACACACACACACACAAACACAATGAAAACACCACAAAAATACGCCACACAGGTTTAGAAAAATAGAATATTATTTTATGAGTAAAACAAGAGCAAAATGACAGAAATCCAATAAGCAGAACTGGAATTATTAATTTTTAAAAAATAAATCAAAAAGAAGTGCTTAGAAGTCAATAGCGCTTAGGGGTTACTTGAGATCGCGCTGGGCAAATCCAAAGTACAGGCCGAACGTGATTGAGGGCAGGCCGGCTACAGGACTCATGCAGGTCTCTCTGAGAAAGCACATTAGATGGAGCAAGCGTCGATGTAGAAGACTTGATGTGAGGAGTCGAGGAGGTGCCAAGTCGATCACATGGATGGAGGCGAAGCGCCGGCGGCGAACCGCGCAGTTGATGAAGGCTTCAGCATCGAACCCCTTTACGATGTTGGTGCTGCATCATCGTCGAGCCTCGTAGTCTGGCAAGGTGACTTCGTCCACCGGCTCCAGCGTCGGTGTCGAAGGGCAATGCGTCAGTTCCGATCTGCACAAAGTCTTCACTGCATCGATTTTGATGGCTTTTGACAGCAGAAATCACCTTTCAAGGGCAAAAGACCAGATTGGCTCCACTTGGCATGGCAGGAATCCCAAATGAGAGTGTCTGGGTGCTGTTGCAGAGTTGAGGGAAGTCTTTGATGGGCCTGAGACTTCAGAACAGGGGGCAGGCCAGAAGGCCCTTGGTGTCACTCTGTGTTCTAGTGAGATGGGTTCAGTCCTTGTCCTCAGCAGGTCAGAGATCAGCAGGGCAGCTCAGAAAAGTAGAAAGCAGCTCCTTCAGAGCAGCAGTCAGACAGAATAGCAATCCTTGTAGCACAGCAGTCCTTACTCCTGGCAGAGTTCTTCACAGGTCCAGTAGTGCCCCAGTACGTATACCCAAACGTGCCTTTGAAGTGGGGTTGACTTCAAAGCAGGCCCTTGAAGTTCAGAGGTTCCCTTTCATCCAAGTCCTGTCTGCTAGGCTATCTGCATGGAGTAATCAGCCCTTTGTGTGGGACGCAGGACACTGCCAATTCAGGTGTAAATGTCAGCTCCCCTCCCTCTTCCCGCACAGGAAGAGCCATCAGAATGTAAATGAATGCAGATGAGTTCTCTGTCACACCCACCCTTCCTGTGTTTGTGGCTGTCTAGAGGGAATGCACAAAGTGCAGCTGTCACTCACCCCAGATGTGTATTGGAGATAGGCTGCAAGGTATACAGAGCAGTAAGATAAGAGAAATGTCCACTTTCTAAAAGCTGCAACAAACAACAATGTCTCAACTGGAAATCATTAAAATAGGACAATAAAAAAAGAGTGATACAAATCACAACGGGGGTGGGAAACAAAAGAAAGGGAGACCACAACGATGAAGTTGGAGTGAACAGGATATTATTTGTAAGTAGTTATTACAGCACTACAGTACAGTTAAATATACAATGACCATAACACACAAAGTGAGCCCTGGACGTCAATAGTGATAGTGAGCGGTGCAGTGACACAAGAGTGATGAGAACAGCGTGAACAACGGCAAGGGGTAAAGGAATGTGGTCAAAATTTACAAAAAGATATATACAATGTTGATGTTTTAAGTTTCAGACTAAATAAATTGACCAATTTTTGCCCATGTTCTATGCTGGGTAGTCGACGGCGTTTCAACCTGAAATATTACAGGTCATCATCAGGACAATGGTCATTAGTTTGAAGGTAGTGCTGAACTAGACAGGGGTAAGTCAAGTGTCTGGATCAGAACAATCAGGGGATTGAAAACCAGCGAGGTGTCGGGTATCTGCTTGAAAACCAAAGTAGATAAGATGCCACAGTGTGATGAATCAGGGAGAGGGTCTGACGATCCAAGCGATGTATGTGAGTATCAGGCGGTCAAGACGGGTTTGAAAAGTGCAGTTATCCAAGCACGGAGTCGCAGAGTGGCGATTGCTCTTCTCCGGAGCTACAACAGGGGAGCCAAACCTCCGCGTTGCGGCTAGGACGGGGACGAATGAAGCGTCAATTTATTTAGTCTGAAACTTAAAACATCAACATTGTATATATCTTTTTGTAAATTTTGACCACATTCCTTTACCCCTTGCCGCCGTTCACGCTGTTCTCATCACTCTTGTGTCACTTCGCCGCTCACTATCACTATACACGTCCAGTGCTCACTTTGTGTGTTATGGTCATTGTATATTTAATTGTACTGTAGTGCTGTAATAACTACTTACAAATAATATCCTTTTAACTCCAACTTCATCGTTGTGGTCTCCCTTCCTTTTGTTTCCCACCCCCGTTGTGATTTGTATAACTGTTTTTTTACTGTCCTATTTTAATGATTTCCAGTTGAGACATTGTTGTTTGTTGCATACTTTACCCGGTCTCACCTGGGTTAACGGGTCTTACTCCTGTATTCGTCTCTTTCTCTTCACTTTCTAAAAGCGGCACTTGTAAAACAGTAATGTTAAATCCAGCTTTACCAGTAAAGAGGTTTTATCATTACCATTTCAAAGATATGAAACATGATGTAGCAACTCCTTTCTAATCAGGAATTTCAGCTTCAAAGTGTTTTAAGGAATTCCCAATTCTAGCCTATGAGAGGAGTAGGCCTCACAGTATTGAAAATTGAATGTAGCTGTTTCTCACTACCAGAACCTGTAAAACTTAAAGGTACATGTCCTACCTCTTAGCCACACAGCACCCTGCCCTTAGGGCTACCTAGGGGCTACGTTAGGGTTGAATTATGTGTAATAAAAGTGGAGTTCAAGGCTTAGCAAGTGGTTTTAAATGACAAGTCGAAGTGGCAGTAAACTGCACACACAGGCCTTGCAATGGTAGGCCTGAGACAGGGTTGAAAGGCTTCTTGTGTGGGAGGCACAACCAGTGCTCCAGGCCCACTAGTAGCATTTAGATGACAGGCCCGGGGTACATGGTATACCACTTTACCAGGGACTTATAAGTAAACTAAATATGCCAATTGTGTATACACCAATGTTACCCTGTTTTGGGAAGAAGTACATGTACTTTAGCGCTGGTCAGCAGTGGTAAAGTGATCAGAGTCCTAAAGCCAACAAAAAGAATTCAGCAAAAAAGAGGAGGAGGAAGGCAAAACGTTTGGAGTGACCCTCCAGAGAGGACCATTTTCCAACACCCATGTCCTTACCTTAACAGCTAACATAGGGAAGTCGAATCAGGAACATCCACGCAAATCAGGAAGGGTTTTGTGCAAAGACCATATGAGGCAGAATTTGATATAATCCTTAATTTGGATAGGATTGACCACAACTACATTGAGCTGAATAAGCAAGCAGCGATGAGCATATATGAGAGGCTTACCAACAAAGTTCATATGGGCAGAATTTTAAATTGAGCATCCGAGGCATTGTTAGAAATAACAATCATATGGAAGTATGTGAAATAATCAGCATAGCAGGCAAAGTTAGTAACAGTGGGTATATATATGGAAGGTTGCAAATAATTATCATATCAGTCAGAATCTGAAATGATGAGTATGTCTCTCAGGATTAGCACTAATGAGTCAGAGGATAACCAAGGACCTTGTGAGGCAGGGTTTAATGGAATAATTGTTTCAGAACTGGTTACCAGCAACAGTCATATTAATCAGGATAACCAACAAAGACCATCTCAGGGAGGAATTGCAACAATGAAAATATAAGGCATAATTGAAAATAATGAACCTACCAAGACTATCAAGGTTTAGCAACACAATACTAGAAGAACATAAGAAAATATCACCAAACTGACCGTCATGGTCATCCTTCACATTCCTACTGGCAAATAAACAGACACACTTATACAAATGTATACACCCACACACACCCCCCACACACACATGTATAGCCATACACACCTACCGATTACTGCCACAGACACTTAGTACTAGGGCCAACCAAATGCAGACCTTCATTCATGCAACCTCCCACATACCCAACTGCCTTTACCCACACACACCTCACCTGCAGCTCCAACATACAGATCCTTGTGCACACACACAGACCCTTAACAAAATACAGAACCGCAATACATGAATAGAGCCCTCGTGCACATAGACTCCTTCATACAGATAGACCTTCAAGCACAGATTCCCTGGCACAGATGGACATACAACCTTCACTTATGCACAGCTTGACCCTAAAATACCAGCTACAAACAGACACAAAGAAACATAGTTCAGTCATTCCTCTTTCTCAAGCCCCACTCACCAGTCATGCTGCCCGTGGCTCTAAGTTCCGAGAAGAGTTAGGCACTCCCATTATCAGGTCCTGCTGTAGGTCTTCTTTTTGGCCCAAGATAGATGGCAAGGCATATGCAAAGATGAAAATAGTGTTGGTGTTGATAGTTGTGCCTGTACAGTGGAGACACTGAGATGTGAGATCGTCGCATCCTGTGGGTGGGGAGGAGTGGGAGGGAGGGAGGGAAGAAAAGGACTTAATGAATGGAGTTCTTGGGGCTGGGTGTCATTTTGTGATCCCCAAGATTAACTTAGTGGTGTTCAGGTGTCTCAGCAGAGAGGGAGTAGTGCAGAGAATCCAGGCTGGAAGGAGGTCGGAGAGACAAGTGTTGGTGTGGGGCTGAGGGAGAGTGGAACAGTGTGCAGGTTCTGTATTTGGCATCTATTCTGGCATCCTAACACCTTTCTACATATGTAATACATGTTCAGTTATCTGGAAAGAGCAGCGTAGACTTGTGCACTAAAGTTAAAATTCTCTACCCATCCCCCCTCTCTCTCTCTTGACCATTCTCTGCAAAGAAGAAAGGGATCTAAGCTGCTACACTACCTCACTCGCACTTAGATGTGTCTTGATAGCCTATGGTGTTCAGTTTCCCCAACCTACCCTCAAAGGATTGATCAGCAACACTTAATATTAAGCAATTACAGTTGCACAGATAATAATATTATATTCAGTTGTCAAATGTGCTTTTACTTTTCTTTGCCTTTTTTCCATAAAAGCAGATCTTTGGACCTTAATTCCAAAAACGTCCGTGTAGGAAAGTAGGATCTGCTTCTTATGGTTACCCCCACTTTTTGCTTGATGTTACACTGTTTTGACTAGTCTGACTGGGGTCCTGCTAATCAGGACCCCAGTCTATCTGCTTTCTCCTTAAAATATTATACCATGTACTTTGGTACACTCCAGATTGGATACTGGGGTACCCTTATCAGTCCCTAGTATATGGTACACATGTACCCAGGGCATAAGTACCCCAGAGGCCCCCCATGGGCTGAAGCATGTATTATGCCACCCCCGAGAGCCCATGCAAAATTGAACTACAGGCCTGCTACTGCAGCCTGTGTAAGTTGGTGCTTGCACCACTTACTTTAGATATAGGTTCGCTATATCTATAGGTCACTACACTTAAAACTTATGTCACCCCTATAGGAGGCCTTAACAATCCTGAAGGCAGGGTGCTGGGTTTACGTGAGAGGGTGCCCCTGCATGAGCAGAGCCCCTCTGCAGCCTTTGGAGGCAATTCTCCCGGGTTGTCTGTGACTCAGCCAGACATATAGGTAGAGGTGCATTATAACCTCGCGGTAAATGCTATCCCGAAAACGGCTGAAACAAAACATGTTGTGTATGGTATCAAACACCTTGGAATCATACCTCCACACCGGTAACCGGTGTGGGAGGTATGATTTCACCCTTCACCGAGCTTCGTGGGGTCACTGGTCTTCCCGATGTCAGCCTTCTCGACCCGGACAGCACAAAATGGATGCGGCCGACCAGAGGCACATTTCTGCCCTCCTGCTGCTGAGCCAAGCTTGAGCAGAGGAAGGCAGCACAATAGGCATCCTGTCACAGTGAGGTGTGACCACCTCCCAGACAGGATTTAGTGTATTGGGGCTGGGTGGGTGCACTTCCAAAGTGCCTGTAAGTCTGCATCTGGGGCACACTTGGTGTCCCTGTGCATAGTCCAGCTCAAAACAGTTCTGGGAGCCTTTGGCTCCTGCTCTGGTGTGAAACTGGACAAAGGACATGGGAGTAACCTCCCCTCTGTCCTGACCCTCCCTAGGAGGGTCCCCTGAAACAGTCCAACCCTCTCCCATGTGTACATAAGGGCTTACCTAGCTGTAAGACTTTAGATTTTACGTGGACAAGATTCTGAAACAAGAAACCACTAACCTTTGACCGTCTGGACACTCTGGACTTCGTCCCCCTCTCCGTCCAAAGCATCATCTGTGCCCTTGCACCATACAGGCTCCGTGCAGTACCTGTGGAGCACTAAGGACAACTGAAGAATCTCCCTTGGGGTGAAGGAGTCACTCCCCTGCATTCGCAGGCACCATAACGCAACTGACCGGTCTGCTGATCCTGAGCTCCTGCAGACTCCGACAGCTCCAGCAACACAGGAGGTGGGTTCTGAAGTCCTTGAGGTCGAGCTGCCCTCTCACTGAGTTTGAGGCCAGTATCCCTTGTGGGGACCGCATAACCCAAACCCTTGTGCACCGCATACTTCTGCAAGTGCATATGCTTGTTGGTGATTCCCGAGCTTGTGCATTGGACTCTGTGTAGTCCTGACCCTGAACAGTATTTCCACCAAAGAACTCTGACCTCCTCACACCGAATACTCCGTGGGCTGGTACTTTGTGATCTTGCTAGAGGTCCCCTCGCGACTCCTGGTCATTCAACCTGTGGGTCCTCTTGAGGGTCATCTTGATTTCTATTGGGCTTTCCTGGTTGCTCCAGATGTGCCCTGACTCCCCATTGCTTGGTGAGTCCCCTGGACCTTGCTGGTCTACACCGTAACCTGCCTGACCTTCCTGCGTGGGTTGCCGTTGCCAAGGCTTGTTGGTGCTCCCGCTGGACACTGACCCCTCAGTACTCGACATCCTTTGTGGGACAGTCCACATCCAGCTCCTGGTTGCCCTCGACATTTCCTGGACCTTGTGGCTGCAGAGTCAAGCATCCCTTCTTTGCACCTGAGGCACCCGACATCGGTGGGCATTCGTCTACCGAGCCCCTGGTCACCCTGACGTGACCCAGACTCTGTCCCCTCTGCTTTCAGGTTCCTTCCATCACAAATCTCTCTTGGATTCCTACGGACACTTTCTTCCTTCCCGGCAGCAGCTCTTCTTTGAAGCCCTCCATTGAAAACGACGGCGGTTTCCGACACCACTCCAGACCTATGCGCCCGGCTCCTCTGGGATAGGTAACTCGGGTACTCCGGTATCCACGGGTGGGTTGGCTCTCCAACCTCCTAAGCTCCAAAGGGTTTCCTCAAAGTCCACAGAGAAGGGTCCTTAAACTTTAAAATTGCAACCGCGACTTCCCCATAGAATTATACGGAGCCCACGGTCGTGTTAGCACACTGCACCCATCCTCTGTGGGGTCCCTTTCTACTCACCTTGGGTGGTTCCTTGGGGTCCCAGCGATTCTACGTGTTCTAGACACTGTCTTGACTCCAGTCGTGGTTCTTATACCACTATTTTAGTATATGGTTTGGTCTCCCCCTGGAGCCCACTGTGTATTGTGCTACTTACAACTGTTTCTTTGCTAAAGTATTGTGTGCTTTGTGTTGTACCCTCGTGTAGAGGATACTAGAGAGTGTTATATAAATAAATACATATTTTTATAACTGCTGTGTGGTTCTCCTTTCATTTGATTAATACTAAAGGTGATATTCTGGTAAAACAAGCTGCTTTACATTCCTTCAAGATTAAGCCTGAAGGCTGCTCTCCACAGCTACCACTAGGATAACTTTCTAAAGGTTATCTTTGACCTCATACATCATAAGGGTCGTTTGGACTGGTGCAAGGTGCCCACTTTAATTGGTGGACAGCAGATACCAGGCCAACTTTCCACAGTCCCCTTCTACATGGGTTTATGCATCATTTACATTCTTTTTATGTCCTATAGTCCTACATAGAATGGGCTTTGGCTTCTCCCAGAGGAACATTTCTCTCTCACCTTATGTTATTGGATGTATGTTGTACTGTTGCACTTTCTGTGAAGTGCCTACATTAAATGCATAAGGAACTAATTCACATCTCAAAAGTATGCTGAATTGTCACCTGTAAATTTATGACTTTCACATATATATTGTATACATAATGAATAATTTTTTGTTTGTTTTGGTTTCCACTGCAGGTGCCTTTTTGATGTTTTAGTCAAGCCAGCTATATTAGCTTTGCCACTACTTGTTTTTTAAAGCAAGTCATCACAGAGCTGCTACATGTTTCATTCTAGTGATGGTGAGTACCTCTTGACTCTCTTCTTTCTCAGGCAGGTGGCACACTGCACATCCTATCCAAAAACCTCTCTGCTGACCCTTTACAACCAATGTATAATGCAGCAACCACGTATGGAGCAGATGCATAAATATGATGGACGAGGCTGACCAGTCAGAGCACAGGATAATCATTCACTGGCCAAAGGCCAATCAAGAAATGAACAATTGTAACAGCAATCAGTTGTACCCAGTGGTTGAAGTGGGGGAAAAAAAAGTAGGGGAACTGTGGGCGGAGAATCAGAGGGCGGAGTCAGAGGTGTGGCTAGAATGCGTAAAACATTCCAATTTCTAGTATTTGTTTGGCATTTCACTGACCAGTTACAGCTCATTATGTTATTTAATTCAATCAATGGATACACATGATTATTTAAGGTTTAATTTGAGTTATTTACATTAAAATATATTCACAAAGTGGGATATGTTTCCAATCACAGACTGTCCCAAATACTCTTAAAAGTGGAAGCATAAGCCATTTGTCTCCAAGCCATGGAGTTTCTGTCATCAGCACTTCTCCCTTTTTCCACAAAAGTAGTTCTAACATGAATGGCAAAATATCCTAGTTTGCAAATGTTTTCTATATAATTATGGCTCTGCCTTATTTGCCACATAATACAACATCTGCTGCATAATCTGACAATTTTAACTAATAAATTGTTTGCAGCTCAAACGGATCCAAAGTTACTAAAAAATGTGACTTGTGTTGCTGCGAAGTGGACGGCCCTTTGCAAAGGTTGACTGATCACCTTTCTCACTACTGCATTTGTATGTTACACTGGTACTAATAAGGCAAAATCTTTCCAGAGACTGTTAGCATGTGTAAACATGTCAAAATAATAAAGTATCAGAAAATATATTGCATTACGCTGCAGCCTTTTTTTGCTGCATAATTAAGTCAACACTGCAGCATCATTATGTCCTCCTTTGCTGCATAATTCCAGTGGCCCAAAGCAGGCAGCACATGTTAAAAGTGCTTGTGCATGAAGCAGAGAGACTGTGAAGTTTGCGAACTTAGTTTGGTGTGCGTGCAAATCCTGCATTGCTGATCCCTGGTGAGTTGCAGCTACTACTGCTGAAACAAGGCCAATGGAGGTACCAATGGGTGAGGCGGACTGGCCTCAAGGGCAGGGGTGGCTTTTGCGCTTGTGGCTCCCCTCTGCAACAATGTTTGTTGGTGCCCCCCAAAGGCCACCTCCACCACGGATTCCCTCACTGCCACCCCTTAACAATGCCCCTCAAGTCTCCATAACCACACTCTCTCTCAGATGCATTTGATTTACAGCTCCACTCATACCAGAGTAGGGTGTCAGAGCACTTAACATCACACATATTACACAGAGACTATCAATTATACGTGTGTAAATCACTGTATAGGAAATGATACATAAGGCTAAGGGCTACAAGGTGTAGGAGTCACATGACAACCATATTAGTAGGCAGTATTGTACATGTAATATGCATGTGTTGATGTAAAGCGCTCTGACACCCTGCATTGGAATGAGTAGGGCTATACAAGAAAAAATAGTGGTACTTAAATTATTTCAACGCCTCTTCAGGTGTAGTAAGCTCTATATAAATGCAATTTGCTTTGTGTAAATACTGGGAAGGACCAACACATCTGATATTCTTACAGTGCATGCATATCTCCTAAACAGGGACTGAACAAAGTTAAAAGCTGCCTCTCTTAAGTATGTGTGAAGTGCTAACAAGGTGTGAGCCATTGTTTCCCCTCCGCTTCATTTGCATCAGGTGTGAGGCTCCTGACTACTCCCATTCAAGAGACTTGAACAAAAGGAGGCCTGATGACCCCTCAAATTCGGCCTTTGTTATGGGCCCAGCAGGAGTCTTAAATAAGACAGCCCCGTCCCCGCCTGCACGTTGTTGCTTGTTGCAGATGGAAAGCAGACAACGTGCAGGCGCTGCTGAAAGTGTCCCGGTGTTTGGAAATTACACCGGGATGATTTTAGCACATTATTCAGTGGGGCCCAAATTCTTGGCAGGGTGGATGGCGTTCACCCTGTGAAAAAAGTGGGTGGACGCCGTCCACTTGCGTGTACCCCGACTCGTGCTCTGCCTTTCTATGAGTCAAAACTTCCACTAGACAAAACTCTGATCTCTCTCTAGGAAGAACATTAATCACTGGAGTTATCATAAAATTTTTATTGCTGCTGACGCCCCCACCCATAGTCAGCGCCCAGTGCGGTCACACAGTCGCACCGCCCTAGAGCCGGCCCTTCTCAAGGGTCCTGTGACCTCAGTGACAGTCTCTGTCGCTCTAGGGTGTGCTGCTTCATAGGCCTGTCCGCAAGACTGGAGGTGAACTTCAGTACGGATTGTGGTGGACAGGCCTTCAAGGTTGACCCACACTTGCCACCGCTAGGTTCCACCTGCTGGTGCTAAGACCCCAGGACTTCTAAGGTCTTGTGGGGACTTCTAAGGTCTAGCATGGGAATGTGTTCCCTCAGGAGAGTGGTCTGGAGGACTGGTCACGAAGGCTGAACCTGGTTCCGCAGTTGCAAATTCAGCAGCTCTGACCATAGTGCCACATCCTCTCCCCCACTGAACACCATACTGCCCCACTGAGAGAAACTCGCACTGCCTTCAACTACAACCCGATTGTGCAATTGAAATTACGCACTGGACAAGAGCAATATGCTGCCTAAAAAAAAAGTGACAACATCCTGATAAAAACAAACACTCATAGGGAATGCAAGATTAACTAAAGTATATGAAATGTAAGCAGGAACAACATGGTTACCTTAACACTTTTACACTCACTATTCAGAAATCAGTAGTGCTTTTGCCTTAAAAGTTAAGGACATAACTACAGGACCCGGAAGGGACCCATTTTAATGTCCATTGCTTATCTCCTCACAAAACGTAAGCAGTATGGTTTAAAAAGACCACATCCATGAACACAGAGCAGAGGTACACATTTTGTTTTCCAATCGATCCATCAATCAGGCATTGCAGTACTTCCAGGATTGGTGCACTTCCCCACCCAGGGAAAACAATGCTGTTCAAAGAAAGAGAGAAAACAAAAGTAGCGCTTCACTGGCAAACTCTGTAAAGTGGCGCTAATGTGTTTTGGGTGTGAATAAAATCAATCTGGCCACTTGGCGACCACTCTGTGTTGCTTTATTTAGTCATTTATTTATTTTTCATATTTTGAACCTTTTATTCCGGAGGCTGCACTTAGAAATAGAAAAATGTAAAAAAAAGACATTTCCAGCAAAAGTGTTTTTCTTTTTTGGATCCATTTCACAGGGGAACAAACAAACAAAGGAGGAAAGAGAAAGTGAGAAATGTTTCTTGAAGCCACAGCGGCAGAGCAGAAGTCGGCATTGTTCTTGCCTTCTCTGGGCAAGAAGGCAAAAAGACAGAGGGGCATATTAGCAAGACCCACGTTAAAATTATTGCCGTTTTAGCGGCAGGAAACTGCCGCTAAAACGGCGATAATGGGCTTGCTAATATGCGTTATAGAATTCCAATAGAAGCCCAGGTTAGATGTGCAGGACATCTAACCTGGGCTTCTATTGGAATTCCATAACGCATATTAGCAAGCCCATTATCACCGTTTTAGCGGCAGTTTCCTGCCGCTAAAACGGCGATAATTTTAACGTGGGTCTTGCTAATATGCCCCAGAGTCCTTTTCCTTCTTTGCCCACCCGTCTGTCCCCAAACGGCATGAACGCCGAGCCTTCTCTGCAGGCCTTGGCTATTTCTGCCGTCCTGGGATGCATGTTGAAAATAAAAAAGTAGGAGAACGGAATTTATTGAATTGAAGAAGTAGGGGCACGGTGTGCCCTGCCGATCCCGCCCACTTCGACCACTGGTTGTACCACATTAGCTGGGACTTGCCAAGAATTTCCCTACATTGGAGCTGGTCGTGGGTTATTGGTCAGAAGTGGGATTGATGTGATTCCAGTTCCCCCTCAGACTTTTAGCATCTGGGTTCCAAAAAGTGTCACGCATGCACAACAGTGATTACAGGAGTCACTAGTGAAGAAAATGTCCAGCCCTGCCATGCAGGGGCATGATGTTCACTAGCAAAGACATGGAGCATGATTGCCCCCTTGGGCTAATACCCATGATCTGCCCATAAAAATACATCCGGAAATGGACTTTCAAGATTTTGAAAAGTTGTCTGTACACTCTGGTTCCGGGATTGCTCTGATACTCATCCTCCTAAATGTACTGCAAAATTGTCTTACATCTCTTTTCCTCTCTCCCTGAAGACGGGGTGGCTTTTTGGAGACTGAAAGTGTTTAGTTGTCTTCAGTGGCAAAAGGAATGCAGGTATCTACTCCACTGTCACCTAGTTCCTTATATGGATCTGGAGTCGGAGATTGTTCTGCCTCAAATTATGATTAACATATGGTTTCACATCACATACTAGCCCTAGTCTTTCATTTACCACAGTTTTGTTCTCTGGGACATGTAGTCTTGGTCTAATTCAAATCATCAAGATGTACTGTCACACTTCAGACTGATTTGCAAGAGTAATATGCAGTACTGGAAAAGATATCCCCTCATGACATGAAGTGGAAGGCAGGGCAACTGGAATTATGAGATTCTGGAGAGGGCTTGTTTTCCACATAATTATGGATTTGAAACATAATCCACCCCCTTCTACATAATTTGCAGATTTCAACAAAAACTATTCTTGTTTCTAAATGAATCAAAAGTTGCTAAAAATGCTACAACATATATTGCTACGCAGTGACAAGCCTTTTGTCGCTAAGATGCAGGTCACCATTCAGTTGCTGATAGAAATTTTTAGGTGTTACACTGATATTTATGAGATTAAACTGTTGCCCATACACCGTTAACATGTGTAAAAATGACAAAATAGGAGAGAAATGCTGCTTCAACACGTGCTGCATTACGCTGTATAATTTGGCTTTTTTTTTTTACTCATAACTTAGTCAGTCCTGCTGTATAATTTGGTCTTCCGTTACTGCACAATTCCAGTGGCCATGGTTACAGATTAACTCCATTTCAGATACCTCTCCCACCAAACCCTAGAGCAGAAGGGCTTTTGTGGGCACCTTATCAGTATCTGTGATAGTAGGACTCTTACGGAACTTTTTTTAATTTTTTTTTTATTTCTTTATTGATTTTTAGCAAAGGTTACAGTATTCAACAATAACCAATTCCACTTAACGTTTTGACATTGCAAGTTGACCAGCAATACAGTACAAAAATGTTCTGAGCAGTGTGTCTTAGTTGATCCAAACCTTACAGGCTTGAATACTTAACTACGATCTGCGGGACCATATTAGGATGTGTATCGTACAACACATTCGTCACCCTTGGACCTCATCAACTGTCCTGTTGAGGTTCTGTGGCTGTATCGGCGATATTGGCCTGCTCCAGGAGATATGTCTGAAGGGGGGCCCAAATGTCTCGAGGACAGGAAGATGGCGGGAGGAGTTCAGCATAGGTGGTTAGCTGTTCTTGGCAATAGACTAGGTCATTCAGCCAGACTTTGAATTTGGGTGCCCTCCCCCTTCCCCACCTGCAGGCTACCCTTCGCCTGGCAAGCAGGAGTGCCAGAGAGATGTATTTCCGCAGCGAGGCGGTCAGTGCTTCGGTGTACCCTAATAGTGTAACAAGAGGGTCTTCGGGGATGTGCAGTCCTGTCATTCGGTCAAGCGCTTCCAACACCTCCGTCCAATAACTGCGAATGGGAGGACAGTCCCAAGCTAAATGTCTGAAGTCAGCCCCTTCCCTCCCACAGCGGTCGCAGCGGTCGGAGCGGTCGGTGTCACGAAGGTGGAGGCGCATCAGGCGCGCGGGGGTATTGTAGAGACGGTGTAGATACCGATAGTGGATGATGCATAGCCTGCTGTTAGCGGAGACTTTCCTGGTTTGTTGACAGCAGAATGACCACTGGTTGTCAGTGATGGGGGAGTCTAGTTCTTCCTCCCAGCGGGTCCTAGCCGGTGGGGGGTCATACATGCAGTCTTTTCGGGTGGTGCGGTAGAGCATTGAAATGGCATGCGCAGGGGTGTCTTTCTGAAGGAGATTATGCAGTGGAGCAAGTGTAGGAGGTTCCTGTGGAAAGCATGGGGTGAGGGTCCTAACATCCTGTTTCAGTCGGATATAGTAAAAGCGTTCCAGGGGGGTGGGCGTGTTAGTGCCAAAGAATTCCTCACTAGTGCGAAATGTGCCTTTTGTATACAGCTGACCCCATGTCTGAATCGCGAGCTTGCGGAGGAGATGGCAGCATCCGCCCTCCCGCGTGACTAGAAGGTCCAGCCGGCCTCGGAGAGGCAGCAAGGGGGAATATAACGTAGTGATGTGGAGGCGGCGGGCCAGGTCATGCCAAGCGCTGGTAGTGCAATCTACAGTGGAGGAAGCAAGTCGATGCGGGATGGCAGGCGCACTTAAATATGCGGAGTAGGGGGTTGGGGACATGTAGCCACCCTAAATTGCTAAGTGAGGCATGTAGGGGGGGGGTCCATCCAATATACCGCAAAATGGGCTTGGGCACAGCTGAAATACAGCTCCAGATCCGGGATCTCAAAACCTCCCGCGCTGAAGGGCCGTGTGAGAGTGTCCCAGCGTAATCTAGCTTGTTTCCCTCCCCAGGTGAGGCGAATTAGTTGGGTTTTTAGGGCTTGAAAGAAGTGTCTACTGGGAGCGTAGGGGATGTTGATGAAGAGGTAGAGCAACTTGGGCAGGATTACCATCTTTATGAGTGAGGCTCTCCCGGCCATTGAACTGGGCATAGCGATCCATCTTGTGATTTTATCGGTGAGGAGATCTAAAGCGAGCCCATAATTCGCCGCCATCAAGGCGCTTCAGTCACGAGTGATGACTATCCCCAGGTACTTGATTGTGTCCTCACACCATGTGAGGGGGTAGTCTGGGGTGAACTGTGGAGTTGTGTCAGTTAGAGGAAAGATTTGGGATTTCCCCCAGTTGATGTTGACGCCTGAGAGGTGTCCAAAGAGGATGAGCAGCCGTAGAATGGGGTTAAGGCTGTCGTCCGGATTATGCAGATATAGAGTGAGGTCGTCAGCGTACAGGGAGATTAACAGGCACATGCATCAAGGTAGGATTTTGCGAGTCCTTAATTGCGATTATTAAGGAATCGCAATTAAGGACTCGCAAAAGCCTATGCATGTAGGAATCGCAATTTGCGAGTACCAATTGGTACTCGCAAATTGCGCATGCAATTTCAAGGGTGCAAGGGTGTCAAAAAGACACCCTGTTGCACCCCTGAAATTGATCTGTGCACAAATGTTGCGCACACACATGTCCAAAGGGCATGTGTGTGTGTAACCTACAACTTTGAAAAATGCACTTTAGTGCATTATTCAATGTTTTTGCAAATTACCATGAAGTTCAACTTCATGGTAATTTGCGCCCCCTAGTAGCAAAATCGCTACTTCAAAGTGGTTCTTGCATTGCATTTAAGGAATCGCAAAATGCGATTCCTTAAATGCAATCGCAATTTGAGAACTCGCAATTAATTGCGAATTCTCAAATTGCGAGTGCCTTGACCCTTCATGCATCGCAAATGCCCTTTTTGCGGGCGCAAACGGCCGATTTTTGCACATCGCACCGTTTGCGCTCGCAAAAATGGTTGATGCATGTGCCTGTAAGAGCTGTCGTTCGGGGTAAATGAGGGCGTATTCACGATAATGTTGGCGGACCTTAGCGGCCAGGGGCTCAATGGCCAGGGCGAAAAGGATAGGGGACAGTGGGCATCCCTACCTGGTACCTCTGGCTACGGCGAAGGGGGAGGACCTGGTCCCGTTGATCAGAACACTGGCCTGTAGATCCATGTAGAGTAAGTTAATCCACACCAGAAAGGGGGCGGGGAAGCCCATGCGCTGAAGGACAAATGCCAAATAGTCCCATTCGAGGGAATCAAACGCCTTGGTGGCGTCGAGGAAGACAGCCACCGCGTTCATGTCAGGATCAATGTTTTGGAGGACGGCGAATAGGGTCCGAAGGTTATGGGAGGTGCCTCTACTGGGTATGAACCCCGACTGGTCGGGGAGGGCCAGGGCCATCATGAGGGGGCTGATGCGATTCGCAATTAATTTTGCTAATATTTTAGCATCTACATTGATGAGGCAGAGGGGCCTGTAGGAGTCGCATTGCGCAGTCGGTTTTCCCGGTGTGGGTAAGGAGATTATGAGTGCCTCCCGCATAGATTGGGGGAGTATACCCGTCTCCCGGGCCTCCTCATAGACATGTCGCAGGACGGGGATGAGTATGTGGCGAAAAGTTTTGTAAAATTCGGCGGGGAGGCCGTCTGGGCCGGGGGCTTTGCCAGACTGTAACTGCATTATGGCGGTAATAATCTCGTCATCTTCGTGATGCGCAAGGAGGAACTCCCTCTGGTTGTCCCCAAGCCAAGCGATTGCGGTGTCATCAAAGAAAGGGGTGAAGTCGACGGGATGTGTTCTGTGTGAGGTGTACAGAGTGCTGTAAAATCGTTTGAAAATGGCAGCTATGTCAGCTGTGTCCCTGTGCATGTGCCCTTCCTCATCAGAAATTTCAAGTATGGTATTGGAAAATCTAGGGGGACGAACCAGGGCCGCCAGAGCTTTGCCCGGTCTTTCACCCTCCCCATAATGGAGAGCTTGAAAATATTTCCCTCTGAATTTACATTCCCGTTCAGCTGTCTCCTGGTAGTCAGTGAGGAGTTTCCGGAGGTGCTTTTGTAGCTCAGGGGTGGGTGTGGCCTGCATCTGGCACTCAGTGTGTTTAAGTTCACCCTCTATTTTACGGAGTGTGGATCGGATGTCCCTTAAAATCCCCCCACTTTTGGCGATGCAAATTCCGCGCACGATGACTTTGAAGGCTTCCCATATTGTGGAGCATTGTGCAACTGAGTTCTCATTGCGGGGGAAGAAATCCTCAATTTCTTGTTCGAGCTCAGCCTTAAATACAGGGTCTAGCAGGGCTTGCACAGGTAGGCGCCAAGATAGGTATGGGGATTCTTCATGAGGGGGTGCTAGCATGAGTAGAACGGGAGAGTGATCAGAGTAGGTGCGCGGCAAATGGGAGGCGCAGAGCAGCCACGGGATGAGGCCTCTGGAAATGAGCCACTTGTCTATTCGGGCCCAGGAGGAATGGGCAGTGGAGAAGCAGGTACCTTCTTTGTGCAGCGGGTGAAGGCTACGCCATGCATCCACAAGGCCATGGTCTGTTACAATGTGATTGAGGGTACTGTGGGCATTGGAGTAATGGTGGGGTTGTGGATGTGACCGGTCTAATGATGGATCTAGGGTGACATTAAAGTCCCCTCCCCATGCCACATGCGTCGATCCAGAATCAAGTATCTTTCCCCAAAGGACCTGGAAAAATTCGGGGTCGTCAGTGTTCGGGCCATAACAGGAGACGAGCGTGAGAGATTGAGCTGCCAGTCTGCCCCATAGAATGCTGTATCTGCCTTGCGGGTCAGCGAGAACTCCAATAAGAGTGAAGGGAAATGTGCGTTTGATTAAAACAACCGTGCCGCGCGCGTAGGTGGAGTAAGAGGAGAAGCATCGATAGGATGCCCATCGAGAAGCAAATGAGGATGGGGTCGTGGGGCTCAGGTGTGTCTCCTGGAGCAGAGCGCAATGTATGTTGTGCCGGTCCAAGTACGAAAGTATGTGACGACCTTTGTGAGGGTCCCCCAGTCCTCTTACATTCCAGGTTAGAAAGTTGTATTGGGGAGGGCTAGGGCGGGTCTCCATGGCGACAGATCATGAGTGGTCTAGTGTGCGTCAGACAGTGCTCAAGTCGGTCAGTTGCGTCAGTCATGGCTTTACGCATCAGATTATCGATAAGTGGCAGTAAACAAATGTTCCCCTCCTCCCCCACCCACATCAGCAGCCCAATCCTGCTGTGACAAGATACCCTCCCTCTTTTCCCCAATGCCGCATGCTCCATGCTCCCAACAGGGGAGGGTGGATGCAGGGCCATAAACTTATATAACCAGAGCAAAATAGGGGTTACCTGAGTGGGTAGCTACCAGAGGGCGAACCAAAAACACCTCGCAGCGGTGAAGGGTGCTCGGGGGGAGGATAATGAAAAGTCTCATCTTGTCCTGAATTTTTGCGGTGTAGTTCTTGGGTGGGGCAGTGGCCATCGCACCCGCAAATGAGGTCCAACAGGCATTTGGAGCTGGACTTTAACTAAGGGTGCTACATAGTAAATGGTGGGCTAGTCGACTTGAAGGCAGTTGGAGATGTCCAACCAAGTGCGTAGTATAATCCTTGTAGGAGGGCCAGCTTGCTACTCAACATCTGATGTGCCACCTGTGTCGGGGGAGCGAACAGAGGGGGAGGCACGACCTGTATTCATCTTGGGCAAAGTTTTTATGAAGTCCTGAACATGTTGGGGGTTAGTAAAGATATGTTGCTTCCCCTAATATGTGACTTTGAGGCGCGCTGGATAGAGCATGGCATAGGCAATGTTCAGTTGCTGCAGTTTCTTCTTCATCGGTAGGTATTTTCTGCGCGCCTCCTGAATGGCCATGGTGAAATCCGGGTTTAGTGACACCTCCACCCCGTCGAAGTGCACCTTGCCGTGTTCCCTGGCGAGCCGCAGTGCGGCGTCACGGTCCCTGTAGTTTAGGATCCTCGCGATGATGGGGCGAGCAGGGGCACCAGGTACAGGGCGGGGGGCGAGGGATCTGTGCGCTCTCTCGATGATGAAAACCGGTGAGAAGGACTACCTGCCAAAGGCCGCAATGAGCATGCGCTCCACATAGTCCTCCATTTTTCCCGTGGCGGCAGATTCTGGTACTCCTAGGATCCGCAGGTTTTTTCGTCTTGATCGGGATTCTAAATCTTCATTCTTCGCGGCTATGACCCCTAGGACTTTTTCCATGTCGAGTGTTTTGTCGACGGTCGTGGTGGAGGTGTCTTCCAGGTCAGAGATGCTGCGTTCCGTTTCATTGAGCCGTTCTTCATGGCGGTCACTCTTGTGTGTGAGGGTGTCCATGCGAGCACTCATCGCATCCATTTTGGACTTTATGGTTGTCAGACTGGATTGCATTATCAGGAGAAGTTCTTTCAGCTCCTCCGTGGTAGTGGGTGGGTCCAGAGCGGCAGCTCCGGGTTGGTCGCCCTCCACCTCCGCCTGCGTTCGTGTTGACTTGCGGGCCTCAAAAGTGAGCTTAGGTTGTTTGCCATCCGCTTTGCCCATGGTGGATGCTGCCAGTTAGGGAGAGGCAGACGATGAGATGTCCCCTGGGTTAATGTTGTGTAACTCTGGGGAGTGCAGCGGTGGACGGGGCCACGCAGGTTGTCACAGGGAGGCGCAAGTGCCAGCCGTTGTACAGTTTCTGGTGGTTCGCCACAGGGTCCGGAGGCGGCGTTACAGCGGGTGGAGATGACGTTGGGACCCGCTGGTGGCGGTGGGAAAGGGAGGGTAGTGGATCACCGGTAGCTGGATTGAGCGGCTGTCAGGGTCTCCTCGGTCTGTCTACCATCTCAGGTAAGCAGGTGATGGGAAGAGATTGGAGTGCTCAATGAACAAATGGGCCTCCAAAGGTTGTCAATATGGGAAATGGCGGCCGAGCGGGGTCACCAGTGAAGAGATGGCGTGGCGGGTGGTGCTGACCGGCAGGGCAGGCGTGGCGGTCTTCAAGGCGGTCCGCCCTGTCAGCAGGAGCAGTGCAGGCCACAACGAGAGAGCAGTCTTGTTAGCCGGCGTGAGGGGGCTGAGCAGGGCTCAGCAGTAGCAAGAGGCCGCAATGAGGCGCAGGTCCTCCGTCAGGGAGTGGAGGCCGTCTCAGGGAGGAGGCATAGCAGGCCGGGCCGCTCCGGTACAGCTGCATCAGTGTGGGTAGGTCCAGAAGTGAACGACGGTCGTGGAGCAGCGCTCTGGGGGTCCAAGGGTGCGGCTGAAGGGAGAGTGTCTAGAGGGTAGTGCACTGCAGGTGGGCAATGCAGAGCATTGCGTCGTGGGTGTAGGGCATCAAAGGAAGGCAGCTGACGCCGCAGGCAGACTCACCAAGTCCGGTGGGTGTGGGGTGCCACTGCATTCAGCGCGGGCAGGCCAGCCAGCATTCTCGTGCGGCAGGGGGCGGCACAGGCTCTCAGCTCTGCAGCAGGGCCGGCGGGGACCGCGCCGGGCCCGGGCTCCCCCGCCCTCCGCCAGGCCCCCCGGCTCTGCGGCGATGGGGATCGTCTCAAGCCGCAATCCGGCGCCTACGCAGCCCCCGCAGCCTCCGATGACAGCCTCCCGTGCAGGATCTTCAGGGCGGGCAGGCGCTGAGGTGGAGCGTGGGTCACAGACGCTCCCGCCGGTCGATGCGGCCCAGGACCCCCCGGCCACCAGGGGGGAAGCTTCAGTGCGGCCGGTCACAGAGGTGAGTGCGACCTCCCAGGGCGTCCGATAACAAGCAGGGCGGCCCGCTCCACAAGCCGAGGAGGCTCCGGAGTCCGCAGCTGCCACCAGCGGTGATGTGGTTTCAAGGGGTATTGGCGAGCAGGGCCGCAGCGGTGAATTCAAGGGGCCGCGATCACCGCGGCAGCCATTTTGAGTCAGCAAGGCCAGGGGAGACGGAGGCAGTCTCCACGGTTTGTAGCACGGTTTGCGGCGATATTCCCACAGCAACCGATGGCAGATGGTGTGCGCTACTCCTTCTTCGGTTTTTCAGGCGTTCAGGGCAAGAAATGAGGAGGATGGCAGACGGATTGTGTCCCGAGCTGCAGGAGCCTCATGTAAGTGCGGCCATCTTGCTTGGCGCTCGCTAGCGCCCCCGACTCTTACAGAACTTACATTTAGTTGTCACAGTTTGCGATCTTGAGCTAGAACATGACGGCACTCTGTGTAGTTTCTGTTTTATGTGCGTTTCAAATAAATACAGTGTCTCTTTTTATTTGATTATTTCTTGAGATTTTTAATACGGTGTATCAACACTTTTATTAAGCTTTCATGTGTGATGTAATGCATAAAGTGCATACATAAGTGCATACCTACTGTGCACACTGTGTTAAACAATCCTCTACAAATAAATGATGTTGATCAACCACAAAGCCTAATAATCTGTCAACATTTCTGATTGACAGGTCAGCAAGAAAAAAGGTCCAATATGTCACCAATGCTGCCTTAATTCCTTCAAAGGCCAAACAGCAACCATTGTGGAAGAGGTGTGGCACAGCGGCCAGGGTGCCTGACACCGGACCATGGGGTTCACGGTTTGGTGGCAGGTTAGTCCAGTACCATGTAACTCTGGGCAATAACTCGCTTAATCTTCCCGACGGCCCCCAGCGCCGGGACACCTCTAAAGAGGTAGCTGTGCGCTTTACAAATGCTGGTATTTCATTTCATTTCATTGTACTTATTACTCCTCTTTTCATTCTCCACCTGCAGTGAGGTTAGGATTTCCACACACCTGTGCAATGTAGAATAAGCTATAACCACTTAAAAAAGAAGGAAACACATTAATATAGCGTTTTCTAGGCCCACTTGCTTAGTACTGGTCCTCCAATGGACTTTTTAAACCCGACTGAGAGGTGATGGGAGTTAGTCTTTGCATTCAATCAAATTTCAATTAACAGTGCAACCCATTTGGCTACACAATGGGGACCAGGAATTTGTAGCCAAGTTCAACAAGGCTTATTACAAATTATTAATCAAGTTCAAATACACTACTCTTAAAACCATGTTGTAAAGGTACAGAATAACAACTGGAATTCCCAGCCTCCTGAAGAAATTGAGGCGGACTAGTATTAAACAAACAAGCAGTTCCGTGATTGGGATACAGAAAAGTAGCGTCAATATCTGGTGCTCAGAAAATAATCTAAATCTCTGTCGCCTATACATTAGTAATCTAGAATTTTAAAGTCGAGGGGGTGGTTAAGTAAAAACAAATCAGGGAATTTCCATGAAGGTGAATAGGACAGGACACACGGATATCAAGCAAGAAAGTGTTAGCATCTCAGAAGCTTGGTCAAGAGTCTTCTATGCGTCATGAATAAGTGTTAGCCTAAGCCACACTTAAGAAGGAATCCGACAAGGTGTCTGCAAGGAATCCACAAGAGAAATCTACATAGGGGGACTGTATGAAACCAGAAAAGAAGACGGCTGAGTCTCTGGTGGGGATAGAAGTCAGGAAGGGATCTGAAGAAATCCAGGTCGAACACTATATTATAACGTACGAAGTCCATTAATTACACCCCCTTGATCACACCATCTGGAGTCAATTGTCCTTGTCAAGTTCCCAGGTTGCAGCCTGCAGCATTGATAGATTTTCCCACACTGGAAATGGGCACGACATCTCTTTCTCAGACATACGTAGATTGAAACATTTGCTCAATAGGTCTTTCAGTTGATGCTCTGTTTCTCCAAGTACCTTAATAAAGATCTTTTTCTGAGGCTCTTTCCCCTATCTCTAGTACAGTAATGTATCTATAATAAACTAACAATGCATGTGAATACCTGCAAGAAACGCAGTGTTAGCAGAAAATGGAAAACAGTATTTTATTAAATGTAATATGGTGAAATACAGGCCTAAACTGTTGGGACAAGTTAAACATAAATTCAATTGTCATATTTAATATGTGTGTGCACCTTAAACACAAGTGAATATAGGATTCTAGTACATTGTATTTAAATTCATATTATGCGGGGCATACAGCAAATCTTTATTTTAGTCAAGTGTAAGTATGGTTCGGAACTACATTTAAATGCATTTATGTATAACACCAGGGCACATATTACATAAACTTTGTTGTTTCAAGTAAGATCACGTTCGACATATTTGCTAATGGTTTTAACCACTGTTTCAAGTCATTACGTGTTAATTATATGTTATAGCACACATTTAGGAGAGTCAGGATTCTTCTCCAGAGTAAGTACATTATCTAATAAACTAGGATGACTTTATATTCATTAAAACTTCATTGATGCATTTTTATTAGCATGGTTAAACAAACACTTGTGAGTAGATTCTCAAATTCTACAATAAATGCACTCTTTAATAGTTATTGTCAAGTGAAATATTTTCATTAATCATTGAATCAAGTAAGAAACATGTGCTAACTGCACGTTCATGTTATGTATCTATTAACATTTTCTGTTGTAATTTGTGACGTGTAAAGAGTGGGCAGCTTTGTGCTGCACCACATTTACATTTTAAACTTGAATAGGCTAATGTATGAAAATGCTGTTTCACCTAAAATACATATCTTTACATATGGCCGCATACCAATCCATCTTTTTTCGCCCACCATGCCACATCCGGTTGGACCCAGCCATATGTAAATCGGTCTTGCCCCTGCTCCCCATGGGGACAGTCCAGTCTAAAGTGCCAGGCCAGGTCCTCCCTGAACCAGAACACAAGCAACCTTGGACTGTTTTTGTTCTAGTTAGGGCTCTTTTGCCAGGTATGGCTTGGTTTCAGTGGAACAGAGAGACGGGGACCCACGTCTGGGCATACCCGGCGCACTTAGGGCATCAAATGCAAAAATAAGGGGATGGAGAGAACTCTAGAATGAATCTCAGCCACTGGCAATCACTTGGGCCGCTTCCAAATCCATCGTTTTTCACCCACCATGCCACCTCAGTTTGGACCCATCCATATGCAACTCAGTCTTGACCATTGCTCCCCATGGGAACAGTCCTGCCTGAACTGCCAGGTTAAGTCCTTTCTGAAACGGAACCCAATCAACCTAGGGCTGCCTAGCTAGTCTCAGGCCTGCCAATTGGTTATAAGACATTTCCACCATGTTTAGAGTAGCGAGCACATGCACTTTAGCACTGGTTAGCAGTGGTAAAGTGCACAGAGTCCTAAAGTCAACAAAACAAATTCAGCAAAAAGTCGGAGGTGGAAGGCAAAAAGTTTGGGGATGACCTTGCAGAAAGGGCCAGGTCCAACAATGACCATAACTGCATTTTTAACTAGGTTGTCCCAATGACACCTCTTACCATGTTTTTGGTTTCTGTGCTTTCATTTAACAAATCAATGCATCATGGGAGATTTATTCACCGGTTGTTTCAATTAACCAATGCATTTGATATGCAATATTTGGTGTTCTTGTAAACTTAGGTGTGTCATATGATAGTAATAAAGTGATTAAAGAAATTAAGTTTATAAATAGCAGGGCTTCGTGTGTAATATTATAGGAAAGAGGCAAAGGATTCAATGGGCACGCAGAGATCACTGCATTTTTATTGACTCATGATCAATCCAAAGAGCATAGTGATTCAATGGGTCATTAAGACATCAGTATTCCTTCATATAGTAAAGGTGATTTCTCTGATCAGAGACCAAGGATTGATCAGACATTGACAACAACCTCTTCTCTACTACAAGTTTGATTTCATATACAAAGGTTCTAAATATTAACTTACTAAGAAACTTACAACCTTACATCCTTCTAATCTTCTTTCTAGATAACATTCACCTTATCCCTAAATTAGTCTCAGCTGGTGTCCTGTCTGACAGGATGTGTGTTTTCTAGCTGTTCCTGTCTGTTTGTTGTCTTTATGTCAGGCTATGTTTGCTGGTTTTTATATAGGTACCTAGCTCTTACCAGCTAGGATTGGCAAATCTCTAACAAATAAAAATTCCTTATCTTCTATAGGGCACTGATTCCTCACACTGTTTACCCTCACAGCCCTTGAAGTATAGCTTCCTCTCTCTCCTGGTCCCTCTGTGTCTCTCCCGCAGACTATTTTTTCTCCTGATTCCTCCTTTCCAACCAGTTGCCAACATCCACACATTTTATGGAACGATCACTCTATTTACAACTCTCTTTCCTGATTCATCCTCTTCTTGCCTCATTTCTGCAAAAGAGACCACATAAAGTGCAACACATGCAACTATCATAACACAAGACGTTTCTCTCACCTGTATATCAGTCACTGTATGTAAGATGGTCTTTGTGTATTGGTGCCCATGTGTGCATGAGTGCCTGTTTGACTACCAGTCTATGTGCTTCGATAGCTGTATGTGCACTTCCTTTGTATAGGCACATGTTTATAAGAGTGTTGCTCTGTCTACATGCCTGTATGTATATGCCATCTATACAAATGTGTTCATGGATGCTGTGTGTCTTTCTGCATGTGTACATATACTTTTGTAAAGCAAAACCTACTGCCTATATCAGTGCTTGTTTTTTTGACATTACAACTTGGGAGTTCGCCTTGACCAACCTCTTACCTTGAAAGAGCAGGTGATGTCTACCTCAGGTTCCTGTTTCCATATCATGAGCTTGTTGAGAAGAGCCCTCCCCTTCCTTCCACTTTCAGCAAGGAAAACGGTGGTCCAAGCCCTTGTGATTAGTCGCTTGGATTACTGCAGCGTGCTGTTGGCTTCGGCAAACGAGACGTTGCTATCAAAATTGGAGGTGGTACAGAACACTGCGGCTCGCCTCATTTGCAATTTGCCATCTGGGGCCGCCGCCTCCCCTCTTCTGCAGACCTTGCATTTGCTCCCAGTTCGGAAGAGAATCATTTTTAAAATGTGTTGTCTAACACATAAAGACTTAACTGGAACCGGCCCTGCTTACTTAGGTGCCAAACTTAGACACTACTGCCCGCCAAGACTTTTGAGATCGAGTGATAAAGCACTCTTAATCATTCCTCATGTCAAGAGGGCCCATTCGGGAGGCAGGTCCTTTTCTTATCTGGCTCCTTTTATTGGAACAAACTGCCACACTATATTAGGATCTGTGCGGATCATTCTCATTTTAGTAAATTACTGAAGACAATTTTGTCCTGAGCTAGCTGCACTTGCTGCCCTGTCTCTTGGTTGCACCGAGATACCCCTCAGCGTGATTTCAGCGCGTTATGAATGAAATTAACATAACATAACAGTAGTTTCCCTTTCTTGAGCACCTATGTTGTCAAAAGAGTCAGACTTTGATGCCTTTCCATTCTTCTATTTTGAAGTTGTGTTTTATACCACAAATCCATTTCTAATGCAGTAGTCTGCCAAATCTTTCAGCCCCATTGTTCGCCCTGCCCCAAAACAGGCTGCCATGTTGTAACAGTATTGTTTTTTTATTAAGTCATGCAGATTGTCATGTAGACATCTCCTTCCCTGCCACCATGGCTATCATGCTTATAAGTCACCGTTAAGGTAGTCCCTTTAGGTTCGTAGGGCATGGTGCATTGTATTTAGAAAGTAGGATATGTGTACTTAGCTTTACATTTCATGACGGCGAAAAACTCCTAAAGTTATTTTTCACTATTCTAAGGCCAATCTCTGCTATTGGCTAACACTGGGTTATCTTATTGTAAGTGCTAAATTTAGACTGGGAGCAGAGAGAAAAATATTGTTAATGCTCAAATAAATTGCAATTTTAAATCCTATTTATTGGTGAAATGGGATTTTGATTTACAATTCTGAAAATGCCACTTTAAGAGAGTTGGTATTTTCATGTCCCAGCTAACTGTGTCTTTCTGCTAGTGTCCTGTGTCACATGACTGTGAATGGCTCTGTTGTGGTTTGTGTATTGCTTCCAGACAGTGAGACAAAGGGGACTTAGGAGTGAACAGGAGGGGCCATCCTCACAGGATGGCTAGGGAGGCACTGTACCCATCATCAATAACACTTGAAAGGGCTTTGTCTACAGCACACACAAAGGAACCTGACACCAGGCCTTCCTGCCTTTTGTCACCCCAGAAAATTTGGAGCCAGGACCAGAGGAAGGGGAAGGACTGACCAGAATCAGTTTTGTGGGTAGGTCAGGGGATTCCCTCCCCCCACAAAGGCTAGCACCAGGTATAAACATGGGAGGTCCAGAACCACGCGTCAGAACACTCCTTGACCCTTGGAAGATTCAGAAGAAGGACTGCTCTGTTGCCAGGACTACCCTTCTGCTTGAAGCACTGCCTTGCTGTCTGAAAAAGGAAACTTGGGCCTGCTTGCCTTATCCCAGGTTTCCGTGAGTGACTGCAAAGGTCAATTGGCTGACCTCCTGTGCGCGCTACAGTGACACACCAAGCTTCCAGAGGCCTCCCTGTAACTCCCCAGCTGGCCAGCTGCAACTGAACCTGCTTAGACCTGCCTGGACTTGCCTGAGCCATGCTACTGGTCTCTACTCGAGTGAGTCCTGATCCCCAAGAGGTGTCCCCAGGGCCTTGTTCCTCGGCTGGCATCAGTGAAAGCTCCTCCAAGAAGAACAAGTATTGGCAAAGCCAATAGGTCTCGCCTATGCAAGAGCTATTGGCTTTGCCAATGTGTTTTAGCCATGTTGTACACCAGTGTGCCTGTTGTTCAGCATGGCTAAAAGTTAGTGACATAGAGGAGAGTGATGTGGAGTGTCGTAGAGTGGAATGGCGGAGAGTGGAGTAGATTGTTGTATAGTGGAGTGGCAGAGAGTGTAGTGTATCGGAGTGGTATAGTTTGGAGTCACTTAGAGTGGTGTACAGTGGAGCAGAGTAGAGAGGACTGGTGTAGAATATATTGGCATAGAGTGTTGCAGAGTAGAGTGGCACAGAGTGCAGTGACATTGAATTCAGCGGCGTACAATGCAGCGCATAGAATGTAGTGACATAGATTAGAGTGGTGCATATTAGAGTGCAGTGGCACAGAGTGGAGTGGCGCAGAGTGGAGTGGTGCAGAGCAGAGTTGAGTTGCATACAGTGCAGTGGCGTAGAGTGGTGCAGAGCAGCACAGAGTGGTGCAGAGTAGAGCATAGTGTCATAGAGTGCAATTGCTTAGAGTGGAGTAGTGTAGAGTGGAGTAGTTTTGAGTAGAGTGGCATAGAGCTCAGTGGCAGAGAGTGCATTGTTGCAGAGTAGAGTGTCAGAGTGGCAGTGGTGTAGAGCAGAGTGGCGTAGAGAGCAGTGGCATAGAGAACAGTGATGCAGAGTATAGTACAGTGGCATAGAGGGCAGTGACAGAGTGCAGTTGTGTAGAGTGCAGTGGCACAGAGTACAGTGGTTAAGAGTAGACTGGCGTAGAGTGCAGTGGCATAAAGTAGAGTGGCACAGAGTTGGGTTGAGTGGAGTGGTGTAGAGTAGATTGTTTCAGAGTAGAGTGAAGTGGCGTAGAGTGGAGTGGAGTGTTGCAGGGTAGAGTGCAGTTGCGTAGCGTGGCTAAGAGTGTAAAGGCGTTGAGTAAAGTGGTGTAGAGTGCAGTGGTGCAGAGTGCAGTGGCATAGAGTGCAGTGGTGCAGGGTAGATTAGTACAGTGTATTGGCATAAAGTGCAGGGGCACATAGGTGAGTGTTACAGAGTAGAGTGCATTGGCGTAGAGCGTATTGGTATAGAGTGCAGTGGCGTAGAGTGTAGTGTTGCAGAGTGGCATAGAGTGGAGTTGTGCAGGGTAGATTAGTGTGGCCTAGACTGGAGTGCTGTAGAGAGCAGTTGTGAAGAGTGCAGTGGTAGAGTAGAGTGGCAAAGAGTGCATTGGCATAGAGTAGGCTTGTACAGGGTAGAGTAGAAAGGCATAGCGTGAAGTGGTGTAGAGTGCATTGGCATAAAGTGGAGTGGTGCAGAGTGCAGTGGCGTGTAGTGGAGCAAATTGGAGTAGTTCAGAGTAGAGAGTAGTGGTGTGGAGTGCGGTGCAGAGTGGAGTAAAGTGCAGTGGCATTGAGTGCAGGTGTTGAGAATGGAGAAGAGTGCAGTTGCGCAGAGTACAGTGGCGTTGTGTAAAATGGAGTGGTGCAGAGTAGAGTGGTGTAGAATGGAGTATGCAATGTGTGGTAGCACATTGCCATAACAGACAACACATTTTCAATTAAAATGACCATTACATTTGCACAGACATACATTTTTACTAAGACAACTACACAGTGCACAGACTAAAATGTGTGGAAATTGCATCACCTCAGTGTAATGATTTATTTTGATCATATTAAAGTATTTGTTTCCAACACACTTCAGAAATGACAAAAAAGTGCTTCATTTATGTTCCTGGTTCTGACTGATATATTCTGAAATACTTACATAGTTCATTTAAATGTTTTTGTGTGCTAGAAAAAAATCTTTCCTTGCTACACTCAGTAATAGGCAAGATTGTCTTATAAACCCTCTCACTTTGAAGTCTGAGAAAAGATCAGTAAACCAGCACCCTCGGAAGACAGCGCCTGACATTTGACCTCGGTCTTTGAATGCACAGCAAATGTGACAAAATAAGAACATGATTTACAGGCCTTTTTGAGAGAAAGGGAGCACTCGGAAGGATAAGACAGCGCCTCACATTTGACCTCTGTCTTTGAATGATCAGCAAACGTGACAAGATAAAAACAAGATTTAAAAACCTGGTTACAGAAAACGAGTTCGAGGACGAATACCGTAAATAAGATTTAGGCAACAGGAGGGAAAAACTGGACCTGGACAGCCTATAGCAAATAAAGTCAGCAAATAGAAAGCAAGAAAATGTGAGTTACAAACCATAAAGCCAATAGCAAGCAACGGGCGAAATGCATTCCTAGGTCAACTTTCTGAAAGTCCACAAGATGGCTTTAGCAAATGCAGACAGGTGCGCTATCTGGTAGGCTGCAACCTAAAAAGGTGATCCTGACGTTTGGCTCTTCGCAACTGCAAACAGCCCTGTTGATGCCGGCACTCGCTGAGATCTGCTCTTCGCAACGTCAGCGACCCTTTGCAACGACTGCCAATTAGAGAACTGCACTTTGTACTTTGCAACGCCTGCCCATGCAAAGCTCCCGCAGCAACAGGATCTTCTTGCTAGACCAACGACCTTCTGCATCGCTCATGCCAGATTTGAGAAAGTAACTCTTCAGTGGGACTAACCTAGTCCTTGTTTCCATGACACATTCCATAGCAGTTGGCCTGAACATGTGACTTTCTCCGGGTCTAGCATGACCATCTGACCGCGAGCGTCGCTTTCTGCTTCTGGTGCTATTTTCACTATAAATGTTAAAATTCAATATCTCTGCTTGTACTGATTGCATTTTTGTTGTTCTGGTAAAAAAAAATCTATTAAATTTCCTCTATTTTTTTAATGATTTGGGATTTTTCTTCTTTGGTCTTTTGACCTTGTTACTGTTTGTGTGCTGCATAAATACTTTAAGCATTGCCTCTAAGTTAAGCCTGACTGCTTTTGTGCCAAGCTACCAAAGGGTAAAGCACAGATTAATTTAGTGACTTTCTGTGGTTCACCCTGACAATGATTGCGGTTATTGCCTGAGTGGGGCTTCCACCCCCTGAACCAATAACCCAATTTCTTACACTGTTCCTCAGACTTTAAAGCACCAGTAGGGACACCTGCTCTACTGCTACCACCCACACACAGTTTAGGTCAATGGTAAAATGTATTTGTTCATCTTTGATTACTCATACAGGGTGACTTTGTAGTCTGTTACCAATGTCTGTCGGTGCTGCACAAACAGTCAACATCAGACGCTCCCCCACTCTGCACACCTTCAGGGCGAGCCTCAAGACCTGGCTTTTCGACTGATCCGGAGCTGCCCCCCCCCCCCCCCCCCCCCCCCAGCGCCTTGAGACCCTCACGGGTGAGTAGCTCGCTTTATAAACCCCTGATTGATTGATTTTGCTACTATAATTCACGCATTTTTTCTTTAAAAGCTTTTTTTTTAATTATTTTCCTTTTGACTAATCACATAAGAAAGAAAGTGTCAAACTTTCTGCAGAACTATACTGAATGGTACAATAGCATGAATTGCATTCCGTTTTAATTACTTGTTATTTTCTCTCTATAAGTTATAACGGTGATTTAAGTGATAAAACTAAGGGCGACTGTGTTAAAATACGAATACGTTAATAGGTGCTGTGAATATGTTTATGGTGTCACGTCTCTTCTAAAATGGTTTAGATAAGATTTCATTACTTGTCTCTTTAACAAGAAATTGGCACCTGAAATGTACTGAAGTTCAATTTAAAGACATTTGCAGAAAGGGTAGCAAACAATTCCTTTTTGGAGCAGAATTGCAAAGCATCCTTTAACTAGGAAGAGTTTCAGTTTATGTTGAATTCTGTTATTAAACAACTGCCCTGACTTCAAGGACCGGTTCCTCAACAACTTCTTTTTAAAGCATTTTTGATTAAATTATATTTTGTGCTCTTCTTTATAGACAGACCCAGAACGTGACTCATTATTATGCAAGACCTTCTTGTGTAAAAAATAACTGTCCCACGAAATCCACTAGATTTGAATAATGATACACAAACTGCACTCATGGATTCTTCGCAATAAAATAAATCTCTTTTAACTAGGTTTATGTGCAAATGGATATTTTGCGACAAAATTGGGATAGCTAAATATACATACACGGGGATTCACGGATGACAAATAGCACATGGTGTGAAATACATCTAAAGCATCAGACGGTCGAAGACTTCAGCTATTCATCCATCTTGTGCTGAGATACAAGAATGGCTGAGTGTAAGGATGCTTAATCCTACATTTGTCGCAAATTTCCTAACCCTCTTCCCAAATATTATAGTCACAGGGCTCAAGTTAAGGTTAATTTTTTCGCACTTTCTGACCTCATGCCATACTGCAGAAAACAAAAGAAAGCAAGCACTGGAGAAGCTGGAGGTTTCAACTCTCAAGGTTCGAGCTACTGACTTTGACAATGATTTTTTTAGATGGGTTTACATACAAATGCATGTGTTATGATGCTGGTGCATGCATGCTGATGTGATCTGCAAACTTGAAATGGGTTTTCTATGAAAGGATGTGTGTGTGTGTGTTGTGATCCATGCACAATTGTGTATCGGGAAGCATACATTTTAACCCACGATGGCCATTTTGTCATTTTTCATTTGGCATTCTAGCATTGCAGACAGCCATTTTGGAACAGGAAACTGAAAGTAAAAAGCAAAGTAATTGCCTGCATGAAATGACGATGCCTTTTATTTATGTGTTTTGAAAACCTGCAAGCGGTGGGTATGTACTTGTAGTCCTTGCTTACGAGAAGCAAGTCTGGTAGTAAAAGAGGTGCAGATACTTCCAACCTTGCTTTTCGTAAGCAACGACTATAAGTACAAAGTGCGAGTTAACGCACCGCTCGCAGGTTTTTAAAACGCATAAATAAAAGGCATTGTTATTTATAATGCCAATAGCTCAAACTCTCGCAAATGTGAAACCCATGGCCCAGCCGGAAAGCCGCGTGAACGAGCAAGATGGCACAGCTCTCCGCACAGTGGGAGTACTTTCGTTTCTACAGCAGGCATCCTTTATCATAATGAAGGGCTTTGCAGCAGAAATCTGGAACTCTGCTCATGGAAAATCAGAGGCAGTTGTCACCCCATAACAAAGGACTTGCTACAACCAAGCTTAAGGTTATACAATTAGTAGTTTTGCATTGTCCCTATATTTTTAAGATTGTATTAGTGCCCTCGAGTGAGTGAAATGATGTCCGCATTACAGTTTTTGGTTATATAATAATAGATGTCATAAAGCATGAGTGCTATATGGCTTTTTCAGACTGCAGGTGTTGAGACTGGTTGGATTTTTAAAAAAATTTCCCTTTCATTGTCAGAGCTCATTTTAGGAGTATTTAGAGCAGATGATGCCATTTTGTAATTTCAGCGCTATCCCGCCAGCCCGCTAATGAGTACTGTAGTGCCCAGATGAAATACACATAACAAAACAAACACAACAAAAGAAATAACTGAAATGTTTTGCTCAAAAACAGTTTTCACTGACAAATGCTATAAGGCTGTGACTGACCACTGAATGACAAAATATGTTATGTACACGGTACCAGCGAACAAAGACTGACTACACTAAAGTGTTCGTATTTGAAAATATGAATCCTTTAAAATAATTATTTATAAATAATGAAACCCTCGGTGCAATAAAAAAATGTTGGGCCTCAAAGTGTAGATGCGTATAGAAGTGGGTAATGTATGGAAAGTAACAGTCCGAAATACGCTCCATTGAATAAAGAATATGTGGATGACACTGAATCATGAAACAGCAGCTGAGGGGGGAAACTATAAAGTAATTAGCGTTATTTCAGAATGCCGGTTGGGAAAAGGCAGTCACCCTGGGGTAGCTAAGCACAAGGCACCATGCACAGTGCTCACAGGTGCCTCCAAGCCCGAGCCTCTAACTTGCCCGCCCTCTGAATTTAGACATCTCGCTTGATCTTCGAGTAGGCCGACAGTATGCTGGCTAAGTATGTTATTACAAAAAAAAACCCTGATAAAAGTTGATATCCTCATTAATTCTAGCTGGCCTGAGAGTCCACACCTGCAGAGCATACTGCCTGGAACTGCACAGGAAAGGCACGGCGCCATAACGCCCAGGGTGTGCTTTGGCACACCACATCAGAGTCCTACAACAGAAAGGGAACCCCTTGTCTACAATTTGCTGCAGTGCCTCTTGAACGAAGCCAGGTGGGATGGGGGCGTGTTTTCCATTGATGTTCACCTTGCACCATCCTGGTGACCGTGTGCCCCAAATTAAACAGGAAGCACTCTGCACAATTGCAAGACTGAAACTTTGCAAGACAATATGCTTCGCGGAGGAATATTTATAAAAATATGCTCTCGGTTACTGCATTAACTTTTGCAAATGTGTTGCTCGGCAGGCAGAGATTGCAACTAAGCCTCTTTCTGCGACGTCATCTGCTGTAGAATACCGTGACGTCAGCACTCGTTTCAAGCCGGTGGTGGCCAGTTTAGGGTGACCAGATTCTCAAAACAAAAAATCGGGACAGTTCATAGACATAGAAGTAGGACTACCGTTTGCGGTAACCGTCGACATAAAAGTAGGACTATTTGACAGCTGTCATAGACATAGAAAAAGGACACAGATGAAGAATTACAGACTACAAATCAGATGTGTGGCACAGACAGCAATGGATTTTTAAGCTAACAACATGTGCATTATAGGATGTTGGGTTTTTGCTTTAACAATGCCAAGAACGGCCTTCAAACTAGCAACTTGCAAAAATGACTAAAAACCTTGCCCTATGCCAGAAGTTGAGAAGGGAAAGGGAAAAGGGGAAGAGAAAGGGAGACAAAAGGCACTATGATGAGGGAAGGACTGAGGAGGTAGGCCTGTCTGTGCCTCAGAGATGAGGGGAGGGCTGAGAGAAGGCCTGTCTGTGCCTCTGAGGTGTGGGATGGGCTGTGACTATAGGCCTGTCTATGCCTCTGAGATGACGGGGGGACTGTGGCATTTCTCAGGTACAAGGCTAACTCTAAAATAGATGCAGTATGTTACTGGTGATGTCCTCTCTGTGCACGCTGCAACTTTAAAAATACCTCTAGGCACTGTGTATGCATCCATTCTTTTCTGTGATAAAATCCATGACGTCATAGTGCTCAAAAACATTTCCACAAGTGCATTTTGGGGAGTGCTTTTCTTCAGGGGGTAGTTAGTATCCAATTACAAGCCAGCATTTCTGGTCACCGGGTAGAACCGTCCAGGGCCCAGCTTCCTCCCAGGTAGGTGGTTTGAGTAGTGCGGAGAAGGGTACTACTACAGCACAGACGTGTTGTAGGTCACAGCAAGCAGAGCTCGCCTCTGACCCTGTGTATCTCACCCAACCATGTCCCATGAGACAACTGCACCCGCAGACGTCTCACCTCTTCTACATCACACAGGGCCTTCAGATGTAGTAGAAATGCTACCCGAGCAGGCTTGGAGGCTGCAGTAACTTGACCACATCACCACTCAGGCACGACTCCCGACAATTCCTCCACACTCCCTTCAATCACTCTTGCACCCTGTGCCCTCCCTGCGCTCCCATACAGCGCTCTACAAAGACCAGGTGACATGACAGAAGTACCCAGGATTTAAGTGGGATGAAAAAACTGTGGGGTCTGTCAAAGGGGTATGGCCGATGTAATTAAGGGCGTGCCTTAAAACACACAAGCTAAAAAATCTATGCTTACCATAGTGTCCCGCCCGAAACATTTGCTGCTTTTGTCATTGTATTAAGATAAATAATACAACATGCAACATTACACCTACAACAAGCCAAGACTATTAGCTTTGTCAGTTGTTGTTAGCTGCATAGCTAAATAAGCAACAACTTTGGCTTCGTTGTACATAACATTGAAAATGTTTCAGTTCTGGAATGATGAGAGTGTGAAAGAACGATAACGGGTCTCTTTGAAGGCAGTGAAGGGTGGTACTGCCGCAGCAGTAAGATTTTTTTTCATCCTGAGGGCAAAAATGGAGAGCCCAATAGAGACCCGTCTCAGCACCTGTGCGAAGTAAGGAGAGAAATGTCCCGGTTTTTAAATAGTGTCTCGGTGCGAGACACTATTTAAAAACTGGGACATTTTTCTGTTTAACGCGGGCACTGCACAAAAAATGGGACATTTCTGTAATTTGGAGCAAAGTGTCAGGACACCGGGACACTGCTCCGAAAACCGGGAGCGTCCGGGGAAAACCGGGACATCTGGTCACCCTACAACTGACCGTCAGTTTCAAGTGACTGCTTGTCCGCATGTCCCTCCGCACTCTTACTGAAGGTTGTACAAGCAGTCAGTAAAGGTACAATACATGCAGGGAATGGCCATCACTCCGCAGTCCAAGGCTAATTTCCGATTCACAAAGCGTTCATGAGCATGGGGAGTGACACTGCAGGGGCACTCTTTAATGTACCCTTGCACGCGTTGGTGAGTCGGATATGAATGTCTGAATTCCACATTAGTAAAACTGCAAAGAGGGCGCAATCAATCCTTTCTGTTTATGGTAATTGTATATGAATAGAGTCCGAATATTCTCACTTCATTCCCATTTCAGCTGTTTTTGTGGATGATTCACAAAGGCAGGTTAGAGTATGTAAAATAATGCTAATTGGGTACTCCTTTACATACCCTTACATACCACATAGGGTGGGTCACTCCGGCAAACCAGCCCTACTGACCGTTGTTGTGTTTCTTCACATTAAAAGCGCTTCCTCACTTGCTGCTCGCTCATTGCATTCTGGACTTTGCAGTTCTAGAATTTGCATGTTCCATTCCCACCCCTGGGCTTCATGGTCCAGATTTGACGTCCCAGTTGCAGCAGGAAGTGACGTGAGACTTCGGTGCACTGGCACAGACAATCACAGCAGCTTGATATTAAACAACGCCTTACTTTTGATTTGGCGCCAGAAGGCGCTTCTAACGACGATGCGAGGCAGGGGCCCCTCGTTACACATCTGGCAGTGTGGCTGCTTTGTAACTTTTCTGCACAGTCAACAGGCACTTTTTCCCCTTCCTTAGCACGTTATTTATTCTTCTGCCACAGGGGATATTACAGGCTGTCTCTTCCAGCAGGTAAAATGTAATAAGTTCCTGGAGCTGTGCTGCAAAACTTGGCCAAGCAGATGACGGGCCTTGGCCGTCCATCAGCCCCACTCTCAGCACCTCCGAGGAAAGAAGCGAGCCCATCCTCCCAGGATGAAGAATGGCGTTTCATCTCTCTGCCTATCGGGGCCTCAATGTGGTACAAGCATGGGAGCCTCTCCACTTGGCAACCGCTGCCAAGGGGGGCTTGGGGGGCAGCCAAACCCAGTGAGGTCTGCCCCCCGGGCAGATTGGGAGGGGGAAGGGGCGAGCCGGATAGCGGCCATTTTAGCGGTTGGGCTACATTGGGAATAGCCCAATTGTAGCCCAACATATTTTGTAGCCCAACAGTATATCTGAGGGTTTGGCGCGCTCCCTGCCACCATTTTAGGTATGGTGACCTGGTGGCTGGGAGCGTAGGGCTTGTAGCGTTTTTTTGTAGAGTCAGGTAGCAGTGAGTAGAAGTTGTTGGTAGGGTCATTACCTGAGAGTGGTTGTTGAAGATGGCTGCAGGAGATTTGTGCGTCTTGGAGGCGGTCCGACTGCTTAGGGAGGCCGGCCGGCTGGATTTACTTATGCCGGAGGCCTCGGGAAGCGCGCGCCCGGTGTGGCGCGCGTCGGCGGGGGTGGCGGCCGCCGTTGTGGCCTGCTCGCCCCCCCCGTAAGGCGAGGAAGGGGCAGGTGAGTGTTGGGGGCCGCGCATATGGGGAAGGCGTGGCCCCTTCAGGCGGGTCGGGTTTGAGGGCAAGCGGGAGAGGAGCGCTTTTGTCGCAGTGACGGGGAGGCGGGGCCCGGCGGGGGAGCGCGCCTCGCGTCTCCCCGGCGGGGTCCCCAAAGGCCCGGGGCCGCTCATATGCGAGGAGAGTGGCCCCACATGTGGCAAGCGTGCCGGAGCCTCCTGTTGTGATAAGAGGCTCCGGCGGGAACTGTCAGGGGCGGGGCACGCCGGCGGAGCAGTTCACCTCTTGTCTCCTTGGATGCCAGGAGGCTGCGAGGGAAAGGTGGGAGAGAGGCCCTGCAGTCAGCAGGGGCCTCAGAGAGAAGGGTGGGCGGGAAGAGAAATAAGAAGGGTGGGTCAGGTTTGACTAGACGGCAGGGCGGGGGCCATGAATCCAAAGCAGCTCCAGTTTTGCTTGTGGAGTTGGGCAGTGAGGGGCATATGAGGAAAGGCACTGGGGGGTGCAAGGAGATTTGGGCTCAGTCTACCCCTGCTGGGCAGGAGGGGGCAGACGTGGGTGGGGTGGGGGTTCGGGGGGGCGCTGAGGTTGCTCCTGGGCGGGGAGAGGTTGGGGAAGGGATGAGAGGGGGTAGTGCTTGGGTCTTGGAGGATGAGGGAGAGGGTTCTCTTATTGACTTGGAGTCAGAAGGGAGTGGCAGGGATTGGGAGGGGCTGGATATTTTCTCCTCCTGGAATGAGAAGGTGCGGGGTGGAGAGAGGGTAGGCCATCTGGAGGGGTACCTGTCGCAGGGGGGTCGGTGGGTTTGGGGGTAGAGGACCAAAGGCAATCAGGGGTGGGGGCCAGCGGGGGGCAGGGGGGGTTGGGTGTGGAGGCTTTTAGGGCAGAGGCTGGGCCCAGTTGGGCCAGGGGTCCGGGCACGGCGGGCTTGGAATGGAGTGACGAGGAGGAGGAACAGATAGCCTGGGGGGAAGCACTGGATCTTAGTAGGATAGGGCGAGCATGGGCGGCTAGTACGCTGGGGGCGGGCAGGAAGAGGTGCTGGGATGGGAGAGAGAGGGTAGGTAGGCCCAGCATACCAGACCATTCCTTTTTCTTTCAGGCGGTGGAGCAACAGCGGGTGCCAGACTTGGCAGAGCTGGGAGCGGCTCAAAGGCGCCGAGGAGAAGGGAGGGTAGAGCCTCGCTTGGCGTGTCCAGTACCGGCGTGGGATCTCGGCGTGGCCGGCATAAGTAGGCCCCGGGCGGGCTCGCCGGCCACAACACCCGATGGGCCACAACCGCCCTCGGGGCATCGAGGACGCAGGAGCTCAGACGACCGGCATATAAGTGGGGCTAGGAGGGTGCAGTCTGCACCTCCGGTTGAGAGGGCATGGGGATTCAGAGAGCACGAAGAGCTAGATTACGAGGAGGACAGCCTTGAGGAGGTCGAGTTACGGGAAAGTGAGGACGAGGGTGTGGGGGGGCCGAGTAATGTTTTGTCTAGTATGTTACAGGTCACGATGCCCGGAAGAGCCCACGGGTCGAACATCGAGGTTGGACGAACGGTCGGCCCCATTGGCAAGGCAGATTGCAGGACGACGGGCATCCTCCTTAGAGCCAGGTCAACTGAAGGATGGGGGAGTGCGGCCCATCATGGTATCAGTGGGGGTTGGAGGGGGGGGACAAGGGGGGGGCGGGGGGTATGCTGCGGAAAGGAAAGTATGTTTTGGATGTGGGAGTGGGCACAAAAGACGCAGGTAAGGCATCAGCGAACATAGGGGACAATGTTAAGACCGTGGGAGTGGGCACAGAGGACGCAGGTAAGGCGTCAGTGAGCCCAGGGGACGGTGTTAAGGCCAAAAAAGATGCAGTGGTACTAACGGCAGAGAGTAAGGAGTTAAAGATAAAACGGCTGCCTTACATGGGAGTAACCAAACCTTTGGGCGCGCAGTTAATGCTGGCTACTAAGGAGCGGATCTGGAAGGGCGAGTATGTCGAGATGCTCAAACTTCTGCATAGAGAAGTACGGGCGAAAGAGGGATCCAAAGAGGAGGAGTACGAATTGGCCAAGCGGCCGAAGGTGCCTCTCACAATTGAGAATTGGACAGCGGCCTTTTTGATATCTAAAGTATGTACTGTGAAAAATACCCGGAGAGGTGTGTGGCGCTGTTTAAGTACATGGATGTGATCAGGAAGGTCCAGATATCGGGGGGTGGATATGCATGGGCTCAATATGACGAGGAATTTAGGGCACGCATGGCGTGGGACACTGAGGCAAAATGGGGGGAGTTGGATACAGACTTGTGGCAGCATACAATGGGGGCGTCCCGGGAAGGGAAGATGATCTTCACGACCAGCGGGCTACCACTCGTGTACCGGCCCTTTCAAGGGGGACCTACCTGGGGACGGGTGGACGGTACAGGCAGAGGGCAGGCAGGATTGGGAGGGGCCTGCTGGGATTTTAATAAGGGCATGTGCACCCGGGATTTCTGTAGATTCAGGCATGACTGCTCGAAATGTGGAGGCAGACACGTATTGGTTAATTGCTTGGGGGGAGGGCCGGGGCAGCAGCAAGGGGGACAGCATTGGCAGCGAGGGGGGCACCAAGGGGGGTTCAATGCGGGCGGACATCAACAACAGCCCTTCGCGGGAGGACGGGGGCTAAAGGGACTGGGCCAAAGGGCTCATACACCGGGTAGGGTAGAGGGGTTAGCAGCAGCCCTACAGGGTTAGGTGCAACCAGAGGGCGGTAGAAATCTTGCGGGCAAGATTTCCAGAGGGGTTTTCGACTAGGGTACGGGGGACATGGGATTAGGAGGTGGGCAGATAACTTACAGTCGGCAAAGGAAACACAAGATAGTCCAAGGAAATTGGACAAAGAAGGGCATGAGGGTCGCATTGCGGGCCCATGGGAAGATTGGCCTTTGGAGAATCTGTTTGGGTCTCCCATAGGAGTGATGCCAAAAAGGAACAGGGGCAGTTCCGATTAATTCAACATCTATCATGGCCAGAAGGGGCCGCAGTGAATGATTTCATGGATGAAAGGAAGGCTACTGTGTATTCTTCGTCAGTTGACGTGGCCATGTCACTGGTAGTGACCGCGGGCGCAACGGCGATGATGGCAAAAGGGGACATAAAATTGGTTTTCAGTTTGCGTCCAGTCCACCAGGAGGATTGGGATCTCTTGGGCGCCTCAGACTCCACGGAGTGCCAGGCAGCTCTGGACAGCTTCAAAGAGATCATGAGGGAACGGACGGGTCATCAGTGGGTAACACATTACCTGGATGACTTTTTCTTTGTGGGCACCTCAGACTCCACGGAGTGCCAGGCAGCTCTGGACAAATCACTGACCTAATATCGCAAGACACATTATCGACCTACATTTTTATCGACACAAAAATATCGTTCACAATAATATCGACATTATATACTTACTTAAAAAAATACACTATTATCGAAACCACAATATCGTCATAAAAAATTATCGACATCAAAAATATCGTACACATTCATATCGTTATCTAAAATATCGAACAATGTTTAAATACATACAAAGGGCCCGATTCTGATGCGGGTTGGAAAAGCTTCCCGACCGAATCGGTTGGGAAATGGTTTCCGACCCACTCGGATCGGGAAAGTCCGACCGGCAGAGTAGGATGCATCTGGATGCTTCCAGATACGATTTGGTTGAACTCCCATTGACTTCAATGGGAACATTTGTTCCTAACCGCATCAGAATTGGGCCCTCGGTCGGGAAGACACGTTCCCGATCCGATTTGGAAGGAGCAAATGCCGTTAGGAGGCCTTCCTAACCGCATCAGAATCAGGCCCTCGGTCGGGAAGCTTTTCCAGCCCGCATCAGAATCGGGCCCAAAATGTCCAAAATATCGATAACACACATATCGACAGCAAAAATATCGTTTTTTTTTATAATTATCGACAATGCTAAAATAGAGAAAATACACAAAATAAAACACAATAAATATAAATAAACACATAAACATACATTGCATATCAAATAAAATTAAACAATTTTTTTCTCAAAGTATTAACACATAAGTAAAAATTAAATTAATAAACACACCATAAACAACAATTATAAATAGAAACTTACATCATATAAATTCACTTTTTAACATTTCATATATATTATATCACACAATACAATAAACCTAAACGTAAAGAGAAACAAAAAAAAATAACTGACTCTTAATTAGCGTTTTCCATATAAGGAAAGCAACTTCCAAAACAGTTAAATCATTAATTAATTAACCAATAAAAAGACACAATATTAAAACCAACCAATAAAATTAAACAAATAATTAAATAAACCCTATATAAACCAACAAATCTTACTTTTATTTTACACATCACACCAAAAAGAATAAAGAAGGCGAAACTCTGCTGGATTGCTGCCAGAAGCAGGAACTTCATGAAACCAAAACCTGTATCTATTTCCTAAAAGTAAGTAAATTAACATTTATAAAATAATGGTTAAACTAATATTGCAATAATATTCACTTTCGTACTCAAATGACTAATATATATATATTTTCTATTTATATTTCCACTACAGAAAAATCCAAATACAACAGTAAAATAACAAAGAACATTCTAAAACCATCGACCTAATAAAGTAAGTATTGTTCAAACTGCATTTAAAAACCTGTAAAACATCCATCCAAACCCAAAGTCCATCCCAAACACCCAACCCACCCCATGTACAAAATATTTCAAATAAATATTAAACTCTGTTTTCAATTTTTACAGGAAAACCAACCACTTTAAAAGCTTCAACCAAGAAAAAATTCAAGCCACCATTTATAAAGATCAAAAAGCAAACTTTGTAAGTATATTGTGAAAAAATGTATTTATATAATCATTAACAAATATAATATTATTTTTAATAATTTTTATATGCATTTGTTATAGATTTTACCACATCAAAATGACAGAAGGTGCACAATTTATAACATCTCAAAAAGAAAAATGTTATTATGTTATATGGGGTATGTCTACACCCAGGAAAAACAAACTGGCCTAAAAGTCTATTGGAAATGTTCTAAATATTACTCTAATAAATGTTATGGTCGTGCAACTACCAGGGAAACAACTGTAATGTACACAAGGGAACATAATCATCCTCCTAATATTACAGAAATTGAAGTTAGGAATGCACTTGATAATATTAAAGAGGCAAGCACAAGCTCACAATTACCTACCAGTACAATTCTTAAAGAACTGCTGCCTACAATACCCAAAGAAGCAACTGGACAAATGCCGTCCATTGCTTCATTAAAAAGAGCAATAGCTCGCACTAAAAAGGCTACAACCACTACCACACCTACCCCTAAAACCTTTGAAGAGGTGATAATTCCCCCAGAATTAGCTATTAATTACAATGAGGAACTCTTTATTCTCTATGATAATAAAAGCAAAGAAAAGAGAATAATTATGTTTGCTACTGCAAACAATTTAATAAAACTTCAACAAGCTCAAACATGGATGATGGATGGGACCTTCAAAATCTGTCCCAAACCATTCTTCCAACTATATACTATCCATGGCCTACATCAAAATATTAACATTCCCTTTATTTACGCCTTGCTTCCCAATAAGCAAAATTCAACATATATAGAAATTCTAAATAAAATAAAACAAGAGACAAATAATTATTTTCCAGAGAAAATAATTATAGATTTTGAACAAGCTATGATAAACACTATACTCAAAACATACCCACATACATCAATCCAAGGATGTTACTACCATTTCAATCAGTGCCTATGGAGACACTTACAAAAATCTACACTTAGGGGGTCATTATGATAGCGGGCGGATCGCCACCACCCGTATGGCGGTGGCGATCCGCCCGCTATTTTACACCACCCGCCTAACATTTCCCCCCGCCATATTATGATGGCTGGGGGTCCGCAGCGGACGGAAAGACCGTCCGCCGCTCTCCGCCGGTCGACTCGTCGACCGGGCGGAGAGCTATGCATAATATGGTGGCGGTGTCTGCAAGACACCGCCATCCATATTATGATGATGGCGGAAAGCAGCCCTTCCATGGCGGCATTGCCGCCATGGAAAGGCATGTGGTCTTCACTGTTGGGGGCCCGTAGCGGGCCCCCAGGATGTTGGGGGTGGGGGGTGCACATGGGGGGTACCTATGGTACCCCCCTGCATTGGCATGGACAAAGTGGCAGGCACCGCGCGGTGCCTGCCACCTTGTTCATGTCAATGCACAATGTGCATTCCCAGCATTGTGGCGGGCGGTGCTGTGAGCACCGCCCACCACAATGCTGGGAATAGGGATGCCACCGCCACGGTGGCGGTGGCATCATAATACGCACAGCGGGACCGCCACACCTCTTGCGGGCGGTCCCTTTTTCCGTTGCGATGGCGGGCGGACTTTGTCCGCCCGCCATCGTAATGACCCCCTAAGTGTAGAGTATGCAACAAACACTAAATTTGCATACCAGATTAAAAACGTATTGCATTAGCCTACGTGCCAGTAACTGATGTTGCTGAACATTACAACCTTTTGCTAGAAACATGAGCAAAAATTAAGTCCCCTCCTAGACTACTTCGAAGACAACTGGGTGGGAAGACTTCATAGATCAGGCCATTGGAGACAACCCAAATTTCAAATTTCCTGGTGGAATGTCTATCTTTCTACACTTAACCAACAAGCCAAAACCAATAACACTGTTGAAGGATGGCATAATGCCTTCCAATCAACAACAGGACGAGGCACACTACACTACACAAACTAATAACCTCCTTACAAAAAGAACAGAGCTATCAGGAACTCAGAATACAGCAATCTGTCACACAACTAAAACCTAAACTATCTAAACAAACTAAGCAAATGTACCAATACCTTCAACAGCAAGTTAAACTATACCCTTCTACAAAAGGCCTAGAATACTTAGGAATGATATCAAAAAGCCTGCTGTAAAATCTCCAAACAAACTAAAAGCTTAATACTTATCATTTATGTTACAACAACATAAACAAAACATTTTTATTTCCTCACAAAAATAATTACTATGTCTAATATATTTTTATTATTAAATAATAAAATATATAGACACATTAATTAAGTCTGCGAGTAAATAAAAAAACAACAACTATAAAATATAACATTATTTCCCTCCCACAATTTAAAATATTTTAAAAACTTACCGTTTCCGTTGTTGTAGACTCAAAATTCCACATCTTATAAATTAATCCATGTAGTTGATAATTCCAAATCCATAAAAAGTTTCCCAAAAAAAAATGAAACAATACAACTGTACCAAAAATAAATACTCCGTAGATAAATCCATAATCCGGAAACCATCAAAAAACCCGAAAATTAGTTTAAAAAAGAAACGCTCCATGAAACCCGAAAAATTAAGAAAGTGTAAATAATTATTAGTTACTAAAACTAATATACACTTCCTTAATAAAAAAAAACGCTAATTTCCAGCAGCGGCAACTTTTTTCAAGTAAAACCTACAAAACAAAAACACAAACATTCCCACCCACACAAAAGTGCACATTATATACCTAATAACATTATTACCAACATTATAAACACAATAGAAACACATATACCACTCTACATTAACTTTTCTAACTAGGCCTCAATAAAGTAAAACTAGATAAACAGTTGATACCTAACTAACGCATAAAAAACGTCCTAACATCACAAATCTAACTCAGAACACACTAAATACATTACAACTACCTTCAAAATACTTTAAAAACATAGTTAAAATAGCGAAAATTAATCTTACCTTGCTCGACGTGAAGCAGCTCCCAACCGCGAGCTTCTTCCCTTCCAAATGACCCAAAACAACAGCGAGCGGTTACAAAATACAAGACCCAAACAAATATGGCAGCTTTAAACATATTAAATAAAACCAATGTATTTTTTTAAATGGTATAATAACTTTTAATTTTTTTTATAGTATTTAATTAAATACAACAAATTGCTAATGTTTTTTTGAAATGCATTATATTATTTATAAACATTGTAAAATTATAATAATAAATATTATAACACATATAATATTTAATATTATAATTCTATAAAATCACACATTACAATCAACAATATATTAAAAATGGTACTAATTTTTGTTATGTAATAAAACATGTATACTTCCTTTAAAAAGTGGACAATATGAAAACTATGTAATAATTATTAATATTAATATCTAATATATAATATTAATAATTAAAATGTATAATATTTTTGTATATGAATAAAACTATGTTTATTTTTCTCAACTGTATTAAAAAATGTTTAAACTTTCATTGTATTCAAATATTACCAATATATGAAACAAACTTAAAAATGTTAATAATACCAAGCAATGATTTACAATTGTTTAAAAAGTATATTATTATTCCAAATGTATCCAAATATTTGTAACAAGACAGTATCTAATATTACCAAATTATATATAAATATGGAAATACATTTATTAATGTAATACAATAAAATTGTTTCATTACTGCACCAAAAACTACAAATAAACAAACTGTTTTATTGTTTCCCAAATAAATATTATTTCTTATATTTATATATTTTTTTTATATGTAATACAACATTGTCTTTACATTTACATACTAAATTTTTTTGTAAATAAATGTAAAAGAATTAAAATGTCTAATTTATTGTCTACCATCTCATGTGTATTAAATTCAATGTTTCATAATAAATATATTCATATTAATTATACTGTATTAAATAATATGTTATAATATAATATATATACAAAATGTATTATCTTCCTACACAACTATATTTTATTTATATGTTTATTCTACTTTAAACTGCTTCAATATTATTACAAATTTTCTTAAATTAAAATTTTGCTAATTTTCTTTGCCAACTCCACTTTAAATAAATTCAATATACATGATAAACACTAAACTTAATTAACTTACTATTCCCACTCCAATAAGTATTAATTTCAGGTAGGTGCTGGACACTTAACTTAATTAATTTACTATTCCCACTCCAGTCAGTATTAAATTGGGGTAGGTGCTGGACACTAAACTTAATTAATTTACTATTCCCACTCCAGTCAGTATTAAATTGGGGTAGGTGCTGGACACTAAACTTAATTAATTTACTATTCCCACTCCAGTCAGTATTAAATTGGGGTAGGTGCTGGACACTAAACTTAATTAATTTAAAATTCCCAGTCCAGTCAGTATTCAATTAAAGTAGGTGCTGGACACTAAACTTAATTAATTTACTATTCCCACTCCAGTCAGTACTTAATTGGGTTAGGTGCTGGACACAAAACTTAATTAATTTACTATTCCCACTCCAGTCAGTATTAAATTGGGGTAGGTGCTGGACACTAAACTTAATTAATTTACTATTCCCACTCCAGTCAGTATTAAATTAGGGTAGGTGCTGGACACTAAACTTAATTAATGTACTATTCCCACTCCAGTCAGTATTAAATTGGGGTAGGTGCTGGACACTAAACTTAATTAATTTACTATTCCCACTCCACTCAGTATTAAATTGGGGTAGGTGCTGGACACTAAACTTAATTAATGTACTATTCCCACTCCAGTCAGTATTAAATTGGGGTAGGTGCTGGACACTAAACTTAATTAATTTACTATTCCCACTCCACTCAGTATTAAATTAGAGTAGGTGCTGGACACTAAACTTAATTAATTTACTATTCCCACTCCAGTCAGTATTAAATTGGGGTTTGTGCTGGACACTAAACTTAATTAATTTACTATTCCCACTCCAGTCAGTATTAAATTGGCGTAGGTGCTGGACACTAAACTTAATTAATTTACTATTCCCACTCCAGTCAGTATTAAATTGGGGTAGGTGCTTGACACTAAACTTAATTAATTTACTGTTCCCACTGCAGTCAGTATTAAATTGGGGTAGGTGCTGGACACTAATTGAATTAATTTACTATTCCCACTCTAAACACTATTAAATTAGGAAACATACTGGACAATAAACATATATTAGATTTTATTTTTTAATTTAAAACCACTCACCTTATTTAACAACTAGAAAATGTACATCCCAATAGTAAGTAATATTTTAAAAAATTAATTATTATGTTTTAATAAAACAAATTCCCAATTTATATTTTTTTAAAGTTAATTTACATTATTTTTAAACACTCCCCACCATTATCCCCTATAAACACAAAACTACTCTCAAAATAAAAATAATCTAAAAATAGAAATTAACTTTAAATGTAGAAATTTATATTTTAAAACTATTATTTTAATTTTTAACAAACATTTTTAAACATTATTTTAAAGCACTCCCCACCCTTATCCCCTATAAACCCAACATCCAACTTCTCAAAAATATATTTCAAAATCCGAAATTTAAATGTGATTTTAAAATTGATAATTTTACAATTTTTATTATATTTTTTACATTATTTTAAAACACTCCCTACCCTTATCCCCTATAAACCCAACATCCTGCTCCTAAAAATATATATCAAAATTCGAAATTTAATTTTCAATTAAAAATTTATTATTTATAATATTATATTATATTTTTAAACATTTTTGTAATACACTCCCCACCCTCATCCCCTATAAACCCAACATCCCGCTCCTAAAAAATATGATACAATTTTTTATTTTTTAAATATATTTAAATAATATACTACTACAAACAAACTCTAAAAATAAAACAATATAATACTTTAACGATATTTTTACATGACGATATTTTAACACTCGATATTACATACTTCGATATTTTTGACAAGACTTAAAAGCGATATTTTTAGCATAGATATACAGAACATCGATATTTAATACAATCGATATATTAAACTCGATATTTCTGTATATCGATATTTAAAGCTCGATATTTAGACTACTTACCGCTCTGGACAGCTTCAAAGAGATCATGAGGGAACGGACGGGTCACCAGTTGGTGTCACAGTACCTGGATGACTTCTTCTTTGTGTGTTTCTCCAGTGGCTATTTTAAAGTGGACGGGTCACCAGTTTGTAACACATTACCTGGGTGACTTCTTCTTTGGGGGCACCTCAGACTCCACTGAGTGCCAGGCAACTCTGGACAGCTTCAAAGAGATCATGAGGGAACGGACGGGTCACCGGTTGGTAACACATTACCTGGCTGATGTCTTCTTTGGGGGCACCTCAGACTCCACGGAGTGCCAGGCAGCTCTGGGCAGCTTCAAAGAGATCATGAGGGAACGGATGGGTCACTATTTGGTAACACAGTATCGGGATGACTTCTGCTTTGTGGGCACCTCAGACTCCACGGAGTGCCAGGCAGCTCTGGACAGCTTCAAAGAGATCTTGAGGGAACTAGGGGTCCGTTGGTGCCGGAAAAGACTAGGGGGCCCTGCACGGCTCTGGCTTTTATGGGGATGGCGTTGGTTTCGCAATGGATAGAGGCACGTCTGTCGGAAGACACAAAAGCAGCTGATGGGGACAATGTTGGCAAAAGACAAAGGGGCCGATTCCGATTCGCGCCGGAAAACGTACCGACCGACTCGGAGCCGGAATTCATTCCGACCGACACGTACCGGTGCAGTCCGACCCGCAAAGTACGATGAGAAGCGTGCAAAATCCGACCGACGCGTACGGAACACAAGCCGAACGACCGAACCACGCGGAAAACAGCTATCCGGCCGGAAAATCACGCGAATCTAACCGACCGACACGCACCAAGAAGAATCCCGAACGAAACGTACCCACGAACTCCTACCCGCCAAGTACGATGCAATGCGTGGAAAACACGACCGAGTCGCACGGGGCCCAAGCCGTACGAACGACACGCATACAAAACTGCGAGCCGAAGCAACCCAAAACACCGCGACCGACGCGTACGCAGCACAGAAAACAGCACAAACATAGCGTGAACGAATCTGAGAGGCTCGCATGAGACAACTGCAGGGTCCGACTCGGTCAGAAGAACGTCTCCTACATGCACAAAAAGAACTAAGGAAAAAACACACAAAAAAAGGCCAAACAAGCAATTACAAAGCCAATAAATACTGGGTGGGGAAACAGGGAACAAAGACACACCCACAACTCCACCCATATAAAGGACACAAATCCCTACCATGATCCTTTGCAAATTCAAATTACCTGCCAGCACTCAACACCAACAGACAGCAACCACACACACACTCACAGCTCATTCATCACACAAGCCACACACCAGCAGCACCTCAACAAATAGCACCCTCACATTCACCCAGCAAAACACACACACACACACCCTCACTTGCACACCAACACACACATCACTCACCATCACCACCCATCACCATGCCCCCAAAGAAGAATCATAAGTTCCTAGATAGTGAATTGGAAGTCCTGGTAGATGAGATCCTCAGGGTAGAGCCACAGCTGTTTGGTACACTGGTCCAACAGACACCCATGGCGCAGAAAACCAAGATGTGGGAGAGGATTGTTGACAGGGTCAACGCACAATCACCATGTTTGCGCACAAAGGGAGACATCCAGAACAGGTGGTATGACGTGCGCAGGAGGGTCAGGGAGCTGTTGAAGAAGGACTACCTCTTGAGCCAACACACCGGCAGTGGGCCTCCTGCCAAACCAGTATACCTCAGGCCCTGGGAGGAGAAGGTGCGGGCCATCCTACCACCAGTGAGCGTATATGGACTAGAAAACATCCCAGAGCCTGGTGAGTACACAACAAATGTACAAAGTATTGTTCGACAATACACACACATCACTGTCAAGGGGAGAGTCAAACCATGCACCCTTAGCAAATACACAGCAACCAAAACAGAATCATCCCAAAATGTGTATGTAAGTCAGATAAACACAATACATGCCATCTCATAGTGATATGTAACTGTGTCATGACATGTACAAACCCAACAACAAATAGAGCTAGGCAGTGGCACAAATCTAACCAACAAACACAGTCAGATATGTAGCCACCACTAGAACACCACCTCACAGGGAAGCTCACTGAAAGGAAGGAATTCTGTGTATGCTGGGCAAGTCAGTGTAGCCAATAGCATCATGGGAGTCGTAGTCACAGATATTGCCCACCCTCACAATGCGCACATCAACACCACCATGAACCATGCCCACATCACAGGGAGTGGAAAACAACTGACAAGATGGCTGACACTGGCCACTGCTGTGGGGAGCACAAGGCCCTGCTGGGAACTGGGCACCACCAACAGCAGAACATCACTGTCAGCCATCTTGCCATTGCTGTCACACTCACACACAGTGAAGTACACTCAAAAGGAAGGAAGTATGGGCATGCTGGGAAGGGGGTGGAGGCAATAGCATGATGGGAGTGGTAGTCACAGATATTGGTCACCCTCACAATGCGCACATCAACACCACCATGAACCATGCCCACATCACAGGGAGTGGAAAACAACTGACAAGATGGCTGACACTGGCTACTGCTGTGGGGAGCACAAGGCCCTGCTGGGAACTGTGCACCAACCAACAGCAGGACACCACTGACTGACATCCTGAAAGACAACTTGCACTCCCTGCAACGGAAGCACGTTCCATGGTGGAAAATCTGGCTGGGTGGGAAGGAGGACTGACAGCACTGACCATAGTTACCAGCAGCTCCACTAACACACACCCTAACACAAACTCCACACAACTCACCTGGGAGAATGCATTGCCTCAAACACACAAATCAAATATCCGTCAAAGAACCACAACCCTGGGTCATGCTGTGTGAAGCACAGGGACACACATGGGACCTGTAGCAAAACTAACCCCAGGATAACACTGTCAGCCATCTTGTCAGCACAGGCACACAACCCCACAGGGAAGCAGAGTCAAAAGGAAGGAAGCATGGGCATGCTGGGAAGGGGGGTGGAGGCAAAAGCATGATGGGAGTGGTAGTCACAGCCCAACATCCCCCACCCACATGGCCCAGCAAGATCACACCCAAGCATGCACACCTCACAGGGAGTCAAAAGCCACATCAAAGATGTCTGACACTGGTGCAATGTTGTGGGGAGCACAAGGCCCTGCTGGGAACTGGGCACCAACCAACAGCAGGACACCACTGTCAGCCATCTTGCCATTGCTGTCACACTCACACACAGTGAAGTACACTCAAAAGGAAGGAAGTATGGGCATGCTGGGAAGGGGGTGGAGGCAATAGCATGATGGGAGTGGTAGTCACAGATATTGGTCACCCTCACAACTGTCCCATCAACACCACCCTGAACCATGCGCACATCACAAGGAGTGGAAAAGAACTGACAAGATGGCTGACACTGGGTACTGCTGTGGGGAGCACAAGGCCCTGCTGGGAACTGGGCACCACTCACTGACATCCTGAGAGTCAACCTGAACCCACTGCAAGGGTGGCATGCTTCATGGTGGGATAACTGGGCTGGGGGGAGAAGGAGGGCCGGATGTCAACCAAATACAACTCATGCAGACCATGTACACACCCCAACCGTCAAATTGAAATGCTCAAAGTATGCAGGACAATGTGCTACACCAATATCAACCTCTGACTGTGACAACTCAGGACAATGCAATGTACAGGCCCGCATCCAGAGGTACAGTCACAACTGTCAGGTGTGTCAACCATTGATGCCTGCAGAAACATAACATACATTGTGTGTGTCTCCCAAAAACAGGTGATGATGGGGACACAGCAGCAGATGCTGAGGAGTCCCTGTCCCAGGATCCAGGGGAAACGGAGCTCACTGGTGTGGAACAGCCGCTGCCCTCCTCGGATGACGAAGACCTACCTGGCACCTCCGGAGCGAGTCAACATGCAGCACCAGCAGGACCACCAGCTGCACCCCCTGCACCCACCCCTCCAACGACTGACAACACACAAACCACCCCTGCCGACACGGACAGACCAAGGACCACCACCACCACCAGCACACGGACCCCTGCCCAACGTGGGGCTATGGACACCAACACCACCAACAACCCCCATGGGGGCCCAGGATCACCTGTGCGTGCCACCTCAGGTACTGCACGTGTCGCCAGGGGTGGTGGGAGGGGTGGTAGACACAGGTCGCTGCTCGCAGAGGGGTCTGGACTGCATGATGACCCACAACTGGTACGCATAGCCGATGCGTACCAGACCAGCACCGGAGAGTTCAGCCAGGTAGTGGGGATCCTCAGGGACAAACGACAGCAGCAGGCTGCCCATCATGCACGCTTGGACTTACACATGTCCCGCATGGAGTCCAAGTGGGACACACTGCAAGAGATGACGGCGGTGCATAGGGACATATTACAATGCCTCCGCCAGATGAGCAGCAACATGTCAACACCTCCCTGTGTGCCCACAACATCTGGTGCTGAAATAACTGCAACTGCCACAGGGAGGGAGGATGACTCTGGCGGAGAGTCCCCTGCATCGCAGCAGTCTGCACTTGAGGGTCCCCCCCCAAAGAAGAGGGGTCGTCCGAGGAAGGGCAACTGAGAGGCCGATGGCCATGCGCAACCACCAGGAAGCCAAAACCTGTGCTGGATAATCACCTTTGTGCGCAAATTGTACACCCTGTTGAATGCAACACAACTCCCCCACATGACATGGGGAGTACAAGTTGGACCAATGTATCAGATGACTGTGGACTTTACTCAGGACATTTCTGCTACCAGGACTTCCAAATCATCTAGGAACTTTGGATTACAATCACAATGTACAGCACCCACCATCCTGTGCACCATACTCACAAATGTATGACAATAAACACACTAATACACCATACCTGCCTCTGTTGTGATTCAAATGTGGTTTCTGTCATGGAGATGATGACCTGCGAAATTACACTGTGCATGCTAACTGCCACAGCAAGTACAACACAGGCATGTGAGTCATGGCAACGTGACACATATGAGGGAGACACACCACCAGGGCTACACAACATATACACACCAAGGCCACCTGACTCATCGCCTACACTGATGTTGGCAGGAAATACGGTGCAATGCACAGACACAACACCTATTCACAGTCTTTGTCAACTAGCCCACTGGTGCAGTAAGCAAATGTCAGTCAGATGTGTGACTACAGACAACGCACATCACAAAGTGAAGCACAGGTTTATTACACATTTGCAACATGTTGTAACCACCACAGATGCAAGGTAATCCCACCTGGCAGTGGGCACACAGTCAACAAGTGTAGAAGGAAGGAAGTCCATGGGTGTGGCGCACATCACCTGTAGGGACACAACAGCTACCACCCTGGAAGTTCAATCACGGTGTTGGGGGATCACAGTTGACCAAACAACTCTGAAAGTACCCTGTGAAGGATAGAAATGACACACAGTCAAAAGCACTGAAGAACAGGACAGAACTGCATTACTCATGCCCAATACATGTCACAAGATACCCACCCAGAACCACGTTAGCATGTCAACACTGTTGGGGAGTACAGACTACCTGTAAGGACACATCGCTACACGCATACAGTCATGTAGCACATGGCCACACTCAAACAGCACCAGAGCACCACCAACACATATCATGCATACTCACATCATTGACATGACATCTCCGGATACTCACATTCAGCTGAAGAAGTTGGTGATGAGCTGTGTGCGGACATCACCATCATCATCATCATCATCACTGGCATCGTGGTCCAGGCCAGGATCCTCCACAGGTGGCGGATGTTGATCATCGTCATCCAGGATGAGAGGCAACTCCTTCCGCACAGCTAGGTTGTGTAGCATGCAGCAGACGATGACAATCTTGCACACCTTTGCTGGGGCATATGGGAGGGCCCCTCCTGTCTTGTCCAGGCAGCGGAAGCGGCTCTTCAGGAGACCAAATGTCCGCTCAATGACTCTCCTGGTCCGACCATGTGCCTCATTGTAATGCATCTGGGCTGGTGTCACAGGGTTCCTGAGGGTCGTCAGCAACCACGGCATGTTGGGGTATCCGGAGTCACCTACATACAGACAATTGCACATTAGCTGAGTTGGAAAAGAGGGTGGAACACAACATTGCAGAACACACACAATGGTACATAGTCAGTACACACCAACAAGCCAGGCACGCTGGTTCCGCATCTGTGACATCATCCTCGGGATGCGACTACTCCTCATCACGTAGGCATCGTGTGCAGAACCGGGGAAACGGGCACACACGTGTGAGATGCTCATATCTGCAAGACATACCACCAGTGCATTGACCGAATGGTAGTGCTTGCGGTTCCTGTATGCCTGCTCTTGGGCCTGTGGTGGTACCAAAGCCACATGTGTCCCATCAATGGAGCCAATGACATGCGGCATCCTCCCCAGGGCATAGAAGTCACTCTTCACGTCAGTGAGTTGTTGAAGTCTAGGGAAATATATGTACTGGTTCAGGTATCTCAACATAGCGTCCAAAACATCGCGGAGCACACATCTGTGACATCCCACCAGCAGACGCCACAGTGTGTTGAAAGGTACCGGTGGCAAAGAAGTGTAGGGCTGCCATCACCTTCACCTTGGGGGTCAGCGCTGTAGGGTATGGCCGGCCAGGTTGCAAATGTGGGGCCAACCGCACCGCCAATTCCTCAATCAGTGGCCTGGTGAAGCGGTACCGTCGGATGCAGTCCCGTTCAACCACTGTTGCAAGGTCAGGGAATGGCCGATGGACAGCTGGTGCCCTGCAGTGCATAGGTGAAGAAAGAAAGAATGTCAGTCACCCCACATATGTGGCATAGACCAGACTCAATATCACATGATACACCATTACGAGACACAAGTACATGATGCGTGTGCCGTTCCGTAAGGACATGTATGGCACCTACATGGCTAACATCTTAGTCTTGCTAGTCAGACAACATGCACATTTAGTAAGGCAGTGGACAGCACACTCACCTGCTCCCCTGCTTTCCCATACAGCTTGCTGTACTGTGGAAGGAGGCTGTCCAGCAGGGCCTGGTTCTCCTCAGTGCTGAAGGCTGGGGCTCTCTCCACAGTACGTGCCATTGCAGGATCCAGAGGGTGCAGATACAGCAGCAGTGGTGGTGGCAGATGTCGTCCTGGAGCATGTAGTGCAGGCAAGTGAGCTCTCAGGGGAACAGCCAGCATTATATGTGTGCTGCAGAGGCAGATACTGTCCCATGTGTCCAAAGTGATAGGTCCAAGTCGTTTGCATCTTCTGAATCTGACCAATCCATGGAATAGCAGCACTAATACACGCCCACAGCATCCTTCAAAAGTTCAACTTCATGACACCCATGAATTTGCAACATTGTTGTGGGTGACCAACTGAATTCACAGCATCAGACTCGTTGAAGATTTGAAAACGCGTCCGTTGCCAGGCCAGGCCATAGCCTATGTGTGCGCACCGATCGGTCCATTGCTGTACAACGCGTATTGCGAATACAACGCGTACCCGCTCACATTGAATGCAATGGGCCGGCCGGGAACACCGATCGGTCCATTGCTGTTCAACGCGTACCCGCTCACATTGAATGCAATGGGCCGGCCGGGAACACCGATCGGTCCATTGCTGTTCAACGCGTACCCGCGATACAACGCGTACCCGCTCACATTGAGTGCAATGGGCCGGCCGGGAACACCGATCGGTCCATTGCTGTTCAACGCGTACCCGCGATACAACGCGTACCCGCTCACATTGAATGCAATGGGCCGGCCGGGAACACCGATCGGTCCATTGCTGTTCAACAGCGTACCCGCTCACATTGAATGCAATGGGCCGGCGGGAACACCGATCGGTCCATTGCTGTTCAACGCGTACCCAGCGATACAACGCGTACCCGCTCACATTGAATGCAATGGGCCGGCCGGGAACACCGATCGGTCCATTGCTGTTCAACAGCGTACCCGCTCACATTGAATGCAATGGGCCGGCCGGGAACACCGATCGGTCCATTGCTGTTCAACAGCGTACCCGCGATACAATGCGTACCCGCTCACATTGAGTGCAATGGGCCGGCCGGGAACACCGATCGGTCCATTGCTGTTCAACGCGTACCCGCTCACATTGAATGCAATGGGCCGGCTGGGAACACCGATCGGTCCATTGCTGTTCAACGCGTACCCGCGATACAACCCGTACCCGCTCACATTGAGTGCAATGGGCCGGCCGGGAACACCGATCGGTCCATTGCTGTTCAACGCGTACCCGCTCACATTGAATGCAATGGGCCGGCCGGGAACACCGATCGGTCCATTGCTGTTCAACGCGTACCCGCGATACAACGCGTACCCGCTCACATTGAGTGCAAAGGGCCGGCCGGGAACACCGATCGGTCCATTGCTGTTCAACGTGTACCCGCGATACAACGCGTACCCGCTCACATTGAATGCAATGGGCCGGCCGGGAACACCGATCGGTCCATTGCTGTTCAACGCGTACCCGCTCACATTGAATGCAATGGGCCGGCCCGGAACACCGATCGGTCCATTGCTGTTCAACGCGTACCCACGATACAACGCGTACCCGCTCACATTGAATGCAATGGGCCGGCCGGGAACACCGATCGGTCCATTGCTGTTCAACGCGTCCCCGCTCACATTGAATGCAATGGGCCAGCCGGGAACACCGATCGGTCCATTGCTGTTCAAGGCGTACCCGCGATACAACGCGTACCCGCTCACATTGAGTGCAATGGGCCGGCCGGGAACACCGATCGGTCCATTGCTGTTCAACGCGTACCCGCGATACAACGCGTACCCACTCACATTAAGTGCAATGGGCCGGCCGGGAACACCGATCGGTCCATTGCTGTTCAACGCGTCCCTGGACAAGTTACTGGCATATGTCACCATGCCTGTCACAGGTGAACATATGCCAGCCACATATACTTCCCAGGGAGTGAGGGGCACACCTACAACACCACAGCCTGTCCACACTGTATCCTAAGGCATGTAAGGCTGCATTACCTATTCCGTGTATGGGGGTGAACATGTTGTTCTGTGGGTGTCACTTCGGGGCAGCCACTCCCAGGCTGTGCACGTGTTCATGGGGACAGGATCCTTGGTGTGTCGTGCACATGACCACTGTGATGTGCAAGTGTTCATTCCTGAGCATTTGGCATGGTCACATTTCACGGTGGTGTATGTGTATGTCATGTCACATACCCCCTGAGTCCCATGTGGGACGGTATGTACGTCCCAGGGTGACCCATTGGCACAATAGTGATGGTCCTCCACAGTCTGTGTGCATGTTGTGTTTACAATGTCTCTGATTCCATGTGCACAATGGGAGACAGTCTCCACATCCACGTTGTTTGTGCATGAACTTTGATGTTGTGCGTGTGTGTGTCACAGACGTCCATGTCTGTCCTGACGAGGCAACAGGGACCACTACCTGTGGGGGTCATGGTTGTTTTGCTGTGGTGTATTCATGATGCACCATGTCATGCCAGTGTCCATGTGGCAATACAGGGTCCCTGGGAATCTACCTGTCGATGAGCTGTGATGCCTGGGGCACATCTGTCCTCACATGTCACTGTGGTGTGTGTTTGGAACGTGGCAGCAGTACATGGGTACTGTGACACAGCCTAATGATATCCCATAGCACAACCTGGGACTTGTTGAGGGAACATGTTGAACTGTGATGTTAGATGTTAGCCATGTAGGTGCCATACATGTCCTGACGGAACGGCACACGCATCATGTACTTGTGTCTCGTAATGGTGTATCATGTGATATTGAGTCTGGTCTATGCCACATATGTGGGGTGACTGACATTCTTTCTTTCTTCACCTATGCACTGCAGGGCACCAGCTGTCCATCGGCCATTCCCTGACCTTGCAACAGTGGTTGAACGGGACTGCATCCGACGGTACCGCTTCACCAGGCCACTGATTGAGGAATTGGCGGTGCGGTTGGCCCCACATTTGCAACCTGGCCGGCCATACCCTACAGCGCTGACCCCCAAGGTGAAGGTGATGGCAGCCCTACACTTCTTTGCCACCGGTACCTTTCAACACACTGTGGCGTCTGCTGGTGGGATGTCACAGACCATGTTCAGCCGTGTGCTCCGCGATGTTTTGGACGCTATGTTGAGATACCTGAACCAGTACATATATTTCCCTAGACTTCAACAACTCACTGACGTGAAGAGTGACTTCTATGCCCTGGGGAGGATGCCGCATGTCATTGGCTCCATTGATGGGACACATGTGGCTTTGGTACCACCACAGGCCCAAGAGCAGGCATACAGGAACCGGAGGCACTACCATTCGGTCAATGCACTGGTGGTATGTCTTGCAGATATGAGCATCTCACACGTGTGTGCCCGTTTCCCCGGTTCTGCACACGATGCCTACGTGATGAGGAGTAGTCGCATCCCGAGGATGATGTCACAGATGCGGAACCAGCGTGCCTGGCTAGCAGGCTCACTGAGTAGTTGTCACCTCCCATAGTGTGTAGTTACATGCACTGAACAGGTATAGTGCACTGACAGTGCATTTAAACAAGGTTTTACTTCCCAGGCAATGATACCATGTAGTAACTGCTGGCAAAAGGGTCCATAGCCATCGTTGCACTGCCTGTGTACATCATGTGCCCCTGTGATTGAGACATGTATATCCAACTGTGTAATGCACGGATATGTTGAATGTGTAGTAATGGCATTTTCACTTTGTCATCCTCACAGGTTGATGCCCACCAGAAGCAGCAGATATGGCTGACCATCGTCCGGGCAGTGAGATCCGTGGGGGTCTACAAGCGCCGGATCCGCAACTGCCAGAAGAGGTGGCAGGACCTTCGGGGCTGGACCCGGAGGATCGCACGGGTCCAGCTGAAGCTGTCGCCTCCTCGCAGGAGGGGCGGACACCGGACCCTGATCCCCCACATGCTCAGGATCCTGGCGATGGTCACCCCTGATCTGGATGGGCAGCTGAAGGCCAGAGAGCATCAAGGAGGGGGTGAGTCCATGACTGCATTGTGAACTTTGTCTGCCATGCTATGTGCCCTCCTCTGGCCTGGTTAAACTTCCACAGTATATCAGTCATGTGGTCCAGGACCCATGTCCCTCAATTGTGCACTGCCCACTCCTCATCTGATACCCAGGTGTGGCCCTTACAGTCAGGGAATTGTGTCACTTGGGTACTGTGTCCTTGCATTTTGCTCAGCTCAAGGTGGGGGACAGCATTTGTTCCCCTAACTCTGTGGTGGGCATCATGGGTGGGTCCATTGCTTACACAATGCCTGTGTTCTGACATGTAATCTGCGTGTTACTTTGATATGTGGTCCAATTGCTGAGCTGATCCACCACATGTGCCTGGGGTATCTGGCACACACCCATGCTGCGGGTGGGAACAATGTTTGGGCCCCAGGAGTGTGTATATTACGTGTGTCACACATACTTAGCCACCTGCCTACTGTCCAGGGCTCATCCCTCATTCACGTGGGGCAGGACAGTCATGCCTACTCCAGGCCATACAATACACTCTGTACTCCCACTCACGTGTATCAGCTGACACGTTGTGCTCAGTGATATGTCCCCTCAGGTGTCTGCCTCTGTGTCAGTGTGCTGTGACTTCGTTGTCAGGGGTGTTTCTCGGTTGGGGCTCAGCATGCCACCGGAGATGTGACATAGGAGACGATACTTGTGTGACACATAGGTGTTTGATCACCTGACCGTGCAGACTGGGGTATGCGAATGTGAAGTTCAGACAGCTGTTTCCCATTCACAGCAGATTGTGAGGTGCTCAGGTTCAGAGGGTTCTGTTACAGGTCTCCCATATGTCCAATTGGTATGACGTGGACAGATAAGGGTTCAGATGATGTGGTGTGTTGGGGATGTACATGTGCACTTGTTCAGCTCCAGGACTTGCATTCCCCATGACCTACTATAGTGACAGTGCAGACTGTTGTTGTCTGGCTGCCCTGCCCATGTGACTGGAGACAGTGATGTATGACTTAGCAGGCATGCCTGTGCCATGGCATGAAACTTCCTATGAGTGATCCTGCAGGGGAGTGACATGTGCTACATGCACACCATTGTGGCAATGACTATCAGGACATGGGTGCATCATGGTGTCTGTCGCTGGTATGCATCAAATGCATTTCAAAATTGACTCTGGGCATCCCTTTATCCGGACACCTGTACTGACTCAGTGGCAAGAGTTGTGATGTGTGCATGTTCACATGCTTCACCTTCTTCTCTGCACTGTCCAACTACTGTGTAGGTGGTGCATGTGTCCACACTGGAGTATTGCCATCTGACAGACACCAGACAGATGGGTGCAAGGCCAGGAGAGATGTGAGTGCCATGGTTGACCATCAGACTGACAATTGGCTTCCCCTACTCTGTTTGGGCACTTTTAGCAATGTTCAACTAAGGATGCCAGGGCTTGCTCTGTAATGTGCTGTACTTACTGTGGTGTGTGCGTTCGGTGCAGGTGACTGATGTCTGTCTGTTTCCCTATTGTTTGCAGATACATCCACGGCCACAGGAGGGGACAGCTCCATGGACCAGGAGGAGCCGCAGAGCCAGACTGGGTCAGCAGCCGAGGAGTGGTCGGAGGGACCCAGTGGCACGGAGGGCGAGGGGAGCCACACCGAGGAGTCCTCAGCACCATCCACCTCAGCTGAGGACCACAGCAGCTTGGAGGATGACTCCCTTGTGGAGGCGGGTGTCAGCAGCCACCACACCACAGCTAGTGTTGCTGTCCCCGCCACCACCACCACCGCCCTCCCATCGGCTCCCATTTCCGAAGTCCGTGGAGGCTCCCATGTTCGGGAGCGTGTCTCCTTCGTGCCAGGCACCGCACCCCCTGCCCCTGTGTCCCCTGCTGCCCTGAGTGAGGAGTCTGTGTACCTCCTTCGCCAGCTCCATGTAGGGCAGACAGCGATGCTGAGTGTCCTCCATGCACACACCACTCTGTTGACTCAGCTGGTGTCGTTCATGGAGGGCATCTCATCGGGCATGTCTGCCCTACAGAGGGGCAATAGGTCCATGGACTCCTCCCTGACGGCAGCAGTGTCCCTCCTCCAACAGTCCCTCACCCCTCCTACCTCTGCCCCATCCACACTCCCCAGCACCTTACCTGTCCCAAGCACACACACACCGGCACAGGCACACACCAGCACAGACACAGGCAGCACACAGACACACACGCCAAAATCCACACGCACACGCACGCACAGTCAGGGGACTGAAACCACACTCACAGGGGATGGGGCCAAGGCACACACACACGCATCCACGAGCACTGCGCAGTCCTCAGTTACCTCTCCCTCCAAGGCCCCTTCCCTTGCCTCACCTGCAACCCCAAACACACAGCGGGTCTTCCTCAGTGACCTCGGCCTCTTCCCCTCCGATCCAGCTGATCCAGCATTCAGGGGGAAGAGGAAGCCCACCCACACGGGGGAGTGCCCCTCGCCCCCGGACACCCTCCCCCAGGCGCAGACCAACTGACGCCCCCATCCGCAAGTCCCCCAGGACCCGGAAGAGCAAGACCCCGCCGCCGCCCTGCAGCTCAAGCACCAAGTCTCCTTCCTCCATCCCTCAGGCCCCCACTCCACAGGTGCCCCCACCACACCCTTCCCCAGGTTCCCCCACCCACATATACACCATCCCCAAAAAGATCCGGCCTTCTCCCCCTGCCACTTGCTCTTCCGGCACCACACCCCCCGCTGCGCATGTCTGTGCCAATGGTGTGGAGACGGTGTCCTCCCCCTCTGTCCTGCCCACCTTACCTGAACCCCACTCACCTCCCCTGGAGGTAGGCACTGCAGTGGAGTCCACTACCACCCCGTCTGACTTGGGCACCGCAGTGGGGAACCTGTCCACTCCATCTGCACGGCCCACTGCAGTCGTGCCGGCACCCACACCATCTGAGTCATGCCCCCCAGTTGTGCCTGCACACACCATGTCAGACACCTCCACTGCAGTTGTCAGTGGCTCTCCAGCACCCACCACCCCTTCCCTTCCTCCTTCTGGTGAACCCTGATCCTGTCCCTGCGGTGCCTGGCCTGCCCCCCCGTATGCCCCTCCGAGGGGATTGTCCCTGGTGTGTAGCAGTGCAGGCATGCGTAGGGTGACATCTGCCACTGTCACCCTGTTTTGTCTTTCAGTATGGACTGGCCATTGGCCTTTGTTTCTTTTTTTCTGGACATTAACTTTTGAACCCACATATGCTGAATAAAGCTACTTTCTGTTCTCTAGTGGTTTTGCTTCTGATGTACATGATGTTGATGATGCTAACCGTGCCCTTGCTGCAGTGATGGTGATTTTTGGTCTCATGAAAATGAAGTGTTACTGTGCAGGAACCCATGTGGTCCACGGGTAATGTGTCCTATCCTGTAGTGTATCCATGTCATCCTTAGCAGCATATGAGGGTGTCATGTTTTCAATATTTGGCAATGGGATTTCCTACTTACATTTGCAATATCACATCTGTGGCTTACACCCCTGCACATCTGTTGTGCTTGCCATTGTTCAATTAGTCTACTTCCCTGACCGTGTGGCCATCTCCACTGGACATGCAAGTTTGGGCATCAATGGGGAAGGACTCATCTGTGTTGTCAGTGCAACTTGCTATACATGTGTGTTGGATCTGTGCTGATGATTTCGTTGACACTCCCATGACCAGGCTGATATGACGGGAGCCTTCATTTCGTGCTAATTGTTGACTGTGTGACCAAGTGTTCTGCTGACATGATGGAGCCCTACTGAGGCGACATATGGCACAGCTTTCCTCACACAGGAGTGGAGTCCCCTCATGGCAGTGAGTAATCCTGTGACATTGCCTGAGCCCAAGGTGTGTGTTGTGTGAGCATGTCTGTGTGTGTTCACTTCCATTTTGCTGTGCATGCTGGGATCCCTAGTGATGTTCCTGTTTGTGATGCTTGCTGAGTTGACCTATGCTCCCCCAAAGTCTTCTCCCTGGGTTCTCTGTGATGTGGGTGCATGGCACATTACTGGTCATCAGGGTGTCACCCATAGGTGTGTTTGCTGTCAGGGCTGAGTTTGTGGGCTAACGCAGATGGGACACAGTCAGGATTCCCCTTGGCACTTGTTGTTTACACCTGTCATGTAATTTCCAGTTTGTGTTAGCTTTCAGTGATTGTGACACGTTGTGTGTGTGACTGCTGGCACTCCTCAGGTTCAGGGCTGCAATGTTGGTAGTTGTCTATGTGTGTTCTTTGTGGGTGACCTTGGCTTCTTCATTGGTGTGGGACTGTGGCTTGGATCCCATTGGTTGGTGTGGTATTGCCGTCATGTCCATGTACAGCGTAGTGTGCAGTGTGTCAGACATTCAGGAGTCTTGTTGAGTGGCCATGTGTGATGTGTTTCTGCACCTTAGTTACCACTCTACCCATGGGATTGTCATGGGTGCATGTGCAATGTCACCAGTGCATGTGATCTTCACTGCTGCACATTGTTGGAGGTCGAGGTGTGTGGTGTTGAGTGTGTGCAGATGAGAGTTGTTGCCCGGCTAGACCCCTGCCTCCATGTTGGCCTTGGCTTACTGGCCGTGCTGATTGATTTGTGCTTGTGTAGGTGTGATGGTAGTTTGTTGCTCAGGACACATGACTGTGGTTCACAGTGTGAACGACATCTAGCTTTGTCATCACAGTGGGATTGTCATGCAGCCCAGGGTCAACACATTGTGGGGACCCTGGGGGTAGTGCTGTGGTGTGTCTGTGTCTTGCTGTGTCAGTTGCAGTTCCTACATGCTTGTGTGACATGTGTGATTTGTGCTCCCTCTCATCTAACAATGCCTGATTGCCCACATAGGGGATTTGGATCCATGAGTTACTTTTGTGTGGCACTGTATGCGCATCTGTGTAATTGGTATTCAGGCCTCATCATGTGTTGTGTGGTTGCCTGGGGACACTGGCACCCCCCCTCACCTGTTGTGTTTGATGTGCAGTGTGGGGCTCCCTGTTTGTGTTTGTGCATCTGCACCACTGCATTGGCATATCTTTAGTGTGCCATTGGCTGTATGTTGTTTGGTGGGTTTCACCTGCTGTCCCTGGGACTCCTAGGTCATCAGTCAGCACTATGATCATTGTTTGTGTGTCCCATTGCTGCCATGGTATGGTATTTGTTCACCTCACATCTACAGTCTCCACAGGATATCTACATTTGTGTGCCCATTGGTGCAAATATGTGGGTCTGCATTATGATGGTCACTTCTGTCATTGTGTCATTGATGAATGTTGACAGTGTCAGCCCCCATTGGTGATGTTTGTCTGCACATGGCCAAAGGTATGTCTTATTTGCACTGCACTGTTTGCCTCCCCAATCTATGTTGCTATGGGACACAAGCACTACTTTGCCACTGATGTGTTTGTTGTTCTGTGACCAGGAATCATCCATGCAGTTTGGCAGTTGCAGCTTTTTCAATGTCAACACTTACCTTTTGGTCACTGTGATGATGGGGGGTTGGACCCCATTGTCACAATTTTCAAAATGTGCTTCAGCTATGGACCCCACACTTACATTTTGGTCACTGTGATGATGGGGGTTGGACCCCATTGTCACAATGTTCATAATGTGCTTCAGCTATGGACCCCACACTTACATTTTGGTCACTGTGATGATGGGGGTTGGACCCCATTGTCACAATGTTCAAAATGTGCTTCAGCTATGGACCCCACACTTACCTTTTGGTCACTGTGATGATGGGGGTTGGACCCCATTGTCACAATGTTCAAAATGTGCTTCAGCTATGGACCCCACACTTACCTTTTGGTCACTGTGATGATGGGGGTTGGACCCCATTGTCACAATGTTCAAAATGTGCTTCAGCTATGGACCCCACACTTGCCTTTTGGTCACTGTGATAATGGGGGTTGGACCCCATTGTCACAATGTTCAAAATGTGCTTCAGCTATGGACCCCACACTTACCTTTTGGTCACTGTGATGATGGGGGTTGGACCCCATTGTCACAATGTTCATAATGTGCTTCAGCTATGGACACCACACTTACATTTTGGTCACTGTGATGATGGGGGTTGGACCCCATTGTCACAATGTTCAAAATGTGCTTCAGCTATGGACCCCACACTTACATTTGGTCACTGTGATGATTGGGGTTGGACCCCATTGTCACAATGTTCAAAATGTGCTTCAGCTATGGACCCCACACTTACATTTTGGTCACTGTGATGATGGGGGTTGGACCCCATTGTCACAATGTTCAAAATGTGCTTCAGCTATGGACCCCACACTTACTAGATAGGGGGTCACATTGTGTGTTCATAGTCATGTTCAGTGTTGTGGGCATTTGACACAGTCTACACACGCTTGTCATGGTGTTGGGGGGATGTCTTTTTCTTGCATTCCCTAGGTTGTAGTGTGCTGGTTGTGTCATGCATTGTCCATCCTATGAGTGGGGGTGGTGTTGGTGGTAGGCATCCAGCCCCCATGGGTAGGGGTGGTGGTAGTGGTAGGCATCCAGCACCCCTGGGCAGGGGTGGTAGTAGTGGTAGGCATCTAGCACCCCTGGGTAGGGGTGGTAGTAGTGGTAGGCATCTAGCACCCCTGGGTAAGGGTGGTGGTAGTGGTAGGTATCCAGCCCCCATGGGTAGAGGTGGTAGTAGTGGTAGGCATCCAGCCCCCCATGGGTAGAGGTGGTAGTAGTGACAGGCATCCAGCCCCCATGGGTAGAGGTGGTAGTGGTGACAGGCATCTGGCATCCCCTGAGTAGGGGTGGTAGTGGTGGTGGGCATCCAGCCCCACATGGGTAGAGGTGGTAGTAGTGACAGGCATCCAGCCCCCCATGGGTAGAGGTGGTAGTAGTGACAGGCATCCAGCCCCCATGGGTAGAGGTGGTAGTAGTGACAGGCATCTGGCACCCCTGAGTATGGGTGGTAGTGGTGGTGGGCATCCAGCCCCCGTGGGTAGAGGTGGTAGTAGTGACAGGCATCCAGCCCCCCATGGGTAGAGGTGGTAGTAGTGACAGGCATCTGGCACCCCTGAGTAGGGGTGGTAGTGGTGGTGGGCATCCAGCCCCCATGGGTAGAGGTGGTAGTAGTGACAGGCATCTGGCACCCCCTGAGTAGGGGTGGTAGTGGTGGTGGGCATCCAGCCCCCCATGGGTAGAGGTGGTAGTAGTGACAGGCATCCAGCCCCCCATGGGTAGAGGTGGTAGTAGTGGCAGGCATCTGGCACCCCTGAGTAGGGGTGGTAGTGGTGGTGGGCATCCAGCCCCCCATGGGTAGAGGTGGTAGTAGTGACAGGCATCCAGCCCCCCATGGGTAGAGGTGGTAGTAGTGACAGGCATCTGGCACCCCTGAGTAGGGGTGGTAGTGGTGGTGGGCATCCAGCCCCCATGGGTAGAGGTGGTAGTAGTGACAGGCATCTGGCACCCCCTGAGTATGGGTGGTAGTGGTGGTGGGCATCCAGCCCCCATGGGTAGAGGTGGTAGTAGTGACAGGCATCCATCCCCCATGGGTAGAGGTGGTAGTAGTGACAGGCATCTGGCACCCGCTGAGTAGTGGTGGTAGTGGTGGTGGGCATCCAGCCCCCATGGGTAGAGGTGGTAGTAGTGACAGGCATCCAGCCCCCATGGGTAGAGGTGGTAGTAGTGACAGGCATCCAGCCCCTGAGTAGGGGTGGTAGTGGTGGTGGGCATCCAGCCCCCATGGGTAGAGGTGGTAGTAGTGACAGGCATCTGGCACCCCTGAGTAGGGGTGGTAGTGGTGTTGGGCATCCAGCCCCCATGGGTAGAGGTGGTAGTAGTGACAGGCATCTGGCACCCCTGAGTAGGGGTGGGAGTGGTGGTGGGCATCCAGCCCCCATGGATAGAGGTGGTAGTAGTGACATGCATCTGGCACCCCCTGAGTAGGGGTGGTAGTGGTGGTGGGCATACAGGCCCCTATGTGTATGTGTGGCATTGGTGATGGCCATCCCGCCCCTATGGTGCTGCTGTTGCTGGTGTAAGTATTTCTGCGTCCCTCTGTGTGTGATGTGTCGGGTACGTGTAGTTTGTTTTTGTGGTTGGTGTCTGACTTACCTTCTGCGCCGTACGCGTCCGTGCCTGTTCCGGTAATAGATGTAGAATATTGGTAGGATCCGCACGATGGGATTCATGGTTGGTTCGTCTCGTTTGTCTTTCTCTTTGCTTCGCCTCGTCCTCGTCGCTGGCGTGTTCGTCTCGTAGCCGTGGATCGTGTTGTGGCGCGAATCGGAGCTTATGTGCGCCTCGCCCGGATGCTTTGACGTGCCGTGCGTAGCGACGGGTTCGGCGCGTACGGAAAGCGCATCGTACTTGTACGGCCGGACGGGCCTGCATTTTTACTTCCGTGCGACTCGATTCTGCGTTTCCGGATCCGCCTCGGTCGGAGTACAGGACCTGTATTGGGTGAGTACGGCTGGGTCGGGATTTGGGCAGTTGTGCGCATCGTACTTGCTCCTTCGGACGTATGTGCGGATCGGTCGGGAAACAGGCATTCGCCTGGCTTTTTTCCCGACCAAATGGTATTAGGTGCGCCTCCGACCGGGATCGGAATCGACCCCAAAGTCATAATGCGTTGGGGGAGGTAGTGAATGGGGGGATGTGATACCGAGCATAATGAAGTCGGCAGGGGCTACGAAAGTTTAAAACGGTGCAGAGGCACAGGGGAGGTGAGGACTTTGAGATTCTGTGTTTTCTTCGGTTCACACAGTTTTTCTTGTTTCAGGTCCGGTGGCTTGCCCCCTCGCCAGGGAGATGACCATTTGGATAGTGGGCCGTTCATTGGTGAAGTGAGCACAGGTCCAGGCCCGCCCCGGTTATTTTGGGGGAGAAATTTTGGGGTTAAGAAAGATTTGTTTAAAGGTGATCGGAAGGGCGTGGCCAAGATGGCGGCTTGAGCAGACGTGCTGCTCTGTCTCTCCCGCCGGCGACCCAGTATAGCACCGGCATACAGCCACTTCCAGCGACCGGACGGCTGTGGTTTGGCGTATAGGGGTGGCCGCAGCGGAGGTCCAGCTACAGGAGCGAACGGGGGCTTTCTTTTCCTCCCTTCGGCGGCCCTGTGCGGAGTGAAGCAATACGGCAGGGGCGCGGCCTCGCCGCTTAGAGGCCTGACACCGGGACCGCGGTGGCCCAGGAGAGTCCGGAGGCTGGCGATTCACCGGAGGGAGCAGGCGGAGTGCTGACGACGGGGCGGACCGAGCGGGGGCCCAGCACGCTCCTGGAGTGCGGAGGCGGCTCCGTCTACCCCCGACCTGCGGGGACTCAGAGTGAGCCCGAGGGGCGGTGGCCATAGCCGGAGATCAGTTCCGACTCCCTCACTCCGGGAGCCTTTGTGGAGGATCGATGCCCCTGGAGTCGGAGGCGGGCCGCGCCAGCCGGGGAGGATGCATCGGCCACACCAGGACTCAGGCGAGTGACTGCCCCGGGGGGTGGTTAGTGGCAGATGCCGCAGCGCAACAGAGGACACGAGGGACGGGGGCCCACCGGGCAGAATTGAGCAACGCGCAGCCCTGCCGTCGCGGTCAAGAGGGTGCTTGAGTGCAGCGCCTGGAGGCAGTGGACCGTGGCCCGCGTCTTAAGCCCATGGGGGGAGCCTGAGCTTCACTAGCGGCTACCCCGCGGCTGGAGGGACCGCCTTAGCGGAGCCAGGCACAAAGAGGTCTGCGCGGGGGTGCCTGGGCTGCGGACGGACGGCCGCCCAGAGGAAACTCGCAGTGGATACCGCCACTGGGCCCAGAACGCTGATCGGGCCCAGAGCTCTGAGATCGGGTGGAGAAGGACACTGGCAGCATCGCGGTCCTGGGGACAGATGTCGCTTCCCACGCTGGAGCATCATTGAGAAGCTACCGGAGGGGCCTCACTTGTGGCTCTCCACCCTGAGTGTGCCCACACGAGCACAGCGGGCACTTGGCCCCGGCGTTGGCCGGGACGCAGCATGTCAACCTCCCGTGGGCGAAAGGAGAAAACCCTAAAGGAGCTCTTCGCGAAACCTCAGGGCGGCCCCCAAATGGGCGACGTTGCGGCGGGCTCCGGGCAGCCTGCACCCACGTGTGCCGAAAGCGGGGAGCCGATAACAAAGGCGTTCCTTGAGTCCCTGTTCATCACGCTGCGGGAGGACTTGCAGACACTGAAGCGGGACCTCACGGCTGAAATTAAGGATGTCCGCAGGGAGATGGACGGCATCGGGGAGAGGGTCGCAGACCTGGAGGAGAAAAGCGACAGGAGGGAACCGGAGATGGCGACACTTCAGCAGGAAGTCATTCGGATTTATGAGCAGCAAGTCGACCTCCAATCTCATCTCGAGGACCTGGAAAACCGTTCTCGTCGCCACAACATCAGGATCCGGGGGGGTGAAGCTCGACGAGGAAGCAGGTGACATTTTCAAATATACTAGAGAGCTCTTCAACCACATACTGGGCAGGCCGCTGGATACTGATCTTCGACTTTACAGAGCGCACAGGGTGGGCCCGCCACGCCAGGCGTCGGCCCTACCAGCTGACATTTTGGTCTGCGTACAGGACTTTCGCACCAAGGAAGAAATCCTCCAGAAGGCCCGACAAATGCAACCCTTAACCTTTCGCGGCCAAACCCCTGCCCTGTTTCAGGACTTAGCGGCACTCACGCTGCAAAAAGGAAGAACCTTCAGGCCCATTACTTCTCATCTCCGACAGCGCAACATCTCCTACAGCTGGGGTCACCCATTCTGCCTGGTTTTCCGAGTGGATGGCAAACTCTTCCGGCTGCGCTCCCTCTCGGAGGCTTGCCGTCTGCTGGGAGTAGATCTCCCCGAGGAGGGAGGCGGTGACGACGGCCCTGCTCGCGGAGCGGAAGACACGAGACCCCAATGGCGGATGCAGGGTCGGCGGCTCCGCCCCAAGCGACCGAATTCTGTGGAGATTTCACAAGGGCAGAGGGCAGCTCTTGAGACATTGCCGGTAGCATTGGCAAAGACACAACCAGCCTGACACCCCTAATGACTACTGCTTTATTGGGTTGTCTTGGTCCTTAGAGGGCTGCCGGCGGGGGGGTAGCAGATCGCCCATGGTCACATTACACCCTCTTGTACTATGTTCTTCCGATCATCTGTAGATGATGGACTACAACGGGATCTTTTTTTTTTTTTTTTTTCTTTTACTGCTTGTTGCAGTTGGGCTACGAACTGATATTTGTTGGGGGGGTTTTTTTATTAGGGGTTCTGGGGTCCCCTGTCCGCCCTTTCTCACTACTAGCATAGGTCTGCATCGCCCAACCTGATCTGCCCCGTCTTTGCTTCAAGTTCCACTGCACCGGGAGACCTGGATCTCATACATATCTCACACAATTGGTATCGCCCACATGACGCCCACATGACCCCCACCACTCTTAGGATACTCACCTTGAATGTGCGGGGGCTTAATAACCCCATTAAACGCAAGGCGGTCCTGTCGTGTCTAGAACATACCAAGTCAGACATATGCCTGCTCCAAGAAACGCATTTATTAGCGAAGGATTGTCACCGCCTGCAATCCCGTAGGTTCCCGACCCATCTGTTTTCCTCAGGGCCCGCTAAATCGGCCGGGGTGGCAATTTTGGTCGCCCAGAGTTTCAAAGGGGAAGTTCTCCATAAAGAAGCGGAAATTAAAGGGCGGCTTCTCACCTATCGCTTCGCCCTAGGGGGCTTCACATTCACTATAAGTTCAATTTATGGCCCTAACGATGGACAGGAAACATTTCTTCACACAGCACTCACTGAAGCGACAGCCACGACGGAACGCAGACTTCTCCTGGGGGGCGATTTGAATGTAGTATTCGACAACGAAGCTGACAGATCATGCCAACGCGCTCACCAGACGGGAGCGCTGTCTGCGGCGGGGCAGTCTAGATTGCACGACTTGGGCCTAGCTGATCTACGGCGTAGCTTTCACCCTCACAGCCGCGAATACTCCTACTACTCCAATGCGCACAAAACATACGCCAGATTAGATTACTTGCTGGCGTCCACACCTATGCACACGATGGCCACAGATGTAGAGATAGGAGTTGCCTCCTTGTCCGACCACGCGCCGGTCATTGCGACCTTCACCCTCCCCCCCCATACAGCGACCCTCCCGATTATGGCGCCTGCTTGACACACTCCTTCATCGCGCCGCAGTGGTAGACCAAATTCAGCGCTCCCTCACAGACTATCTCTCCCACAACGCAAACACCGACACCTCCCTCTCCACGCAGTGGACGGCATTGAAGGCGGTCATTAGAGGGGAATTTGTGGCCATATCAGCGGCGGAAAATGCAGAGCGCAGGCGTAAGAGGGAAGATCTCACCCAGAAAACCAGGGAGCTAGAACAGATGCACCAACGGACAGGGGCACCAAGAGTCTGGCATCAGCTTAAGGCCATGAGACAGCAGCTGGCAGCGTTAGACCAGGACCGAGCGGAGTTCGCAGCTCTCCGGTTGCGACATGCGTACTACACGGGAGGAGACCGCTGTGGGCGTTTACTCACCCATAAACTGCGAGAGATTCGTCACAAACAGGGGGTCAGGGAAATTCAGCGGGGTGATGGGCGACGAGTCACAGAAGACTCTGAGATAGCCGAGGCATTTCGGGACTTCTACGCCCGCCTATATACGGGTTCTTCACTGTCGGTTGCAGACGGTATGGCCTTTATAGCCCCGGCTGGCTTGGCGACCCTGACGGAGGCCCAGGCAGACTTCTTAGACAGCGACATTCGAGTGGAGGAGGTCATTTCAGCCATTACACGCCTCAAACTGGCCAAGGCCCCAGGGCCGGATGGCTTCTCCGCCGTATTTTACAAAACGTTCTGTACTGTGTTGGCCCCGGTACTTACTAAGCTTTTCAACTCATTTGCTGATCCTGGCGCGATTCCGGCAGAGATGCTAGAGGCATCCATAGTGGTCATTCCGAAACCAGGAAAAGACAAGACCAATTGCGGGGCCTATCGCCCCATATCCCTCCTTAATATTGATCTCAAGCTATACACTGGGATATTGGCTACCCGTCTCTCCCCCTATATGCCGGCTTCATCTCTCAGCGCCAAACCAGCGACAATACAAAGAGGGCCCTCCACCTTGTGGAGAAGGCCGCCTGGACACACGGGGAGTACATGATGCTCGCCGTCAATGCCGAGAAGGCCTTCGACAGGGTCCATTGGCCGTACTTAGAGCAGGTCCTTGAGCGGGTGGGCATGGGGGTGAAGTTCCGCACATATATTCTCAACTGCTATAAATTCCCCGCTGCGTCGGTCCGGGTCAACGGCCACACGTCGTCCCGGTTTCCCATAGAGAGGGGCACACGCCAGGGCTGCCCCCTGTCACCCTTACTCTTCGCATTTTATATGGAGCCCTTGGCACATCGCCTTCGACAGCAGCCGGCAGTCACCGGGATCAAATTCGGTGGACATGTTCACACGGTCAGCCTGTACGCGGACGATGTCTTGCTTTCCTTATCGAACCCCCTTCAGGCGCTCCCAGCCTGTCTCACAGAACTAGACGCCTTCGCGCTGGCGTCTGGGTTCAAGGTGAACATGGACATATCGGTGGCACTTGATCTCTCGCTCGAGCCTCCCACCCGCGCGCACCTTCAGGAACACTATCCTATTCAATGGGCGACCGACACAATTCCCTATCTAGGGATTCAATTGGCTCCCTCCATATCAGACATGGTAACTACCAACTACGCACGGTTGCGGAGTACGATCCGCAAGGAGCTGATCCAATGGAAGCACTACCCGCTCTCCTGGCTCGGCAAGATAGCGGCAGTCAAAATGACCATTCTCCCTCAGATACTATATCTGTTTCAAACCTTGCCCCTTCGACCCCCGCAGGGGTGGATAAAACAGACTCAGGCTGAACTGGCACACTTCATATGGAATGGCCGCAAACCACGACTCAAGCGGGCGCTGACTATGCTCCCGCCGGAGAAAGGGGGCCTTGGTGTCCCGGATCTCCACCTCTACTTCCAGGCAACTCAGCTGCGTTGTCTGGTTGAGTGGAATCGGCGGGAGTCGGAGAAACACTGGCTATTTCAGGACCAGGCAGTGGCTGCCAGACCGCTGCAGGGAATCCCCTTCCTGCGGAAAGCACATAGGCCACCCAACTTATATGCCTCGTACATCACCCGGGCCACTCTCGAAACGTGGGACCACACTTGCACCAAACATAATCTCACCACCTTCCCCTCACCGCTCACGCCGCTGCTCGGGAACCCTGATTTCCAACCGGGCATGGACGCAACGGCCTTCGCTCGGTGGAGGTCTTCAGAGTGTCGCTCCCTGGGTCATCTCTTTGACACGGATGGGATCATACCGTTCCAGCAACTCAAGCTGGATTATAGCCTCCCCAAGACCGAACGGCTCCAATATTGTCAAATCCGACATTGGGCCTTACATACTCAGGTGAGGCCAGCCGCTAGCAGACGACTGTCCACTTATGAGAAGTGGCTTATCACACGTACCTCTGACAGAAAGCTCATTTCGGACCTATATCAGATGTTGCTAGCCCGAAATACACACTTATATAACGCCAGCCGCGCTCGGTGGGAAAGGGAACTGGGCAGAACATTTAGCCATAAGGACTGGGAGGGGGTGTATTACCACCCTCGCCATTCAGCGTACCACATGGGGTTGACTGAAACCCTCACTAAAATAGTGACGTACTGGTATTACACCCCAGAACGGCTTCACACGATGGATTCTGCTCAGGACGCGCTCTGCTGGCGGGGCTGCGGGAGGGTGGGTACCCTGACACATCTACTGTGGGAATGTACACACATTCAAGCATACTGGACTCAGGTGCTAGACGAAGTGGACCAACACTTAGACACACAAATACCACGCTTTCCGGCGTACGTCCTTTTGGGCCTCCCAAACCCCTTGACCTATCCGCTCAAATCTCGGCGAGGCAGGCTAATGGCGATAGCTTTGGGTTCGGCAATACAAACCATACTAACACATTGGCGTACCCCACATCTTCCCACCTTGACAAGCTGGTTACACCGGCTGTGGCACGTCTTAGGGATGGAGAAGCTGACGTTGACAACCGCAGGGAAGGGTTCCACATTTAACGAGCTTTGGCAGCCTTTTCTGGCCCTCTTGTCCGTTGAATTCAGGGAAATCACCTGTCCCAGGTATCTCCGTCTCCTGCGGCTCTCTGATTCACAAGTGGCCGACTAATACTACTGGTACTTCATTCAAAAGATTTAAACACGGATCATAAGCGCTTCCCCGGCGGACAAGGGACGGGGTGGGGGAGGGGAGGGGATATAATAGGTTTTCCGTATCTTTTGAATTTTTCTGTGTCTTTTGTTTGAGTTTCTTTTAACTTTAAGCAAGTCCCTCATTGCCCTGATTATTTAGCTGTTATTGTGTATGAGGGGTTTTCATAGCTGAGAGACAGCTGTCGCAACGTTGTATTTGATGTATGTGTTTTTCAAAATTCAATAAAAGATTTAAACCATAAAGGTGATCGGAAGGGAAAAGGGGGCATGCTCGGGAAGGAGCGGATCCGGGGTTTTGAACGGAGTATTGGTGGCCGGTAAGTGCCCCGACATCTTGTTACTTAATTTGGGGAAGAATTTCAGGGCCAGGGACACGGGGCTAGATTTGTATCGGTAGGAAATCAGAGGGGTGCTGGACAGGGTGTTGAATGCCCAGGGGCGCTAAAGATGGGATTACTATGAGGACAGAGGGGGGCAGAAAAAAGGGGAGGCAGCGTTTCCGCTTACTCTCCCGCTTTTTCCTGGGTGGCAGGGTTGTTAAAAGTTGGGCAAGATTGGCAGAAGTTTTTAGTTAAGTGTTGGAAGTTTGGGATCAGGGGCAGGGAAAGGGTAGGCAGGTAGGCTAAGTTCAGACTAGATGTTTGGTAGTTACAGTTGCAGAAAGGCAGGTAGGGGTTTGGGTTTCATTGGAGGGCAGGATTTGTAACCGCAATACTATGTAATGTGGATGTTATGTAATGTTATTATGTTATCGGCAGGGTGGGGGATTTGATGTGGGGATCGTAGGGGCGGGGGGGAACAAGGGATCAGTTATTTTATGTATAGTGAGGTTTTAGTTTGTAAGGCAGTTGCCAGTGTTATTCATTGTGACATGCACCTGTTTCAATAAAGCGGCCTTTTACACACACAAAAATTGGTCTCGGTTTGGCTTGCCCCCCTCCCTCCCAAGGGGGGCTTGGGGGGCAGCCGAACCCGGTGAGGTCTGCCCCCCGGGCACATTGGGAGGGGGAAGGGGCGAGCCGGATAGCGGCCATTTTAGCGGTTGAGCTACATTGGGAATAGCCCAATTGTAGCCCAACATATTTTGTAGCCCAACAGTATATCTGAGGGTTTGGCGCGCTCCCAGCCACCATTTTGGGTTTGGTGACCTGATGGCTGGGAGCGTAGGGCTTGCAGCGTTTTTTCCCTCCCTCCCACCCTATATTTGGTATTTGGAGGGGTCATATTTGGGGCCAGTTCCTTATCTTTCGAGGCAAGGTTTGTGGAGACAGGTGCATAGGGGTTGTGCTAATTGTATACTTGTCGCTTGGAACAGGTGCAGGCAGGGTTGTTAAAAGTTGGCCAAGATTGGCAGAAGTTTTTAGTTAAGTGTTGGAAGTTTGGGAGCAGGGGCAGGGAAAGGGTAGGCAGGTAGGCTAAGTTCAGACTAGATGTTTGGTAGTTACAGTTGCAGAAAGGCAGGTAGGGGTTTGGGTTTCATTGGAGGGCAGGATTTGTAACCGCAATACTATGTAATGTGGATGTTATGTAATGTTATTATGTTATCGGCAGGGTGGGGGATTTGATGTGGGGATCGTAGGGGCGGGGGGGGACAAGGGATCAGTTATTTTATGTATAGTGAGGTTTTAGTTTGTAAGGCAGTTGCCAGTGTTATTCATTGTGATATGCACCTGTTTCAATAAAGCGGCCTTTTACACACACAAAAATTGGTCTCGGTTTGGCTTGCCCCCCTCCCTCCCAAGGGGGGCTTGGGGGGCAGCCGAACCCGGTGAGGTCTGCCCCCCGGGCACATTGGGAGGGGGAAGGGGCGAGCTGGATAGCGGCCATTTTAGCGGTTGAGCTACATTGGGATTAGTCCAATTGTAGCCCAACATATTTTGTAGCCCAACAGTATATCTGAGGGTTTGGCGCGCTCCCAGCCACCATTTTAGGTTTGGTGACCTGGTGGCTGGGAGCGTAGGGCTTGCAGCGTTTTTTCCCTCCCTCCCACCCTATATTTGGTATTTGGAGGGCTCATATTTGGGGCCAGTTCCTTATCTTTCGAGGCAAGGTTTGTGGAGACAGGTGCATAGGGGTTGTGCTAATTGTATACTTGTCGCTTGGAACAGGTGCAGGCGGGGTTGTTAAAAGTTGGACAAGATTGGCAGAAGTTTTTAGTTAAGTGTTGGAAGTTTGGGAGCAGGGGCAGGGAAAGGGTAGGCAGGTAGGCTAAGTTTAGACTAGATGTTTGGTAGTTACAGTTGCAGAAAGGCAGGTAGGGGTTTGGGTTTCATTGGAGGGCAGGATTTGTAACCGCAATACTATGTAATGTGGATGTTATGTAATGTTATTATGTTATCGGCAGGGTGGGGGATTTGATGTGTTGATCGTAGGGGCGGGGGGGAACAAGGGATCAGTTATTTTATGTATAGTGAGGTTTTAGTTTGTAAGGCAGTTGCCAGTGTTATTGATTGTGATATGCACCTGTTTCAATAAAGCGGCCTTTTACACACACAAAAATTGGTCTCGGTTTGGCTTGCCCCCCTCCCTCCCAAACTCCAGCTTGGCAGTGAATTGCAGGCATCCCGAGACACTGGCATCTGTTGACAGAAGCCCCCTTCCGGCTTTTCAAACAGATGAAGACATGTCGCGGGTCCCATCCATGGCACAGGTGAGTGAATGGAGGTGTGCGAGACGCACTATGTGCAAAACAAAGGTGCTGCCGACATTGTTGTAGATACGGCTGGGCATGCCTGCGCTCTAATAAAAAAAAGAGTTCTCCGGAATTATAGAAAAGCAATTGAAGTGGAAGGGAACTGTAGTAGAGCGGTGCTGCTATGCCAGAACACGGAAGTAACGTTACGCTACCAGAGCCATTTAGGAAGCAGAATAAAATAGCAGCACTGCAGTGTACCAATCGGAAACCAGCCGGTGGGAGCCAAGTCATTTTTCAAGTACTCCAGGTCTTCCAGACAGCGCATGCGCGCTGCCTAGGCTCGACCTAAAAAGGAGGCGAGTGGCTCAGAAACACTTTGGAGCTGCCAGGACCTTATAGTAAGTCAAACAAACAATACCTAAACGATACAGATGATCATCGTCCTTGGCTGCTCTGAAAGCTCTACACTGGCTACCAGTACATAAGAGGGTCATTTGTAGAATTCTCCTGTTCACTTTTAGAGCCTACAGAGGTTTGGGGCCAAGATATCTAATATCTAGATTGATAGCGTCAATCGGGCCCTGAGATCCTCACATGCCAATCTTCTGCAGCCCCCTACTTTTAAACTCAAAACTAGAGGAGGCAAATCATTTGCTGTTATGGGCACAAAGGCCTGGAACTAACTCCCCATTCACTTGAGACTCATTGAATTGGAATCCATCTTTAGAAAGCAGATGAAGACTTGGATTTTCGCTACCGCCGATTCACAATGCTACTTGCTCATTCAGTGATCTCTCTCTTTTTCTGGTCACGTATGTGTCATGAAGTCACTCTTTATTGCCGTTCAGTGCCAGGATGCTCCTTTCAGAGTGACATCTGTGCTTTAAAAGTATACTATTCATTCATTCTAATAAATAAATGTATGTAACCCCTTCGCTGCTAAGCTTTTTCCCCCCCTAGTCCTAAGCCTTTATTTGGCTATTTGGGGCAGTTCGTGCTTAGGCCTCCATAACTTTATGTCCGCATAAGGTACCCACCCCCAAATATGCATCCTCGATTTAAAACATCCTGGAGATTATAAAGACGTCCAGGGTTTGTGGATTCCTCTGGAGGGTACCAAGAAATTAGGCAAAATACAGCTAGATTTTGTTTTTTTTAGGAACAATGGAAAAAAAAGTGCTGCAGAAGAAACCGTCTGTTTTTTTTCTCATGCAAATGGCATCAATGAAGGGTTTACAGTGCTAAAATCACCATCTTCCCAGATTTCAGAAACAGGCAGACTTAAATCAGAAAACCGAATTTTTCAACACAGTTTTGGCATTTTACTGGGAGATATACAATTGTTCCTATTTTTTGTGCTTTCAACCTCCTTTCAATCAGTTGTGAAAATAAGTGTAAAGCCCACAGTGGATCCTGGAAAACTCTGAATTCAGCAAGGGGTCATTTGCGTAGATCCTTCAAGCTTTTCCTATAAAAAGTAACTGTTGAAATAAAATAATATTGAAATTGAGTTGAAAAGAAAACTGCCATTTGTGTCTACATTTCCATCTGTAATTTTTTCTAACAATAGCAGATTTTCAAAAGCAATATACCGTTACATCCACTGGACTCTTCTGGTTGCAGGGCTTGTAGGTTCACCAAGAACCCGAGGTATCCAGAGCCAATAACTGCGCTGCACCTTGCACTGGTTTTTCAATTTGTACCAGGTATGCAACAAATCTCCTGGTAAAATATAAATAGTGAAAAATAGGTGGAAAGGAAACCTATGTATTTTCGAAATGTGCGCAAGATGTGAAGTTTAGAAGCAGTGGTTATTTGCACATCTCTCAATTTGTGGGTACTCATATTAGCATGTGAATTAGAGGATATTTCTCAAAATGACTTCTTTCTTACACATTGTCTTACATTTGGAAAACACAAATGCTGAGAAAGACAATTTGTAATAACACTTGTTCAACTATTGTGTGCTCCTCTAAGTCTCCCGATAAAAATGGTACGTCACTTCTGTGGTTAGGCCTAGTGCCCGCGACAGGAAACAGCCCAAAATGCAACATGGACACATCACATTTTTCCTCTGAAAACTGACCCTTGCATGGCTCTCATCAGGTTCTGTTATGCCTTTGTTTAGAAAAACATATTTTTCTCATATTCCTGTGAAGTTCTGGAATCTGAGGGGAGCCACAAACTTCCTTCCACCCAGTATTTCCGCAAGACTTCTGTTAAAAATGGTACCTCACTTGTGTGGGTAGGCCTAGTGCCCGCGACAGGGAAGGACGCAAAACGTATTGTGAAGACATCAAAATTATCTATCACAAAACAACTTGTTTTGCAAGGGGGTCACCTGGGTTTTTGGTCCTGGGCTCCACGACCATTTAGGGAAACCTACCAAACTCTGACATTTCTGAAAACTAGACACCTGGGGGAGTCCAGGGAGGTGTGACTTGCATGGATCCCTCAACATTTTCTTACCCAGAATCCCCTGCAAACCTCAAATTTAGATTTTTTTAAAAATACAATTTTCCTAACATTTCTGTGATGGAAAGTTGTGGGATCACCGGGCCAGCACAAATTTCCTACCACCCAGCATTCCCTCTGGTCTCCTGATAAAAATGCTACCTCACTTGTATGCTTGGGATAAGTGCCCGCAACAAGGAAGGGCCCAAAACATATTGTGAAGACATCAAAATTATTTATCACAAAACAATCTGGTTTAGCAAGGGAGTTACCTGCGTTTTTCGTTCTGGGCTTTGCGACCATCTAAGGAAACTTACCAAACACAGACATTTCTGAAAACTAGACACCTTGGGGAGTCCAGGGAGCTGTGGCTTGCGTGGTTCTCCCAAAGATTTCTTACCCAGAATCCCCTGCAAACCTCAAATTTAGCTTACAAATCTCATTTTCTTCATTTCTGTATGGAATCACCACGACGCCACAAATCTTGTACCACCCAGCCTTGGTCTCCCAATAAAAATGATACCTCTCTTGTGTGGGTGGGCCAAGTGCCTGCGACAGGGAGGGCCAAAAACGTGTAGAGATTGAAGGGGGACCAAAGCGGGCCCAAGAGGGCAGTTTTTTTTAAATATACGTTTTTAGGTTGACTCTGCTTTGGGCACCCACACAAGTGAGGTATCACTGTTTCCAGTTCAAGGAGGACCTGGCCTGGCAGTTCAGGCTAGACTGTTCCCATGCGGAGCAGGGTCAAGACTGATTTACATATGGCTGGGTCCAAACTGGAGTGATGTAGTGAGCAAAAAAATGATGGATTAAACCAATATCTGTGACTGGGGGTGAATGTTTAATTTGTTCAGCATTCCGTTTATCATTTGTTATTTTTGCTTTTGTCACCCAAAGTGGGAAGGGTATGCTCAGACATGGGTCCCGTGCTCATTGTGCCACTGGATTCAAACTAGCCTGGCTGATGAGGAGTGATACCCCAAAACCGGTCCTGGGATGCTTATTTCCAGTCCAGGGAGGGCCTGGCCTGGCAGTTCGGGCTGGACTGTTCCCACAGGAAGCAGGGTCAAGACTGATCTGCATATGGCTGGGTCCATACTGGGGTGGCGTGGTGAGCAGAAAAACGATGGACTAAATCCAGACTTGTGACTGGAGGTGAATGTTTGATTTGTTCAGCATTCTGTCCATCATTTGTTCTTCTTGCTTTCTAAAAGTGGCATTTTCAACTAAAGAGGATTTTAATTTACAATTCATTTGAGTTCACACTTGTCATAACTAGCTGTCCCAATCCAAAGTTAACACTTATTAACTGTAATAGAATAAGGTAACCCAATGTTATGAATGTAACAGAAAAGGTAGTGAAATAAACATATGTAACAATAATCGAAGTGGGAGTACCTGGAGTGACTATGTGGGACAAAAGTGATATAAAAGAGCACACCAGTACTGGGAGTGATAATATAAATTGTGGCAGTAGGTGAAGTGACAACAATTGGAGTGACAGAAATGAAGTGAACACTGTGATAGTGAGAGTAATTGAAGTGGCAATAATGCAAGCACCAAAAATTGGAATGATAATGAGAGTGACAGTATTACGTAATAGCCGGTTACAGCAAAAGAAGTGACACTAATGGATGTGACAGAGAATGGAGTGATACCAATGATTGTGACATTAATTAAAGTTAAAATGAAAGCAATGGAAACAACGGAAATGGGAGTGGCAGTAAGGGAATTGAGAATATTGGGAACAAAAGTAATGGAAGAAGTAGTGACGTCAGTATCAAAAATAGGAATGGTAGCAAGTGAAATATTAGTAAAAGAAGTGACAGTAACCAGAGTATGAGGTGATAAAGTAGTAAAATATGCCCAGTCTTTTCTGGGTGGAATGTGTCATCTTAGTAGCAGATATGAAACTCCGTAGATTGTATCATGAATGACTGGCCTAGTTGGTCAGATTGTAGTTAAAACAGTTTGCTAGGCAGTGATGCCTTGTTGAGTCACCTAATTTTGGGAACTTCTCTGACAAGAGAGCCTATAAGCACTTTCCTGACTTGAGCGGGGTGACAAGGGGTAACCAGCTTAGAGCCACTTAGTACTATATGGGCAGATCATGCCTATTTAAACTGGTAGACATATCTGGGGGTCATGAACGCACACAAAGATCCTGGTATAGAAGCAATGTTGCTCAGGACACCACATTAAGATGCGCTTGTCCCTTGTCTGCCAGGTAAAGGGAGTGATGTCTTACAATGTCTTTTTTGGCTTGAATATTATCCTACCAAAGTCTCAAAATGGTTGCTAGCTTGTTGGGTAGCAACAATCCAGTTTTAACAGTACTAAGTAATTGCTTTGGCAGTGAATGTGAGCTTTATAAGATACACTTATTAGGGAGCAAGAATAGAATTAGTTGCTTGTGGCCTGGATATGCAGTGAAAGCTTTAATTTATTCACTCATGGTTTTATTGAAGTCTACAAGACTGAACCTTTAGCACCTTTGAGATTTCAAACAGATACTGATGGAGTATCTGGAAGTGAAGTGTTCGAGGTCTGCTTAACAAATATCTAATCAGTATCTTGTTGGAATAGAAATGTTTATAACCGAATTCTCTATGCATTGTACGACTTAAGTTAGCATTTGCTGCACCATTTTGTATTTGGCCGCCATTTTGAGCCATGATCGAAACTAACTTCTGTCTCACTCTTTGTCTGCCTCAGGTAAAAGCAGCTGCAAAACTTTTTTCCTTTTCTCCAAGGCTGAGCCTCGCTGTGCTAATGAATACACTGTTTTTGCTAGTGCATACCTTTCCTTGTAGATAGGCCTTCTCCCACTCTTTGAGCTGCGGGAGCAGGCAGAGTGACCTTGGTGTTGAGATAGCATGTACCCGGTCTCAGGACCTAGACCCATCCTTCTGTACCTCCTTTGTTCACCAGCTACCAACTGGAAATTTCCAGTGATGACGTGTCTTTATTGATTCTGAACTGTATTTCTTGTATTGCTATGCTTGTTGAAGCTAGTCCATCTGCAGCAATCCAAGGAGGCTGGTCAGACCGGACTCCACTCTAGTCTACCTGAAATAAATATCTTTGGTTTGTATTCTCTACTGTCTGACCGACTCTTCATATGTGTGGAAGGCTGAGAGGTGGTCACGAGTGACCCGAGTGACCCTAATCGGGTCACTTCCTTCAGTTGGCGCCCGAACAGAGACTCCATCGGGGGACCCATCCTTGCTCGCGGACGGGAGGGGAGGTCGGGGCCACGTCGGGTCAGATGGGCAGACCAGGGATACCTGCACGAGAGAGTCTTGAACTCGCAGCTGCCCCGTCTGTCTGACCGGTCGGTGCCTCGTCCAGTGATCATCCCCACTGGGGTCCTGAACGGCGAAACCCTTGGATCTGACCATTTGGTCTGAAGAGTCGGCAGTGGAGAATAAATTTGTTTGACCTGTGTGCACCAGATGAGTTTGCTTTGGTTTCTATGAGGACCTGGCGCCATTTTGGTTTGTATTTGACAGGGTCTGAGGACCGTCTTTGGACAAGCGCTTGAATTTGTTTGAGTTCTTTATGAACATGGTACCACTTTGATGTGTATTTGATGAGGTCAGAGGACCGACTTTGGTAAAGATATTTGCAAATATCTGTTAGGCATAAGTAGTTAACTTGTTTTCTTTGAAAATGCCTTGTTTGACTAAGTTGTTTTGTTTGGGCTGTCGTTGTTGTTCTGCTGATGCTCGATTGGAAGAAAGTCAGCCAGCGCCTCCAGAAGGCACTCCAAATTTTGACATGTACGTAAATCATGGCCTTGGCCCTATTATGTTTAGTACGTTATGGCACAAATATATGAGGGACAATGCCAAGTTGCAGTGGCCGTTGATGGGCACTTTTGATGAACTGAAAATTAATTTTCTTCAGGAGAAGTTGTTTGCGAAAAGGAGTAGGCAGTCAATGTTTGATTCCCTCAGAACATGGCAAAAGGAGGCTAAACAGAGGCGAATGAAAGCAGAGAAAGAGGCTCGGAAGGGGAGAATGCAAACATTGACTCAGAAAGCTGTAGCGCATGATAGAGAGAAGCAGGAGATAGGAATTGAACGTGAAGCTAGGAGGTTTCGATTGAATATTGATAAGTCTTATGCAGTCAGAGAGGAAAATGACGCTTTTGTTGAAGAATTGTTAGATGCTCGACCCCCGCCTCCGTATGCCCCACAGAGGGTATACCCCGTACTTCCTCTTCAGCCCCAGCTGCCCGGTTCTTCTGTCTCTCCTGCCTGTGTCTCTGCTACTGTTTCTCCGTCAGCCTTGGCCACCGCACCTTCTGTCCTTTCTTTGTCATCGCCGTCTGTGGCAACTACGACTGTCAGCACTCCAGCAACACCTATTGCTTCGGCATCTCTTTCACCAGCTCTTACACCCACGACCCAGCCAGCAGCGACATTACTGCCCAGTACCACTGTTATTACTCCCACTGTTTTCCCCTATTCCCCGACGTTGCAGAATGTTGAGACACCAGTACGCGGCCCTGAGGATAGGGACTGGGCGAAACTCAAGGACCGATTAGGGCAGACGTTGATATGATCTGATGTGGGGGAGGCTGAAAAACAGGTGGTGGCTATTCAGGCAGGCCAGTGGGCTCGTAACCCCATTTACAGTGTGGGGGATGTGTGAAATGTGATGAAAGATTATGAGCCTTTTGGGCAGCAGCATGCCCTTAAACATTTGTCGGCTACTTTGATTGGGCTTTGGGAGTAGTGTTTCAATGGAGCAGCACCACAGGTTATCTATGATATTAAGGATCATGTTTATGTAGCTGATATGGCACCTGGCCAGGTTTTTAGTAATGTCACGACGTTGGTTGCTTATCGAAGTAGACTGCTCGAGAAGAGCCCAGAGATGGTGTCTCAGTTTCCGATGAGGGAGGTCCACCCCATATATCATCCTGAACTACCGGAGCTACGGGATGAGCAGAATACCGTTATTAGACCAAGGGTAGAGGCCCATTTCCAAGAACAATGGGTTTATACTCCATGGAAAAAGAGTGAGGTATTGTCCCTTAAAACACAGCTACCCGACCCTAGGAAGAATCCTACTGCATATTATAAGGAATTGACTGAGGCTACTTCATCGACGGTGATGACGCTTGCGGATATTGAAATGTTCTTTGGTTTATTGGTGCCCATTGATATTTGGAGGCAGGTGCACACGCAGGACCACGTTGTGGAATTGGGTGGTACCTGGGATCAGATTAAAGCATGGGACCAGGAGAGGAAGCCTGGTGAGAAGCCTAAGGCCGAGATACTAGCTTTGCCTGGCCGAATTATTACGTATATGCATTCTCTTATTCCACCGAGAAGGGTAGATTGGGACAAGTTAACGCATGTAGTCAGAAGAAAGATGAGAGTGTGTCTGATTTTTTCACTCGGTTTGAAGGTGTGTTTTTGGATTTTAGCGGACAGGATTTGTCGGTGGAGGGGGGTGTCCGATTGTTCGTTAATAGATTTGTTACGAACCTGCTTCCTGAGATCGCGTCTCAGTTAAAGGCCTCGGAGAGCACTTGGACTACCTCCTCCCCTTCTGTAAGTTTGAGTATAGCACAGTATTATGAGCACGGGGAAAACGAGGAGAAGGTGGAGAAAAAGCTTAAAGAATTGAAGACAAAGGTGTTGTTGTAACAGGCTACCCGAGGGAATGGCAGAGGACGTGGTGGTACGGCCCGACAGCTTCCTCGTACAGGCAGGAATACTACGCCTGTGGGACCAAACCAGTGTGCGTACTGTAAGGAGGAGGGACACTGGCGCAGCGAGTGTCCTTTGCTTTTGCAAAAGGGGCGGTCCCAAGGGGACGAGGGTCTTGTGGACGGGGTCGTGGACACGGTGGCCAGGACAGGGTTCAGTCAGTTGGGACATCACAGGGTCGCACTGACCAGAACTACTTTGACGACCTTTGGGGCAAACAGTACTATCATGATGACTATGATACGGATGAGGTGACAGGAATGTCTTACAGTTTGGACAGCCGAGGACAGGGTGAGGGACCAGTTTCGATACCAAAGAGGTCCGTATGTCAGTGCAGACGTGCATGGTTCGATTAAGAAGTTTTTGGAGGATACAGGTGCGACAAACAGTTCTATTTCTCGATCCCTGGTTCCCGGGGCGGCTCTGTCTGGCCGTAATAATGTTTTGGTAGGATTTTCTGGTGCACCGGTTGTGAGCCCCATTTCTAAACCTCTTGCGTTGATTCTTGGTCCTTTCACTGTGAATTCGCCCTTTTTGTTGACGTCCAATTGTGGAGAGAACTTGATGGGTTTGGATCTATTGAAGAAATTGCATGCCACTATTTATTGCTCCCCGAAGTGTGTCTACATGACCGTGGGTCCGAATGTTGTGTGTGCTGTGCAGTGCCTATCGAAAGATGTGCCTCTTCCTGCTGAATTTAAAGATGTGCCACCCACACTGTGGGCAACGGGCGACACAGATGTGGGTTTGTTGCAGATATCGCCTGTTTCGATTGATGTCAAGGAAGGTGCAATTTTACCCCGCATTCCTCAGTATAAGATACCACAGGCAGGTGAGCGTGCTTTGATCAAGACTGTACAAGATTTGATTGAGAAAGGAGTGGTTGAGGAGACGACTGCTAATGTTTGTAACAGTCCCATTCTTCCGATCCTCAAACTGACGCCGTCAGGTCCCTCTGAGTATCATGAAGATGTTTATCGCTTTGTGATTGATTTGCGCGAAGTTAACAAAATAGTGATTCCCCAGTTTCCGGTGGTCCCTGACATTACGACTCTATTGACAATGATCCCTCCTTCTGCTAAATTCTTTTCTGTCATTGACTTGAAAAATGCCTTTTTCAGCATCCCTATTCATCCTGATAGCAGGTACTTGTTCGGGTTCACCCTAGCTGGTAGAAGTTTTAGATTCTGTCATGCTCCTCAAGGCTATTCAGAGAATCTGAGTATCTATAGTCAGGCATTGAAAGGTCAGTTGGATTCTTTGTCGCTTCCCACCGGTAATGTCTTACTCCAATATGTTGACGACCTGCTCATCGCCTCAGACACAGAACAAGGTTGCAGAGACAGTACGGTTAAATTGGTGCTCCACTTAGCTGACCATGGTCATAGGGTATCCCTTTCCAGATTTCAATATTGTCAACAGGAGGTCACCTATTTAGGTCACCTATTGTCGAAGGAGGGTAGGCGATTGACCCCTGAGCGCATCAGTGTCATTGTGAAAATGCCTGTTTCGCTAACCCAGAAAGATGTGCGAGCTTTTATTGGCATTACTTCTTATTGCCGCCGATGGATCCCAAACTATTCCCTCCTAACAAAACCTCTGCTTGTATTAACCACTAAAGATGTGCATGAACCTCTGCCTTGGACGCCTGAGTGTCAGCAGTCTTTTGAGCAATTGAAACCTGCACTTTGCTCGGCTCCAGTGCTTGGTACTCCTAACTGTACCAAGCCGTTCGTGCTGTACGTACACGAGACAGCTGGTTGCACGCTTTCTGTTTTAACACAAAAATTTAGAGATAAGCAACGGCCCTGTGCTTATTTCTCTGCTGTCCTTGACCCTGTCGCCTGAGCCCTCCCGAGCTGTCTAAGAGTGGTCACAGCTGTGGCCATCTCAATAAGGCCGGGACTCGTACTTGATACTGACCTCACAGTTATGGTACCCCATGCTGTGGATACACTTTTGAATAAAACAAAGACGCAGCACCTCACCAGTGCACGTCTGACCAGTTACGAGCTAACGCTCTTCCAAAAGCATATCACGATCAAACGATGTGCCACTCTGAATCCAGCCACGTTACTACCCCTCCCTTCTGAGAATGAGAAATTGACATACATGATTGCATTTTTCGGACTGAGGAAGAGACGAAGGGACGGGTAGACTTGACTGATGTTCCCTTATCTGACCCCCAAGGGGAACTATATGCCGATGGCTCTTGTTTTAAATTACCAGATGGCACCACCACTGCGGCATACACAATTACTTCTCTGCACACATTAGTTGAGACATCACGAGTGCCTTATCAGTCCACCCAGGCAGCTGAGTTAGTCGCCCTTATTCGATCCTGTGAGTTGAGCGAGGGACTGGTTGTTAATATTTATAATGAAAGCCAGTACGCCTTCGGGGTCGCCCATAATTGTGGGCAGCTCTGGGCAGAGAGGGGGTTCCTTACTTCACATGGGACACGCATTCAACACGGTCCTCTCATATATAGGCTTCTGTCCGCCCTGGCGCTCCCTAAGAAATTGGCAATTATAAAGTGCAGCACTCATAGGAAAGTTACTGATAAGGTGGGGGAGGGGAACGCTATTGCAGATCAGACAGCTAAAGAGACAGCTCGTACGAAGATGAAAAGAATGTTTGTAGCAGGTCCCACTAGGTGGGTGCCCGAGGTTACCATGTTTGAGGTTCACTGGAGAATGTCAAGGAAATACAGAGTGAGGCAACGATAGAGGAATTAGCAATATGGCAGGAAAGCACAGCACGTTTGGATGAGGAGGGGTGTTGGACAGAGAAACAGAGATGGATGCTACCAGATGCATATGTTCTTCCCGTAGTCACCATGGCACACGGGCCAGCCCACATCAGTGCTAAAGCTATTTGCAAATTGTTGGACCCTGTATGGGAAAATGATAATATCCCAAAGACTGCCGCTCATTTGGTAAAATATTGTATGGTGTGCATGATGCACAATCCTGGAAAAGGTACCCGCACGCCACCAGGTAATTTTGCACCTCCCACTTTCCCTTTCGAGGTCCTTCAGATGGACTACATCGAAATGGATCGAGTCAATAATTTGAACTATGTGTTGGTGGTTGTTCGTGCATTCAGTAAATGGGTTGAGGCTTATCCCACGAAAGAAAATAGAGCCATGGCGACTGCAAAAGTACTCCTAAAAGAGTTCTTTCCTCGCTTCGGCTTGCCCCGTTTGATCTGGAGTGATAATGGATGTCATTTTAATGCCAAAGTTATCCAGCTAGTTTGCGAGGGACTACATATCATGCAAAAGTTTCATGCAGCAAACCACCCCCAGTCCGCAGGTTTGGTTGAGAAGTACAATGGTACTCTCAAACTGAAATTGGCAAAGATGCAGGAGAGCACAGGGTTGCAGTGGCCAGATGCTTTACCATTAGCCCTTTTATCCACAAGAACGACAGCACATTCTAGAACAGGATTGTCATCCTACAAGGTCATGTTTGGGCGCCCATCAAATGTCTGGGGCATCCCTCGTCCGCGTAGGCTCTCTGAAATTGAATACCCTTTGCTGACAGACTATCTGTATGAATTAACTAAAAGTTTGCGTTCCACTCACCAACATATCCAAGACTCCCTACCGCCAGTACCTGAGGGGCCAGGACATGATATTCGGCCTGGTGACTTTGTTCTAATAAGAAATTTTCAGCGAAAGACGAATTTGGAGGCGAGGCGGAAGGGACCGATCCAGGTCCTCCTCGCCACCCGCACAGCAGTAAAGGTCACCGGCAGAAAGAACTGGATTCATAGTCAACCCTGCTGCAGAGTGCCTCTACCTTTACCCTATGATCAGTGGGTCAAAGACGGAATAGGGGACTCGGAGTGGGAACAAGTCCCGCGGTTCATCCCCTTTTCAGATGCCAAGCTCACGTGGACCCAAACAGAGGCAGAGAATGAGGAGGTGCTAAATGCGGCAGTGCCCCTGGAGATCAAAGCCATTCAAGAGCCCCTTTCTACTGGCCCCTCTGTGCGTGAACCCCTTTTTACTGACCCCTCTGTGCCCGGAGTCACTAGGTACAACTGGCGCCCCCGACGGAGGAACAGTGCGCCAAAGGAGAAGTCAGGTTAGTAGGGATGGACTGCGCAAGTCAGGGTGTACTTTGCTTATAGTACCAACAGTAGATTAGGGAGAGGCAAGATTGGTGCATTGTTCGGACATTGGACAGAATAGACCGAACGTGCTCCCCTGGAAGGGGGTACGGTATCCTGGACGACGTGGGATTCATCGCGAGATAGGACTTATCAGCTCCACCGCCGGTGCTCAAGAGCGCCAAAGTTGATGAACAATAGGAGCCTACCAGTGAGGCTCAGACGTGCACTGGGAACACTTGCCCCTTGCCATTAGTTTTCTTGCATTCCTTTTTTTCCCCTTGCCTTACAATGTATCCGTTTGGTCGGCCTATTACTGAAGGAGAACGGCCATTTGCACCTCCGCGTCCAGAGCGGGGTTGGTCCATGAAAAGTAAAATATTTGTAGCATCAATAGTTGTCATTGCACTAAATATTGTGTTGGGGATATCCAATTTTCTGGACGAGAAGTATCCTGTGCATTCTTTGGTTCGTACAACACCCATTCCCCCCGAACACATCTTTGTTACTTTGGCCCCCCACAAAGGAGAACACCGCAAGACTTACACTGATCATGTTTTTATACAAATGCTGCATCAAGCTCATAATGTATCTAACATGACGAATTATTGGGTTTGCGGGCTGCTCCCCTCAATTACTCATAAGAGAGATAATTTATTGTCTATGCCTTTTTCATACCTTGGAAGTTGTGAGGGCTTGTTCGAATTGCTTGTGATGGTACACCACCATTTCCACCACCACTCCCGTCAGGTTATGACCCCTGCTGATTCTAACACTGTGACTGATTATATACGTTTCCATCATGGGTTTATTCCCATAGGTAAGGCAGGACTAAACTTCTCTGGTACTTTGTCCCCAAACTCCTGTATGCGAAAATATGACAAGGTGAAGAACAGCACATGGCTTCAGATGGAAATGGCTGATTTCCAGAAATTCAATACCTCTGAATACTTCCGCTCCTTCCAAGACCGTAATGTGACTAGGGATAATCCAATACCGGTGTCTGTGGTCAGCTCCACAGCTGCTTTCCGTGTTCAGGGAAGGGGGGAGGTAGAGGTGGGGGACAGCAAATGTAATTTTACCTTCCCACTTAGCACGATTAATAGTCCACCTTTGGTTGTGCCCCCTAATGTCTACTTTGTTTGTGGATTCTAAGCTTATGTCTGGCTGCCTAGGGGATGGTCAGGCAGGTGTTACCTCTCTTTCCTTCTTCCCCCAGTGTATGTCGCCCCGCCCAATTACCATAAGGACCATAGGCTACAGTGCAGAAGTGTATACTTGTCCCGAGTGAGAAGGGTTATTGACACAAAAGATATAGATCAGACAGATACCACTTTGCAACAGTTTGAGGATGCCATGAAGGGTATTTTACCTTTTTGGGGCCCCATGTCCAATAGCCTTAACATTTGTTGGCTCACAAGAGTTGTAGAAGGTGTTATTAATACAACAGCAGGGATTCTGACCAATATTACTGCTGAGCTCCAGGCTACAAGGCTTGTCACCTTACAAAACAGGATGGTGTTAGACGTCATTCTTGCTGATCGGGGAGGGGCCTGTCGCGTTATTGGCAGTAGTTGCTGTGTGTATATCCCAGACCATGCCCCCAGTGTATATACTGACATACAGAAGTTGCATAGGCTCTCATCTGACATACACCAAGAAACTGGTACTTGGACCCTCTCTGGATGTTTCTGGGGTACATTCACGTCCTGGGGGTGGAAGAGTCTTATCTTTCTGGTTGCAATTGCTGGTATTATCTTCACATGTTGTCTTTGCATACACTGCCTCCCTGCTTGTTGTGCCTATTGTGTGAACACTCTAAAGCCTAAGCCAAACATTACAGTACATGACACTACTGCCACTATCATGATGATGAAAGATATCAATGATCTAATGCTGATTGATGAAGGTATTTTTGAATATTGATAATGCATATATCAGCTTGCAGTTGCAGTACATATCTTCTGTAAAAGGTTATTTGTTCCTAGACTGTAACAAAATGCTTTAGCTAATGCTAAAAGGAGGGTCTGTTGGAATAGAAATGTTTTTAACCGAATTCTCTATGCATTGTACGACTTAAGTTAGCATTCGCTGCACCATTTTGTATTCAGCCGCCATTTTGAGCCATGATCGAAACTAACTTCTGTCTCGCTCTTTGTCTGCCTAAGCTAAAAGCAGCTGCAAAACTTTTTTCCTTTTCTCCAAGGCTGAGCCTCGCTTTGCTAATGAATACACTGTTTTTGCTAGTGCATACCTTTCCTTGTAGCTAGGCCGGCTCCCACTCTTAGAGCTGCTGGCGCAGGCAGAGTGACCTTGGTGTTGAGATAGCATGTACCCTGTCTCAGGACCTAGACCCATCCTTCTGTACCTCCTTTGTTCACCAGCTACCAACTGGAAATTTCCAGTTAGGGCGTGTCTTTATTGATCCTGAACTGTATTTCTTGTATCGCTATGCTTTTTTGAAGCCAGTCCCTCGGCAGCAATCCAAGGAGGCTGGTCAGACCGGTCTCCACTCGAGTGTACCTGAAATAAATATCTTTGGTTTGTATTCTCTACTGTCTGACCGACTCTTCATTTGTGTGGAAGGCTGAGAGGTGGTCGCGAGTGACCCGAGTGACCCTAATCAGGTCACTTCCTTCAATCTTATGTATCAATGTTTTCCAACCGAAATTCAGTTACAAAACATTGCTGTTTTACCCAGACCTCAAAAGAGGTGGTAATACATTTGTAACAGTGAAGTGGTCCCTTTGTGAATATAAAAAAAGTTTGTTGAAGAGTTGGCAGTGAATCAACTATTAAGCAAAAAAAAAAGAAAATGTTTCTTTTAAATTCCTGGTTCCTCTAATAAAAACAGGCTGTATTTGGGAAAAGAGTTTGCTTCATTAAAAAGCAACGTCAAGCATAGTCATTCTGACCCCAGCAGGCCACCATCTGTGTGATGCCCCCCAATTGTAGTGAGTCACCATTTGCAACCTACCTCATTAAAGTTCATGAGGAGGGTCAGATTAGACCCACTATGAGTCGAAACTTCAAGAATCAACCTTTTAGTACATAGGTCGGTTCTTAAAATTCTTTACTAGTCGCAAAAGTGCTGGTCGCAAATTGTGGCCCACATTTTGCATCCAGTAAATAGTAAATCTGGCCAGTAGTAATTAACTTGTACTTGCTATTGGTAAGAAGATCAGCAGTAAGGGGAAAGACTTTTAACCATAAAGCTATCGTTATCTGCAATGATGTTTTGTGGTGTGGTTCTATTTTCATTATAGGCTGTGATCAAGAATCTGATACTTTTCATTTTGCCTGTTTATCTTATTTTATTTAAAGGGCTTGAACCTTTGTGTTCTTTATTTTATAAATTTGGTGTTGTTTGGCCAGCTATTGCCTATGCATTTTCTCTAAGGAAGTTCTTTCTGCTTGAACCAATCGACCAAAGGTGATGCAAACATTCCTCAGAGAAACCATTCAATCTTTTTGAGCCAGATTATTTGAGCCTTGTAAGAGCTCAGTCATGGCTCCCATAGTGGCCTATTTCTCACTGATAGCCTAATGCTATGGTTTCATACTAGGCCTAAGAGAATATTTTTTTATGCACATGAAAGTCAAATTGAAAATTGACGACATTAAGAGAATCTGGTACCAGGTAATTTTGAGGAGACTTGTTCAAGCAAAATACTGAAAATCTACTGACTGAACATGTCCCCTCGCCAATAACTCTTATGTCAAGTCAAGTCAAAAGTAATGTTTATTTAGACCTTCGGTCCTTAAACATAAAATAATAATAACATTTCCATCTTTCCATAATACAATATCATTAATCATTTATACACTATAAAATTATAATACCATAATAAATAATTATTTCATTTTCTAATCTAATTCCTATTGTCCACATATAAATTCATAAAATCCCAATTTTATAAACACTAAAAACTTTTTTAACTTCCGGCATAAATCTCCCCAGGGCACAGGCTATGTCCAAACAGGTCATTTCTGTTAGCAATTCTGCTGCCTGTGCACGGTTCTTTATCCCATATTTAAAAGATATTGGTCGTAAAAACAGTTTCCGTGTGTCAAAGACCTTATGACAATCTAATAATATGTGCAATATATCGCATTTCGTGCCTAAATTACAGGTGCAATTCCCTTCAGGATCCATCATAGCAGCTTTTATCCCATCATTCATATAGCAAGGATGAATCCCTATTCGTAATCTTAAAACTTCGTTCCTAAGGTAGCGATTGGGTAATATATCTATATACGGGAACTGTTGATCAGATTTCCATGATTTAATCATAAAAACCACCGATTTTTTCCCCTCCAGGTACTGGTAATCCTGATCTTCAGACATTCCTTTCCCTAGTACCTTCAATTCTTGTTTTGCAACATCAATTTGTAAGTCCTGGAGGTTAAGTTTAACTCCTAGTTCCCTGCATACTATCTCTAACATTTTCCTCACCCCTAATGCCCATTTCAATTCACTCTGTATAATTTCCCTTTTGCACCATTCTGCGATTTTGTGCTCCTCCACATTTCCCAAGCGTTGCCAAAACCTTATTAATGCCATACGTGCCGTTACCTCCCAAGAAACTAGGCCCGTTTCTATTCTTACCGCCTGTATCATAGATGATCTAGGTAAGGATAGTACTTTTTTAATACATTTTCCCTCCTCAGTATCCCACCTTCTTTTGCCACTCAGATACAATAGTTCAGCTCCATATTGGAACTCAGGCGGTATCATGGCCATATAGGCTTTCAAGACAGGTCTGTCTGACCTTTCTCCATAATTCCTGTTAAATTTTTTCAACACACTGACTGAGACCTGCGCTCGTATCCTTAATGCATTCAAATGAGTTTCCCATTTTAGGGACCTTTCAAACCATATTCCTCAATATTTGTACTCATTCACTTCTTCAACTTTAGTGGAGCCCAGAAACCAACTGAATTTCTTCCTCTTCTTCCCAAAACTCAGGACTTTAGTTTTGTCTAGGTTTACAACAAGTTTTTTCTGACTACAATATTCATTAAACAAAGTTAGCTTCCTCTGCAGACCTATCTCTGTTCGGTCTAAAATTACCAGGTCATCTGCATAGAGTAGGCAGGCTATATGTGTCCCATCTAATTTAGGGCTGGCACCCCATACCTTCTTTAATATAGCTGGTAAATTGGCAGTAAACAAGGAGAAGAGCATGGGGGCCAAGACACACCCTTGTCTTAACCCATTTTCAATTGGTATCTTCTTTGACAGTGTCCCCTCTGTATCCAGAATAACTTGTGCCCAATTGTTTCTATGGAGCTCTTGTATAATGGCCAAAAGATCTTTAGGGATGTCAATATTTATCAACATCTCCCACAACCGATTACGGTCAACCAAATCAAAAGCTGCCCGAAAGTCGATGAAGCAGCTGAACAGCGTACCCCCCTGCTCCACTGACTTCCGCGCGATGGACCAAAGGGAGAATCAATGATCTATTGTAGAATGCCCCTTCTTAAAACCCCCCTGTTCCGGGGGTATTTTTTGGTTATCCTCCACCCATTTTTTAAGTTTTCCTAAGATTACTATAGAAAATACTTTCTCTCCCACATCCAAAAGGTTAATTAGCCTATAGTTTTTGGGGATCTTTAGATCTCCTCTTTTATGGATGGGTCTAATGATCGCACCTTTCCAAGCTTGGGGCATCTTCCCTGTCTCCAGAATACCTGAAAAAAATGTTGTAAAAAATTTTGCCCACCAGTCTGATTGGGTCTTTATAATGACTGCCGGGAGATTATCAGGGCCAGCTGCTCTAGTCAGTATTAAATTTGCTATAGTGCGTTTAACGTTACTTTCTGAGAATGACAACCTGGTATCCTCCTCCATCTCTGGCCATATTACGTGTTCCGTTGTTACTTGCCGTTCTCCTATACTATATATTTCACCCAGATAATGTTCCCAATCCTTTTCTGTCACTACGCAATTCATAATTGCCTGTGTCTTCCCAGACCCATCTTGGACCAGTTTCAAAAACATTTTTACATCCTTAGTTTCTATTGCCTCTAGCAAATTCCCCCAGCACTTCTCTTTATATGTTCTTTTATGGTCTCTTATGACCTTCTTATACATTTTCTTTAAATTCTGTAGACTAATCACCGTATCTATATCAAACTTCTGTTTCAATATTCTTTCCCCTTTTCTTATATCTGATTTTAGTTTCCTGCATTCCTCACTAAACCAGTTTTTCTCTTTACTTCCCTTCTTATTCCCATCTCCTCTACAGTTTTTCCCTTTAAACTTAACTCTTAGACATTTCACCACTTGAATAATTACATTTTCGAACCAACCTATGTTGCCAATCCTTGGAATATCTTCTGATATTTGTCCCTGCTGAAATGACCTCAATTTCTCTAGGCCCTCCTCCGACATACGAGTGGTCAACCTTTTGGGATACTCCATTTGTATAGGGATAATTGTATCTCTTGATTTTTTATGTCCTTCGACCATCTTAGCAGTAAGTGGGAAGCGATCACTTCCTTCAACCCGCGTCACCTCAAAATCTCTTTTTAATTCAAAGTTCCATGCATGGGTAAAGATGTAATCTATTGGGCACAATTGATTGCCCCTCTTAAATGTGCGACTAGCTGGCCGATCTGCCTCCATCCTTCCGTTAGCACAAACTAGGCACATTGTGCCCATGAACTTACATAAGGCCGTATCTCGTGCAGTAAACCCCCCCCTAGGAAAGCTGGCGACATTTATATTGTAGGCCATCAGTATCTCTTTACATCCTAAATCTACTCTGCAGGGGTCTAATTTATGATTAAAGTCACCTAGTACTAAAACCAAGTCCTTCTGATAGGCGTCAGAAATCTCCTTAATATCCTCTTTCACTTGCTCAAATCTGCTTTATATTCCTTATATCCACCTCCCTGCATATAAACATTTACGATGATTATACCATCATAATCACGATTGGGGTCCCGGAGGTGCACTCTACCGGCCACCAACCATTTACATTTGAGTTTCAGAGGGACCACTTGTTTGGCTATTTTAGTCGATATCATGATTATTTGTCCACCCGCCGGGCGGCCAAACTGGCTCCTCCTAGCTGGTGTATTTAATTGCAAAGGGGTTTCGTCGCACAGCCAAGTTTCTTGCAGGCACACAATTTCAAAACATTTGATTGTTTTTTTTAAATCCTCTGTTTTAGATATTCTATTATAACCATTAACTTTCCAAGTAAGTATGCCCAGGCTGTGCGACGACCCTACTTCCTAGTCGATTTCGCCTAACCAGATTATTTCATCATTCTCCAATGATGTTAAATGCCTATATCTATTTATTAATTTTAATCCTTCTCTGTACTCATTTTCGTAAGTTTGCAGCGTAATTTTTAGAACTTCCTTATTTCCAAATGCCTGCTCAATCAATCGAATCTGCCTCGTTCCCAACCCTGCATGATTTTTTAAGAAGGGTTGCTTACCTGAGTCCTTATCCCTTACTTCTTGTTCTGGGACTAATCTAATTCCTTCCTCGAGTAAGTCCAGTTCTGCACTCAGTAATGCTACCTTTACCAATCGTGAGTATAGCAGGACCTTTGTTACTTCATGACCCTTTCTATTTTCTATAAATCCTACTTGTCTAAGGTCTTCTGTCCCTATATCTTTCAGACCTCCACATTTAGAGAAGGTGTGAAGCAACTGGGTTCGGTTTAAGGGAATTGGTTTTCTTCCTCTCTTTCCACCATTTTTGCATTGTGTCGATTCAATATATAACCATAGATCACTCTCCATTTCACTTTCATTTTCATAAGTTCTTCTCCTTACCTCCCCTCTCCATTTCCTCTCTATACCTTCCATACCCTTCCCTTTCCCTTCCCTCTTTTGTTCTTCAACTTCTCCTTTATCTACATATCTTCCCACCCGTACGTTTTTATTCGTGGGTTATATTATAGGGTTCAGTATCATTTTCTTTGATTTTTTTCCTTGTATTTTTCCCTTAGTATCCATGTGTTCTACATCTTTATTCACTAATCTCTGTTCCTGATTTTTATTTCGATCATTCACTGGGCCCTTCTAACCTTCCACTGTAATTACATCTTCCTTTTCCTTTTGTTTTGCGATCAATGCCTTCTTATCCCTTCTCACTTGTCTCCTTATTCTAGGTATATATTGTTTATATCTTGTTGTTTCTCCCCGTTTTTTTATAAGCATCGGATATCGTGATATATATATGCTCTGTTTATCCTTATATGCCTGATCTTCCTCCTCCTCCCTCTGTACCAATATTTCTTCTCCTGTAACCGGTCTGACTATAGAAGGCATATGGTCCTTTATTTGTTTCAACTCCCCCACAATTATTTTTAATTGTTCTTTTTGATCTTTCAAAATGTCATTATTCATTACAGAGACTTCCAGCAGACCTTGCAAGGTCTTCTGTAGGATCAACATTACTTCTATCATTGAGGCGCTGGACGATGCTGTAATTTCTAGGTTGGATATTGACCCTTCTACGGGTTCCTTTCCCCTAGCTGTAGGTGAGATTGTTCTCTGTTGCCCCTCTTCCTGTTCTTCAACTCCTGTGTTATCATGTTCCATATCTGTACTCCTCTCCGCCTCCCCTTCCTCCGCATTTTGCCGTTGAGTTCAGAGAATAGCCGAGGTGACGATGACAGTCTTGGTTCGAGTATCAGATCGCTTATATTTGAGATGTCATAATGTCTTGAGTCTGGCATTTCCAGGTTCTGTATAACTAAACTATTAGAGGCTAATTGTTTTCCCTCATCTATATTAGTCTCCAATAATTGGTTCTTTTTAAAATGTTTATCCACAAAATCTTTTATTGATTTGGTGACTGATGTTCCGCCTCCTAATCCTCTTCTTTGTTCCCCAACTTCAGTACCCTGTGGGGTTTTAATCTGGGGCCGTTTTTTCTGGTTTTTGCAAGTAGGGCCTGGGGTTGTTTCTTCCGTACAGCTTTTACTTCTTTCTTTCTTATTACGCCGTAGTTCTTTCCCATTTTCTCCCTTCTCTGTGGGACTATTTGTCTTTCCACGACTGTTTTGTCTCTTGCGTACTTTGGATTTACCGAGTGCCATGTTTTGCCTTGGCTCGTCAATCCTTCTGTTTCCCTAATTTCCAAGAGTAAGTTAAAAATGTTCTTTATTCTTACTCCCGCGCTCCGTCTTCCAACTTTTCTGGTCACTTTCTGATGCTAGTCCTTTCCACACGTTTTATATTCAATCTAAATGATAGTACTTACCTCTGCTCACCCACCTATTCACCATGCACTGTGCCCTACTTCTTCTCTCTGCCTCTGCGCTCGCCACTTAATTACTCCCAATTTTCCATCGTCCAGTATCGGGCCTGGTTTAACCCTGGTTTAACGCTCTTACTGTGGTTCAGTGCCTAATTCTGCATACTGCCTTACTCAGTTAGAGGATTTTTAACTATGAAAAGTCTATGGGGAGTAGGTAATTTATGAACTAAGTTACCTTCTCTACGTCTTCTCCTTCTTCACATTAAGAGAATCTGGCACCAGGTAATTTTGAATTTTTCTATGGGAGACTTGTTCAAGCAAAATACTGAAAATCTACTGACTGAACATGTCCCCTCGCCAATAACTCTTATGATTAATGCCCTCTTGTTCAATTTTCAAACGAGATACTATGAAGCAAATGTGAAATTTTGTGTAATTTCACGTCCTTTTTGCCGAATTTGGGGAAACAAAATTTCGCAATTTTGCACACTCCTGTTCTATGCAATGGCCCTGAATAACTGCCCTCTGAAGTAGAGGAGAAAGTGGTTGCACACCCAGAAAACTGTGTTTAAATAATATTTTTGTCCAGCAGTGAAATGACCTCTAGCATCTGTGACCATGGCCACAGACATCTCTTAGAGTTGCATCAGGATTGCACCCAGGCCGACAAAGATGGAGTGCTAGATTTTCTATTTCCAAAGCTTTGCAGGTATTTAAATTTTTTAAAATCATTTTACAGTTTTAGCAATATACCTATCTTATTGCGGCACAAAAAATATCAAAAGTGGAATCAAGCTGAATCTCATCCTGTTAAATGTATTTCCTTCGTGTCTCCTCACACTGAGGAGGAATGACTGTTTAAAAGAGACACTCGACTGCCATTATCGTCCTAATCAACACATCAAGTACACAATTTCCCTTAATTAACGCCTATTCTGATGTTATTATGACATTATTCTATGAACTGCCACTTACTATTCATAACTATTATTACCCTGTTTTTATCAGCACTTATCACGTTCAGGTTATTCAGATTACGCTGACAGTAATCGAGCCTCCTAACGTGTATATGTAAAGCGCACATTCACCCAAGGGTATATTGATGCTAAATAACAGATGTTTAATGGTTCTCATTCTATCGACCTCAGAAGAATGAAAGGGTTATTTGATGCATGTCTTACTTCTACAGTGGCCTGCCATCACCAGGTTCAACTAATGAGTTCCTCATATCAGTCCATGTCACCAGCAGCGGTGTGACACAAAATGATGGGGCTCCCCTGCAGAATGTGAAGATGGACCCCTGAGTCTCCCACATCTGAGAGATATTCCTTGGGCTGATTATGGGTCCTATGAAGGGCTTGGGTACCCTTAAAGCGTTGCACCACCACCCCGTGTCACAGGGGATGCAGGAGCATGTGTTATGACCCCTGGTCAACAGGTCTTAGAGTTTTGCAGGGTTAAAGTGCAATGTTGTTGCACAGTGCACACGATTAATCTTCACTTGATTCGATTCAATTACAGTTTTAGGTTTCTAAATTGAGATTGAATGCAGTATTGTGACTTACCTGAGGAGCTACATGACTGAGGCAAAGGACGCCACCCAAAGGCTTGTGTTTTGTTCGGTGGCAGTGGTGTTTAAGATGTAATTGTTGTCATAGATGAAGAGTTTCTGCAGGACACTGGGCAACCAGAGTTAGAATGTAAGAGGAAACTGCAACTTCCCACAGATGAAAGCTTTGGAATGTGAGTTTATGGCTTTTGTTACTTGTTGAGAAGGTGATTCTTTAATATTCTTTAATATGGTGGTACTCAGCTGTGGGGACAATCTTGGTGGATAAAAGAGTACAGTTGATCTCTGAAACAACATACTCAATGATGGGGACAATGACTCACGTTTCTTGTAGGGAAGTACCATGTTAATGCAAAGAACAATCTCATTATGTCTCTTGGCTAAAAGAACCTTTGATGTCAGAGATATAGAGAGTGAGTCGTTTGATAATCTTTTCTCAAAGTTTGTGTGTGCGATTGAGTTCTCAAGTACTTGGACAACTGAGCATCTTACTCAAGATACATTATGGCATGAGGGAGATTCTTCGGCTATAAAGTGTAATAAACATGCAGAAAGATTAGACACAAACTTACAAAAATGTGGTACCAGGTGGTGTACGAGTTTTAGGGCCATCAGTCAATAGTATGTGACAGTGGTCAAAGTTTGCACTAAGTTCGAGTCTTTAGTATTGTAATTGCTCGTTATGCCAGCTTCTCACTGCTCTATGGATTAAATGATGGTGTTTGGTACTTCGGCAAGTTTGTGGCTGTGACGAGTGCCTGACTGAAAGAGGGGTGAGCTCCATGAATGATTTTGGCAGTTGACACGCGGAGGCATCAGTGTGGTTTGACATGGCAGTCATGGAGAGGCCTCTATCACAGAGCAAGGCGCTTGGAGATTTTCTGGTGCATTGAGGCTTGAGCAATATATTGCACATTACAAATTTCCAAACAAGGAGAATAAATAAATGAGAACTGAGTTACCACAATTTTTGTAGAAGGAGGAGATAGTATTTGGCTGATTTGGGCTGAAGAGAGGATTGGACCAGTTACACTGTAGAGCATGGCATTGGCACCTGATATCTGACACACTGGCAAACATTGAAGGCCTTGTTGCTGTTGACGAGACTGCAGAATTGTCATGGTTGGTCTGTCAGGTAAGTGACGCAGGAATTGGATGGCACTAGTGGAGTGGAGGATGTGGTCTGATCTTGGTGACGTTATGTCTTTGAGTAGACACCAAGGTGGGCTGCGTGGGAGCAGTTAAGGTAGGAAAATTGCACATCCTGGATATTTTGCATATCTTCGCATGTAATAGACCAGATTCCGTGGCAAGGCTTTTGTGTATGTTGTGAAGTGGACTGCCTTCAAGGAGGCAGAATTGCAATGAATATTAGTTCTGAAAGGACGCACGTGGTAGGATGTTTTGAAAGTAGGCCAAGCAATGGAATGCTCAGAGAGGAATCGCACATTGCGGTGCTTTGGTTTAGGCAATCCCGTAGTCTGTTAAGCAACAGGCCGTGCATTTTGATTGTCAGTAATGAAGCATTTTGTAAATTATTTAATAGTTGGTCATGTATTTTTAGCTTGTTAGTAGTGCAGTGCACCACTGGCCAATTAACACTGAGCTGCACAGTGGGCCAGGTCAGAATGGGCTTGGAAGTAGGATGTTCACAATTGGCTGGGTGGCCTGACATCTACTAATGGCCACGTTATTGGCTATTTTCCACCCAGCAACATGGTGTCTCCAAATAATGCAGCAAGATTCTGGTCTCAGGACCTAAAGATTGACCTTTGCCACAGTGCCGGATTAAATCCTGTGGAGGCCCATAGGCAGTCGAAATTTCGGGCCCCCCTTGCAAATTATCTCCTAATAAGTTTTTAATTTTACCAACCAACAATTTTATTAAACCAATTGTATTACACAAAACTAAACATTAACAATTATTGTTATTAAACAAAAAATCATTGGAAACAATTTAAGAAAGCTTGATTGTAATTTTCTTTCAAGATCAAATCAATATTATTTTTATCCGTTGTCACTGGGCCCCTAAAAGGAGTGGGGTCCATAGGCCGCTGCCAACTTTGCCTATTTGGTAATCCAGAACTGCTTTGCCATTTGCCACGTAGTGAGCAAAGCACTGGGCCCCAGACGGAATATATTGCCGCAAATGATGCAAACTGCTATGTGGCATTCTATACTTTGTAGCAGCTGCAGAGAGGCAACATAGCACCTAAAGCGTGCTAGGGGCATCGCTGGCGAGTTGGCATGACTCTGCCGTAGCTGCGGAGTACAGGAATTATTGAGTGAATCTGAGTAAAACTGTGGAATAATGGCTTTTGGCCTTATTTATAGTTTGGGGGATGCAGGACAACTGCCAAAGTGTGGGGGACATCCCATCTGTAACGGGGGCTGCTAACCTCGCTGCCTCGTACATGCCTGCAAACTGCTGCGCTGCAGTAAATACACGCACACTGGAACACAGTATCGCCTAAGGCCACGAGCGACCTTACGCCCCTTTATCTAACTCCTCTGGCCGCGCCCGGCCCTGGGAGTGACAGACGTGGATACTTATTGAAGTAGAGGCCGGGTGGCTCTCTACACCATCCGTCAAATGTTGTCATTGACATCAATGCATTTATAATATGATGGACAGGATATCTGCCACTTTTATTAAACGAGGGGCAGGTCTATAGCCAAAGAACATAACCAACACTACACTTACAATGTCTGGTCTTCATACACACTACACCACAGACTGCCAAAGTGTTACAAGATCTTAGGCAAAGAACAGTGTGGTAGGACGGTATGCAGTTTGCAATATGTGAAACAATCTATAAATGTTAACAACCTGAAACTCATATATAGGTCAGGAGGCAAAACGAGGTCTGAGAATAAATCCTGCCAGACCACAAAAAAACTTCAAAAGAGGTGTGTCTCTTCCGTCAAACACCACAAGAAGCCTTACTAATTCACATACCACTTCCTCATTGGCAACAATGTCGCCAAACATCTGTCCCAACTGTTCTGTTGCTGAATGCTGAACTAAGCATTCAAGTGTATTGAAGGAAAGCCACGTGACTAATGGAGCCATTCCTTCCTGACGTACTGCCGTGTGGTTATTGATTCTGTTTTGACAGGGGTGCAGTAGGAAGGGCGTAGAAATAAAAATGAACTCTGCACCAGGGCAAACGACAGAACACCCTGTCGAGGGGCCGTGCCAACAGATAAGGCCTCGATGCAGTTCTGTGTTGATCCAGGGACAGGGCGGGCGTGCCTCACGCGCACAAGACGAGGCACCGAATTTACAGTCTCAAGCAGAGAATAAACGCAGACAAACTTCGTGGCTGGAGAGTAAACACTGGGCTGTGGAAAGGATAAATAAATACAGTGCTGGGAAATGTGCGGAAATGTTTCTAAACGGAACTCATGAAGCAGAGAGCCGAAAAAGTCTATAATGGGACGTATCAACGCAGGATTTACGAGGCATCTCACTGCGAGTGACTTCACAAACGAAATCCTTGCATTTTTAAAAGCCACTATGGACAAAAAAGGCTCTTTCCAAAGCTCCCACAGAGTGGAAATTTCAGGCTGAAATTTTATGCTTTTCGGACCGAGCAAAACCGTGAACGTTCTTCAAGAGGGCAGTCATGGTTGGGAGAAGCGTGGAGTGAATACATATTTTTGGTCGATGCTTCAGTGGAGATCGGAAGGCTGCATGGTTGTCGACACAATTTATTGCAACGATGGACTCCAACTACAGCCTTCGGGAATGCCAGGTAAACAGGGGCTTCACCTACCGCTACCTGCCTACTGTATACTTGAGTGTGTGCCTGGTCGGCATCCTTGGCAACGGATTGGGCTTGTGGAATTTGTGTAAGAACTGGAAGAAGTGGAACAGCCTCAATGTGCTGGTGTGCAACCTCGGAGTCGCTGACCTGCTCTACGTCATCACTCTGCCCTTCCTGGCTTCCTATTATATCAATGGGGGCAAATGGACCTTTGGCCTAGGATTCTGCCTGGTGACGCGTTGCCTCTTCAATGCAAATCTCTACGCTAGCATTGGCTTCTTGACCTGCATCAGCATCCAGCGATACCTTGGCATCGTCCATCCAATGAGAATGATTGGCCGGTTCCACACCAAGAGATGTGCAGTCTTTGTCAGCGCTTCGGTGTGGGCTTGGGTGCTTATTCAGATCGTGCCTGATTTGCTGTTCACAAAAAGCAATGAGAACGCCACCCACTGCTATGACTCAACTGGCAATGAGAGTCTAGACAAATACTTACCTTATAGCTTCACCATAATGGTTACAGGATTTGCAGTGCCATTTCTGATCATTCTTGGATGCTACTCGCATGTCCTAGTTGTTCTAGCAAAGAACCAAAGTGTGGATGCAACTCTAAAAAGAAGAAGCATAAAACTTGTTGTCATAGTTATGATTTTGTTCTCAGTCTGTTTCTTCCCATACCACTTGTTCCGTAACCTTAATCTGCTGGCCAGGCGCTGGCATCTTCGAGGGACCTGCACAAGAACGTCAAAGAACATCTATCTGGCCTACCAGTTGACCCGCGGCATGGCCTGCATGAACAGTGCCATCAATCCCTTGGTCTACCTGGTGACCAACGAGAACTTTGTGATGAAGTTCAGAACTTTGAGCAAAAGGGCCTGGCAGTCATTCTCGGACATGCAAACCAGTCGGATCGGAAAGCATTCTGACCTGAGGAAATTGAACATTATCTCATGCGAAGAACGCTGCGAGGACTCAGGGGTTCTTTGATATATTGCCGCCTAATAAGAACCCAATTAAATATTCAGGTATCTTGAAATGTTAAATGCAATCCGTTGGAGTGTTTACATCAGGTTTTGTATTTAACTATTAGCTCAGTTAATGCAGTGCACAGTTGATAGCAGGGCACAGTGGGCAGCCCTTGGAAGAACTGGGATTTTTTTCTTTCAGATATACTTTTGTAATGTCTTCCTGTTTTCAGGTTGTTTCAAGTAATATTTCATTCTTACTATTTATTGCTGTATATTGTGTTTAAAATGAAAAAGGGTTCTACTTAACTTATTTTCAAGGAATAAATGGCAGATCTCTTCCCATGTCAACACTTAGTTGAGTAATATTTATAATCCAAAAATATTCACTTTTTAGTAAGTTATAGATTTTATTGGGTTGAAAGGATAATACATAGGCAGGAAAAAACGATCTCAAGTTGTATGATTGGGTAAATTAGACAAACAGTAATATTTTCAATCTTTTACTGTTGGCATTTTCATGTGCAATTACGGCGCCAAAAATCGAATTCAATTGGAACATGTTGTATTTCCATAGTCTGGTAGGTAAACACCTCTACTGTGGTGAACCCCTTACTTTGTGCTCCCACTTTCAATTAGGCCAGCATATGCGATTGATTACGGCTAGTTATGTAGCTGAGAAGAACATTGACTTAAGCATTAATGCCCTATGGGGTTTAAAAGTCATTAAGGCCCTCTTGCAGAAGGTGTTAACAGTTGTTCATTTTCTGCCCTACAGTTATTGGCCAGAGTCATAGGATCCAATACGCTGAGCCAAACTCAGCATTCTATACAGTGAACTAACATTGGATCATACCACCGTGCTTACGATTTGTATCTATGGATTTGCCATTGCCCTATCAGCTGCAAGGGGACAGTGATAAAAGGCAATACGGCTTCACCGTGAATGGCAGTTTGACCAGAGTTATTGAATCGATTGTGAAGACTACAAGTGCTGCAATCTCCTATAAAGCTTCTGACTTGTGGGTCTGAGGTCATCAGCTAGAATGCAGAAAGTGTCCATGTCACATCTCTTCCCAAATGTTTTATGACAAAAGAACTTTAGGAATTGACTGAGTGGTGGCTGGCCTACTGCCCTTTAACTTGAGGTGGAAGTCTAACGCTTCTCATAATAATCCACCAGGAGTTGCATGCAATATGTGAATTGTATTAGTGCTGGGTAGTTTAGGACAAAACAATGGCAATTTTGTTCCACTGCATTGAAATTTCACAGAGACATTTCAGTATGTGTAAATGTTTTTGAAAAAGTCAATGAAAATACTACTGAAAAATTGCACTGCATTGATGCAAAATTGCCTTGCAGATACTTGCATGCAATCCTAAGGTGTTGTTCAATTTTAGGTAACTTTTGTTCTGTATGAGGTAGAACCATTTTTTTGGGAAAATATGTAAATTATGCAGCATATGATAGATTTTTTTGCCAAATACAGTAAATGCAAAATTGTGTGGAAAATGCTCTCACATTGCTTATACTGAAGGCCTGAGAGGGGCATTCCTGGATCTGAGGGAATACTAAACATCACAGAGCCTACTTTTATAGAGGATGTTGATGGTTTGGGTCATTAAAACAGCCTGAAATTTGACCCATGATATTGCTCTGTGTATCAGAAGATGGCAAATTGATGGGTCCCAAAGGCTAAGGGGCTTATTATGATTCTGGCGGTCCACGGACAGCCAGACTCATGGGGGTGTGGCAGTGGCAGTCTTCCGACTGCCCTATTATGACCAGGGCAGTCGGGCCGCGCTGGGATGACCGGAACCACCAGGGATCAGAGATCCGTGGCGGTGGTGCAGCAGTCTTGAGGCCAAATTATGCTTGGCGGGGCCGCTGCTGCCCCGCCAAGCATAATACGAGTGTCCTCACCGCCATGAAAAGTGTGGCGGTAAGGAAACAAAGGGGGCCCTACAGGGCCCCCTGGTGCATCACGCCATGTGGATGCACACAGGGGGGCACAACATGTGCACCCCTGTGTGTATGCAACCAGTTACCTGCACGGCATGGACTGCAGCAGTCCATGCCGTGCACGTCCTGCCTTTGACGTTCCCAATGCGGTGCCATTTTCATATGCACCGCCCAGGGAACACCAAAGAACCACCCGCCAGACAGGAGAAAACTCCTGATCTGGCGGGTGGTTCCTACGCAGGTTTGGCGGTACAGGAATGGGGCGGTCCCACTCCAACACCGCCAAACTCATAATAAGGCCATAAGGCTGTTGCTGCACTCTATGCAGACACACACAACTCTGGACTGACCATTTATTCCATCGGGCATTTTCCAGGTGGATTGAAGCCTTTGGAGACCATTTTTTTAAGGTTACAGGACTGCCTCATCACTGCGCCTATCTCTTGCCCCCTCAGACTAATTGTGGATGGCACAGCAGGAGCTTTAGGAGAGATAGAAGAAAGAGAGAGATGAAACAGAAAAGGATCGATAGATAATAGGGAGTGGGGCTGCTTGAACATTTTTGCCAGTGCTGCTTTTGGTTCCCAGTGCGGTGATGGTCCCAGGCTCTGAAAGTGTATGTATGATAAAACTAGGGTGCAAAACATGGGCAATCACTATGCAGTTTTATAATTAAGTCACATAGGAATTGCCATGCTGAATAAGTGCAGTGGCACCCCCACTTTCTGAGTGTGCTCCGGGGGGCAGCCTGCTAGCCAATGCTAGTGCTGCTCTTTCCCATTGGTGTGGCTTCGGGATTGGGTGGTTTGCTTCTGGTTTCTGCCAACACAGCAGCAGTAGGAAGCAATAAAACTTTAGTTAAGGATGTTGAAAGCTGGTCGTCATCCCATGCTCCTAGTAACAAACTGCCACTAATAGTGCTATTACTGTTTAGGTCGGGTCACTTAGGAGCCTGTGTTATGTGTCTTCAAGGATAATTTGAATGTTAGATGCAAACAATTAAGGCAACGCTATTTACCAGTCACACGGTTACCCTTTCACTAGATGACGGCAGCTTTTTTGTGCTTCAGGGGCTGTATTGACAAAATAGCCCAGGGGTGTAACAACTGTTTGTTTCAATGTTAGCCTCTTTGGAAATGCATATATATTCTGTCATATCTATTTGGGTGGCAAGGGGTGACAATGAACATAGGTGCTCTATTAGCAACGTGGCCTCTTCTATTAGACAGAAACCAGGCAGGGTCTTCTGGTGTTCCCATCTCGAATGGACCTGGCCTGGTTGTTTGGGCTTGGCTGTTCCTATTTCAGAAGGACCAAAGCTGATTTGAATATTGCTGGTCTCTGTAGCACGGTGGGCAAAAACGATGGGCTGAAATGCAACCTGAGTAATTACCAATGGCTAAGATTAATTCAAGCATTCCACTCACTGCTTTTTCTTTTCTCCATTGACCATGAGCCTGGGCCATACTATAGACAAAGAAGAACAGACAACAAACCCTCTGGGGATACGATAACTGGGTTCCACCGAAGAGGCAGCACATAGTCTGTGCTCCTCCCAGGGTGTCCTTTGGGAGAAGCCATGAGGGTACTCTGTCCCAAAGAAGGGCAATGCTGCTCCTACAAAGAGACTGAATCAGCAGCTGTTCTGTCAGTGTGACTACAGAGGAATCTTGGCCATGCAAGCTCTCACAAGAGTGGGAGCAATGTTTAACTTTACCCATCGTTGTAGGGCCCACGTGTGTCAGGGGCCCTCTGCATGGATAAAAGGAGCAGCAGATGTAACACTGCATTATGTTCCAGTGCTGCAGTGCATGTGCTAACACACACACTGCCCGTTTTATCTGTTTATAGAGAGCAGATTTTTGATCTGCTTCGGGCACGAAATGAATAAATGATGGGCTTGTGCTGCTTGGAAAAAAACAGGCCCTGAAGTTCTAAAAAATGGCCCAATATGAGAAAGAGTCTTTTGAATAACACTTCATTCGATGATTTTTTATAGTCAAATGTTGATAAAGCAGTGTTGTGGGACGCCATAAAACATTTTATTTGTTTGCAAGCGCGAATATGAAAATGAGTAAATATTGAACTAACTGGGTTCCATGTAAGTAGATAATTGCACTGTTTGTCCTGAACTTTGATTCAGGAAATCAGTGCATTCTGAGTTGTAGTTTTCATTGGCATGAATCACCCACATCATTTGATACAAATGATTTGCAATGGTAAAGTCGAACACTGGATACACAGTGTTTGATATAGTTTGAAGGGTCTGGTAAACATAAGTATGTCATCTGTAAGGCACTGAGTTGCAGTGCTACTTATGTATGATTATAGAAAAGAGGTCAATAATGAAGTAGGCGTTGGTGGAGCATTACCAACAGATGATCATTCCACAGAGCGCAGGGAATGAATGGGCACGAAGACTGACATATTTTATCACCCAGTAGTGATGCTTTCTCTAAGAGGCCAGAGATGGCTTAGACATCTATCCCACTTCTTTTTCTACTTTGATTTCAGCGTCTAATAGTTTAAAGATTGAGTGAACATAATAAATTTTACTTACATGCTGCTATCTCTCTTCCTGTCCATGCGAGCCCCCGTTCTCTCATGGATGCCTGGTTTTGTGCACTCTCTGATTGTATCTTGGGGGGGGGGGGGGCTTTCGGAATATCTGAATTCTTTGTGCATTTGTGTGTTAGTCAGTTTGTGCTGGTCGGTGGACATGGTGCGGCTGGTTCTCCACGGCATGGCCTGGCATCATCTCCAGTTCCAATCAGCCCCTGGTTCCTTACATTGTATGACTGCTCCCTTCATTAATACTTCCTCATCTCTCCTGTTTCCCCTTCCCTCTGCTGCTACCTGTTTTCCTCACCTCCTTCCTCATTCCCTCTCTCTTGCTTTCCCCATTTGCACTTCCCTTTCACACATTGAGATGGCCAAAAAGCAGCATGAAGCATGCGAAGTGGTCTCCCCGTTGCTTGTGCGTCTGCTGGTCGGTGTGATTGGCCAGCCGTTGATGTGATGTTCTGTGTATGCAGAGATGCTTGTAGGTATGTTGCTCTGTCTTTGTATTTGAAAGAATAGGTCACCTATGTCAATGGTTGCATGAATGGTGTATAAAATGTGCATGGTTGTATTCACTATACAAAAGCCAAACCTGCTTTATTTGACAGTGTTTGTTTAAGTTTGACCTTGATCAGGTAAACTTTCAAACATTGAGTTTTGTTGTCATCAGGTTATAATTTATATGTGTATTAAATTGACTTTTCCTTGCTGATTAATTCATGAAGACTTCGGGCCCGATTCACAAAAGTAATCTGAGACAAAATCAAACTTTGCGACTTTCGGCATTCACAAAGAAAATTTAGGAGTCGTAAAGTTAGGAATCCTAATTAGTACTCCTAAATGCCCTTTGTGAATACCGAAAGTCGTAAATTTAGGATTTTGTCTCAGATTACTTTTGTGAATCAGGCCCTTCGATATTATTCATTGGGAGTCTCTGTTTCAGGAATTTAAACAATAATCAACATAATCATAGTGTTAAGGTCTGACTTCTCATGGGACAACCAGGGCTGGACAGGGACAGAATATAGGCCCGGACACCAAAATAAAAGTGGCTCCCATTAGCGAATTAGTTAGCTAAAAAGTTTCCCACATTTGTATTTGCATTGTATGGGGGACTGTATGCATTGTGCTTGAAGCAGGCAATGTTTGTGTTAATACATGGGAAATCAACATTAAAAACACGCCCACAAACACACAAAAACTGGTCCATATACTGACCTGTCAGAGCAGCCCTTCTGGCACTGCCTAATTGCACTATGGACCACTTTTCTAGATTCTGAACCCCCTTGGCTCAGTAGCACACAGGCTTCATTTAGACCCAAACCAAGAGTATAACTGAGAGAATTCACCCAGTCTTACAGATACACAAATTTAGTTCTAGCTTATTAGGATCTTGGATTCTCCCTTACCATAAGTTTTTAGAAAAAGAAAAAAGGGCAAAACTGGTGAAATTTTTTTTTCTCCAATATCTTTTCCTCGCAACAAATACCAGTCCTGTTTAAAATATCTATAGGGGTGGGGTCAAGGAGTTCAAAAATATAGTGTCTAGTACTCAAAAAAACCTTTTTCCAGCCCTTGCTGCACCCTGTAAGCACTGTATAGTGTCCCATATTTAATATTATTTGACGCACTGCAACACAGCAACCGAAGTTGCTGCGCTGACTTGTGTTAAGGGTAGAGAGAAAAAATGCATCTTATCTATTGAGATATGGTGCATTTTTCTCTCTCCTAGTGCTGCCACACTTTTGACTGGAATGCGCTAACGCAAATACCCTTGCACCATAGTGCAAGGAACTGTGCGATCTCTAAAGCATAGGTTTTGTACTGAAGTGGACCCGTCCAGTACAAAAACTATCCTTTAAGAGTTTTACCATTTTGTATGTATGCTGTATAATGACCCACACATGCAAAGTTGTAAAAATAAGGAGAAATGAAAACATTTCTCCTTGTTACGCCTGCCTCGAAGAGGCGTACGTTTTTTGCACAAATCCCAGCCTTTGAATGTTTGTAGAAAGGAATTTGGGACAAACTCATGGGTTTTTGAACGGGAAGGCCCATGTAGTACACATGGAACTCCCCTTTGAAGGAAAGGATCGCAAAGTAGTGCATAGCACAGCTTTGTGTTACTTAGGAGTAGGATAGTGAATCCCACCTGAGCACTCTACACCAGGCTTGCATTAGTTTTGTGACATAAACCCATGCTAAGCTTTGTAAATCTGTGCCCTAGTGCCACGAGGAAAAAAGACCGAAGAAGGACTAGTTAATCAGTACTGACTGCAAGAGGGACAACTTAAAAGTGTACCATTTTTCTTAAACCCCACTCTCTTAAGGTTATTATATGTTAATGTTCTGAATTGATAAAACTGTAAAGCTGGCACACACATAAAAAAGAGTGATCAGGAAACTTTTCATGTGCCTTTGTGAGTTGTGGTCTTTAAGGGAAGCATGGTGTGAGAGTGCTGTACCAGGTTTCTTTCTTGAAGACTAAGAGGTTGAGATGGAAGGAGAATTCTGCTTTAATTTGCAGGCATTGTCTGAATTACGTGAATGTATTATAAAAAAAAAAATGAAATCAGAGAACTAATCAAGAGTGCAAACTTCTCCATCATAGAGGTGCTCAACATGACCCTCGTATCCCTCATAATCATTGATCCAGCGCTAACAATAAAAATACTTCTCCTATATAACTCGGTCATCCAGGTACAACTATCTCTCCAATACACAGACTATATCCATATGACGGTGGGGCCCATTGACACCGCATATACATTCACTTACTCATTTATACCCTGGATTACCTCCGTCCTTAACCTAGGAGAAGAAAAACAGTATAACGATTCGCTGGAAGGAGACGGGATACCTCTTTTTAACACGACATAATGTTTCTCATTTGCTTTTAAGGTATTCCGCTCATTGGTCGATGGACCAACTAGTAGGAATCAGTTGATGGTGATTAAGACCAACTCAATCACAATAAACTCTTTAACATTTTACCTTAATTATTGAGCTAAAGAATCACTGAGTCATTTGTTTAAAGATAATAAAGTTTATATAAAGTTTTTAGGAAAAAATGCATAAGTTTAAGTTTATCACTCAGATTATTACATTTATCATCATTATAAGAATAAATTGAAATTACAATGCATACCTATTGGATGGAAGATAAAGTTTGTCACAGCAAGAACTTCAAAAAGATCTATCTATCTGTCTTGGAAAAATCTAATAGCTCTAAATGAAAAATCTATCAGGAATAAAAAGGTTCTTAAAAAGCAGCATCTTATACCTAAGGAAAATAGCAGCAGCTTCCATCATCCGTAGCAGCAACTCCGCACCCGCAACTCATCTATCAGCAATCTCAGCTCTCTCTTCTCCTAACAGTACGCTTGCTCATCATCATCAATAAAAATATAATAATACTCATACCAACCAACCCCTCCCGGAGTAGGTCTTCTTATACCCTAATTCTCGCTTACTAAATAAAATGTTGCCTCTTTATGGCGTGATTCTCTCTCATTGGTCCATTCGAGTCCATATACATTTTTATCAAACTTCCTTGTCTTAACCAGTTCTTTGTGGAATGTCCATGCTTGCATCGTTTCCCACAGTTCATGACATTACTCATCAGTTTCGATCAGTCCAATTTGTATCATTTTCTGATACTTTTAGGTTCAACAGTTCCGTTTGTCCATTTATTCATTTTGACTTCTCACGCTTCTTGCTGATCATCTTGGCACACATTTGCTCAGTAAGGTCACAATAGCCTTGACCATACTTCCATCCTAGGCTCTCAGCACGAACACGTGGTCATTCTTTTTCACAGCCATTCTCCTTTTCCACACGGCTTCTTGCACATGCGTACTCTAGCTCATGGCGGCCATTTTATATCGCTGCTCAACAGGCCTAAGCGCACTATTTTCAAAGATAAACAAAATATTGTTAAAATAAAGAATATAAACCCTTTCGTTTCCCTCCCGTCTTTCTACGTACCCCAATTAGGTATTACCTAGCAAAAAGCAACATATAAAGCCGTCCCTTACTTACCATCGCTTTATTTTGCCACCACACGTTTTATTTTCAAAGCACAAATCATGCGTTTATTATTTTATTAGTACGCAAATATTAGATTATGTTAGCCACGTCAACAATTATAAGTATATTCATTTGCACATAAAATAGCGTGTTACCTTTAACCCTTCACATGTAACATACATTGTTGGTTATTTACTTAAACGAACATGTTTATTAATTATTTTACGTAAATTATTAGGAGGTTACAATTTTTTCATTTATCCTGCTCCATCATCATCTCTGTCCTTACAAATGAGGCTGATCTGTTGCTGCTGATTCTGAAAATGCTAGCCCTCACACCTCACATGGGTGCTATCAATGAGGCTGGCATTCCCAGAATGCTCCTGTCTTTTTGATTCTCCAATAGGTGACAAGTTGGTGTGGTGCATGAGCACCTGGCTGCTGATCCTTTCTCACAATCGCTCACTGTCCCGGTCTGCCGATCCAATAAATTGATTTGATACACAGTACTTGGGTCACACCGGATGCACTCCTGAAGAGACTGCTGTTCGTAAGGCCTTGGTTGAGCATTTAGCAGCAATCCAAGAATGAGGTGGAGCAGGGATACTTGTGTCTTTGTGAGATGAAGGTCGCAACCTAAGGCATGAGCTGGATTTGTTTTTGATTGACTTCTATGGCAGGTTAGACAAATGTTCTGGAGAGTCAGTTCTCAAGACAGATCACAATTTTGACTCCATAAGCTGTACCCCAAAAAGAAGACAGTTCACCGGCCTTTTTAAGGAGAGACACCTCCTCTTCTAAAATTATGACTAATTTCAAAACCTGAAAAAAGCTGTATGACCTGGTTTGGTGCACTGACCTTTTGGGTTATAGGCGGAAAGAGAAACCACAATCTGAAAGAGGGAAAGAGGTAGTTTCATAACATCCATGAAGTCAACAAACTCAGAGTATAGTTTTCCACTACATCAGCAAAATGTAGATTCTTGAAACAATTGTGCTCAAAGAACAAGACAGAAACCACTGTAGCATATGCAGTGTCCTCCCCAGCCCTGGAGCATGTAACAGACAACGCCACACATGGAGCTCTGGTTTGCACATCTTTATTCTTCAGCATGCAACCGTTAACTGAATGTACTGCATCACAAAATGTATTAACCACACTCAGCCACACCTGCCAGATTACATAATACTTGTAAGGAGTCTGCCGAGGACCACTAGAGGCCTTGTACACACAAACATAGAACACGACATCTCCCTCTTTGTTAAATACAAAGTACAAACAAATATATACACATTATAACTCCTTGATGAGTCATTGTGCTTGTACCACACTTCCAGATTTAGTTGTACGAGATACAAGAGGGGCACCTTCATCTGGCATCTCTGGAGAAGAGTCGGATGCTTGACTTTGGCACTCAGGTGGTCTTGCCTCACTCATGACGTCCTGAGCTGACAAACATCGTGGCAAATGCTAAAAGTGTGATGACTCTCTGATTATGGATTTTCTCGGTTGTTTTGGCAGTTACCATATGTCTTTTGCTCGCCACAACTCTTAGCGGTTCAGCATCAGCATCAGCCTTGCATGTCCGCTTTTGCTTGGCAAGAACTCAGTCTCCTTTCTCGTAGACCGTTTCTCGAGCAAATCAGCGTTTATCGGCGTAAGCCTTCGTTTTGCATTTGTGAGAGGTGTCAGTGACACAAATCTCTTCACGGTCTATTGACTGACTGGTGGTCCACTGTGCTGTCTTCGTTCGAAGAGCTCTCCCGAACAGCAAGGTGGCAGGACTTTCTACTGTCGTGGAATGAGAAGTGGAATGGTAGGCACAGAGGGCTGGGCATAAAGCTAACTAGAGGTGTATTCCTTCCAGCCCAGCACGCTGAACCACCCTTTTCAAAGTACTCATAAAATGTTCAACAACGCCATTCGACTGCGGCCAGAGAGGTGTACTTTTCTGATGTTTCATGTTCAAATGATAAAGAAAGTCTTTAAACTCTCTGCTATCGATGGGTGGGCCATTGTCAGATCTGAGAATGGAAGGAACACCCCATGCTGCGAAAATGTCATCCAGCCTCTCGAAGACTTTGTCATGTGTGGTTGATGATAAGTCTTCCACTAGAGGAAAAAGTAAGTATTCATTGTCAAATGCTATGAGATGATGTCCATTATTGAGGGGTCTGAAAAAGTCAACTGCAATCCTCTCCCAGGCCTGCTTAAGAAGATCAGACATATTCAGTGGGTGTTGAGTTGTTTTGGGAGACAGACAGTTGCACAGATGACAAGCGTTCAGCTCCCTTTCAACTTGTCCATTAAGGTGTGGGAACCACACTCGATCCCTGAGGGTTCTTTTAGTTGCAGCAATGCCACAATGTCCTTTGTGTGCCAATTCAATAACAGCTTGTCTCAGGCTTTAGGGACAACTGCTATTGCCCCTCTTAGTATGACACCATCATGTGTAACAGAAAGTTCTTCCCAAACATTCTTGAATTTGTGGTACTCAACATCATCTGTAAGAGGTTGAGTATGTTTCCTTCATGATTGTGTTGCAATGATTTAGCGTGTCTTTGTCAGTACTAGTAGCTGTCAGAATCGGTTCAATAGAAAGACCTGCAGGTGCACCAGACTCTAATATGAAATTGATGTAGGCCTCAGCCACTTTGGACATTGTATTATGAAGCTGTTACGGCATTCGTGAAAAGTAGACTGCGGGGCTCTGAGCCTTCCCCGTTTTGTGCAAAATAGTGTAATCATACTCTTGCAGACGCAACCCCACCTCTCAAGGCGAGGGGCATGTTGGCTTTGGGCAATCTGAAAACGATAAGCAATGCCTGTTTGTCCGTGACAGAGTTGAAATGCTTTCCTTACAGAAACAAACAGAAGTGTTCTCATGCCCATACTACAGCTAAGCTTTCTTTCTCAGGTTGAGAATATGCGCGTTCGGTCTGGGATAGACTCTGGCTAGCATAGGCCACAAGGTGTCTCTGATAATCAGGCTGTCCATTGTGTTGAGCAAGGATCGTGTCCAACCCCACCGGGCTTGCATCTACCATGATCTCTGTATTCAATTTTGGATCAAAGTAAGCCATTTCAGCTGCATTTTCAATTGCGTGTGTTATTTTCTTGAAACCAGTCACATGCAGAGGACCATTCAAATGGAACATATCGCTTTGTTAGTTCTTTTAGAGGGGCACCCACAGTAGTAAAATCACAAATGTACCTGGAGCAGTAGATGACAATGCCTAAGAAGGATCGTGCAATGGTCACATCTTCTGGGGGGCAAATAGATGACAATGCTTGTACCTTTTCGGGGTCAGGTGTTCATTCACTTTTCAGAGAAAATATTCCCAAATAGTTTAAGTCTGTTTTTGTGAAACTCACACTTTTCTGCATTTAGTGTGAGACCTGCATCAGCAAGCAGACGGCATACTTGTGCGAGTGCTTTATCATGTTCCTTTCATGTCACACCAAGCACCAATATATCATCACTGTAGGTAAAAGCATGTGTGACAGGCTGAATTATTCGACAAATTACATCTTGAAAGATTTCTGAAGCTGACGACACACCAAAACTGAGTCTAATATTCCTGAACAAACCAACATGAGTTGAAAAGTAGTAATGTGCCTACAGTTTTCTTCTAGTTCAAGTTGATAGTAGCCTTTGTTCAAATCAAGATGGGAGAAAACTTTGTCCCCATTCAGGTGTATGATCATGTTTGCCATGTGTGGACCTGGATGCCTTTCTCTTTCGATTGCTTTGTTGGCCTGTTGCATATCAACACAAATGTGCACTGAACCTCCACTTGTCTTTTTTTGGCACCATCACAATGGGTGAAACCCACACTGTCGGACCACTAGAGAGCCCAATGATATCATGATTTAACAGTGTTTCTAGTTCTTTCTAAACAGCTTCCCGTAAGTGAAACACAATTTTACAGTGTCACTGTGCAACAGGGTGAATGTCTTCATTAATGTGAAGCTGCCCTTCATTGTCTTAAGTTTCCCAAGTCCATGAAACAATGTTGAGAACTGACTCACCATTTCAGAATGAGCATTCAAGTTGGAGTTAATAGAGATCAGTCCCATGTCAGCAGCAGTATCGAAACTTAATAAGCATGCACTAGACGAAGTAGTTTCGAGGACATTAATCGGCATTTGCACTGTCATTTTCTTGTGCAGCATGGTCTCTCAGAGGGCGTTGAAGCTGCCCAGGTGTACACTTTTGTTCTCAATGTGGTATCGGAGATAGTTCTTTGTACTTTTCTGCCAGCATGATGTTTATTGATGCACCACTGTCTATAATAAGGATTGTAGGGCAACCATTCACCTTGAGTGTGATTTTAGGACAATGTCCAAATGAACTTTGTTGCTTCATGTGGCTATTCTTCTCACACTTGTGTTCTTCTTTGCAAGCGGCCAATCCTACATGCGCAAGTTGGTCTGTGACTGGCATCATCATTGCACATCCATCTTCCTCACTGTCAATCGATGATGACGTTAATGGACCCTTGGAATAGGACTTTGATAACGATCAATTTCATTTTGTTTCCACTTGCCTTAGTCAATGTTGCCGTTTGGCCTTGTGGAAATGGCTAGAGTGCTTTTGGAACTTTCTGGTGTCCATCTTCTTGTCTCTCCGTTTCGCTTTGCTAACTGTTATGAAATGATTTTCCTGCCCCAGCCTTTGCACATCTGTTCGATGGCTGGGCATTTACCTTCATGTATAAAGGAGAATCCACAGTGAAAACACAATTTATTTTTCTTCGGAGACATCACTCTGTGGGCCTCTGCCCTGTGTTTCTGCTTACGTTTCATACTCAATACTGATTCATTTTGGGTCGTTCCAGATTCCATATCAGCAGCCTGTCGATCAACATGTTCCTCCACTCTTGCAGCCATGAGTACTTTCTCCAAACTGAGAATTTCTCGCAGCATGCGTCCATGGAATGAATCGGAGAGGCAACCATCGATAATTTTAAGACGCATGGGTTAGGCCTGGCATTTTTTGCTATGGTCTCCCCTGACTTTGTGGCTTCTGACCTCCTGTTTGGACCTTGTTTTGCTGGCTTAGGACTTTGTGTGCTTTGACACTGCCATTCAGTGCCAATGCGCTGTGCTTGTCATGTACATACTTGTGATTGGTGTATACATGATTGGCTGATTTGAGTTGGCTGTGAGCCCCTTGTCCAGTGGTAAGAAATATATCTAGGGCACATAACTCAAATGCTACTCCGTGGGCCTGCAGCACTGGCTGTGCCATCACGGAGGCAGCTCTTCAAACGTACCACAGGCTTGCCATGGCGGGGCCTGTGTGTGAAGGTTACTGTTACTCAGCTTTACATTTAAAAGGTACTTGTTCTCATGTCTCTAGCTTCATCTGAGTACTCCCTGGGGGTATGGTGCGGTGTAGAGAACAGGTAGGGCATGTGCACCTCTGTACTACTTGCCCTAGTAGTGAATACCACCAGATGGTCTGTTCAGTACTGTGAGGCCTGCTCCTTGCATTGATTAACAAGGGGAATCTATAGAAAGACTATTGAGCTGTATTTCCTATGTGCAGAGAAGTAGCAGTATGGTGTTTGGTATCGATGGATTAGTAATGACAAATCCTCTCCGGTAGTGAGAGTGGATTCGACATTATTAATGTGGAAATGACATTTTGTATAAGTGGGCGTTTCAATGCTCATGGCATTCTGTGTGCCTGTCAGCCTGTCTCCAGTCCAGTATATTATATTATTTAAACAATGGGGCAACCCAGAAACTCAGGGACCTGGCAAGACAATTATCAAAGAGGTGGTCCCTATGGGGGAAGTGTAGCATTATACTTCAATCAATCAATCAATCAATCAATCAATCAATCACAGAATTTGTAGAGCGCACTACTTACCCGCAAGGGTCTCAAGGCGCTGGGGAGAGGGAAGGGGGGGGTGCTGCTACTGGTCGAACAGCCAGGTCTTGAGTAGCCTCCTGAAGGTCAGCAGGTCTTGGGTCTGTCGTAGGCTTAGTGGAAGGGTGTTCCAGGTCTTGGCGGCGAGGTGTGAGAAGGATCTGCCGCCGTGGTTGTTCTTCGAATGCGAGGGACGGTGGCGAGGGAGAGGTCGGAGGAGCGGAGCTGGCGGTTGGGGACGTAGAAGAAGAGTCGTCTGTTGAGGTAGGCTGGGCCAGTTTTGTGGAGTGCCTTGTGTGCGTGGATGAGGAGTTTGAAGGTGATCCTCCTGTCGACGGGGAGCCAGTGCAGGTTCCTCAGGTGGGGGTGATGTGGCTGTGGCGTGGTACGTCGAGGATCAGGCGTGCGGAGGCGTTTTGTATGCGTTGCAGTCGCTTGATGAGCTTGGCCGGGGCTCCCACATAGAGGGCGTTCCCAAAGTCAAGTCTGCTACTGACGAGGGCCTGGGTGACTGTTCTTCTTGTGTCCACAGCAATAGTAATTGTAAAGAAACTTTCTTGTAAGTTTTCTTAGTTATGCTGTAATGCATTTAGGTTTGCCAATCACATTCAAATAGTGCAGAGGTGGTACATGATAATATGTCACATTATTTACATTAGTCGAAAAACAAGGTTCTCCTACAAGGTGAAGGTGCAGTTAAAAGTGAATAATGTGATACAAAAGTGCGCTTGTGCTAAACACAAATATATTTACATGTGACTGCTTGGGATGATATGTTGTTGTACACGGCACCCTTGCTATGAGTGTCAAAAACCTCAATCAGAATTTAAAATCAGTCCACATATGTTATTATTGACGTTTCAACCCCTTAACACAATTACTTAGAACAGGGTCATCATCAGGACAAGGAAAAGATCAGGAGACACCTAGAAGTAAGAAGAAACATGTATTAGTTTCCGTAATTTACATTGTAGTGTAATTGCTAAACGGGTCACAGGAAAATCAAAGTAACATACCAGAGGATTGGGGTACCGAGACCCTCAACCGTAGATGTGTCAGTCTTAGTTGTGTGGGATAACTTCAGCAAACTGCAATGAAACAAACTAGGCTAAAAACATGTATCAGATTTACGTAATTTGCTATACATTGTAATGTAATTGCTAACAAATGAATATACCAGAGGATTGGGGTACAGGGACCCACAACCATAGATGTAACAGTCTTAGCTGCATGGGAAACCTCAGCAAACTGCTCTGTTGCGCTCGAGCTGAGGTTAGCGGGTGCCATAATCTTTCTTCATGGTGAGTAATGATTTCACTTCTTGCACTTGCTCTTCACTGCTCCCGATTTTATGCATTATACCTGGCTGTCGCTGCCTTTAGCGTTTCTCTGTGCCTGATCATCTTTGCCTTTAGCTACTTCCTGCACCTGCCTGTCACTGCCTTTAGAGCTTCTTCGTAACTGGTTGTCATTTTCTTTAGTGTTTCTGCTTTGTATTGGTGCTGGATCTGTGTTATGCTGTGGAGCAGGATCTCTTCTTTCAGCCTTACCAGTAGATTATTGGCAGGCTTACTGACTGTGCTCCTCCGTAGGGCCTTCACCTTCTCGGCAGGCCTCTTCAAAGCTGGAGTAGCACTTTGACTCCACATATGCCAACTGCAAACCGCTTCTTGGGGTGCACTGGCACGCACAAACAATTTGCTCGACCACAGAAAACTCTCAGGGAGAGCCATCTTGTATCCTTGGGGTCATGTATCCTCTACCTCATCACTGATTGTAGAGTGCTCTCCAGCCAGAGAGCAGGTAACAGACCACAATAACACACAGCTCTCTGGTTTGCACGTCTTTATTCTTCAGCATGCAACCGTATTAACCGCATTGCGTCACAAAATTTATTAACCACACCCAGCCACACCCTTCGGATTACGAAATACTTGGAAGGAGTCTGCCAAGGACCACTAGAGTCTCGTACACACGAACGCCGGACACGACAGCTGGTGCAATGGGTGCTATTATGGCAAGAGACATGGAGGCCATGCTTAAATGGCTGTTCACAGATTTCACATCTATGTATAACAGAATGATAATAGACTGTGTGGCAATGGATAATAATTAACTTAAACTCGACTGTTTGGATAAAAATTGAAGAATTGCTGCACTGTTGAAATAGAGTGGATGAGGGCCAGCAGTTGATAGATAAGGAAGGACATTGACCTGAAAATGTTATGATTGATCTTTCTCGGGTCATAAAATTGCCACAATACTTTCACTTTTTCTTTTTGCTGTCTCTGTGTTTGGACTTTGGAATATACATTTCAATGCATTTATTATATTTTAATCTATGACACCTGCACTGTGCTATAAGAGGTAAATTTCTAAACAGAAACTAGTGCATATAATCAAGATCATCATTAACGAAACAAAGATACCTTGTTTAGCAGTGAGTGAAGTACATTTATTTATGGACAGATCTGGTAATTTGTGTGTATTTTTTGCAGACATAGTGAACCAACAGATCTTTTCATGGATTAACAATGACAATTTCAGTCTAGAATTTTCACTACATGTCAAATTAAATAGTATTAAATATTTGAGTAATCTTGAGTGCTTCCAAAAATTGTTTTTTGAAAACTCTACGATAATAATCACGTAACAATGTAGTTGTCACTGAAATAAAGTTTGAACGCTGAGTGTGGAAGCCCATAGTTACGAGTATACTCTATTGTGTGCTCTGCAATTCCACTGAAAATAGAGAAAGTTGAACTAGGACCACAGAGGATTCTGTGGATGTTTGGATGCCAACTAGTGAGTGATCAAAGCACACCAGGAGCATATTGGATGTTTACATTGGTTTTAGTGCTCTTGGGGCACTGTGGTAATAGAGAAGGGCGTACAGACGTTTGTGCATCCCCTAATGTGATACTCATTATACAGGTATAAAATGTAGGTCTATCTGTCTCCTGAATGTGTGCATTTTGGGCGGAAGCACAGAGGGGACATGCCCCTATGTGAAGCCCTCTAATTGGATGGTGTGTGGTCACAGGCTACATGCTCCCCATAAAGGTCCCTCCCTCAGTCTGAAGGTAGGCCATAGGTGCTTCTCCAGATACATGGGGCCCGAGTCACAAAAGTAACTACTTTTAGGTATTCACAAAGGTAAACTTGGACCAAAAGTTTAAATTTATGACTTTTGATATTCACAAAAGGCATTTCCGAGTAGTATCTTTATGTCCACACTCGAGGCGTAATCCACTCCGGGTGCGGAAAGTACACTCCTGGTGAGGAGTGTACTCTCTGCATCCGGAGTGGAATCTCTACACTCGGGGCGGAGATTCTGCTCCGAGTGCAGAGATTCCGCCCCAAGTGCGGACGTAAAGATACTACTCGTAAATGCCTTTTGTGGATACCGAAAGTCATAAACTTAGACTTTTGGTCTAAGTTTACCTTTGTGAATACCTAAAAGTAGTAAACTTACACAAAAGTGTAAGTTTACCTTTGTCAATCGGGCCCATGGACAGTGTGACCGAGGTCCTGCATTTGGTGTCTCAGAAGATGTACCCTGCACCCTCTCTTGATCCTGCCTGAAGTACCCTATGGTGTTGACTGCTGTGTTTGACTGGACCCAGCTGCAAGGGTTTCCAATGCATCCTTAGGTGGTCAGAGGCAGCTGCACAGAATCACAGAGCAGCCACTGAGTGGTCATGCTGTGTTCCCCTATGCAAAAATCTACAGCAGAACAACTGTGCAGAGACCATCGAATAAAATTAGACTTTCGCTAATACGAATATCATCAACATGGAGCTTAATTACAACCTTCATTATTCTGAACATAGAACGCTGATGAATTTATCCTGGATCCCACCGAGAAAGCATCCATTGAACCACATTGTTAATTCTTGGTGTTATGCAGCAAATTGAAGAGTTTTTGGGATAACATTTTTGATATATTGCTTTTATTTAAAGGCATAGTCCCGAACAGACTCTGTAATATATTTTAGTTCATGAACATGGCAGTGTAGTTGGAATCCAGGTGATGTATTTATTAATGTATGTATTTATATATTTAAAAAGGCACATTTAGTGCACAAAAACTGGTGAGGAAAGTGCACTACACCCGGAGAAAGCCTTAATAAATGATAGGGTAGCAGATATGGTTTGAAGATTTAATGTTTTAAAGGATGCATATGGGCTTCTTAATTGGGTTAGAAGGTATTCAACTTGTTTCATTGTTGAAATGGCGCTAAATTGAAGCTTGACATAGAAGGTGGTGTGTGATTGTGCCTGGTGTCTACCACACCCATGTGGCCTATTGAATCTCTGTTTGTGAAAGTTTATTCTATAACATTAATAGTGTTGGTGTTCATTTTAATTTTTTTGTATTTCGTCAGGGGAATGTTAGCAATATGTTTTATATGTTGATTTTTATCTCACTGGCGATCTTCGTGCAACTCATTTGGATGTCGATGTATACAATTTATGCTGCTGCTACAGTAAGTTTTCCTTCACTTTCTCGAGTCAAACATAAACAATAATTATTACTGCACATTCACCAAAATCGAAATTGGTATTGTTTTGGTGAAATGCTCATTTATCCAATGTAGGCGGAGCTGTTTAAAACCATTTTCATTACCATTCTCTGACAAATTGTGCATATTTCTTAATCCTTTGTGTAGATTTTATGTTATTGTATTAAATATATTTATTTTAGTTTTTTAAAAACATCTTTACAACCATAAAATATCAATATTAAAATCCTTATTGGACATTTTGAAAGAAATACTATTTCACAATTATTGACCCCAAAATCCCTTAAATTCATTGCAACAGAAGGAAAGAGAATTAGTAGTTCTATACAGTTAGAATTGATAGCCTTCCTCTAAAACAGTCTTACATTGTTATCACGTTTGTTGGTATGTTTCCAGTGTATAAACCACAAAAAGCACTGGCATGCCTCTCTTTCCTTTCACTAGTCAAACGGAAAATAGGATAATAGAATGATATTGAAGGTCTCTGTTCCCTGGGGGTGTTAGTTACCATGACAGGGCTGAAACACGTTCACCATAGCAGATTGTGAGGAATGTATCATTACAAATACTTAGCATCTCCCACACATGTATATGTTTCGAATCTTGCAAGGGACAGACCTTAGCAAAATTAAAAAATAACATTGATTCTGATGATACCTATCCCAATACAATTTTAGCAGACATAATTGAGACCCTCTATTTTTCTTCCTAACTCTCATTCATAGTAACACACAGTAAAAGACTCACAGAGCTCTGGATGTGTCCACCTTGCAGTATGAAGGTGCTGACAAAGGGGCATGTGACCTAGTGTGGGTTTCATCTTTTGTTTTAGAGTCTCTCCCTCTCTCTCCCCATCTCTGCCAGTAGTATGTCTGCCAATGCATATCTTTGTTCAATATGCCAACACAATGAGTTGAAATATTCACATAAACCTTGACTCATGAACCACAGTCTGTAGCTCCTGGCAAGATGCAGAGCCTACCAGTCTTTTTTGGGGTTAATACATCAATCAGGACTGTGGTACTGAGATAGATTCTTTGAATATCTTTTCATTCACTCTACTTCATTTGTTTGTGTTATTTTTTCTGTAGAAAAAAAGTGCTAGGAAATAATCTAGCCTGCAGATGCCCGGTCAAGCAGCAATTGTAAAACACTGCAAAAAAAGCAACAAAACATTTAAAATATCATTTCGAAAGACAAAATAATGACTACAGTTTAAGCTTCTTCTGGGCGAATACTTTTTTTCAAATCTTTTTTAAAGCCACCAAAAATGGAGTGAGTTCTCAGCAAAATTGATGTAAGATTTCAAAATATTGATCCTGCAACTTGCAAAGACCTTCTCTCAAGCTTGAAATGGCTCCATTTTGATCCAAATAAGCTAAGACGCACATGTGTCAGGATTAGAGAAAAGTCAATGAGGTACATTTGGAAGACCACACAGCACTCCATTGGCATTGTTCAGATATCCCAATATAACAATAGTACATGTAAAAATGATGGCTTTTTAGCAAACTAAAATTTGCTTTGCATCATAGAAGTCGTCCACAGCTGCAGGCAGTGAGCTCTCGTATGCCCACTAACTTCTTAAACCGGGCACAAACACGAGTATGCCAGCAGCCAGGTTCACGGGAGCCGATATAGGTTGCAGTGGGCTACGCGTCTTGACAAATGTGTGACTACAGACGGTACCCCTCCCGGAGCCTGATTTACCTGCCAACACTCCTATTCAGTGTAAACATGCTGCGCTCAATCTCTCTTTTTAATTTAGCTGTTTTTATTCACGATGGTCATATATTCTCTATTCAATTCCCAGATAGACGACCACCTTCCTGCCGATCACCTAGGCACCACAGTACTTCCCCACTTTGGAGTACTCGTGATACTTCCCCAGCATGCCATTTACAATGCATAGGCACATCGTCTAGCATGCTGCACCGCCACAGTCATAGCCTACCTTTCGGTAGAGAGATATATCAGCACTTTATACATTATTAGTCCATTTCTCCCACTGGGCTATGACTACAGAGAGACTCACTGTTGTGCCTATCGACCTGAAACTAGCACATAGGCACTAAATCACGCTAAAGATTGCATTTTATGTTGCTTTGTCTTTAAGTGTTTTGTCTTGTCCTTTTATCTCCACAGGTTTTTACAGTGGGTTCATGAGTATTACCAACACCACTGAGCACCTACAACACACCTTAGCGCGTGTGTTGTTTATTCACTGTTCACGTGGCATTATTTTTGCCACTCACTTTTTCCTTTCACTTGGTCCTGACGAAAGCCCATCCATCTTTTTCTAGGGCTGAAACATGTAGACCTTATTTCCTGACAACTAAGAGTGGAATTCACTCTAGTAGTTGCGTCATTTGCTTTTAAACGTACCCTGGGCCGCCATTAATAAAACACATAAGGCAAGGATTCCCAGAGATACTTTTAAACTTTCACCTCACCACTTCACACTATAATACACCACACCAGCTCCGCTGTAATCAGGTGTTGTAGCACAACCGGGGGGCATTCGGCTACCCGGATGGGACACCAATGATGAAGCATGACACCAACCAGGTTGGTGTGTGAGGGGTCTTTTATAAAACCTAATGGTTTCATTGGCACTGTTCATTACAACAGTGAGTCCTGACTTTCCTTTTTGGGGGTTCGTCCACTTTGTTCTTTGCATTCATAGAAGTCTACTCCATATTTACATTTGTTGTTTTCGATCTAACATAATAAACTATTTTGACAAATATAGTCACATGATTTATGTTGTTGCTTCCCTATGTGGTGACATAAATACCCTAAGTTTTATGACAACACTATTCTTATAAAACCAACATAACTTCTGTGTACCAATGTATTATTAACACTTTTGTTTATTGCCATTTCAAAAATTACAGTAATAAAGCACAATATGAACAATGAATCAGTATCCTGGGTTAACAGTTGATAGCCCAAGTTGTGCAAACAGGTGATAAACATTTTAGTTACAAACTATAACCGTGTCCATGCGTGCCTAAGTCTAGTCCTGACTACCCATGTAACACAGGTCCCTGGTAGTCAGAAATTGGACAATAAACACCACAGCACTATTAAATTAATTCTGGATTAAATACTTAAATGTTTATATATATTAGATTACATGTAAATATATATATTTTTTAAGATTTATAAAAAAAAATAGCACTTAAATTTAAATGCCTCGGCCAGTCTTATACTAGTGTTCACACATTTCTGACGATCAGACCCAGCTCCACTGGCTGCCAGTTTCCAAATGGAGCACTTTCAAAGCTCTTAGCCACTACCACAAAGACTTGAATGATCTCTACGTGTTCATCTATATGCCATGTTTATTTTCATATTATATTACTAAAAAACTACTTTTTCCCACTTTCTGTTAGAGACTGCTTTTTGCCATGTGGCTCAGTAAGCAGCAGTACACCCCCTTCCAGGCTAATTGTGTGCTTTATAATATTTTAAATCAATCAATCAATTAATAAATCAATAAAGCTTAGCTTTGAAGGTGGTAAAGAAAGGCTCAGACCACATTTCTAGGATTGAGTAAGATTTGCATCTGGAAACCTATGTAAAACCTCCCTACAACATCCATCCTATTTATACAAAAGAGGGTTTGCCGGCACTTAAGATCTTTGCTGTATGATGATAGAACAGCATGAAAGTTTGCCTTTTAAGTTCTGCAGGGTATGGTGTGTATACATTTAAATATAAAGCACATAACCTTCAATCTTGTTCTAGCTTCACCTGGAAATTAGTGCAGTCTTTATGCGCTGCTGGTACATGGACTCAGCGTCTTATCTCAGTAGCTGAGTCATCGACTGCATTATGGGCTTGCTGGGCTCAGTTGTTTCTTATCAGTGGCCAGGTACATTACATTCATGTTTGAGAATGAACAGCAGTCTCAATTCCATTTGCCCTTCTTGCAAAATAAACCATTTATCTTTCTTTTCTAAATATGATTTTCTTTGTTACATGTTCATTTTAAGACTAATGGACATAATGGACTGAAAGGTAGCCAGGATTTCACTCTTGGCGCGTAAAATATTTTTACTGAAAATCAATAAATGTAATAGTTTTTTAAATTGGTCTCATGTACTGAAAAATAAAATTTGGTGATGGCCACCGGTTCAATTGGAGCCAGCTGTTAGTCATTCATGGCACAGCTTGTGAGAAACACACTCATATTTCAGATTTCAAGTTTATTCCATAGAGATCAACGATATAAAATGCATCTTTTAAATACCAATGTTAGATACATTCATATAGCTGTTAATCAATGATCTGTTAAAATAACATTAAAAGGCTTTTAAGATATGTAAAAATATTGTTACTTAGATATGTATTCAATTGAGTCATAAGAAAATTGACAAAATCATCTGCTCTTGTAATGTTATACTTAAAATAGAGGGGATTTAAAAAGTGTTTTTGTGAATCTGCAATTGCTAGGAATAGTACATGCCTCTTGAGGTATAGATGGGAAAAAAAAGGTTCTGATTTTTGATCTGACCATAGGCCTACATAAGCTTTCAAAGATAAGTTGCCTAACCTTAATAGTTATAATGACCTTCTGACACTGTGCTCCAGAGATATACATACTTGGGGCTGCCTATACAGTAAGCTAATAGTAAAGTCTTATACATCTGAGTGAAACACACTCATTAATCACTGCATTGAGCGAGAGCTCCTCCTATTTTCAATATAATTTCAGTGTTGTCCTCTGAAGACAGACACTCAGTATTTATGAGCCTAGCCTAAGAGGTCTTCTGACAGATTACAGGCATGCAAAGCAACAGGAATGAGGCAGACAGCATCTAGCAAGTCTGGGGATTTGGAGTCAAGTGAAGCAGTCCAATGTGAGTTTGTGCACATGATCTTATAGAAAATCGAAAAATTAAGGAAGGGATAGTCTGTTGACTCCTTTAGAGACGCTGCACTAGTGAAGGGTGCCTCTGTGCCCATACGAAAGGAAACTGTAAGGTCACATATTATTACCATTGGATGGCTCCCTCGTCTACTGTTTTCAGCAGTATATCTAAGATACCAGACTACCAGACTGCCTCCTTATGCCTCTAAACAAAGAGCAGTGCATGATCAATGCTCTTTCAGATGGGATGTCTCATTGAGATAGATGAATAAATAGTTAAGGTGATAACTGGTGCATAAAAGTTCAAAATGTTTGAAAACTAAAGCAATATCCAGCTAAAAATAGGATCTTTTAGTGTTGTAGATTTTGCTATCATGTCATAAGAGCACTTGCCTAGCTCATTAAAGTAAGCTCAAGTCTGGACTCTGGGCAACACTAAACAGAAATATCTTGTCCTGCAGTTGATTCTAGTGGATTAAAGTCTGCAAAAGTTTATCAATAGCAGTGATCAGATTATTGATAGAGGCAGCCTTTGTTTTGAAAAAGTTCAAACTGTTGCTGCAGAACTTTGAATGAGTGCAGTACAGAAAGCCGACAGAGGATTTAGCAGTTTGCTTCTGCCAAAAGCTTCTTTAAGATTTATTGAAACACTATCGCACATTCTTTTTCTACATCAGTCAGAAAATAATTCATTTTGTTTCTAGATGTCGTCTACATACTTTTATGTCAACTGTAAATTAGGTTCCTGCACATGGGTTTGCATAGAGCTATTCTCATATGGGTCAAAGGACTAAAAACCTCCTTACGACTGGCCATGAATTCTGATCAGAATATTAGATTTGCAGATCTATATAATTTTAAACTGAGATTTCAGCTGCTGAAATCAATCAAAATCTCTGGATGAAAGACTGTGGGAGTATGACGATTTACAGAGGGAATCAGACACAAAATAAAAGTAATTTATCATATCTTAGTGACCCTCAGGGTCCAACTTGTAATGGAGTGAATTTTAAATGCCCTCAGAATACCAGTACAACCCTGTATTGGTAACACCATGGATGGGGACTTACTGGTCCATTTTTTTGGACCACTTGAAATGAGGGTCTATATGCATTGCTAGAGATATGAGTGTAGCTTTCTATTAAAACTGCGCAGCCTACCTATTGGGAATGTAGTCCAGTCAACTGATATATGGACTTAATTTGTTTGGGTAATGTCTTTTTTGTTTACTTTCAAACATTGTTTATTAGTTTTACCACAATGAATGAATGCATGTTTTTCTAGTGAGCAGAGTAAAGCAAAACAAAATACACAACCCACCGATCTTCAACTACGTGGAAGGTCTTTTCATTTGGAAACTTAGATTATTCATGAAAACCAGTTCCATTGGTCCAAGATGTTCTCTAGAATATGAGTTGGTGTCTTTACTGTTTTCATGAAGCCACCTTAGGACAGAGTGTCATTAGATTTAGCAGCTAACCCAGTGAAAGGTGACCCTTGATGCAGGTGAAAGGCTCAAAGTATAATAGCCGGTTGTGATCCCTGTGAAGTGCAAGTCCCAAAAACAAGCATAATAGCAGCAAAGGTAACATATTTTTGGGTGAACCTCGCCATTTACCTAGAGGCCATCCTGCCTTTGAGGTATTGTTTTTTTAGTTAAAAAAACCAAGGGCCCTATTCACAAAGTTAAGTTTGCATGTATGGATCCCTTAATGTGTAGATATACATCTAGGTATATATCTACTCATGGATGGCATTCACCATTTTGATTCATAAATTTACACTGAAGTGTAGACTTACAAGTCTCCACCCCCTCAATATATTAAATAAAAATATTAAATCTGACTTCAGAACTAGCATCCACTACTTTTTCTCTCTTTCGAACACTGAACAAATGAACACTGAACAGTGCCATTTATGAACGCCATTCACCTATCCCTCCGCAAACGAAATTTGCACTCAATGGAGATAAAACTCCTTTGAAATGCTTGACCCACTCCTTTGAAATGCCTATCTTGAAAATTCTAAGCCCTAAATTGTTCAAACCCACCCTAAAAGTCTCACCTCTTCTCAATTACCTGAACAGCCGAGCTTATTGCAGGGGATGACCCTCAACCTGCTCGCTGTCTCCAGACAATGGGTCTCAATAAGCTAGTATTATTATAGAAATGTTCAAAAACTCATTTACATCTTTTCCGACGAGCTGTCATGTGTCTGGTGTTGTGAGGTAGAGTGCCTTTTCTATCACAGCCTCAGCCCACTTGCCATATTTAGATGTGCATAGGATTTGTTTCAGAAATAGAAATGTTGGGAGCTTTCTCACAGGACAGCAAGGATATCTCTGTATGTTTTCTTTCTGCCAATGCCATACCTCTCATGGAAGTTACAAACAGGGAAACACAGCATTAGAAGGCCTAACTATGGTGGTCTTCTGATACTGTAAAGCTAGCAGATCGGTAGGAGGTGGGTTACTGGTAATGAGTCCAACTGAGGCTGTACCATCTGAAAATAGGCACATCCACCACCTCTATGTGAGTCAGAGGAAACATGATATGGAGGGAACAGGACATCTGCTGGTTTATGGGGGATGTCTGAATACCAGGCATCTCTGACTTGCTGGCCTAATATCTACTATCAAATGTACTGCACTGTCACATCACGTTTCTCTCTTATTCCTCCTCTTCAAAACTGTTCCAAGCAATGCTACTTATGTCCAAAACTGATGCAATGGTGATAGGCTCAGCTTCTGTTCATAAAGCTTTGTTGTAGTTGTATATGTACAAATACAGAAAGATGAATTGCAATTCAATTGATTACTCTCTCTCTGTGCATGCTTGTTACTGTTCCTTGATAACCACCATCCTAACCATGCTCAATGTTCTCCAAAAGTTCTCAAATAAATATAAAACATCTTGTTTGGTAGCCGATTTTGCCCTCATTGACCCTTATCGTAGCTGACGTGGGACTTCATCCCCCAGAAAACAGCAGTCAGGAGGAGGGGCACAGACGCAGACAATGGGGGCTTGGAGGACAGCTGACCACAGGAACGTCTGCTCCCCGAGATAATTTGGGGAATGGAGCAGTCCCAACGACTGCTCCGATATTTGGGCTTGGTTGGGGTAGTGTTAGGCTACTATGCAGCCCAGCTATAAAAAGGGGACATTTTTGTTACAAGCCACGGTTGCATCATGGTAACATGGTTAGAGAGCTTTTGTGAATTTTGTGTCTTGTGCTTTGCAGTATGCCGATTTGTTCCTTCAGGTTGTGGTGAAAGTGGTGCATTGTTTCTATGGCGACTGCTGCCGAAAATATTTTCCAGGCGCTCCGGCTCTTGGAAGAGGCTGCGCACCCTGATTTGACAGCAGCTTTAGGTGTGAACTGTGCCTGGCTAGCAAGGAAGGAGTCAGCGGGGATCACGGCGGATGTATGTGCCTGTTTTCTGCTGCGCTGAACCACAGCAGTTCAAACTGAGGAGGTAAGTGGGCGTGGCCGCTCTAGTGTTCGGAGAGCACCCCCAAGTGCACGAGGTGGCGGGGCGGGCACTAGGCCTAAAAGGCCAGCCTTGCCTGAGAGGCCCCATGTGGTGCAAGGACTGGTAGCTTCAGGCTATCTGAGGCCAAGTTTGAAGCTTATCCCTTCGGGGATTTCTTTTTGGGCCCAGCCATGAGGGCCGGGCAGGTGGATTACACAGCAGCAGGGCCTTCAGGGAGCGGGGTCAGGATTGCAGTGTCTTGCTCCTTGGCCTTTGAAAATAACGGTGGGGGAGAGGAGAGCGAGCAAATGACTGGGGGAGGCGGGAGGAAAGCGAGCTATAGGTTATTGGCGCAGAGAGGGCGGGGGGATGTGAGAGCATGAGTCAGTGTACAGCCTGGCAGATGCCCCTCAGGAGAAGACGAGATTACTGAAGGGCTGAGCCCAAGCAGGGAAACTAGTGCATGCCGGAAGGAGAAGTCCAGCCAGGGATGGGAAGTAGTACTTTAGGGCTGCGGTGGAGCAAACTGCCACTATTAAGGGCAGACCCAGTGCCAGCTGGGATAGGGTGATGTCAAGAAGGGAGGGAAAGTGATGTGGGGCCACTGGAGAGTTTGGGGGCCAGTGTACCTAGACTGTGGGGGGTTGTTGGAAAGGACTCCTGCTGAGTCCTGGTCCTATCTGGCTGAATGAGTGTTGGGTTTGAAGGCACAACAGGATTTTCAGTTGGGTTGGGTGGGGGGTGGGTAGCCAGCACTCCAGTCAGGAAAAAGAGTAAGGCAGTGGCAAGCATGGTGGCGGGTCTGGAATGGAGTGACAAGGAAGATGTGGGGCCCGAAGGGGGACTGATCAAGGCACTCGAAGGGAGGGTTGAGACTGCGGTTCGGGTAGGAGAAAGGCACATTCACATTTATGGCAAACAGGTATGGAGCGGTGTTGTTTGGCAGGAGAGGTCTCTTTCCAGTAGCCGGGGGATAGCTACCAGCACACTGGACCTTTCATTTTTCTTGCAGGGCAACTGGTTTGGCGGCGTGGCGGACTCGGGGGAGCCTTGTACGGCTCCACCACCCCAAGAAGAAGAGAAGGCAGGGCTCAGTACGGCTAGCTGAAAATCATCCGGGACGTCAAAATCGCTGCCCCAAGAAGGCCTGCATGACTTCGGCAGTGCAACTAGCTAATGGACCCCGGACCAGCTGCGGCCGCTGCAGGTAAGAGCGGTGGGGCATGGGGCCGGCTGGGTGGGGTTTCGAGAGACGACCACGAGGGAAAATTAAGTATTTATTTAATTTTCCCTTGTGGTCGTCTCTCGAAATCCCCCCCAGCTGGCCCCACTGCCCCACCGCTCTAACCTGCAGGGGCCACAGCTGTCCCGAATAGCCCTTAGCGGGAATCAGCCAGAGACACTGCGATCTACGTCATTGGAGGTGTTGTGAGGGTATGGTACCGACCACCAACGAAGACAGGAGCAGCTTTGGGACTGGGGGTAATGGATAAGCTGCGGTGGCAAGTGGAAAATGCTGCCACAGGCAGGAAAGATGAGGCTGTGTGGGAGGACACAGAATTGCATTATGAGGAGCAAAGTATAAAAGAAGGTGAATTGCTTGATGATGAGATACAGCCAGTGGCTGTTGATGGAGCTTCGGGGAGGGGAGACACAGGAGGGGGGAGACACTCATCAGTCTGTTCATACTACATTGCAGGGTCAATCGAATGGACAATGGAGGCACAGCAGTGGAGGTCTGCAACCCTAGAGGCAACAGGCAGCAAAACGGCAGGCTCCGGAACGGGCATCGACCCTGGCCTCAGGTAATAAACGCAGATATGACCATGAGCGGGCTGCTACGGTGTTGGTTGGCGTTGATGCTATGGAGTTGTTGGTTGGGGATGCTGCGGCTGCGAAAAGGGATGTATGTGATGGATATGGAGGTGGGGAAGGATGAACAGGCAATGGAAGGGTAGAAGGTTGAGGAGCAGGGGCTAAGGAGAGTAAGTCCGGGATCACAGTGAGTACAGCAATACACTGCAGACAAAGGAGCCAGGGGACAGAAAGGGAGTAGAAGAGATAGTGGGTGTAGACAAAGGGGAGAAGGTAGAGGGGAAGGTAGTGGGGAAGGAAAGTGCGGAGCTGAAGATTAAAAAACTTCCCTACGTGGGGGTTTCAAAGCCAATGGGAGCCCACTTTATGCTGGCGACAAAAGTAAAGATTTGGAACTGTGAATATGTCAAGATGTAAAAGTTGCTGCATAGGGAGTCGAGGGCTAAGGAGGGCTCAAAAGAGGAGGAACATGAGCTAGCTAAGAACCCTAAGGTACCGCTCACGATTGAGAATTGGATGCCAACCTTTTTAATTTACGCCAATGTGTACTGTGAAAAGCATCCAGAGAGGTGTGTAGCAATCTTTAAATATATGGACATGATCAGGAACGCACAGATTAACTACAGGGATTATGCCTGGGCACAAAATGACGATAAGCTCATGGCATGCATGGCTGTAGATCACGAAGTACAGTGGAGTGAGGTCGATGCTAACTTCTGGCGCCACACTATCGGCCCCTCCACATTTGGTAAGATCATCTTCAATGCAAGTGGTCTACCTATCGTATGTCTGCCATTTCAGGGCTTCCTGACCTAAGGGGGGTGGGAGCTGGGACCACCAGGAAAAACTCAGGGAGCGCTATGGTTGGGATTTCAACAAGGGTGCATGTGCCCAGGATTATGGCAAGTTCTGGCATGAATGCTCAAAGTGTGCACGCAAGCATCACCTTGTCAATTGTTACGGAACGACAGGACAAGCCAGTCCTGCAGCAGGGAAGTGGCAACAGCAGTCTGGGTACAAGGGAACCAGCAGATTAACCACGATTCTGGGTTCAGGGGTGGTCGGGGGGGACAAGGATTTGGAGCAAAAACATGTGCGCCCATTAGGTTGGAGCATTTGGAATGTTGGTTGGGTTTTTATGATAATGAAGAGGATGCCAAGCTGTTGTAGGAGGGGTTTAGGCAGGGTTTTCATTTGGAGTACCAGTGCTGCAGAGTGCACAGGTGTGCGAACAATCGTAAGTCAGTTGCTGCAGCACCATCTGTGGTGTGGGAGAAGCTGTTGAAGGAGATAAGAGAGGGCAGGATGGCAGGCCCCTTTGATGACCCATGGTGGACTTAATCTTTTCTCTGATCGGGGTGGTTCCCAAGAAAGAAAAAGGTCATTTTAGGCTCATTCAACTCTTGTAATGGTCTGAGGGCAGATCAGTAAACAATTTTATCCCTGAGGAGCAGGCTTCAGTGACATACTCTTCTGTGGACATGGCCATGGTTAACTATGTAGGCAGGGGGACACTGATGGTGAAGAGTGGCATTAAGTTGGTGTTCTGCCTGCTCCTGGTGAGTCCTGATGATTTCCAGTTGCTAGGCATACAATGTGAGAGTCAGTGGTATATGGATATGGTGCTGCCTATGGGGTGCTCCATATCCTGCACACTTTTTGAGCACTTCAGTACGTTTCTTCAGTGGGTTTTTTCTGCAAGCTTGGGACATGGGTAGGTGGCTCATTATCTTAATGACTTTTTCTTTGTGGGAAAGCCCTGTTCCCAAGGACTGCCAGCAGATGCTGGACAGCTTCCAGGAGCTCATGGATGACATGGCAGTGCCCTTGGCACTGGAAAAGACAGTAGGGACCCAGCACGGTGCTGTCATTTTTGGGCATTAAAATCGATTCGATAGTAATGGAGGCTAACTTACCAGAGGAGAAAAAGCTGACTATGCATTTACTGCTGGATGCAATGCTAGACAAATGCAAGGTTACGATAAAAGAAATGCAAGTGCTGCTAGGCCATCTCAACTTTGCATGCAGGGTAGTGAGAACTGGGAGGACATTCTGCAGGAGGTTGAAGCTATCAATGTCAGGATTACATTAACCGCATCACCATGTTAGATTCAGCAGGGACCAGGGAGGATTTGAGGATGTGGTTCTTTTTCTTGGAGTCTTTTAATGGGGTGCCCTTGGTGGTACCGGAAGAGTTGGTGTGGGATGCACAAATTTACTCAAATGCTGCAGAAGGGGTAGGCTTTGGAGTGTGCTGACACGGGAAGTGGTGCGCAGAAGAATGGAATGTTGCATGGAAGCGGGGAGGGCGCAGTCTTGCATTTTGGGAATGTTTACCACTGGTGGTCGCAGTGGTGCTGTGGGGTGTCCAGCTGGTACACAAGAAAGTTCTTTTTCACATTGACAACATGGCTGAAGTACAAGTAGTTAACTATCAGTCAGCTGGGGATGCCCAGGTATTAAAGTTGTTGCGAGTTTTTGTGTTACATTGCTGAAGAAATCGCATTTTGTTTAGGGAAAGACACATGCCAGGGATGAACAAGGACATTGTGGATGCTTTATCTCATTTACAGTGGGAGAGGTTCCATGGGCTGGCCACGGAGGTGAACAAAGTCCAGACCAGGATGCAGTGGGAGCTTTGGTCAGTAGGCAAAAAAGTATGCTTCAGCTTGTGATTGGGACGTTGGCCTCGTCGACGCGGATGGCTTATGGGCAGGCTTGTGGGAAGTTTTTAGCTAGTGGGGCGAACAGGAGGCAGTACACTTGGTCCAGGATGGAACATATAGTTCAGTTCAATATGCAATTGATTGAAAAAGGACAGTCCACTGTGACTATTGCGGGTAAGCTAGTGGGAAGTGCCTTATTGGGGAAGCTTTTCTGGGGATACACTCCATCAGCAGGACAATTGGGGGGCAGAATATTGGAAGGATGGGCCAGGCAAGCAAGATGAGTAGGCCCTTGGGGATGAGGTGGAAGGAACTGATCCATTATTTAAATAGTTTGCTGGTACGGTGATGGTGCCCAGACATTTTACTTCTTCACTTAGGGGAAAATGATCTAGCTGTTGAGAAGAGTGATGTGTTGATGAGAGACATGAAGGATTCATTGCAGGAGATTCTTAGGTAATGGGCAGGATGCCACATCATGTGGACTGACTTTATAGCACGTGGGGAGTGGCGTGGGGGCACTGAAGCCCTCTGCAATAGAGAAAACGAGGAGGAAGGTAAACAGGGAGACAGTTTTTTGTAGGCAGAACAGGGTGACAAGGATAGAGCATATGGAATTGAAGTATGATACGGTGGAGTTTTCTAGGGGCGATGATGTTCATCTCTCCTTTATGGAAATGCAATTGTATTTGCTTCAGGATGCCCTGGCTAAGGTTTTGAATGTGCTCTAAGTCATAAGGGATAGGGGCAGAAAACGTTGTTAGAGACATTCTGGGTGGCAGTTGGCAGACAAGTTGGCATGGTTAAGCCAAGTTTATTGTTGTTGACAGCAACAATCCAGGCTGAAAGGCAACAGGTAGACAAGGTCATGCCTGGACTAGATATAAAGTTTATTAGGAAGTTAGGTTAGTTACAGGTAAAGAGTTGCTGTAAAAGGTAGAGGAGGTTAGATGGTCCCAATTGCAGAGGATCAGACCAGGAGGAGGTACAGAATTGCAGGTTTAAGCTTTGCGGGGTTAGGGACTTTTAGGCGTGGGGTAGTTAACATAGCTAACACATTTTGTATAGTGAGGTGGCAGTTTTGTACTGCGCAGGCCCAGGTTTATAATTGTGATGTGCACCTGTTTCAATAAAAAGCTTCCTTTTTCACACTATTTCGGTGTCACTGGTTTGTGCTGCCTCTCATATTCCCCAATGCATTTAAAAGAGAAAGATGACTCCCTGGGCACGGGTCTTGTTTGGCGGCCAAATTTACCCTCATAGCTGAGGTGGGACTTCATCTCCCTGCAAACAACAGTCAGGAGGACGGGCACAGATGCTGACAATGCCCTTAAAAGTGCAAGAGGACTCCTGCGGTGCAGGTCTTGTTGGGTGGCCACATTTGCCCTCATTGCCCTTATCGTAGCTGGCGTGGTACTTCATTCCCCAGCAAATAACAGTCAGAAAAAAGAGCACAGATGCAGCCAAACATGCTTAAAATTGCAAGAGGACTCCTGTGGTGCGGGACACTTGAGGGCGCGCATGCTTAGATTAGACGATCGCGTGTAAGAGGCCTGGCCAGGCCCCCTCTCTTACTTCCTCATTTAAAATCTTCAGTGGGGAGTCTTTGCCCTCTTCTGTTACCTTGATTAACATTTGGAGTCTCTGGATACCCGTAATCTTAGCCTTACTCTTCCTTAGTAAGATACATTTGTTTTCAATTTGGCTTCAGTTTGCTTGTTTAAGAGAGTTTGACCCATCTGTGACTTTAACTTGTCCAACACCTCCATTTGGCTGTGTGGTGTTAGGGGCCATGGGGAAGAGAAAGTTGCCAGGGGACAAAGACAAGCAGGACACAGGCAGGACACACACTGGATGGAATATTCACATCTATATCAAGCCTGACAGTAAAAAATATCCAGCCTCTTACCTGGACAGATCATTCCATCATCCTTTTTAATTACTCTAGTCCCAAAGTGCCAGTGGTGGCTGCGGACAAGGCCAACTCAAATACTTATAAAGCCTGGAATAAGATGGATGGGACTATGCTCCAGACATAGTTGGATAAGTCTAGACCCACGCTTAGTACAAATGTAGACTTGGCAGCGAGCAATTACACGAACTGGCTCAATGAAGCCTTTAAGGCCACAGTACCCATTGGAAAAATGTCAGGTAATCGGCAATCGCCCTCTGCCCCTTGGTTTACAGAGGCACTGCGACAGGAAAAACAAAATTGTCGCAGATTGGAAAGACGCTGGAGAGCACAATATGACACTCTTGAAAAAAGTAACTATAAGTCTGCACTGGCCAAATACAAGACAATGCTGATCACAGAAAAAGGATGTTATTTCACTGGACAAATTGAGAAGGCTAAGAATTCAACAAAAGAATTGTTTGGTATTGTAGAGAAGCTCAGCTCCCTACCTAGTAAGAAGACCACAGAAAGCAATCAAAGTTTCTGTGACAATATAGCCGCCACATTCAGGAACAAAGTTAACAACATTTATGACTCCTTTGAGGCCATTGCTTCACAGGAGCTTATTGAGGATAACCCGAACACTGACTACTGCAAAAATACACTTAGGGTTTTCTCACCGGTCACCAGGGAGCAAGTGGAAACTCTCATCACGGAAATCAAATCTGGATCTCCCTTGGATCTGTGCCCCCCTGCAGTTTTAAAAGGTATAGATAAAGAGGTCAGTCCTATTCTTTTGGAAATTTTCAATACTATGTTTACCTCAGGAACCTTTCCCGTAATTTGGAAGGATGCATCGATCCACCCTTTGATAAAAAAACCAAGCCTGGATGCATCTGATCCTCGCAACTATCGACCTATTGCTAGGCTACCCTTTCCAGCCAAGATAGTGGAGAAAATCATGAATAAACAACTAGCGCAGTTTGTTCGGTAAAACAACCTACTTGATCCCTCACAATTTGGTTTTTGTCCAGAACACAGCACAGAAACGGCCTTGATAAAAGCCACTGAAGAAATCAGGACAGTTATGGACAGGGGTGGAGCCGCCGCTCTGATCCTTTTGGATCTCTCGGCGGCGTTTGACACTGTCAACTATCACCTGCTGCGATCCCGCCTGAGAAAGCTAGGGGTAAAGGGTCTAGTTCTGTCTTTGTTAACATCTTTTTTGACCGAAAGAACACAAACAGTGACTCTGGATTGTTTTAAATCAACACCCTATGTCCTGCCATGTGGGGTGCCACAGGGCTCATCGCTTAGTCCATCCCTTTTTAATATCTACGTGTCAGAGTTGGCTCCTCTGATCCAGCAGTTCGGCTTTGGTCTAACATCATACGCCGACGACACGCAGATTGTGGTAGCAGCGTATAAAGAGCAAGACTCCCTGGTGCTACAATTTAGAAACTGTATGCAGGAAATTAATAGCTGGATGGGTAAGCATTGTCTTAAACTCAATTCGGAGAAAACCGAAATAGTGATTTTCGGCAACCTCCAACCAAGATGGGATGGCATCTGGTGGCCTACAGAGATGGGAGAGTTGCCAAAACCAGTGGAAAAAGCAAAAAATCTGGGGATTCTAAGCGATAAGAAACCAACATTTGCCCAGCAATCGAATGCAACGGTCTCCACCACTTTTTACTTGCTCAAGAAACTAAGGAAGGTTCTTCCTTTTATCCCTATGGATGCTAGGAAGACTGTGGTGACTGCACTAGTATTATCAAAATTGGATTATTGCAATGGGTTGTACCTGAATATGCAAAAACAACATCAGAAAAAACTGCAAATGGTGCAGAATGCATCCGCAAGACTCCTCTTAAATCTGCCCAAGTATGAGTCAGTCTCGACCGAAATCCGTAGACTCCACTGGCTTCCTGTAGCAAATCGCGCAAAGTTTAAGACACTCTGCCTAGCTTTTAAGGCCTTGAACAACATGGGACCGATGTTCCTAAGGAACATTTTTTCTTGGTACTGCCCGGGTAGACAGCTTCGATCTACTGGCACCAAACTTATGCTGGTTCCCAGGATTCGCACCTCTAACTGGGGTGGACGAAGCATTGGCTATGGCACGGCAAAGCTCTGGAATACGCTTCCTATACACATCAGGTCTGCAAGTTCATTAGCCTTATTTAGAAAGAGTCTGAAGACATGGCTATTCCTGAATTAAGGCAAGAATCTCCAAGGCTTACTGTAGTTCCTAGCGCCAAGACACCTCCGGGTATTCGTGCGCTCAATAAGTTATATTAACATAACATAACATAACAATGCCAAGACTAATGTGCCCCAAAGTACTATGTTGGACTCCTTTTTAGAGAGAGGTGTTGGGGTCATCTCTAAAGATATCAACCTTGTATAAAGACGTTTGTGGAATGGTTGAGTTCTAATCCCCTGGGTTATTCAGACCATCAGCCGCGTGCTGTGATAAGCATACCCCCGGCCACACACAGCAAATCACTTAAGAGACCTGAGCCCCAGAACCATTCACCATCTAGAGGGGACACTAATGGCACAGTTGGTTCCCACTGCAGTGAGATTGGGCCCTTCGTGAAAAGGAAGCAACAGCCAGAGTGTACTTGCAGCACAGCAGTGATCAGTGAAGAACCCTCCAAACAAGGGATAATTATGTGGCCTCCCAAAGATATTTGCCCCTGGAGACCCTAATGGTATCTGGGATCATGTATTGAACAAGTTTAAAGTTATTGTTGATGTTTGTGTTTCCCCCTTGGTGGAAAAGATACGAGGCACGGAAAATGCCATCTCAGAACTATCAAGGCTAAGGGAGAAGAATATAGTGACCCCGGAAGCTGGGACAACTGGTTTAGTTGGGCCTGTGGCATTGGCAAATGTCGCTAATATGGTAGACAGGCCTATAATATCTCCTCACCAGAGACAAGCTTTCAAATCACACAGTTGGAGGCACATTGAAATCTCTGAGAAGGGAGATGGGGTCTCGTACAGTGCAGGGTGATGAGGACTTGAAAATTTATGCTCACATTCCTGAAGGCACCACCAGGACTGATGTGACCGAATTGCCATGTTTAAACCTATCCCCTGAATGTTTCACGTATGTAGCAGTTATGACTGGCGTGCCGCCTTTGTCCACCCCTAAAGTGGAATCACCCCTACAACTTAAGAACAAGGTGTGCCACCGGTTGGCCCAAAATAAAAACTTTAACAACATAGAATACGACAACATCATCTTTGTTAAAAGAATAGAGTGGATTGGCCCAAGTTCTTCCTTTAGGTTTTTTTAATAAACATTTACAACCTAGAAACTCACTTAGGATATAGTCTGGGCCCAAGCGATCTTCATCCATGGTGTGTGCGCCTGTCCGAAACCCTATACCAGTCACAAACAGATTTCTCACTCTATCTGACCTAGAGGCCATTGATTGACTAGTAATGGATGACACCCTTTCCACGACAGTTAGCAATGTGCGAAGGGCGTGTTTTGTTCCTGAAGGATCTCTTAGTTAAGAAGACCAGTTCTTTTATTAATCTTATCTGCTGAAACATCACTGGCATTTGCCCCAAACAACAGTATCCAGTCTAGATGGAGTACATCACAAAATGTGATGTTGTGATATTACAAGAAACTTGGTCTCTTGAGGAAGTTGTTTGGGATGGTTCTGAAAGTTTTTCTTTGTTAGCTATTACATCACCTTGGCATAGAGCGCAAGGAGGCTTAGCTAGTATGATTCGTATCTCAATGTCTTTTAAAATCAGCCCAATTGTTTCTATCTTTAATGGAAGTCAAATTTTATGGGTTGTTTTGCAGAACAAGTTTAATTTTTTTCTTGTTAATTTTTATAATTCAATATACGAGATGGGTTGTCAGGTAGATACGCTATTTTATGTGCTATCAGTTTTAAAAACAAGGGGGCAGATTTACAAGCCCCCTGCGCCACAAGTACGTCACTTTTTGTGACGTACTGGTGGCGTATTTCACTGCTCCATATTTACGAGGACAGGAAAAGCTACCCTGCGTGGCTTTTCCTGTCCTTGTAAATACGGCCCCTTTACACGCAGCACTTTGCGTGAAAGGGGCGTTTCATGGGTGTTGCTGTGTGTGTTCCCACACAACACCCATGGAACCAGACACATTTCCAGATTTACGAGGAATCGTAAATCTGGAAATGCGTGTGAATGCTACGCCTCCCCAGGGGAGGCGTAGGGAGGTGCAACGAGGAGAAATGTTTTCATTTCTCCTCCTTTTTTTCTCTTTCAATGCGTGCTGCATTCTACAGCACGCATTGAAAGAGGAAAATGCCTGTAGTGATTGTTTTCGTGCAGGAAGGTGACCCTTCCTGCATGAAAACAATATCCCCATGACGCAGGCATCCTTGCACCATGGTGCAAGGGTGCCTGCGCTGGCGCATGGCAGCTGTTTGTGCGCCAGCGCAGGGGAGAGCACAGGAATACGACATATCATTGTAAATATGTTGCATTCCTGTGCTCTGAAAGTGACTCAGCACGGCGCAGCCAAATGGCTTGCGGAATGCACTGAGTCACTTTCTCGTAAATCTGCCCCAAGGTCTTTAACTTTACATGATAGATTTCATGTTATTGTAGGTGGTAACTTCAATGCTAAGTTAGGCACTAATACCACATTGCATGATCTGCTTTCAATAATCAACACGTCTGTAAGCCCCCAAACCACTGATCATAGAGGTCTGAAACTGCTGCAAGCTTTACGTAATTTTGACCTATATAACATGGTGGAAATAGTAGGGGACCTCCACAAACAGATTAAATTTGAGCTTTATGAGGTGTCTGCTGCCATACTAGCAAGTCCATCAAATAAGGTGCCGGGTCCAGACAGGGTACTCATGGACCTCTATAAAGAGAATACCCCATTGTGGGGCCCCTGTAATTACCAATGTTTTAAATGCTATTGCTTCTCACACAATTTCAACCTCATGGCAGACTGCTACAATTGTTCCAGTGTTTAAAAAGGGCAGTAGACAGGACCCTCGTTGTTATAGGCCAATATCACTACTCGACTCTGTGGTTAAGATAGTGGGGACGTATTATCTTGTACTGAATTGAGGACTGGATTCAACTAAACGGTATTCTCTGCTCAGATCAATATGAACAATGTTTGAACCTACACCTGGTTCGCTCTATCTAAACTTCATTGTATTGTATTGTAATTGCATTTATATAGCGCTTACTACCCCTGACGAGGCGTCAAAGCGCTTTTTTGGCGAGTAGCACCCATAAAGGATTAGTGATGAATTAGTGTAGTGAAAATATGAAAGTAATTTGAGTGGTGGATATGTTAGTCAGTTATTTGGATTGAGAAGGATAGTGGAGGGATAGAAGAGGGAAAATGGTTTGCATTTATATAGCGCTTGCTACCCTTGATGGGGTGTTGAAGCGCTTATTCGGCGAGTAGCACGCTACTTCGGAACCCACAAAGGACTAGTGGTGAAGTAATATAGTAAAAATATGAAAGTAATTTGAGTGGTGGATTTGTTAGTCAGTTATTCGAATTGAGAAGGATAGTGGAGGGATGGAAAAGTGAAAAATGTTTGCATTAATATAGCACTTGCTACCCCTGATGGGGGGTTGAAGTGCTTTTTCGGCGAGTAGCACACTACCCTGGAACCCATACAGTGTTAGTGGTGAATTAGTATAGTGAAATATGAAAGTAATTTGAGTGGTGGATATGTTAGTCAGTTATTTGGATTGAGAAGGATGGCGAAAGGGTAGAAGAGGTAAAAAGGTTTGCATTTGTATAGCGCTTGGTGCCCCTGATGAGGTGTTGAAGTGTTTTTTTGGCGAGTAGCGCGATACTTCGGAACACATAAGGATTAGTAGTGAATTAGTATAGTGAAATATGAAATTAATTTGAGTGGTGGACGTGTTAGTCTGTTGTATGGATTGAAAAGGATAGTGGAGGGATAGAAGGGAAGGATTCTTTTTTTGGGAGCTCATAGCAGTAGGAGGAGGTTTGGGATGAGTAAAAGGGAGGTAGAGGGCGATGAGTAAAAGGGAGGTGGAGAGGGAAGAGTCAGAGGGAGGGTTTAGAAAGGCTTGTTTTGGGGTATCAGAATAGTAAAAAGAGGTATGAGATGATGCAATGAGGGGTGGAGTACGGAAGTGTCTCGAAAGGGTTCTTTTGGGGGATCATAGTAGTGGTTTAGGGTTTAAGATGAATGAGAGTGGAGGTAATGGATATATTGATAGATGTATAGGGTGCGAAATAGGCTAGTGCATTGGAAAGAGTAGTAGATAGAGGTTTGCGATAAGTCAGAGTTGAGCTAGAGGATATATTGAGAGCGTAATAGGGTGAAAAATAGGGTAATGCATTGGATATGCTGAATTAGAAGAAAAGTAATAGATAAGTAAAAGTAAAAAGTAATAAATATATAGAACCAAAAGTAATAAAGATATAGATCCATAAATACATGGAAGGTATATAGCTGCATAAAGGAAGGTAGTATATGTAGATTAAAGATGCATTAAATAAACTCTGGCTTTCAAGTATTGTTGTACTTTCAATTATTTTTATATATATATATATCATGTGATCAAGGTCACGTGTGGTGACCGAAACGCGTAATGACTAGTTGGTGCGAGTAATAAAGAAGAAATTACACACATATCCTGTCGGAGTCCGTGCCCGTTTGTCCAAGGATAGTGGATGTATATTGGGAAGTATCTTGGTATATATATCTTGATAATGTGGCTAGGGCGTCTGGGGACTTAAGGAAGTTCTTGACTAACATTGGAATCGGGACTTACTATCTCTACACAACCCCCTTTGGTCAGGAATACCAGCGCCCACTATGGGATCAACGTGGGCCTCGACGGAGCACTTACCCGGCTGTTGCCTGCTGGGAGTTGTAGTTCGTCATTAAGAACTACAGCGAATCTCGGAACATCTGATTGGGGCCAGCTGGACTCCCACCAATGGGAGTACCGCAGTATGTTTTTAAAGAGGGTTGAGGCACATTTCCCGTTGTTAGCGGCATCAGAGGAAGGCATAAATCGCCGAAACGCGTCATGCCAGAAGCTATTTCATAAAAGGACTTCCCTAAATTCCCCGCTGTGTCCTTTGACTTCTTGCAAGTGAAGTGGTCGTTGGATGATATATATATAAATATATATACATATATATGTATATTTTGTAGATCAATAGTGAAGCAATTATAGATAAATAGTTATGATAAAAAGATTTTTCTTATTTATGCAGTCACTTATATACATGTTAAAAACATAATGTAACTATCAGTAATATGTACATTTGTTAAGAAGAACTAATGAATATCTATATATATATATTTTTTTAAACATAAGTGTTAGACCTGGCATTTCTTGGCGTGGTCACCCCTGACTTTTTGCCTCTACCTCCTCTATTTTTGGTGCTGTGATGGTTTTTGTTTTGCCAACTTAGATGCTTTGGACACTTTGCCACTGCTAAGTAGTGTCAAAGTGCAAGTGCTCCCTGTATAAAGTGTAATGGTAATTGGTTGTCCATGATTGGTATGTTTGCCTTACTAGTAAAGTCCCTAGTAAAGTGCACTATGTGTGGCAGGGCTGGTAATGCAAATGCTACTAGTGGGCCTGCAGCACGAATTGTGCCACCCACACAAGTAGCCTTAAAGAGGGAACTCAGGCCTGCCACTGCAGTGCCTGCGCGCAGTTTGTTAAACTGCCATGTTGTTCTGACAAGTGCACCCACTTGCCAGACCTTACCCTTCCCTTTCTATGCACATCAGACACCCCTATGGTAGGTCCAAGGTACCCCCTGGGCAGGGTGCAGTGCATGTGAAAGGTAGGACATGTACTAAGGTGTGTACCATGTCCTGACAGTGAAATAATCTCCATTTCGTTTTTCACTGTGGAAAGGCCATCTTGTCCATAGGATAAAATGGGGAGGCTGTGTAATATGTTTTCCAGCCTATCTTCCCAAAGGCTTAAGATGGAGAGGTGAAGTTTACTGTGCCTGAACTCACAATGTAATAACACATCTTTTTATGAAGGTGGTTTTTGCATTGTGTGTTTAGAAGCCACTCTTTTAGAAGTGGCTGGGTTTTTGTGCTCTAACATTTCTGTGTGTCTCTGCCTGGTTGTGGATTGACTGTCTAGATGTGAAAGTGATAGGATATGGGGAATGTCTTGACCCAGGGGAGGAGGTGAGACAGCAACAGGCTGACCTGCATCTGGAGTGTAGGGGGGAGGAGTAGCCCCTAGAGGTGAAGAGGCCTGGGCGGCAGCCATAAACCATTGGCTCCGTCCCCTGCTGAGTGATTGAGGATCTAGACCCCCAGTATCAAAGGAATAAGGTGTCACTGGCAGGGAGGCACCCAGAACTGGTTTGAACAGGGGTCAGTGCCCCCCTGAACACAAAGACTTCAAAGACATTTAGGGGTATAACTATGAGAGCTGAAGCCCTGAATTTTGGAGAGAAATGGATTGATCAAGATTGAACAAGACTGAAGCTACTTCGTGGTCAAGAGGAACCTTTGCCAAGGAAGAAACAGCTGAAGAGACTGAAGGAAAGGACTGACCCTTGCTGTGTGTTCTGGGGCTGGCCTGCAGTTTGCTGCTTTAACCAAGGAGAGGCTAAAGGGACTTTGCTGTGTGCTGTGTCCCCCTGCTTGAAAGGACATTGCTGTGGGCTGTGTCCGGAAGTAACTTATCCCCAAGGGCCCGAGGTGAGCTGGCTCCCTGTTGCAGAAACTCAGGAACACAAAAGTTTCCAGGAGAGTCTCAGCGACGCTGTGTGCATGTGCTTTTTGCAGCCTGAGACCCTCGTAAGAATTGCCCTGTGATCGTGGGCATCTGGAGTCCAAGCGAGTCTCAGCGACGCTATGTGCGTGTGCTTTTTGCAGCCTGAGCCCTTCGTGAGGATTGTCCTGTGATCGTGTGCACTGGAGTCCAAGTGAGTCTCAGCGATGCTGTGTGCGTGTGCTTTGTGCAGCCTGAGACCTTTGTGAGGATTGCCCTGTTATCGTGCACACCCGGAGTCCAAGTGAGTCTCAGCGACGCTGTGTGCGTGTGCTTTGTGCAGCCTGAGACCTTCGTGAGGATTGCCTTGTTATCGTGCACCCGGAGTTCAAGTGAGTCTCAGCGACGCTGTGTGCGTGTGCTTCGTGCAGCTGGAGACCTTCGTGAGGAGTGCCCTGTGATCTTGCACCCGAAGCTCAAGTGAGTCTCAGCGACGCTGTGTGCGTGTGCCCTGTTGCAGCCTGAGATCTTCGTAGCATAAGCAGCCCGGACCGGCAGCTCCGGAGGAGCCGAGCCGCCGGCCCGAGCCCGCCGTTGCCAGAGCGGGACCTCGACCCAACCTCGTCGAGGGAGGGCCCGAGTCCCACTGCCCGGAATTCACAAAGATTGCATCGGAGGTCCAAGTCGCGGGAAGAGGAGAGGAGAGCGAGGTCGCACCCCCCAGGTAACGTGTGTCGATGCCTGGGGCTGGGTGCGGGCTCGGAGGGAGATGCTCTCGGCCTCTCCCATTCCTGCAGTGCGAGCCTCTGCTTCGGCTCGTATCGCAGCCCGTACTTGCCAACGGAGTGACAGTACCGGGGCCGGAGTGCGGAGCTGCACTTTTTGTTTACACCATACCCGTGTGGGGGCAACTGTTGACAGAGGCTGACTGCGAGTCAGTACGAGTGGCGGAGAGACCGCCTGAGGCACCGTGATCGGTGCTGGAGCACATTACGCATTGCATTATTTCTGCATAACGAACTACCTGATTGTCGTATTACGCATTGCATTATTTCTGCATAACGAAATACCTGATTGTTGCGTTACGCATTGCATTATTTTTACATTGCAAAGTGCCTGATGCTAGCATTACGAACTGCATTATTTCTACATTGCAAAGTGCCTGATTCGAGCATTACGAACTGCATTATTTCAACCTTGAAAAGTGCCTGATTCTAGCATTACGAACTGCATAGCATTGCATTAGGACTGCAGTGGAACGTTTAGAAGTGCTCATTAATATCGCTAGAACTTACAAGGGCTGTCTGGCCTAACAACCGGCCAGGAAGAATATCACAAATACGCATATGTTGGATTTATATCGTGAGGTCTTATCGTATATCTTTTTATATAAATTTATACTCGTTTTTATGAAACTCGTGTGGAGTCCATTTGTGGTGTCATCATTGGGTTGCTGTGAGCGTGGTTGCAAATACTTTACACATTTGCCTTGAAGATAAGCCTGGCTGCTCATGCCAAGCTACCAAGGGGGTGAGCGGGGGCTATCTGAGAAGGTGTCCTTCCTTTCCCTGACGTGAGGGCGAGGGTCCCTATTTGGCCTAAGGTACCTACCTCAGCCAACCAGGGATCCCGGGTCTAACATTTGGTGGCAGTGGTGGGATTTGAACGTGTATTTGCAAATTCACTCACAGTAATTGGTGTACATCACAAGTTTAGCGCAGACCACGACGCAATCACATATTGTGTTTTTAATTTGTTGGTTCTATTTTTGAGCGACCTTTAAGCCACACATCATGTCTCAGAGGAGTCAAGTAGCCAGTGAGGCTGCAGAATTAGAGTTCGACATTGAGGCATTGCTTACCTACAAAGTTGATCAATTGAGGCAATTCTGCAGAGCTTTGGGATGTCCCATGAAGAGTAGCGCCAAGAAGGAGGAGCTGCAAATGGCCTTGAGGGCCTGGTGGGAAGCCAAAGGGGCTCAGGAGACGGGTGATGTTGAGGTGGATGAGGATGACCCAGGGAATGGATTTGGTCCACAGGATTTGCCAGTGGAGGGACCAGCCTTAGGGGCTGGTAGTAGCCATTCAGGGAGGAGTTTTTCACCAGAGGAGCTGGAGGAAAACCAAAGGGTCAGAGAGCATGAGTTGGAGGTTTTAAAACTTAAAACTCAAGCAGAAGAGAAGAAGCTGCTCATTGAAAGTGAAAAGCGAGCAGAGGAGAGCAGGAACGCTCTCGCCTTGGAAGAGAAAAAGATTCTCTTAGCTTATGAGTTAAGCATGAGGGAACTGGAAATGAAGGTTAAACAGGCAGAGTCCAGTTCAAATGGTGGCAGCACACAACCAGTGCCAGTGGGAAAGGTGTACATTCCCAAGGATTTAGTGCAAGATTACCAAAGGGGTGATGATATTTATGCGTGGTTCACGGCATATGAGATCGCACTGAGGATGAATGAGGTGCCTGGGAAGCTTTGGGGGGCGGGCCTATGAAAACACTTTGAGGCTTCTGGGAGGGATGTTTTACCCCCATTAGAGAGGGCGGGAACCCTGACCTACGCCAATATGAAGGAGGCTTTAGGCCTCAGGTATGGGCTCACTCCGGAACAGTACAGGCAGAAATTCAGGAACTTCAAGAAACTGGAATCCAGTACTTGGGTGGAGTGTGTGAATGCGTACACGCGTGCACTGGATGGTTGGATGAAGGGCAGCAAGGCAACTGATTTTAAGAGCTTATGCGATTTAATTAGTTGGGAGCACTTGAGTAGTCTGTGTGTTCCAGAGCTGCGCCAGCAACTTTTGGACAGTAAGCTGACTGATCCCAGTAAGCTTGCTGAAGAGGCGGACTGCTGGACCAGTACCCGGGTCCACAAGGGGATTGGAGGTACCACTACCAAAAGTGTACAGGGTCCCCCGCCGAAGGTAGGGGAGGACAAGGGTAACCACAAGGGGTTCTCTAAAGGGCCCCAAAGTAGTTCCCAGGTGAAAGGGTCCCAGTCCCCCAAGGCTAAGACGTACTGGCCCCATAAGGGCAAGAGGGACAACCAAGGTCCTCCTACTTGTTACTTCTGTAAAGAAGTGGGTCATATTTCCCCTAAATGCCCCAAGAAGTCATTTGCACCCACTGGTGCTCCAACACCGGGTTTAGTGAGTGTAGCGTGGGGTGAGGAATTGAGTCCTTGGACTGGGGAGGAGCAAGCAGTTATGACCCTGGTCTCATTCGGAGATCGAGAGATGGTCCAGGAAATCTCTCTGCCTGAGAATACTAAGAAGTACAGGCAGTGGGTGACCATCAATGGAAGAAGGGTGGAGGCTCTGAGAGATACAGGAGCCAGTTTGACATCTGTCAGGTGTCAGTGGGTGTCTGAAGAGCAGGTAATTCCCGATGTGCTTCACCCTGTAGTTGCAGCAGACAACTCCGTGCGCCTCTGCAAGGTGGCGCTGGTTCCCTTTGAATGGGGGGGGTCTCAGGTTCCTTGAAGGTCGTTGTAAGTCCGTCCATGCCTGTAGACTGTCTGCTGGGGAATGACCTGGAGAGTTCCCCCTGGAAGGAGGTGGAGCGCCAGGCGCATTTGGAGATGTTGGGTCTGCCTGAGTGGGCTTGTGTGACCACTCGGTCTATGGCAGACAGTAAAGGTGTTCAAGAGGACCTGGAGCCTGAAACAGTGGCCCAGGTGCCTGCCGTGAAGAGAAGAGGCAGGGGGCGTGGGAAACCGGCCCCCACAGTTCCCACGGTCCAGGAGGAGGCACCCTTTGAGGGGGATGCCCTGGAGCCTACGGGGGAGCAAGTAGCTGAACTGTGGGACCTACCTGAGCTGACCAAATGGCAGCAGGAGGGAGGGCCCTCCAGGGAGGAATTCTGTGAGGAGCAGAAGAAGTGCCCTTCTCTTGTAGGATTGTGGCAACAGGCAGCAAACCAGGCAGCAGGTGATCAGTCGGGATCCCACTTGATTTACTGGGAGAATGATCTCCTATATAGTGAGCCTAAGGTTGCTGAGCCTGGGTCAGCCCGTGCGCTGGTGGTACCACAGCGCTTCAGGGCCTTCCTACTGGGGTTGGCTCATGATGTACCTTTAGCAGGACATTTGGGGCAGGACAAGACCTTTGAGAGGCTTGTCACCCACTTCTACTGGCCTCAAATGCGCAAGGGTTCTGATACTCATTGCCGGACCTGTCAGACTTGCCAGGCAAGTGGTAAGAATGGAAGGAAGCGCAAGGCTCCCCTCCAACCTTTCCCTGTGGTCAGCACCCCCTTTGAAAGGGTGGGCATTGACATTGTGGGGCCTCTGGATCCCAAGACCGCCATGGGCAACAGGTTCATCCTGGTCTTGGTGGACCATGCCACCCGGTACCCGGAAGCTATCCCTCTCCGGACAGTGACAGCCCCCGTGGTGGGCCGTGCACTGATGGGGATTTTCTCCCATGTGGGGTTCCCCAGAGAGGTGGTGTCCGACAGGGGTACTAATTTCATATCAAGGTATATGAAATCTCTGTGGAAGGAGTGCGGTGTAACCTACAAGTTCACCACGCCGTACCACCCCCAGGGTAATGGTCTGGTTGAGAGATTTAACCGGACCCTGAAGGGCATGATTATGGGTCTTGAGGAACCCATGAGGCGTAAGTGGGACGTCCTCTTGCCATGCCTGCTGTTTGCTTACCGAGAGGTGCCCCAGAAGTCCTTAGGGTTCAGTCCCTTTGAGCTCCTGTATGGACACCCGGTAAGAGGACCCTTGAGTTTGGTGAAGGAGGGCTGGGAGAAGGCTCCTAGTAAACCCCCCCAGGATGTATATAGCTATATGCTGGCCTTCAGGAACCAAACTAGGCGTTTCAGGCAACTCGCTCAGGCCACAAGCAATTCCTGCTTTTTAATCCTGACACCGGGCAGCGCTATTAAAGTCACAGCTGACCCTGTAGTCGGTTTTAATTCACTTATATTATAGCACTGCACACTTTTTCTATCACACCCAGCTCACATAGGGTTTTAGTACACCCTACCTCTCAAATTAAAACATCCCTGAGCTCCTCCCTCATAGCGAGGGGGTTGTAGCCCGCGTGAGGACTAGGTTCCTCACGTGAGGAGGTACCCCTATGATGAAGCATGACACCTTTTGGTGTGTGAGGGGAACTGTCCTTAAAAAGGGATATCCCCTTTAGTTTCACTTTTCATCTTTTTGCCACATTTGAATCTTCATTTGTTTTGGACCCGGGCCTCTTTTTGTGAGAATCTGGAAGCCAGCCAGGAAGAAATGAAGCGGTGGTACGACCAGAATGCCACTCTGGTCGAATTTCAACCTGGGCAAAAAGTGTGGGTGATGGCGCCAGTGGAGCCTTGCACACTCCAGGACAAGTGGACTGGGCCTTATGAGGTGGTGGAGCGCAGGAGCGAAGTGACCTACCTGGTTGACTTACGGTCTCCTAGGAACCCTTTGAGGGTCCTCCATGTGAACCGCCTCAAACCACACTTTGAGAGGTCTGATGTGACCATGCTCTTGGCTACAGACGATGGGGCAGAAGAGGAGAGTGAACCTCTTCCTGACCTCCTGTCAGCCAAGGAGAAGGATGGGTCAGTGGATGGGGTGAACCTCTCGCCTACCCTAACCCCGGAACAGCAGAGGGACTGTCGCCAGGTATTGGGTCAGTTCGCCTCCCTGTTCTCCCTGACCCCAGGAGTCACCCATTGGTGCGTCCATGATGTGGACACTGGAGACAGCCTGTCTGTAAAACAAAAATTTTACAGAGTAGCTGATAAGGTCAGGGCCAGCATCAAGGAGGAGGTTTCCAAGATGCTGGCTTAGGGGTGATTGAGCCATCCAGCAGCCCCTGGGCTAGCCCAGTGGTCCTTGTGCCAAAAGCCACTGCGCCAGGTGCCACCCCAGAACTCCGGTTCTGTGTGGATTACCGTGGGCTCAATGCCGTCACCAAGACTGACGCTCACCCCATCCCCAGAGCTGATAAGCTTGTGGATCGGCTGGGAGCTGCCCGGTACCTCAGTACATTTGACTTGACTTCGGGGTACTGGCAGATTGTCTTGACCGAGGGGGCCAAAGAGAGGTCAGCATTCTCAACGCCAGAGGGGCACTACCAGTTCAGAGTTATGCCCTTTGGGTTGAAGAACGCCCCTGCCACCTTCCAAAGACTGGTCAACCAGGTAAATCCAGTATTTGTAAAGCGCGAACAGCTACCCGAAGGCATCCCGGCGCTGGGGGCCGTCGGGAAGATTAAGCAAGCTATTGCCCAGAGTCACATGGTGCTGGGCTGACCTGCCGCAGGTGCCGGGGATCGAACCGTGAGCCCCAGATTCCAGCGTCAGTCGCCCTGGCCGCGACGCCACACCTCTTCCTGGGTGGGCTGGAGGAATTCAGGTGCTGGGTGGGCTGGAGGAATTCAGCGCCGCCTATCTGGATGACATTGCTGTGTTTAGCTCCAATTGGGAGGAACATTTGCGACACCTCTGTGAAGTGTTGAAGGCCTTGCAGAGGGTGGGCCTGACTATCAAGGAAAGTAAGTGTCAGATAGGGCAGGGTTCTGTGGTGTACTTAGGACACCAGGTAGGGAGCGGCCAGGTGGCGCCCCTACGGGCAAAGATTGATACCATTCTGGCTTGGGAACCCCCAAGACCCAGACAGGAGTGAGGGCCTTTCTAGGACTCACTGGGTATTACCGACGGTTTGTGAAGGGGTATGGCACCATTGTTGCCCCCTTGACAGAACTGACATCAAAGAAACAGCCCAAGAAAGTGATCTGGACTGATGCCTGCCAGACCGCTTTTGATGCCCTGAAAACTGCCATGTGCACAGCGCCCGTACTCAAGGCGCCTGATTCCTCCAAAGAGTTTGTAGTGCAGACAGATGCTTCAGAGCATGGTGTGGGAGCAGTACTCTCACAATTGAAAGATGAGGGCTTGACCAACCAGTAGCTTTCATTAGCCGGAGGCTACTTCCCAGGGAACAGAGGTGGAGTGCAATTGAAAGGGAAGCTTTTGCTGTGGTCTGTGCACTGAAGAAGCTGAGGCCTTACTTGTTTGGGACTCACTTCCTGGTTCAGACAGACCACAGGCCCCTCAGATGGTTGATGCAGATGAGGGGCGAGAACCCAAAACTGTTGAGGTGGTCCATCTCCCTACAGGGAATGGACTTCACGGTGGAACACCGCCCGGGAACAGAACACGCCAATGCTGATGGTCTGTCCAGATTTTTCTGCCTTAGCGATGAGCACTCCCATGAGGGTGGGTAGTTCCCCCCACTTTTCGGCTGGAGGGGACACGTGTTAGACCTGGCATTTCTTGGTGTGGTCACCCCTGACTTTTTGCTTCTACCTCCTCTATTTTTGGTGCTGTGATGGATTTTGTTTTGCCAACTTAGATGCTTTGGACACTTTGACACTGCTAATCAGTGTCAAAGTGCAAGTGCTCCCTGTATAAAGTGTAATGGTAATTGGTTGTCCATGATTGGTATGTTTGCCTTACTAGTAAAGTCCCTAGTAAAGTGCACTATGTGTGCCAGGGCTGGTAATGCAAATGCTACTAGTGCGCCTGCAGCACAAATTGTGCCACCCACACAAGTAGCCTTAAAGAGGGAACTCAGGCCTGCCACTGAAGTGCCTGCGCGCAGTTTGTTAAACTGCCATGTTGTTCTGACAAGTGCACCCACTTGCCAGACCTTACCCTTCCCTTTCTATGCACATCAGACACCCCTATGGTAGGTCCAAGGTACCCCCTGGGCAGGGTGCAGTGCATGTGAAAGGTAGGACATGTACTAAGGTGTGTACCATGTCCTGACAGTGAAATAATCTCCATTTCGTTTTTCAATGTGGAAAGGCCATCTTGTCCATAGGATAAAATGGGGAGGCTGTGTAATATGTTTTCCAGCCTATCTTCCCAAAGGCTTAAGATGGAGAGGTGAAGTTTACTGTGCCTGAACTCACAATGTAATAACACATCTTTTTATGAAGGTGGTTTTTGCATTGTGTGTTTAGAAGCCACTCTTTTAGAAGTGGCTGGGTTTTTGTGCTCTAACATTTCTGTGTGTCTCTGCCTGGTTGTGGTTTAACTGTCTGGATGTGAAAGTGATAGGATCTGGGGAATGTCTTGACCCAGGGGAGGAGGTGAGACAGCAACAGGCTGACCTGCATCTGGAGTGTAGGGGGAGGAGTAGCCCCTAGAGGTGAAGAGGCCTGGGCGGCAGCCATAAACCATTGGCTCCGTCCACTGCTGAGTGATTGAGGATCCAGAACCCCATTATCAAAGGAATAAGGTGTCACTGGCAGGGAGGCACCCAGAACTGGTTTGAACAGGGGTCAGTGCCCCCCTGAACACAAAGACTTCAAAGACATTTAGGGGTATAACTATGAGAGCTGAAGCCCTGAATTTTGGAGAGAAATGGATTGATCAAGATTGAACAAGACTGAAGCTACTTCGTGGTCAAGAGGAACCTTTGCCAAGGAAGAAACAGCTGAAGAGACTGAAGGAAAGGACTGACCCTTGCTGTGTGTTCTGGGGCTGGCCTGCATTTTGCTGCTTTAACCAAGGAGAGGCTAAAGGGACTTTGCTGTGTGCTGTGTCCCCCTGCTTGAAAGGACTTTGCTGTGTGCTGTGTCCGGAAGTAACTTATCCCCAAGGGCCCGAGGTGAGCTGGCTCCCTGTTGCGGAAACTCAGGAACACAAAAGTTTCCAGGAGAGTCTCAGCGACGCTGTGTGCGTGTGCTTTTTGCAGCCTGAGACCCTCGTAAGAATTGCCCTGTGATCGTGGGCATCTGGAGTCCAAGCGAGTCTCAGCGACACTGTGTCTGTGTGTGCTTTGTGCAGCCTGAGACCTTCGTGAGGATTGCCTTGTTATTGTGCACCCGGAGTTCAAGTGAGTCTCAGCGACGCTGTGTCCGTGTGCTTTGTGCAGCCTGAGACCTTCGAGAGGAGTGCCCTGTGATCGTGCACCCGAAGTCCAAGTGAGTCTCAGCGACGCTGTGTGCGTGTGCTTTGTGCAGCCTGAGACCTTCGTGAGGATTGCCCTGTTATCGTGCACACCCGGAGTCCAAGTGAGTCTCAGCGACGCAGTGTGCTTTGTGCAGCCTGAGACCTTCGTGAGGATGGCCTTGTTATCGTGCACCCGGAGTTCAAGTGAGTCTCAGCGACGCTGTGTGCGTGTGCTTCGTGCAGCCTGATACCTTCGTGAGGAGTGCCCTGTGATCGTGCACCCGAAGCTCAAGTGAGTCTCAGCGACGCTGTGTGCGTGTGCCCTGTTGCAGCCTGAGATCTTCGTAGCATCAGCGGCCCGGACCGGCAGCCCCGGAGGAGCTGAGCCGCCGGCCCGAGCCCGCCGTTGCCAGAGCGGGTCCTCGAACCAACCTCGCCGAGGGAGGGCTCGAGTCCCACTGCCCGGAATTCACAAAGATTGCATCGGAGGCCCAAGTCGCGGGAAGAGGAGAGGAGAGCGAGGTCGCACCCCCCAGGTAACGTGTGTCGACGCCTGGGGCGGGGTGCGGGCTCGGAGGGAGACGCTCTCGGCCTCTCCCATTCCTGCAGTGCGAGCCTCTGCTTCGGCTCGTATCGCGGCCCGTACTTGCCAACGGAGTGGCAGTACCGGGGCCGGAGTGCGGAGCTGCACTTTTTGTTTACACCATACCTGTGTGGGGGCAACTGTTGACAGAGGCTGACTGCGAGTCAGTACGAGTGGCGGAGAGACCGGATAGAGGCACCGTGATCGGTGCTGGAGCGTATTACGCATTGCATTATTTCTGCATAACGAACTACCTGATTGTCGTATTACGCATTGCATTGTTTCTGCATAACGAACTACCTAATTAGTGTATTACGCATTGCATTGTTTCTGCATAACGAACTACCTGATTGTCGTATTACGCATTGCATTATTTCTGCATAACGAACTACCTGATTGTCGTATTACGCATTGCATTATTTCTGCATAACGAAATACCTGATTGTTGCGATACGCATTGCATTATTTTTATAATGCAAAGTGCCTGATGCTAGCATTACGAACTGCATTATTTCTACATTGCAAAGTGCCTGATTCGAGCATTACGAACTGCATTATTTCTACCTTGCAAAGTGCCTGATTCTAGCATTACGAACTGCATAGCATTGCATTAGGACTGCAGTGGAACGTTTAGAAGTGCTCATTAATATCGCCAGAACTTACAAGGGCTGGCAGGCCTAACAACCGGCCAGGAAGAATATCACAAATACGCATATGTTGGATTTATATCGTGTGGTCTTATCATATATCTTTTTATATAAATTTATACTGGTTTTTATGAAACTCGTGTGGAGTCCATTTGTGGTGTCATCATTGGGTTGCTGTGAGCGTGGTTGCAAATACTTTACACATTTGCCTTGAAGATAAGCCTGGCTGCTCGTGCCAAGCTACCAAGGGGGTGAGCGGGGGCTATCTGAGAAGGTGTCCTTCCTTTCCCTGACGTGAGAGCGAGGGTCCCTATTTGGGCTAAGGTACCTACCTCAGCCAACCAGGGATCCCGGGTCTAACAATAAGGATTCTATACATTTATACAAAGCAATACACATATATAGGTACATATCTATAGTACAAATAAATGCTTGTGTATAGAGGGATATGCTGTATATTTTTATCTGTTTGCGTACGGTGGTTACGTGGGGAAGAGCCATTCTTGAGTATTTTTCTAAAGATAAGGTGGTTATCCATGGATCTTATGTTGGGGGGTAAAGAGTTCCATAGTTTGGCTACTTGAACAGAGAATGATGTGCCACCCATAGGTTTTTCTTGTATCTTGGGATTTTGAGGCGTGGTGCCACTCTAGAAAGGAGATTCCTTTGTTGGACATGCCCAGTGTGTAATTGATGTTTATTCCAGCACTCCTTTATGCTGATGATGTGGTTCTGCTTTCCTGCACTCTGAATGGTCTTAGCGGCCTTATTGACGGCTTTGTAAAGTTCATGGATGATTTGACCTAGAGACTAACATTGTCAAGACACATTATATGGTTTGTGGGAAACAGAACTGCAAAGTCAGACCAATTTTAATAAAAGGGGAAAAAGTTACACGGGTAAGCAAGTTCTCAAATCTAGGGTTGCATTTGATATACGGAACAGCTGGTTACCCTGTCACTCAAACTAGTGATCATGATTCAACCAATCAGGTGGTTTTCTGTTAGAGCTGGCAGCTAGTGTGGGGAGTAAGCCCATACTACCCTTGCTGGAAGTATATAAGCTGAAATGTCTTCCAGTTTTAACATATGGGTCTGCTAAATGGGGGTGTCACTATTATGCCAAACTTCAGCTGGAGGACAATCAATTTTGTAGGAGATTACTTGGGTAGTTGTAGGCCCTCCCAATGTTATCTCTATAAGGAACTGTGCTTAACCTTTGTGGAAGATCAGATTAAACTCGCCCCACTCCTCTTATGGATGATAGTTTGGTGTAAACAGCACACCTCATTTAATCGGGAAGTGATTACAGATTGTTTAGCCTGTGACCTTGGCTACAAGATTCCATGGTTGGGTTATATAAAGAGTACTGCAGAGGCGTTGGGTAGGTCTGACTTTTTTTGGTCTCCTCATCCTTGAGAGGGCCTGTGTCAAAGGATTATTTTTGAGGTCCACCTCTGTTGATAGAGACTGCAGGGCACTGGAAAAATAAACCTTGAGAGGCTACCTAGTTTTTAAAATGAGTGATGGGCCTAAGCCTTACCTCTCCTTGATGAAAAATGTCTGGCAGAGGTCTCTTTAAACTATGTTTCAGGCAGTTTCAATCAGAAGTCATCTTTGTTTTCGGATAGGCCAATATGACATGAAATCTATACTGGTCTGTCCCTGTGACAATACTTCCTTGCAGACACTATAGCACTTTGCGGCATCAGCATCTATGACCTATTCTTAAAATGTATGGTTTCAGCCAATAAAGGCCAGCTTTTTATTTTCTTTGTATGATGTCTGAGCTGGTTGTTTGTTATTGTGTGGGAGGCTTTTCAAAAAATGCTCTGCGCTGGTGGAAAACAACGAACCTTTAGATCCTTTTTGAAGTCTGTATAAAGATGAGTTTCTGCTTCATTTAAGTTTTTTTTTAATCTTATTTAATCTAATGAATATGTGATATCTGTAATTTGGTTTTTATTGAATTTTAAAATGTATTATATTGCTGATGTTCTTTTCTGATTATTTCTAATAGTTGAATAAAGATTGAATTGATTTGAATTGAATATAAAACATCGATTACACAAATGAGATTATACCCCCAACTATGGTCCGAACAGAAACCGCTCCACAGAGATGGACCCCTTACCCCAGTGACGGCTGGCAGGAAATGGGGGTGGCGGGCGGGGGAAGCTGGGGTGGGGGGGTTAGGAAGGATGGTTTTGGAAAAAAAACAACAACAAAAAACACTTGCCTTTCCGCAACCGCCAATTCTCCGTGTTCCTTCTCTTCCTGGTAAATCCGGAACCAGGAAGCACCCGGCTCCCCCAAGCCAATCACAACACTGCAATGCAGTGTTGTGATTGGTTCCCCTAAGCCAATCACAACGCTGCAATGCAGCGGTGTGATTGGTCTGAGCGCTGTGGTTCGGTGCTCAGATGAGGACTGGGGGCATGGCATGTTCCCCACCAGGCTGTATAATTCAGCCTGGTGGGGAACATGTTAAGTGCGCATGACGCTTTGGCCGGGCCAAGACGGACGGCCAAGCAATCATGCGCACTTTGAGAGTGTGCCTTAACCACTCCTCCCAGGCTCCGACCCCAGCCCTGCCCCGCCCTAACCCAGCCCTGTAGCAAAGAAAAAGAAAACAATAATAACAAAGTTATTATCGTTTTATTTAAATTTTGTTTCTGCTCTCAGAGCAGTGGGGCAACGCTTATGCCTTACCCTGAACTGGATGAAACATGGAGGCAGATCATGAGCTTTGGGCTCAGGAATTCCAAATCACACGTTTTAGAATTCCCGGAGCACAAAAAGGAGAGCTGACTAAAACTACAATCTGTTTAGGAAACACCTTGAAATTGAACTTTTCAAACATGCTTAGATGTGAAGTACTCACAGACAATGGATTGCCACTGAAGAGATTTGTAATGGTTCCCACCTCTCTGACCATACTCTATTTTCCCATGTATTCACTCACTAATTACCTTTTCAGAAAAGGCTTTTGTTGTTCTGAGATAAATGAAAAGGGAATGAAGTGGTTTGCGAAACTCCTAGATATAAAAAATATCGAAGATCTTGATTCACAAAGCTATTTGTGGCTTTAAAACAATGTGTATGGGCAAAATTAGCTCCACTGAAGCTTGTTAGGTATCTACAAAACAATACCTTGCATATGTAAAGGGATTTCTACTGCCTAATTGTACACCGTGACTTTGTACAATTAAGCAGTACTAAACCCAATGCAGGGGGTGGGGAGTAAACAGATGAATGTGTGGTTTACCTTGAGTTTTTGTGAAAGCCACACACCTGTGAGTTTGTGACCATCACAAACTCATCCCTCCTGGAAAGGTTGGATATGCAGTCCAGCAAAGAGGCTGGACTAACTAATTTTTGTGTGTGGGAAGGGCAACAAAACACCGCTAAACTTTGTGGAGGTGTAGGGTAAGGGATTTCTCCATGGGGAGTTTATGCATGAAGAAAGAAGCAGAAAAATACAAAAATACACTTGCCTTTCCCCAATACAAGATTGTCCTGTAAGGAAACTTCCACAACTTAGTTAAAATGCGACATCATTCCTAGTAGCATTTCCAACCATGCTCCTGGAAATGTTTCTAATTAGGTAAAAAGTTGAAATTTGTACCCTGCACATGCACTTTTACAGATCTAGATTGGTGACTTCCTTTGTGTATTGGACCCATCACAGTTCATCCACTTGGAATGTACAGTTCTGAAGGAATAAATCACTTTTGACTTTAAACGACTGATGCCTCCATATTGGCAGTGACCAAGAGGAAGACCGGGAGCCTTAGAATACAAAGAGACCTTGTTTTGATAGCTACTCCATATTCCCACTTGCAAGAACTAATATATCAAAGGAAGGCCAAGTAGGAAATTTGTGTTAGGAACACTAGAGGATCTCAGGACATTAGTTTTTTACTCACCTCTCAGATCAAAAGACAGGCTACATATCAGGCGTCATCATTACAGGCCCATTTTGCGATGATTGTAAGCGGTGAATCAGATGGAGTGCTACCCAGTGAGGATGGTGCTCTCTAATTCATTGGGATCTCTCTAGTGGGGTTTATGTTTTTGCCACAAACTAAGTGGGCTGTCTTGGGTTCCTGCACTAACAGAGTCTATAATGTACATCTGTAAATAGTTAACAACGTTGCAATGCCAGTGGTGGGACATAACACTATATTCCCAAAACCGAGTGTCAAATATGAATATGAGTGTGAACGCCTACTCAAACAAATGCCTTGGCACTGTGGAAGGCACTCAAAAAGATGTGCTAATTAAAATTCACAATTTGAGAGATACATTTAGAAACATGCCCACATGTAGGTGGCTTAACGAAGCTTGAGGGAGTCCCCCTGCAGGGTACGTGGAGGGGCCCCCTCCGGACTCAATCTGGAGCTCTCCGGCCGAAGTGCGGTGCTGAGGGGGCCCCCCTGGAGGTTGGGGGGCCCACCCGCACCGCGGGGGCTGCGGGGGCCTGTGTTACGCCCCTGCCACATGTGGCAATTTACAGTAATTCAGGTTGCCCCTTATCAGACGACCCGTCCACACAAACAGTGATTTTCTCTTTGCATTTTTGTTCTTGTATTTCAGTTCTGTTTTTACCTTAATAATCAGTAAAAACAGTGGTTGCAACACCATTTTCTTTTCCATTGTACTGCGACCAGCCTATTCCTGTGAGGTGTGAGGGAAGAGCAAAGGCCTCATACCACAAACACACAGGTCTTGAAAATCTGAAAATCTCTGGCCTTATGAACATTAATGGTTGGCATCAGCTTGCTACTCATTGTGACTTGTTATGAATGCTGAGATAGAAGCTGGCATGGGACATAGAGCTCCAGCCAAAGATTCACATACACAAATGGCCATGTTATTTTTCATTTGATTGGAGCCCCTGTCCCTTAAAGAGACAGGGGCTGCAATAAAAGAAAAGTCAGGCTTAACGTGAAGGGCATTGTATGGAACATGCAGTGGTGCTCCACGGTATGATCTCCCAGGGCCAAGCCCTCATTCACAAAGTGGAAGCTGTCCCCCATGGAAATCTTCTACTTTGAAAATAGTAAACAATCTATTTGACAAGTTGGTAGGACATCATTGGTTTGCAACTGCAATTGTGGTCGTACAGCATTGACACATGGATTTCATGCCTCATCCTCCTTCCGAACATCAAATGAAACAAGACATGTACACAGTCACTCACAAAGCCATTGTGAATCGTAGCTTTTGTACATTGTGACATTTTGTGGTCAGAAATCCTGTGGGATTTTGCGAATTGAAGGCTTTGCAACTGTAAAACCCATGTGTACAAGAGGCTCCAGGTTTACAAGTTTACAAACACTATAATTTACTAAAGATAAAAATAAAGTTGGATGTGCTACAAGCCCCCCAAACATTTGCAATCTTTAATACTGAATATTAAACGAAGTCAAATGAATATTCAGGCGTTACTTTATTCAGATTTCGCAAGATTCTCTATTTCGCACTAAAATAAGTTATTATTAAAAATCCCTTTGTATGTGTTCCACTTCGCAGTAGCTGATGCTGAAAGGATTACTGTGGTATTCATGTGTGAGCAATAACAGTTCCTTTTAAGGAACTTTCTTATACAGGAAAATGGAATGTTGCGATCATTTTGTCTAGGCTCTGGAAGGAGTTTACCCAAAGCACAATTTATGTTCACTAAAATGAGCAATTACTAAAATGGAACATTTATCCAAATCGTAATTATGATGAATCTAACTTCTTATCAAACATAGTCATGTCTAAGTGCCTTACAGAAACTGCCTGTCATTTCACATCAATGAGGAAGTTGCTTTAATGGCGAGAAAAGAAATGTGTTCTAAAGTCAATAACAGAAAAATAGATTTAAAAATAATTGTTGTTGCTGGAATTTAGTAAGCATTAGATTTTATAGGATTAAAATCGGTATATGAAGAATAATATAGTTTTTGCCTCAATAACAATAAGTGATAGCATAGGGAAGCTGTCATAAGTGTGTTACCATCGCACACAATATTGCACATAATTTTACCAGGTTTTGAAGCATTGCTTGACATTGCATCCTGGTCGCTTTTTCGTATTTTCGAATTTGAATGCAATAGTTATAAATGCATTGACCTCACAAGGATGAAAGGCTGGTCAGCACCAGTGGTTGACTGGCGGACTAGGCTGCGTAACTGCTTTGAGACATGGATGGGCCATTCATTCAGACATAAAAAAAAAAGGTTAGAAAGAGTGGTGCTTCTGCTGCCAGTGTCTCCTCCGTAGTGGTGTTGTTAGAGGAAGGGGCAAGTGTGTGGTGCCCCGTCAGATAATATGCTGTCCCACTTGTCCCCTACCACCCGGCGAGAGATGCAGGAGGCAAAAACAGACTCTACCCTCTCACTCTGGGATCAGGCCCGGAATACTTGTTTACTTAATTCTAGCACGCTGCAGTGCACTAATTACATTGTAACACAGGAGGAGAGACGAGCTTCCTCAAACCATTGCCTCTTCTCTAATGCCACAGACAGGGCCGGACTGGTCGTAGCAGGCACCGGGCATTTCCCTGGTGAGCCAGAGTGGTGGGGGCTGGTTTTGTGCCCGTGGGGGCCGTTTTTGCCACTGTGCTGCAATATCAGCCCCCTGTAACAAAAGTGGGAGCGGTCTTCTTGCTAGCAACCTCTCCCCCTCACCCCCCCCCCCCCCCCCGCCCCTTCTCCCAGGGCCGGTCAAGGAGCAATCTGCCAGGGCTGGTTGCTGTTCCCAGAGTCCGGCCCTGTCCACAGAGTGCAAATGGATGTTAGATGTGGGCCATGCAGCGTCTAAACGTGCTGCGTGGTGATTAAGGAAGTTCTCTGGCTTGAGACATGGTGGGGCTGTCTTGCCCGACCGGCATAAACAACTAGTACGTGGACACAGCTTGCTCAGAGAAATGAAGGATGAGTGATGCCAATGCCAGACATTGTTGGGGTCCTTTGCCAGCCCCTTATTCAGCTGCCCCGTAGAGCAGCCGGTCATCTGGCATCCAGACGAATGACTGACCATGCATCTTTGGGGTTCAGGGTGTGGCGACGAATCATGACTCGGGTCAGAGAAAAGCAGCAATAACAGTGCCGCATGCAGAGAGCAGCTTACTGCTTGTGCGCCGCAGTCCAGTTCCACTGCCAGGTCTGAGGTGAGAGCCAAAATGAGCATCCCTGGTTCTGGCCTTGAGGGAGTGTCGGTTGTTCTTCACTGCTGCTGAGCCTGACGAAGAGAAAGTTTGAGCAGGGCTTTAAGTGGTACAGGTCCCTCTGGGTCTCGGACTAGGTAGGAAATAAAAACTCAAGTGGGTCCCTAAAGGGCCCTACTATATTGATGTTCTTAACTGTAAAGGTAGAAACGCTGATCGATTTCTGAATAATGACTGAAAACATTAAGGTAATCTATGTCAGCAATGTTCCTGTTTACTCTTAATGTCTCACTTACTTTTGCATTACCTCAGAGTATTTGTTTTTTCCAGGATGTTGTATTCTGTAGTGTTTTTTCATGCAACATATTACTTGTGTGTAGTGTGAATTTCTCAGAATGCCTGTTAGTTGGTCATAAAGGCATTCAGAATACATGCTCATCTAATCCTTGGCCTCCCTGCAGAGTGCACAGGGCAATGGTCGGGGATGCCAATTGTAAATGTGATTGTATGCAGCAGTGTGTGAATGAGGTACACAGCTGTCAAATTATAGAGTGGGTAAAAGTTAAAGAAAATGCAGTGCTGACAAGGGAGTGGGTGTTTTGTGTGTGTGTGGTGAAATGAAGCAGATGTAAGGAAGTACACAGCAAGGATTGATTGCGTGGCGCTCCGCCGCAGCTTTGAAAAATAACCCCCGGGGTTATCCTGGGGAGGGGCGTGCATGGGCCCACACCCATATCTCAGTTGCCCCCGAGCGGGCCCATCTCTCCAGGGGCTGATGTAAGAGGAAACCATCGCTCCACACTCAAAATAGAAACAAGTGACCCAGGAAGCCATCTCCGGGCCCTAACCAGCACAGGAGGAAGGGGGAGTGCACCAGAATAGCGGTGGCCTTACCCGCACTCCCGGTGCACGTAACTAGGGGAGCAGGGTGTCCGCTGCATACCAAACCCCCTTCCCAAATGGGTCGGGCAGGGGAGAATCACACTACTGGCTCCTGCTCTGGCAACAATGAGTGCTGGCCACGCAGGGAACCGACTGGGTCAGCCAGGAGTGGGCTCCCCGGGCTGCCCCCGACAAGGAGTACCCAGGTGTCTTGTGGGAACGGACACTCTTGCTTAAAGAAAGACCAAAACCAGAAAGGGAAGCAGGGAGGCAGTAGCGGTGCGTCCATTGGGGCGCTGGGGCGTTGCCCCACTAATGCCACGGCCCTATTCAAATTCTTCGTTCTACTTCTCCGACGCTAAGTCCAATTAGGACTCCTGATTGGAATTAGCGTCGGAGAAGTAGAACGAGGGACGCTGAAGGGGGTAGGGGCAGGGCTGCGGCAGCACTCAGGGAGTTGAGTGACAGCAGCGCACTACAGTCACAGCAATACTAGTGCGCATGTTCGTTTTTGGGCTGATCATTTTTACGATCAGCCCGAACATGCGCATTAGCCTTCCCCTTAAGAGACCGAGGGTTGCTTCATGCCGCAGCCCCCGGTCTCCTAATGGGCAGGGAGTATCCCTGCCCTCAAGCCAATCCTGGCGCTGGCGTCAGTAGAGGGGTTGGCAGTGATGTCGTGGCTGTTCCTGTTTGTTGAAGAGCGCGGGACCCCGGCCCAGGAGCAGTCGAGCAGAGGCGGGCGGCGCGGACCGGTAAGTTTTCTTTTATTATATTTTAATCTTCCCCGGCCCCCACCCGACCCCCCGCGAGTAAAATAGTTATAAAATCATTGTGACGTATACAAAGAGCACTTTGTACTTTAAAATCATTTTGCAGGCACAAAATGAGACTTTCGGCAAATAAACTCCAGTCATGAATTACCTGTTTGAAGAAACTCAGGTCTATTTCTTCACTGATGTTAACCGTTTTTGCGGCATAAACTATAAACGTCATTAACTCATTGTGTCTGAAGATTAGCCTTGTATTTCACATTTGAAAAGGGGACGGAATCCATGTGTTCATGTATTACAACATAAACAGCACAAACCGCGTGCATCTCTGGTGCACTTGCTGTCTCCCCTTCCTGCTCGTTGAGCAAAATCAGTAACATCCGATGCAAATGCATTTCCATGGGTTTTGCACGAGTGCAGCTTTTTTCTAACGTGGCCCCTGGTGAATGAGTCATGAGTCAGGAATTCCTAGGCTGTAATACGAGTAAGATAGCCGTGAGTTACGGCGCCTGCTGCAGAGATCTGTGTGTGCTCTGCAAGTGACAAAGTTTAAGTCTAGTGTGATAGTTCTGGGGGTAATGCACCTGCCGTAGAGATGTGTGCGTACTCTGCAGGTGACAACGTTTAAGTCTAGTGTGATAGCTTTGGGGGTTAATGTGCCTGCGGGCAGAGTAAAGAAAGTGCATGCACGCGCAAGACCCACAGTTTTCAATACCTGTAAGAGAGCTCGGTATGTTAATGCACCTGCTGCGGAGGTGCGTCTGTAAGTGGTAGCAGATGGCTTGGACGTTTGCGTTCCAGCCTCAGCCTTTCATGATTTATTTTCTGGAGGTTGAAAAAGGTTCTTTGTATTATGGGTATGGACTTATCGCGTGGTAATTGCATGTGTTGTAAAGACATCTTTATAAATATTATGAGCAGTACTGTGTTGTCTTAATTGCGTAATATTTCTAATGTGTTTTCTTGTTCGACATTTCTAACTCGGCATTTGACAGACCGCATAGAGTCTCCTCCAAACAGAATCAAGCATAATTTGCACTGATTTTAAAGCTGCTCTGTGCTGTCATAGCAACGGGGGCCCTTTTAATCTCTTCAGTGTAATGACATCTTGCTGTGGAGGATGAACTCATAATAACAGTTTTGTCTGCCACAGGTGTAAAAATCTGTTCTTCGTAGAGTAGGTAAAACGGAAGGGCTGCGGCCCCCTCCTGGCCCCTAACCGCCCGAGAACTAGAAATCCATCTGTGAAGAGGATTTGAAGTGAGGTAGTATCGACTGTTACATCTCCTAAGGACAGCTTGTGGGTTTAGGATCTGTTCATTTTCGGCAAAAATGAAACCCTGATCTCCTAGTTATATGAATGTTCAAAGTTAATTTTAAGTTTCAGTCCTCATTTAAAAGTGCGATGGTTGGAGATAACGAGAAGATAAATTATGAAAACGCTTTCACATTATGTGTGCTTGTATTGAGCAACCCCTCCCCCGCTTGCTAATGGTATAATCCCGTAAACCTGTTGCGTTGCTGTGAAAGCAGTGGGTTTCAGCTGGTAGTAACTGTATTGTACTCGTAGCACTTCAGCATAGCAGGTAAGGTGTTCTTTTAGATTTCTTCTGTAATTTTAAATTGGGTTTTTACACTTCAGGTTGTTCCTAGTTTTTTTTCTTGCATTACTCCGTTGTATAGTACGTAATTTGAGGGGTGTTTACTGGAATGACAAATAATATGTATGATAGAGCAATAAAGGAAGTAAAATATGTTACTTTTTGGTTGTGGTCGCTTTGTAAGGAGTGGTGTTAAGGGCTTTAAGGCAGTGGTTTGGACTTCTTTTGTGGCAGACTAGGACAGGTGGCAGACAATCACAGGACTCAGGCCGAAGGGTTGGGTCCTTGCTGGGGGGCACTTTGGCACAGGGAGCGCATAGGAGCTAGCTGGGGGTCAGGTTGGAAGGATGGTGAGTGTGAAGAAAAGTGTGGTATAGAATGTTCGAATTGTTTTGGTTGGGGGATTCTTAGCATGTCCGGGGGAAGTTTAACGGTGGTGGGGAATACGTTGTTCAATGTATTAATGAGGTGTGGATTTCATATTATGTAATGTTTAAAGAAGTTCAACTGCTTGCCTGGCCTAATCAAGCGGTCTTTACTCTATCTGGAGTCTGTTTATCGTCTCATATTGGCCGAAGCACTGAGGAAGTGATCGCGAGTTGGCAAACTCAAAACCAAATAGAACACAACATTAAATATATTTCTTGTGAAGCAGTCGTGCAGAATTGTTGCACCATTTTCTTGGTGACACATTTGTGATACGCCACTGCATAGAAGTAATGCTCCTGGGTAAGCGCTTCACAAGCAGCCAACATAACATAGCATACTGTGCCAAATGCTTATGAATGTAATAGTTCGGTGTTTTTCATCAAAACTTCATGAAAATACACTGCGTTTCAGCGATTGCATTTGGAAAATTATGTTGTAAAATTATTTTGTTCAGTTCATTTAAAAACGTCTTAGAAGGTGATCCACCCATCCACTCCTGAAAAGAGCTTGCTCACTCTGTTTGCTCTGTAAAATAAAGGTTGGTCTTAAAACATTCTCCAGGGCTACTTTATGCTCCCAAAATAGGAATGCTGCAAGGATTTTCCATGCTTCAGGCAAAATAGCATTTTGCCGTTGGAAAGCCTCTGTCAGCTAATTAAAAAAAAAAAAATTCTGGCCTTATCTTGTAATTTGACGCTGTCCAGTGCTGGCGCTGTTAGAACGCTGCATTACGTCACATTAGGGAAGTCAGTACCTGTACTGCCTCGGCTCAGTGTGTTTAATATTTCAAGACTAAACGTTCCCACTGCTTAATAAGCCTTGCTTTATCGCTGCATTCATTTGCTTTAAAATACACCATTTGCCAATCTTTTTTAAATTTCTTTCTCAGGAGAGGGACTCTCCCTAGACCCCAGGTTTGTCCATTGAACTTGTTCACATCACTAACTAGTGTTTTCTATTGGAAAGGGTAGAGTCAAAGCAGTCTTGCTTAGTACCTAGGCTAGCCCCTTCAGAAGTCAGACTTGCTTGGCAACCCAGAAATTCTCTGAAATAATGTATGAGTTTTCTTATATGAATGCCTAGAAGAACTGAATTTTTAGTCCATTTATCACAGAAATAGTGCTGAAAATCGCACCAAAAAGATGCCAATTTTTAAAAAATTTCTTCACGGGGGGAGAACTCCCCCGAACCCCCCTTATTGCCGTCGGGCTCGCTCGCTACGCTCGCTGCACTCGCTTGCATACGTTTATTCGTTCTGCATACGCCTCACCAGTTTCACCAGCCGCCACTGCAGGGAGGTGTCTGCAAGAAACCGGCTTACCCAGCGGGAGACTCTCACATCACAGCTTCTCACTGGGAGTGCCCCACAATTCCCAGCAGGGCTTTATTTGCATAAGCGTCTACTTCTTGTGGTGGCCCAGGAGGACAGGGTCACAACTACCGACAGTAAGAAGGTACTTGGGGGCTGCAGGAGTTCAATAGCCCCGCTTCTTTAACTTAATAAAAAAACTGACTAACTTGCTGAGGCTACAGAATTGATATCCCCATGATTTTCATCCATAGTCTCAAGCACTTCCAAGGCTGGTGGTTTTGTTATTCAGCTGGGAGTACAGCATCTTCTAGAAGCTGGTTCTATGGCTGTGTTTTATGTGGGCTGAAGGTGTATGAAAATGACACAGACACATGTTTGTATTTGTTGCTTTATTTGCCTTTTAAGCTCACTGGAGTGCTTGAACAATGTTAAAATGCTCTATTGACATTAAGGGTTGTAAATACTCATGAATAATAGCTATATTGAAATGTTGATGATATTTAACGTGGTTTGTTTGTTTTTCAACAGTGGTGTACCTTTGATAAATCCAATAGGCTTACCTTACATGACCCCTTGACAACGCCAGTAGGATCTTTATATGTTGTGATGAACCTTGACAAAGCCAATAGGCTTGTTTTATTTAAAGTTATACCCCCTATATTGTGTTGGCTATCTGGTATAAAAGGAAGGAGGGGGTATTGTGATTTGTAGGGTCATGACCCAGTAAGGGTCAGATATGATTACAGAATGCTATCTAAGGTATTTTTTAACCAACTTATATACATATTTGTAAATCTATGTGTATTAGTTAGTAGTGTGTGTGTAATAAATGTACTTTTCATTTTTCAAAGAAAAAGCGCTCACATTTATTGAGTGTTATTATTGCATGCCAGCAAAAGGTGATTACTAGCCCACAACACCTTCCATGAGTAGGCTTTGGACTGCTCTCCTCTGGTTCACTACCCTGGCAGAGTAAGGTGCTACAATGGGGTGCTTGGTTCCCAGTAAGGGGAAATTGTGGACCTATTACTTGTGCAGACCTCACATTCTGCACAACTAATAACCCAGCTTTCTACAGTCTAGTTGTATATGAACTTATTAGGGTGGTGTATTTCATTTCTTTGTGTATTGAAATAGATGTGGTGACCGAAAGGTGGGCTACCAGTGGTTGAGAATTTATCTTAGTGTGATTCAAAACACTTTAAGTGTTGAGTGTTTCCCTATTCTTTGGTGGACTCAATTTTCCATCCCTTATCCTGGTAGGCAGATAAGGTACCTATTTTGCTTATGAAGGAAGTATTCCGTTTAGGGCCACCCGGGTCACTAATGACCACCTCTCAGCCTTCCGTACTAAATGAAGAGTCGGTCAGACAGTAGAGAATACAAACCAAGAACTGTTTATTCATATACACTCAGAGTGGAGCCCCATCTGCCCAGTCGCAAGGAGTGCTACAGTGGGAACTGAAATCGACAAGCATGAAGATACATTATGTAGGTTTCGTAGTCAAGCAGAAACACGCCCACAGTGGAACAGTAAAATACAAAAATAAGGTTTCAACTTCTCGTGTTTGACACAAACTAACATAACCCAAGGTCGTTCCATCCTGGGCCCGCCACCAGACAAGTGGGAGACGGCCTCTATCTAGTGGGAAAGGTATGCGCTAATATGAACAGTGCACTCATTACTGAAACAAAACCTAAGTGAAGAAACGAAACTCAGAGGGGAGCATTTCTCGGAATTGAATGAGATCAGTTTCGAGCACCCTGAAATGGCGCCTGTAGAGAAAATGGCGCAGCAAATGCTAACTTACATGGAGCATTACGTAAGCATAAACAGTTTCTATTCTAACAGACCCTCCTTTTAGCATGAGCTAAAACATTTTCCAACGACAACAAAAGGAAACCAAACTATGAACAACAATAATAAATCACATTAATAAACAGTTATGAGCACTCCATACCATCAGCATCAGAAAGTGAAACAGCAAGGAGGGAGGAATTCTCGAATATTCCCTCATTGATATTCATCAGATCCCCAATATCCTTTTGAATCATTATAGCGGCATTTGTGTCATGAATTGATATCTTCTGTTTAGGTGTGAGAATGGTGGTACAGTAGGAGCAGCAGAAGGGAAGACACTGAATAAGAGCACAGCAAAGCATCAATACCACAATTAGATAAATCACGCAAGGCTGCTACTGTGGTATTAGATCAAATTTGCAGCTTACACCCAAAATATTCTCTAGCCTTTTCACCCCTGGCCATAGAGGTACCATCCAAGGTGAATATAGAAGAAAGGATGTAACCAAAAGTGATCCCATTACTATAATTATTGACCTCTATATCGGTCACTCCCTCACAGAATTCTTTCGTCAGAGTCCTTTTAACCCATCGTATGTTAGGCTTGGCGTATTTACAAGGTACACCCAAGGGCAATACCATTCCAAGAGCTACATCATCTGTACCATTATGAACATTAGAATACGTCCCATTAGACAAAAAGAAAAACCCTGGGTGTGCATAAATTGGTCCCTCATAATCCACTGCTGCATACCTGGAATTCATTCCGAAAGTACTTGGATCCTCGTCATTTTTCAAGGGGATAGTATTTTTATACAACACTATTCCCGGGCAATTGATATATAGTGAAGTATCAGTGCTATTCACGATGGGGCAACCGGCAGGGTAATAACCGGCCTCTCGGGTAACTATCAATTCCTTGTAATGCTAACCCACCAATGTGACATTCTGTTTTTCCATATAAAAATTGTCACAATATGTATTGTTATCACAACCTGGATAACCCATCCCCAGTGGCTTTATATGGTATAGACATGGCCCCGGATAACCAAAACCAAACACTCCTTTCACCTCTGTAAATTGAGGTGGTCGAGTATATGTATAATTTACGAGTAACAATGGATATGCAGTCCATAGGCTGGTAAAAGATTGGGGGTATATTCACAAGAACGTGTGATAAACATCGCCATAATAGCTTACTGCAACTCCTCACATCGCAGTCCATCGTGGGAAAATAACGCAGTGTTAACGTGGCATTCACAACACGGCGATACCGTGCGATATTCGCACGATAACGCGGCAAATGTCCGCGAAACAACTAACGCAACGGCGATAAAAATCCAAACCCTAGCGCGAAAAAAGCTGCAATGCGCCCAATGGCGATGAAACAACTGTGATAACCAGCAGGAGGCCAGCAATACCCAGGTGCCATGCGTGAAGAGGCACCATAAAAGCACCCAAAAAAACCACCAACAAGCAAACGAACTGCGGAGCACCATGGAAGCACCTGGCCCGAGTGCTAATGCCAACTCGAACCCCACAAGCACAATGGAGGACCAGCCCGGAACCCCGGGGTCGGGGAAGGGCAAGGAGAAGAGGAAGAGGAAGACGGGGCCCCACACCGCAGGAAAACCGGATCCACCGCACCGTGTGGACAGAACACCACCAACAACTGTCCGTCACCACCACCGTGTCATTGGCAAGACAAATGGAAAAATGGCAGTCCAATGAGATGACTGCGGAGGACTGAACTAGCTGTGGGCACATCACCCATGAACAACATACTCGCAACCCCCCAACATAGCCCCATGTCCATGTAGGAAAGAGGTCTGTGTGAAAAGATGTCAAAGTCGGTAGCAGGCCTGAAGGTGTGTCCACCATCACATGTGACAACAGTACCTACTGTAGCATACCCACCCACACCCACCTGGGCAGACACAGACTGTCCAGAATGATCACAGTGACCCACATGCCAAGAAATCCGACCCATACCCACAATGGTAACGTCACAGAGCTGCACAGGTCTACCAGCAACTATCCCAAACCACAAAGTCTGGCGCACAGAGGTGGACCTGCCAATAGGGACTCACCCCTAAATGAAATGCGTCATCCAGTCCCACCCTGTGTACGGACAATGCCCAATGAGGCACACGAATTGCCATCCTACCCAACACCCATCACAGTTGAACACAAGTGTGGCAGCGCAGACTTTATTGGCATGTGGGTGGAACTACGGGCAAGACAAGGGCCACAACATGCAGAGCAAGGCATCAGACAATCACAGGCAGCATAGGAATGCAGCCATGTCCACTGTTGTTGTGGGAATTGTGGACTCATCACCAGAATGCAACAAGGTGTTGGGACCTGTGCCATGGGTTACCATCAGTCGTGGCTGCTGGAACGTCATCAGTCGTCCATGAAAGCGAGCGCAGCTGCCTGTGCTATCAGTTCCAGGAGTATGTCGTTGTCGAGCTCAAGGAACACGAGTGCGAGCCAATCCATCAACTGGTCCGGACAGATGTGCTCCGTCCATGCCGTCTCACCAATCTGCAGAACATCCCAATAGGGGGGCGCTTCAATGTGGTCACTGCACACGAGGAATCGTGCAAACTCCCATGTCCAACTGCCAGCACATATACCAAACATCCAGGCATCCCATGAACGGGAATCACGGTTACACTCATGGTCGTGGGCCAACAGGGGGCGCACACACAAGTCTTAATCCAGTTCAGCCACTGTTGCATTGGATAGGCAGACTTCCATGGGCCACTCGAATATGCATGTTCGACAGTGGAACCAGGGCTGGACGCAGGTGACGTATGCAAGACGGAAGCTCAGACGGTAACTGATGCGCAACACTGCAAGTGGCAGGGCCCCCAACATTTGCAGCATTCGGGCACAGTACAGTCCCACGTGACTGGGGTTGCGCATGTGCCCGTGATGTTCGGCCATTGCGGTGGTGGCACTCGCAGTACCGCCACTCATCTAACCTGCGGCGGTCATGTGGATGAAAAGCCACAGCTCGGAGCAATGAGTCGTATGGGCGTGCGACGTTAGGACGTATGTGTAGTTGTGTACGTAAGTGTGAAGGCCATTCCATGCAAGAGTACCCCGGGCAAGGGCCTCTGTGTGTGGGGTGTGGATGCGTTGGTCCTTCATCATCGCTGTGTGAAGTGTGGGAGTCGTCTTCATCTGCTATGATATCACTCACAGGGGGTTTCTGCTGCATGCTGTGTCCAAGGTCGGAGGTGCAGATGCCCGTCCGCCTCCTGTGTGGAGACAATGGAGCATTCATCCCTGATGTCAGTCTGACTACTGCTTGCAATGTGGAAATGTGATGTGGTCTACACGCTGCAATTGAGGCTAGGCCTTAGGGCCATGGCGCACCAAGAATCATACACACGGCAGTTGGCATGCATGAGCCAAGAGCCCGAGCGGACTTGCGCACCTTGTACATTCCCACGTGCGCGTGCGCCCTCCGGCTGCATGCAACATTACAACATTGCACATCACGTCCCGTGTTGCGCAGACACTGCGACAGAGGCACACGCATATGTACATTTCCTGCCCAGCCCAGCACCACGCCCAGATCCCGGAGATGATACTTCACACCCCTACGCTGGACGTGCGTACGCAAGCCCAGCCCACTCCGTATACGTATAAATGGTGGGACGACAGAGCTACATGGACCAGATCTTCCACAATGCCCGAGGGGACAATGCTGCGCCCGCCTGCCATGTCACGTGACGCAATCATGAAGGGACCATGACTTGCGGGGCACAGAGCCAAACTGCGTGCGGCACGGCCCGCGCGACACGGGAAGGTGACTTTCGTTGCACTGGGTTAGTGGCACCCGGAGCACGTCGGCCGGCACGGGCATGCCGCCACGGGTTGGTGACTCACTGGGCACTGAGGTAGGGCCACCTGATGTGCTGAGCGGGGGCGCAGCCGGCGATGATGCCCCGTCCTGGCTCTCTGAGCTGGTGAGGAGCCTGCGTGTGACGCGGGCCTACCGCCACGTGGCGTTGCCTCAAGGTCCACGGAGTCAGTGGCACCTACGATGCTGAGCGGGTGTGCAGCCAGCGTTGATGACGTGTGCACTGTTATGGACTCTCCCATTCCGAAATCAAAGCCCAGATCCATGTGTGTGACCTAGTGGCCCGCGGGGCGGGTCCACTTGATGTGGAGTCTGCCAAGGTCGCGTGTCATGGGCTCGGAGCATGCACCGGCACGTGGTTGGAGACACACCGGTGGTGGAAGGTGAGCAGTGAGGCCTGGGGGCGCATGGGTGGACAATGTCCAATGGGCGGCGGGAGGGGCTGGGGTGCAGCAGCATGTGTGAGCAGGGGCGGGCGGGCCATGTTGCAGTGTGCAATGGTATGTACTCTGCCATTATTACATCTGGACTCCATTGCAGATGAAAGGACATGGTGGAATGCAGTGGATACCGGCACGTGGTTGGAGACACACCGGTGGCAGCAGGTGGGCTGTGGGGAATGGGTGCGCAGTGGCGGCTGTCTCTCGCCCTCTCGTCCTTTCGCTGTCTCTCTCTCCCTCTCTCTCTCTCTCCCTCTCTCTCCCTCTCTCTCTCCCTTTCTTTCTTTCTCTCTCTCTCTGTCCTTTGATGTGCGCATGACACAGTTTCTCATCTCAGATTTTGTCTTGCAGGCTGTGGCTTCCAGATTGTCCGGAGTGGATCCGCAAGGACTAATCCTATTTGTTGTTTTGTGTTGTGTATTAATAAAGTTTTGAAATGGGAATTTCACAGTTGAATTTTTGATTCTCCTTATTCTGACCACACATTTGTGTTTGTTGTTGTATGTGTGCAACATCAGGGTCTTTCTGTGAAGTTGCTGTGGCATATCTTTGTCCGGGGTGGGTGGGCCGGGGAAGGGCCCAGGGGTGTGGGGGGGTCCTGGGGGTGGTGGCAGTGGGTGTTGTGGGCCTCTGGGGTCTCCGAGCTGCATGAGCAGTGGCTCCATGGCATCTGTTGTTCTTCAGGTGTGGCTGTGGGCTGGGCTCCCTTTTGTGGTGCAGGTAGTCGTCCTGCTTAACACCAGCAGAGAGCAGGTGTAAAATCGCTGCTGCTAGCGCGGCTTATCGCCTGTTTTTGGTTCACATCGTGGATCTGGCTGTTCGTTGTGAATGTCGCGATGTGGTGTTTTCGTGTGTTTTCGCACAGGAACGCCTACTCTGCATCTCATTAGCGTTAGTTGGCGGTGTCAACCATGGCGATGTTTTTTGCGGCAGCTATCGCTGGATATGTGGCGATGTGGGCAGTTAGCACCAGCTTGCGAATGGGGCGATAATTATATCGCCACTTTTGCTGTGCTAAAGTGCAGATAACTCGGCGATAAGTCCTTGTGAATATGCCCCTGGGTGGGATAGCAAGCTGTCCCCTCCCCGAAGAACCTCTTATGTTTTCTAAAAATATATTACTCTGCGCTGTTCTTTTATTTCTTTTTGGGGATATAACCTGACCCTTGTTGCGCAAAGGCACACTTTGATCATTTTCCAAAATCCATGACACCCCACACAATATTATTATCAGCAAGACCAAAAGAATAACACACATTATTCTGCGTTTCCGTGTCCACACCACATTATGCTGTGCAACAAGAGTCATTGGCTGTTCCTCTTCAGCAACCTTCCTACCAAAGGGATGCATAATGAATCAAAACAAAAAAGAAAATTCAAGAAAATATACAAGTTCCCAGTGTCCGTCAGAGTCTTACTGGTACAGGCTCCTATTGTCCATCAATAAGTTGGCGCTCTTGAGCACCGGCAGTGGAGCTTGCTCTGTCCTAAGCTCTTTTAATCTATCCCACGTCGATAAAGATGGTATACCTCCAAGGTATACTTCTGCTCTCCCTAGCTAATGTTCAAACAATAAAGACAAAGTGAGCACAAAATTCTCCACTAATTTCAATTAATTCCATTGGTACTGTAACTCAGTACTCCCTATCTTGCGCAGTCCATCCCTAATCTTTCTTCTCCTTGGACTCAGTATGCCTCAGCCGAGGGCGCAAATTGTACCTGGTAGCCCCAGGCACCGTGCGATCAATAAACAAAGGCTCCTGAATAGCTCGTATTTCTGGTGGGACAGCTTCATTCAAAACATCGTCGTTCTCATTCTCTGTCTGCGTCCAGGTCAACTGGGCATCGCTAAAGGGAACAAACCTGTGCACCTGCTCACACTCGGTGTAGCCAACACCCTCCTTGACCCACTGGTCGTATGGCAATGGCAAAGGAATCCTCCGGCAGTGGGTGGCATGCACCCAGTTCTTTCGACCAGCAACATTTACAGCCGTCCGTGTCACCAACAGAACCTGCTCAGGACCTTTCCAGCGTGTCTCCAAACTCTTCTTCCGCTGATGATAAAATCTCCAGGCTGAATGTCGTGGCCGGGCCCCTCTGGTACAGAAGGTAGAGACTCCCGCACCTGTTGGTGAATAGAATGTAAACTTTCTGTTAACTGGCCAAGTTAATCAAGCAACACAGGATATTCAATATCTGAGTATTTACGAGGACGTGGGACGCCCCAGACATTCGCCGGGCATCCAAACTCGACCTCATAAGGTGACAATCCTGTTCTAGAATGAGCTGTAGTTCTTGTTGACAGAAGAGCTAATGGTAGAGCATCTGGCCATTTCAACCCTGTTGTCTCCTGAAGTTTTGCTAATTTCAGTTTGAGAGTACCATTGTACTTCTCAACCAAACCCGCTGACTGTGGATTATTGGCAGCATGAAATTTCTGTTTAACATGCAAACCTTCACAAATCAATTTAATCACTTTCCCATTAAAATGACTTCTGTTGTCACTCCAGATAATTCGGGGCAAGCTGAAACGAGGAAAGTACTCTTTAAAGAGTACCTTCACAGTCGTAATGGCTGTATTATCTTTAGTGGGGTAGGCCTCAACACATTTACTGAACCATACCATACAACCACCAAAACATACTTAAGATTATTACATCTCTGTAATTCAATATAGTCCATTTGGAGGACTTCAAAAGGAAAAGTAGGTGGTGCAAAATTACCAGGTGGTGTATGTGAGAAGTTGGCCTGGCATATGCTGTCCACTAATTAAAGTGGGCACCTTGCACCAGTCCAAACGACCCTTATTGATGATTAGGTTAAAGACAACCTTTATTGAAAGCTATCCTAGTGGTAGCTATGGAGAGCAGCCTTCAGGCTAAGTCTTGAAGGAATGTGAAGCAGCTTGTTTTACCAGTATGTAACCTCCTGAATGACCAAATGAAAGGAGAACCACACCAGGTATATATAAAATATATGTATTTATTACTAAACACTCTCTACTAAATTCTTTATGACATTAGAGAACAAAGCACACAATATTAAATCACTAGAACGACAGTAAATAGCACAATACACAGTGGGCTCAAGGGGGAGACCAAACCATATACTAAGAAAGTGGTATAAGAACCACGACTTGACTAGACACAGTGCCTAGAGCACGTAGAATCGCTGGGACCCCAAGGAACCACTCAAAGTAGTGACACAGGGGACCCACGGAGGACGGGTGCAGTGTGTGAACACAGACGCGAGCTCCGTACAACTCTATGGGAAAGTCGCGGTTGGAAATTTACAGATTAAGGACACCTCGGAGTGGACTTTAAGCGAACCCAGCTAAACATAGAAGGTTCTAAGGCCAGCACCCTTGAGAGTACCGAGGTACCCGTGTTACCTATCCCAGAGGAGCCGGGTGCATAGGGGTCAAGTGGTGTTGGAAACCCTCGTCGTTTTCAATGGCGTGATGCGAAGAAGTACTGCTGCCGTGGAGAAGAAAAGTGTTCAGGGTGATCCAAGCCTGGATCGGAGATGAGAAGAACCTGAAAGCAGAGGGGACAAAGTCTGGGTCACTTCACGTGACCAGGAGCGGAGCAATCGAATGCCCACCGATGTCGGGTGTTTCAGGTGCGTAGAGGTGAAGCTTGACTCTGCAGCCACGGGGACCAGGAGACATCTGCGATGACCACAGTCCGGATTCGAGCTGTCCCACAAAGGATGTCGAGGGCTGGGGGGTCAGTGTCCGGATTGAACACCAACAAGCCTTGGCCACTGCAACCCACGCGGTCAGAGGAAAGATGCTTCTGTGAGGACCAGCAAGGTCCTGGGGACTCTCCAAGCAATGGAGAGTCAGGGCACGTCTTGAGCAACCAGGTAAGCCCACTGAAAGTTAAAGTTGCCTTCTCAGGGACCCACAGGCCAACGGAGCAGGGATCGCGAAGGGACCTCAAGCTGAATCACTAAATACCAGCCCACGGAACACTCGTGGAGTGTAGGCCGGAAATCTTTAGTGGAATTACTGCTCGGGGTCAGGACTACAAGTAGCCCAAAGCACAGCCTCAGGGGTTGCCAAAAAGCATATGCTGCTGCAAATGTACACAGTGCCCAGGGGTTCAGGTTGCACGGTCAGCACGAGGGATACGGACCTCAGAATTGCTGAGAGCGCAGATCGACCTCAGAGACCACGGGAACCCCCCTCCTGTATTGCAGAAATCTTCGGAGTCCTTCAGGAGCTTTGTAGATGCAAACCGGTCAGATGCGTTTAGGTGCCTTCTCAGCAGGGGAGAAGGCACCTAACTCCTTTACTCCAAGGGAGATTCTTCAGTCATCCAGCGTTGTGCAGATCGTCAAAGTACTTGGTTTCTGTAGCAGAGTTTAGTCCAGGTAATATCTAAAGTCCTGTAGTCAGGGGTTCCTACTTTATACCCAAGGAAGGGGTGGGACAAACTCTGGGGACCCACCTATGGGAGGGTCAGGACAGAGGGGTGGCTACACCCATGTCCTTTGTCCAGTTTCGCACCAGAGCAGGAGCAAATGGCTCCTGCAACCGGTTTGAGCTGGGCTATGCACAGGGACACCAAATGTGCCCCAGTGCAGACATCAAAGCACTCGGAGAGTGCACCCACCCAGCCCCAATACACTAAAGCCTGTCTGGGAGGTGGTCACACCTCCCTGTGACAGGAAACCTATTGTCAAGCCGTCCCCTGCCGGAGTTTCGTCCAGCAGCAGGAGGGCAGACTCGTGGCTGTGGCTGGCAGCATCCATTTTGTGATGCCAGGGTCAAGAAAGCTGGTACCGGGTGTACCGGTGTTGTCATATTTCTCCCTCTAGGAGGGTGGTATCATACCTCCCACACCAGTTACTGGTGTGGATGTATGATTCCAAGGTGTTTGACACCAAACACGACATGTTTCCATGCAGCCATTTTAAAGTTAGCATTTACCGCTAGGTTATAATGCACTTAAGTATATATTGTTGGCTGCATCACAGACAACCCCGGAGAATAGGTTCCGAAGGCTGCAGAGGGGCTCTGCTCATGCATGGGCACCCTCTCACATAAAACCCAGCACCCTGCCTTCAGGATTGATAAGGCCTGCTATAAGGGTGACTGATAGGTTTATATGTGCAGTGATTAGGATAGATATAGTGAACCTATATCTAAGTAAGGGGTGCATGCACCACCTTACACAGGCTGCTATAGCAGACCTGTGGTGTCATTCTAAATGGTCTCTCAGGGGTGGCATAATACATGCCTCAGCCCCTGGGAGGCCTCTGGGGTACCTATGCCCTGGGTACATAGTATACCATATACTAGGGACTTATAAGGGTACCCCAGAATCCAATCTGGAGTGTACCTAAAGTACATTACACAATCAATTTAGGGAGAAAGCAGATAGACTGGGGTCCTGAATAGCAGGATCCCAGTCAGACTAGTCAAAAACCAGCAAAACACCAGGAAAAAAGTGGGGGTAACCATGCAGTCAGATTCCACCTTCCTACATAACCCCCCAAACGAAAGGAGATAAGGCTAACCTTGTCCAGTTGAGCCTTTATTGACTAAGTGGCCATATAAGGAAGATCCTGCACTAGCATGGATACCCCCTGTCTTATGGTCCACTAAGCAGTCCCTACTCCTAAGGGTATGGGATGGTCTCCAAAAGCTGGGATTTCTACCTGTAGGGTGTTTTGGCAAAGTAAAAGGCTGGTGGGGTGTCTGAGTAGAGAAGTGAGGCCCTAATAAAGTTGGTCTCATCTTCCTCAGAGCACTGGTCACCATGGAGGCCTTTCTTTCCATGACTGAGTTGTATCTGGCCCTAAGGGTCAATCTCTGGCTACCTACAGCTGGGGGTTGGGTCCCTTTGGTTGGAACACTGAGGGGACATGGTAGGTTTGGAACCACTTGGTCCCAGGTTTGCCTTTGCCCAACAGAGTCCATCTGGGGGTGGTCCCTATTCAATGGTAAGAGGGGTCCCTCAGTGTGTTGAAGAATTTTCACCTGGCTAGGGCTAATAGACTGGGTGCCCCAAATCTGTTGATGGGGGGGTTCCTCTGAACAGTGGGCCCTTAGGGGTCCACTGACCTCCCTGACCTCTGCAGCCCTAGGCTGATTGAGGTAGGGTAGAGAGGGGCAGGATACTTGCTCCAGACTGGGTACCAATTTGGAAGGGTCCCCTGCCATCAGGGGTGTTGCCAGGCCAGGCCTGACCACCTCTGGGGCAGTTCCTTCACTAGGGGTAGGATCAGTTCCCTGAGGCAGCTGACCCTTACCTATAGTCTGGGGGGAAGAAGACTTTTCTTCAACCCTTCTGCTCTCTTGTGGAGTAGAGTGGGCCATTCTTTCAGGCTCCACCTCTTCAAAATTTCCCTGGGGTTGGGCTGAGGCCCTAAGAGCCCCACCAACTTTCTCAGGGAGGCCTAACATTCTTAAATGGGCCTGGTATTCAACTTCAGCCCAGGCTGAAATTTACAGATCATTGCCCAACAGGCAATCTACAGGCAAGTTTGGGGACACTGCCACTCTCTTGGGGCCAGTGACCCCTCCCCAGCTGAGATTGACTATGGCCATGGGATGATCTGTTCTAATACCATCAATGTTGGTCACCTGGTACTTAAACTCAGGTAAAAGCTGTTGAGGGAGGACTAGTTTCCCTGTCACCATGGTGACACTAGCCCCTGTGTCCCTGAATGCCAAAGCTTTCTGACCATTTATCAGTGGCTCCTGTGTGTACTTGCCCAAAGAATTAGAACTGACAGTAAAAGTGGCAAATCCCATGCCACCATCACAGACTAAGGAGGCCTGTGAGGAGGACCTTGATAAGCTGGGGTCCACCTCAGTTCCCCATACCAACCCACCTAACTTTTTGGGTGCATTACTACCACCTGGGGGATTACTACTTGTAGTACCAGGAGGAGTGGTAGTATTGCTGGGAGGAACATTTTCCTTATTGCTGGCCTTAGGGCAACTGGGGTCATTTTTCCAGTGGCCAGGCTTCTTACATATATGGCAATAAGGTTTCTTTTCAGGGAGGAAGGAGTTTGGGACCCACCCCCAGAAGAGAACTTTTGGGCCCTGTAGTGGATTTATCTTTTGATTTATCCCCACCTTTCTCTTGGTTTTTGGAAGAATCTTTCTTCTGGTCACCACCCTGGTTCTTTGGCTTTACCCTGGTTCTGACCCATTTGTCTGCCTTCTTTCCCAATTCTTGGGGAGAGGTCAGATCAGAGTCCACCAGGTACTGGTGTAAAAGCTGGTTTTGACAATTATTAAGGATCTGCTCCCTCATAATCAAATTGTACAATCCTAAAAAGTCATGCACCTTGCTGCCATGTATCCAACCTTCCAGAGCCTTAGTAGCACAATCTACAAAGTCAATCCAGTCCTGAGTCTGTGCCTTTTGGGTGTCTCTGAACTTTATCCTGTATTGTTCAGTGGTTAAGCCAAACCCATCAATCAGAGCACTCTTCAGGACTTTGTAATTATCAGCATCCTCTTCTCTTACAGTGAGGAGCTTGTCTCTACCTTTGTCTGCAAAGGAGAGCCACAAGATTGCTGCCCACTGCTCCTGAGGGACCCTCTGTACCTTACAGGCCCTCTCTAGTGCAGTTATCCATTTGTGGATGTCATCCCCACTCTGGTAGGGAGGGACAATCTTGTTCAGGTTCCTATGGTCATGAGTATGTTCTCTACCTCTAGGGACACTGTTGCTGCCACCATGGGGCTCTAGCCCCAACTTCTGAGAAGCTCTCTGAAGCTCCAGGGATTCCCTATCTAAGGCCAATTGCTCTCTCTTGATTCTGAGCTTGACTCTCTCAAACTCAAGCAGTTGGCACTTCTTCTCATAAGAGGACTCCCTTTTATGAGAAGCAGAGCTCCCTACAGAAGTACCAGAATGATTAGATTCCTGAGAAGGAGATCTTGATCTTCTTCGTAAACTGTTAACCCTTCCAGGTGGGGTAAAAAGAGGGCCACTGAGGCCTTCTCCCTCACCTCCAGGAAGAATTGGATTGTCCAGGTTAGAATCATTTTGATCCTCCTGGCCAGCATCAGAGTCCAGGTCATAGAAGTTTTCACTTCCTGGCCTTTCCTCTTCTGCTGTCCCACCCAACTTGCCTGCCTCATCAGACCCTGGGGTCTTTCTGAGGTCATCTAAGATCAAACTCTCTATGAGACGTTGAGTGTTTGGGTTTTTCCCTGTCTTCAGTTTCCTAGATGTACACATGGTTCTAAATTCTTGGAATGAGAGATGGTCATACTTAGTTGGCAAGGAGCCACCGGCTTCAGGCCTAGAAGACATGCTAGTGTGGTGTGGTGTATGCACCTACCTACCCTAGTGGGAACTGAAACTCTCATGAGTTGGAGAAAGGGTGTGCTAGACCCTTGGCTACCCAACTCCAAGTTCAGTGGAACTTACTTTATTCTAGTCTTGATTTATATGTACCTAAGTACCTTTAGTGGTTTTCAGTTAGTCACTCAATGAGATTATCTGGTAAAACAATAGCAAGCTTGAATCCAACCGCTGCACACCAATGTGAGAAGTTGGCCTGGCATATGCTGTCCACTAATTAAAGTGGGCACCTTGCACCAGTCCAAACGACCATTATTGATGATTAGGTTAAAGACAACCTTTATTGAAAGCTATCCTAGTGGTAGCTTTGGAGAGCAGCCTTCAGGCTAAGTCTTGAAGGAATGTGAAGCAGCTTGTTTTACCAGTATATAACCTCCTGAATGACCAAATGAAAGGAGAACCACACCAGGTATATATAAAATATATGTATTTATTACTAAACACTCTCTCCTAACCTCTTTATGAGATTAGAGAACAAAGCACACAATATTAAATCACTAGAACGACAGTAAATAGCACAATACACAGTGGGCTCCAGGGGAGACCAAACCATATACTAAGAAAGTGGTATAAGAACCACGACTTGACTAGACACAGTGCCTAGAGCACGTAGAATCACTGGGACCTCAAGGAACCACCCAAAGTAGTGACACAGGGGACCCACGGAGGACGAGTGCAGTGTGTGAACACAGACGAGAGCTCCGTACAACTCTATGGGAAAGTCGCGGTTGGAAATTTACAGATTAAGGACACTTCGGAGCGGACTTTAAGCAAACCCAGCTAAACATAGAAGGTTCTAAGGCCAGCACCCTTGAGAGTACTGAGGTACCCGTGTTACCTATCCCAGAGGAGCCGGGTGCATAGGGGTCAAATGGCGTGATGCGAAGAAGTACTGCTGCCGTGGAGAAGAAAAGTGTCCGGGGTGATCCAAGCCTGGATCGGAAATGAGAAGAACCTGAAAGCAGAGGGGACAAAGTCTGGGTCACTTCACGTGACCAGGAGCGGAGCAATCGAATGCCCACCGATGTCGGGTGTTTCAGGTGCATAGAGGTGAAGCTTGACTCTGCAGCCACGGGGACCAGGAGACGTCTGCGACAACCACAGTCCGGATTCGAGCTGTCCCACAAAGGATGTCGAGGGCTGGGGGGTCAGTGTCCGGATTGAACACCAACAAGCCTTGGCCACTGCAACCCACGCGGTCAGAGGAAAGATGCTTCTGTGAGGACCAGCAAGATCCTGGGGACTCTCCAAGCAATGGAGAGTCAGGGAACATCTGGAGCAACCAGGTAAGCCCACTGAAAGTTAAAGTTGCCTTCTCAGGGACCCACAGGCCAACGGACCAGGGATCGCAAAGGGACCTCAAGCTGAATCACTAAATACCAGCCCACAGAACACTCGTGGAGTGTAGGCCGGAAATCTTTGGTGGAATTACTGCTCGGGGTCAGGACTACAAGTAGCCCAAAGCACAGCCTCAGGGGTCACCAAAAAGCATATGCTGCTGCAAATGTACATGGTGCCCAGGGGTTCGGGTTGCACGGTCACCACGAGGGATACGGGCCTCAGAATTGCTGAGAGCGCAGATCAACCTCAGCGACCACGGGAACCCACCTCCTGTATTGCAGAAATCTTCGAAGTCCTTCAGGAGCTTCGTAGATGCAAACCGGTCAGATGCATTTAGGTGCCTGCTCAGCAGGGGAGTAACTCCTTTACTCCAAGGGAGATTCTTCAGTCATCCAGCGTTGTGCAGATCGTCGAAGTACTTGGTTTCTGTAGCAGAGTTTTGTCCAGGTAATATCTAAAGTCCTGTAGTCAGGGGTTCCTACTTTATACCCAAGGAAGGGGTGGGACAAACTCTGGGGACCCACCTATGGGAGGGTCAGGACAGAGGGGTGGCTACACCCATGTCCTTTGTCCAGTTTGGTGCCAGAGCAGGAGCAAATGGCTCCTGCAACCGGTTTGAGCTGGACTATGCACAGGGACACCAAATGTGCCCCAGTGCAGACATCAAAACACTCGGAGAGTGCACCCACCCAGCCCCAATACACTAAAGCCTGTCTGGGAGGTGGTCACACCTCCCTGTGACAGGAAACCTATTGTCAAGCCATCCCCTGCCGGAGTTTTGTCCAGCAGCAGGAGGGCAGACTCGTGTCTGTGGCTGGCAGCATCCATTTTGTGATGCCAGGGTCAAGAAAGCTGGTACCGGGTGTACCGGTGTTGTCATATTTCTCCCTCTAGGAGGTTGGGATCATACCTCCCACACCAGTTACTGGTGTGGAGGTATGATTCCAAGGTGTTTGACACCAAACACAACATGTTTCCATGCAGACGTTTTAAAGTTAGCATTTACCGCTAGGTTATAATGCACTTAAGTATATATGCTTGGCTGCATCACAGACAACCCCGGAGAATAGGTTCCGAAGGCTACAGAGAGTCTCTGCTCATGCATGGGCACCCTCTCACATAAAACCCAGCACCCTGCCTTCAGGATTGATAAGGCCTGCTATAGGGGTGACTGATAGGTTTATATGTGCAGTGATTAGGATAGATATAGTGAACCTATATCTAAGTAAGGGGTGCATGCACCACCTTACACAGGCTGCTGTAGCAGACCTGTGGTGTTATTTTAAATGGTCTCTCAGGGGTGGCATAATACATGCTTCAGCCCCTGGGAGGCCTCTGGGGTACCTATGCCCTGGGTACATAGTATACCATATACTAGGGACTTATAAGGGTACCCCAGAATCCAATCTGGAGTGTACCTAAAGTACATAACACAACCAATTTAGGGAGAAAGCAGATAGACTGGGGTCCTGAATAGCAGGATCCTAGTCAGACTAGTCAAAAACCAGCAAAACACCAGGAAAAAAAGTGGGGGTAAGCATGCAGTCAGATTCCACCTTCCCACAGTGTAGGGGTACCCTTCCCTGGGTTATGCATCATACAGACTGTGCAGTATTTCACCAAATGCGCAGCTGCCTTGGCGATGTTATCATTATGCCATACAGGGGCTAACAATTTACAAATACCTTTTGCACTAATATGAGCTGGACCATTTGCCATGGTAACCACGGGAAGAATGCATGCATCAGGCAACATCCATTTCTGTTCTCCAGATTTATCAATCCAACACCCTTCCTCGTTCAACTGTGCTGTACTCTCCTGCCATTTTGCTAATTCTTCTATCGTAGCTTCACTTTGTATCTCCTTTACACTCTCAAGGGTATTTTCAAACATAACAACCTCGGGAACCCATCTAGCTGGACCTGCGACAAACATATGTTTCATTTTACTTCGGGCTGTTTCCTTAGCTACCTGATCTACAAAAGCATTTCCTCTACCCACATCATCAATACCCTTTCTATGGGTGCTGCACTTGATTATTGCCAATTTCTTGGGGAGCGTTAAAGCAGAAAAAAGCCGAAATATAGGGTGCCCATGCGGAATCTTGGTACCATGGGAGGTAAGAAACCCTCTCTCTGCCCAGAGTCGCCCAAAATTATGCGCGACTCAAATGCGTACTGGCTGTCAGTATAAATATTGACAACCAACCCTTCACTCAATTCGCAAGCTCGAATAAGGGCAGCAAGCTCAGCAGCTTGAGTCGACTGATAGGGGACCCGTGATGTCTCTACCACCGTACGTAACGTAGTGATAGCATAAGAAGCAGTAGTGGTGCCATCTGGTAATTTAAAACAGGAGCCATCGACATATAGTTCCTCTTGAGGGTCAGATAAGGGAACATCAGTCAGGTCTACTGGTCCTTTCGTCTCTTCTTCCGTCCGAAAAATACAGTCATGTTTGTCGACTGTATCATTCTCAGAAGGGAGGGGTAGTAACGTGGCTGGATTCAGAGTACACATCTTTTGATTGTATTATGCTTAGCAAACAATGTCAATTCATAGCCAGTAAGACGTACACTGGTGAGGTGCTATGTCTTTGTCTTATTCAAAAGTGTATCCACAGCATGGGGTACCATAACTGTGAGGTCAGGATCAAGTACGAGTCCAGCCAATAGCCTGATCGAAGTGGCCACAGCCGCGACCGCTCTCAGACAACTCGGGAGGGCTCTTAAGACAGGATCAAGCGCAGCGGAAAAGTAAGCACAAGGCCTTTGTTTGTCCCCAAACGTTTGTGTTAAAACAGAAAGTGCGCAACCAGCCATCTCATGAACATAGAGCACAACCGGTTTGTTATGATTCGGTGTGCCAAGCACCGGAGCCGAACAAAGCACAGTTTTTAATTGCTCAAAAGACTGCTGACATTCTGGCATCCAAGGCAAAGGCTCATGCACTGCTTTCGTTGTTAATGCAAGCAAAGGTTTGATTAGTAACGAGTAGTTTGGGATCCACTGGCGACAGTAGGAAGTAATACCTATAAAAGCACGTACATCTTTCTGAGTTTGTGGAATGGGCATTTTAACAATAGCTCAGGGGTCAACCTCCTACCCTCCTTCGACAGTAGGTGACTGAGATAGGTGACCTCCTGTCGACAATATTGAAATTTCGAAAGAGAGACCTTATGTCCAAGACGTGCCAAATGCAGCAGCAAATTCACTGTACTGTCTTTGCAACCCTGTTCCGTATCAGAAGCAATTAACAAGTCATCGACATACTGCACTAATACATTACCTGGAGAAAGCGATAGTGAATCCAACTGACTTTTTAATGCCTGACTATAAATACTAGGACTTTCCGTATAGCCTTGAGGAGCGAGACAGATTCTAAAGCTTCTGCTGGCAAGTGTAAATCCAAACAAATACTTGCTTTCTGGGTGGATAGGAATAATAAAAAATGCTTTTTTCAGATCAATGACATAAAAGAACTTGGCAGTAGATGGAATCATCGTTAAAAGCGTAGTGATATCAGGAACCACCGGAAATTGCGGAACTACAATTTTATTAACCTCTCGCAAATCAATCACAAAACGGTAAACATCATCAACAGCATCAGTGGAACCCGAAGATGTCCTCCTACGGACAGGGAGAATAGGACTATTACAAATGTTGGCAGACGTTTCCTCAACCACTCCCTTTTATATCAAATTGTGAATAATCTGAAGAAGAGCCCGTTCTCCTGTCTGCAGTATCTTATACTGAGGAATGCGGGGTAGAACAGCATCATCTTTAACTTGTATAGAAACTGGTGGTATGTGCAGCAGACCCACATCTGTATCACCTGTGGACCATAATGTGGGTGGTACCTGAGCAAATTCAGCTGGAAGGGGCGCATCTTGAGACAAACACTGCCTAGTACTCACATCCGGACCCATAGTAATATAAACACCTGCAGGGGAGCAATAAATAGTAGCATGCAATTTCTTCAACAGATCCAAACCCATCAAAATTTCACCACAATTAGATTTCAACAAAAACGGAGATTCCACAGTGAAAGGACCAACAATCAATGTGAGGGGTCATGAAATGGGGCTTACAACTGGTACTCCTGAAAAAAACCTACCGAAACATTATTGTGGCCAGACAGAGCCACCCCGGGGACCATATGTCGAGAAACAGAACTCTTTGTCGTACCTATGTCCACCAAAAATTCCTTAGTTGAGCCTTGCAAATCCACTGTGACAGATGGACCACGCTGATCCACAGGTATCTGAACTGGTCCCTCACCCTGTCCCTGGCTGTTCTAACTGTAAGACATACCTGTTACATCATCCATATCATAATCATCATGATAATACTGTCCATCTCTGGGGTCATCAAAATAATTATTATCACAATGGCCCACCGGAGCTGCAACATTCTGATTCCTATCTGTCCCACGGCCCCTACCACCAGAACCTCGTCACCTGGGGGACGCAACCTTCTGTAAAAGCACAGGGCACTGGCTACGCCAATGCCCTTCCTCATTACAATACGCACACTGGGCCCGATTCACAGAACTAACTTACTACAAAATCCTAAACTTACTACCATTTTGGTATTCACAGAAGGCACTTACTAATTTTGGTATTCACAGAATGCACTTACTCATTTTGGTATTCACAGAATGAACTTACTCATTTTGGTATTCACAGAATGAACTTACTCATTTTGGTATTCACAGAATGCACTTACTCATCCTAACTTTACGTCCGCACTCGGGCCGGAGTTTACGGCCCGGTGGCGGAGATTCCGGCCCAATGGCGGAATCTCCGCCTCCGGCCCGGAAACTCCGCTTCCGGGCCGGAATATCCGCATTTTGGCCGTTTGAGTATTACCTCAATGCTAAACACCTGTCCAAGTGCCTACCATCCCCCATGATGCATCAGCTTACACACTGCAGCCAATCCCAGCCCTGCAGCACATATGAAAGCAGAGCAGACACACAGAAACACTTTCAACATGTCGCTGAATGTATTTGTTGCTCTGCCCCTTGCCATGCGGCAAGAAGACTTGAGGAGGAGGAGGAGAAGAGAGAGGATCTTCAGACAAAGGATCAACATATTTGGGATGTCCACCCAAGATGTAAGGGCCAGATACCGCTTCCCTCCAGAAGTCATCTTGGAGATGGTATGTGATTGGGAGGAGGAACTTGACTCTGCTACCTGCTGCTCCCATGCCATTCCAGCCTATCTGAAGGTCCTTTCTGCTCTCCATTTTTTTGCGACGGGGTCATTCCAAAGGGTCACCAGTGATGTCGTGGGCATCTCCCAGGCTAGCCAGTCGCGGTGCTTGCATCAGGTACTGAGCTGCATCAATTCTAGAGCCCACCTTCACATAGGAATGCCCCATACACTGGCCAGCAGACAAAGGGCAGCTAGGGATTTTTTTCCCATCTCCCACTTCCCACGTGTGCTGGGTGCAATTGACTGTACCCATGTGGCCCTTCAGCCACCCCGCCGCATTGCACACATATACTGCAACAGACACCGATGGTATTCCATCAATGTGCAGGCTGTCTGTGATGCCAGTGGGAGATTCATAGATGTGCATGCAGCGTTTCCAGGCAGTACCCATGACAGCTTCGTATTCCGCATGTCACCTCTTGCCCGGCGGATGGCTGCGGGAGAATTTGGCAACATGTGGTTACTGGATAAGTACCAAGCACTAAAAAAGAGTGATGTGTGCTTATGAAAGGGCTAATTTACAAGCCCCTTGCGCTGCCGGTACGTCACTTTCTCACATATGAAAAGTGACGCACTGGTGGCGCAAGGGGCCTGTCAAGAAGCCCAGTAATGAATGAATGCCACCTTATATCAACACCCATTCTACAATAAGAATCACCAAGCCACATACACGGTCACAACAGACACTGCATGTACTAAGTAAAGATCATGTTCTGTTCAAATTTAAGATGGAAATGTAACCTATTGCCCTATCTTCCCTCCTCAGGCGATGCTGGGTATGCACTCTCCCCTCAACTCCTTACACCTTACAGACATCCAACCACTGTACCTCAGCGTAGGTACAATCGGGCACACATACGAACTCGAGCCATCATAGAGCGCACTTTTGGTCTGTTGAAGTCGCGTTTCAGATGTCTCAGCCGTACAGGCGGTGTGCTGACGTACTCCCCTGAAGTTGTGTGCAAGATCATTATGGCCTGTTGTGTCTTGCACAATATCGCTTTAACGCATGGCTTACACATACCTCTTGAATCTCGGCTAGCTCTGAATCCGGGCAACCGGGCCATTGCACATAACCCAGGTCAGGGTATGCAAGTCCGTGATCAGCTGGTTGCCACGTTTTTCACGTGAGCAACCTGTTGTGTCATGGACAAAATGTGGTTTGCTGTCTGTTGTCAATGATGAAAAATGGATATTTACGACTCTGTCCAAAAACTCCATCCTGAGACTACTTTGCAAACCACACTAACTGTATGTCAACCACAACTGTTGACATAAGTCAAAAGATTGACCGTGCATCAGGTCATGTGCCAATGTCAGCAATCAGTGTAGTGGATTTCCCAAGGATTCTATTGAATCTGAGGATGAGATGTACATGTTCTGAGAGACCCTCCCGTACCTTTTGACAATGGGTGTCTGTATCTAACAAGTGCATAACTATAGCATTTTTGATTTTTGAGCCCCAAATGATTTTCATACACCAATAATGTTGGGCCCACAACGTGAGTGATGATGTTGTGGCTGAATCTGCCACTATGTGTCTGGGAGCACAGCACTGCTACCCCCTAATATACTGTAACACAACAGCCAACTCTTGTGTTGATCACTAAATATGGACTACATGTACCATAATGCAATGCAGTTGAAAAGTAAACTGGGGGGTGATGTTGTGCCAGCCCCCCTCCCCCTTGTCCCAGCCCAAATCTCATAACATGGTCTGTTCTCCCTTTTGTTTCATGTCTATGAATTAATCTTACACTGTCATTTCAGGTTTCTATGCTGCAGAATAACAGGATGGCAGTGGATTTGTTCTGTGATTGTGGATGAATCAGAATGAACACAAAATGGCTGACAACTACTTCCTGTGATGTATTTCCTGTCTCCCACTACCTGTCTGTCACTTCTTGTATGAAATAATGGGTTCCTGGTCGATTTCGCACATTCCGGCACAGTAGCGTACTCTGCGCATGCGTAGCGTACTCTGCGCATGCGCAGAGTACTCTACGCATGCAGAAAGTACTCCGCGCATGCGCAGAGTACTCTGCGTATGCGGAAAGTACTCCGCGCATGCGCAGAGTACTCTCCGTATGCGGAAAGTACGTTTTCGGGCCGTAAACTCCGAAAAGTAACCGGAACCCATAATTTCATACAGGAAATGACATACAGGAAGTGGGAGACAGGAAATACATCACAGGAAGTTGTTGACAGCCATTTTGTGTTCATTCTGAGTCATCCTCTCTCACAGATCAGATCCTCTGCCATCCTGCTGCTCTAATCAACCTTATTTCCCCCAAATTGATGAGGGTTATGAAGAGAAAGCACCCCCTTTCAGTGAAAGGGAATTAGACATCCTAGCTGAGGGGGTGATACTGAAATATCCTCAGCTATATGGGGGGCCAAAGGAACAGCTGAGCAATGCAGCGTGGGCCAGATTATGGGCCAGAATTGGTGAGCGCTGCAGTACAGTGGGCGTTCACACCAGGAACGCGAGGGCATGCCGCAAGCGCTGGGAGGACCTGAAACGCTGGGCCCGGATCAAGGCTGAAGAGCTACGGGGCCAGTCTTCCCAGCATCATGTGCATCGTCCTCGCCTCTCGCCACTGTACAGGAGGTTCCTGCGTGCAGCTCTTCCGACCCTCCATGCTCAGCTGGAGGAGCAAGAGCAGCAGAGCCCTGGTAAGTGCATTATAGGCAAAATGTGTCTTGAAGTATGATGCGAGTGCAGACAGAGCTGTACCATTCTGTGTCCCATGCCTCCAGTCACCTATTCTGTGTCTATGCAGCAGTCATCATGAAGCAAAAAGCTCACTTTTGCGCATTATCTGTACAGGGCAGAGTGCATTCTGGGACTTGTAGTGTCATCATGAAAACTGGGGATTTGAGACACACAGTTGCATTACTAATGAAATTTGCACTGCCAGCACCACTAACAGTGAACCAAGGGAATCATAACTGATGTGTGCATTGGATGAGGAATGGTACAGACACTGTCCAGTGTGTGTATGTGAGGCCAATGGGAATTGGATGCTGTGACTTACATTGCTTTCAGAGAGTTTGGGTTCTGATTGAGACAGATCATCATGTGCCATGGAGTCAAGACAGACTTTGAGACCCTTGCCACACTCATAAGTGTTTCAAATGTTGCCAAGTGTGTCCACAGACACACGTCTTACCCCCAGTAGCTTGTATGCCATTTTCCATGTACAGGTAGCTGTAACAACGAGCCACTACTGTTCACCAGTGCACAGCACTACCTGCTCAGCCTCCAAAGCCAATATGTGGCACTGGATTGTCAGCTTTTGTGAGAGGATATCAAAAGCTTAGACTCACAACTTAGCAAACCTAATTGGCCAGACCCTATATGGATGTGTTACCCCCAATCGGCCTTTGTGTTGTCCCGTCCAATGCTACACAGCAGATAACATTTGTCCAGACGTGAAAGTGCAGACACTCCATATCAGAGGCCCTTTCCAATTTCATCTGGACTCTCTCTGATCTCCTTTTGTGGACTGGGTTGTGGAACCTGCCCATGTAGCAGTGACAGGACACACAGGTCACAAGAATGCCATAGCTGAGGGTTGGCAGTACAGACGTGCAAACCAACAATAATCTTGTGAGATGTCCATGTCAGACTCAAATCAGGAGATGACTGTGAACATGCACATAATTTAAGCTCATAAACACTGACAACTCTATAGTGTGATCAGAGGAGAACAAAGTCTGACCTTGGCTCATCTTGATATGTGTCTTGTCCTGATGTGTACACCAACTACATAATGATTTGTCTCACATTTCAGTGGACTCCGCTGGCCAAGAGGACCGGGTTCGGAGCAGGATATCTGTGGTGCGCCGGCGGCTACGACCTCTTTCCAGTACTGAGGAAGAGGACGATGAGGCGGAACCCTCAACATCAGGAGACATGGGGATTGCGCCCACCCGGACTGACCAGGATGACAACTCTGGTGCTACGGACCGGGTGGAGGCTGAGGACATTGAAGGGGGGGTGATGAACTGGACACCTCTGGCCGGGGTGGGTGGAGAGCCACGCTCCCACGGACCATTCACCTATGAGTATTGCCGAGGTGTCCCCGGGGCAGGCCACTACGCAACCTGGGCCTGCCATCAGCCCCTCCCTAACTCCAGAGGCCCCCATTCCATCGGGGCCTCCAGCTGCAACCCCTGCAATCTGTCCCCCTCATCGTAGCTGCCAGGTCGACACCGACATTGGCTCCGAACCTGAGGCCCCACACCCCCCACGTGCGACCCAAAACCCTCCCTGTGTTGTTCCGTCTGTGGCTGTACCAGATGACTTGATGTGGGCATGTGAGGGTCAGCCAGACATGTCCTCTCGCATCTTGCTGCAATTGTGTCTAGAGGTGCGCATGATGCGAGAGGAAATTGCACGAGCTCTGGCCACCCTCACTGACAGTTTCAAATCCCTGAGTGCAGCCATGTCGTCTGTTGTGTCCCAACATCCCTCCCACACCACCGTCAATGTCTCCCCCTGTCCGTTGCCCCACACTCTTTCCCCCCCTACTCCTCGTGTGTCCCGACCCCGTGTGGTGCTTGTTCATGCACCGGCCAGCCAGGAGCATGCATGGGACTCAGAGGATCTGGACATTGTGGTCCTAGAGGATGACCAGAAGGACACTTGAACAGTTGGACAGATTTTTCTTTGTGGACAATGATTTACTTTTCCCCTTGTAAATAGACTGGTTTCCCTGACGCTCCCTGACGTGTTATATTTATGTTGCCCCACCCCAATCCAAGTTCCCTTCTCCTTCTGCAGTAAGGACAGCATTTGTTTTCCATTCTCCCTTCCAGACGGACTGTTGTTGTTTTTCTAACCCCACATATTTTTTACATAAAAACTTATTTTGATTCATACTTTCTCTATCTTGTTTGGCTTCATTGTGAATGTCTTGTACAAAATATGCCCATGTATTTTGGTAGTCATCTGCTCCGCACATGAGGGCTTGCTGCAATGACGGGGTTACACTTGTACATGTGTCACACACACACATACATTCTCTCATCTCTACGCCAACTAACTTGGTGATTATTAGCCTATCAGGACATGATACGCAACAGAGTTTTGGCTTGGGAACAGATTTATTTTTTATTGACAGATATTCACACTGGTCAAAAAGATCCTGGGATGTGATCAATGGGAATCATGCTTGTGACTTCGCAATTTCGGGGTGATGATCGCTGTGAGGGATTAAGTCTGGGTTGACGCCGAGGTGCAGGTTGGTCTCGTGCATGTGCCTGTACAGGGTGAAGTTCATGTGCAGGGGCGGATTCTGTCTGTACACTTGGTGTATGTGCATGGATAGGGGGATGTGCAGGTGGTGGTAGTGCCTGTTCAGGGGGTGGTGGTGGATGTGCAGGTGGGGGGAGTGCCTGGATGGGGGGCGGTGGTGGGTGTGTACCCTTGCTGTGGTCCTGTGCAGTTTGTGGTACAGGTGTGTGGGTGTGATGTGCTGCAGGCAGATGTGATGGCTCCCCTCCCTGCGTTGACCGTGAAGGGAGACTTTGGATCACTTTCATCATGCCGTCCATCATCTTCATGGCCAGGGCATGGTGTCTTAAACTCTCTTCTCTTTGGAAAGATATCATGTCTCTGATATTCTTGGACATGTCTTGCCAAGTTCTATCCAACCTATCCAAAACATGGGTCTGTCTGTCCACCACCTGAGGGAATTGGCGCAGGGCCTCAGACATGTCTGAGAGGGTGGCCCCTATGGCACGAATGTCCTGCCTCACATCTGTCTGCTGTTTGAAGAAGTCCTGCTCCCACTGGCCACCATGGCCATGTGCAGGCCCTCTCTGCAGGGGTCGGCCATGGATGAGACCGCCAGGTCCAACAGCAGGGGGGGGGTTGGAATGTGGAAGCCTGTGGACAGGAGAATGGTGCCCAGGGGATACCTGCACCACAACAGGGTTGGTACTTCCCTCAGATGGTGAAGATGATGCCTGGGATACACTGTACGGGGAGGAGTGTGTAGGGGAACCACCATGTCTGTCCCGGATGTGAGGGATGTGAGGGAGTGAGGTCTGTGTTGGTGTGTGGGTGAGCTGTGGCTGGTTATCTCTATGCTGTGGACAGGCAATCTTTTTCATTGGAAGAGGCTGACACACTTTGCTGGGCGGAGGGTGTGAGGCCTTGCTAAATGTGGGCGATGTGGGAAAATTACTGTCCATGGCATCAGATTCTTCATCCTCTGAGGGGATGAACAGACAGTCACTATCGTCCAATACTTCATCCTCCTCAGGTACTTCCTCCTCCTCCTCCTCTTGCGAGGTACTTGCAGCTGACATCACTGCCTGGATGAGCAGTGGATTTTCACCTCTGATTGCCCACCGCCCAACACTGGTGGAAGGTCCATCCTCTTCATCGTCATCATCACCTGGAACACAGAGGTTGCAACAGGATAAGTAATTGACCTAGTATGAGATGTGGTGCAACACAAGGGTTGGTTCTACTGTACTTTGCATCAACAGATGACGCACATGTGACCTGGTTTGGGTACCCCTACAAGTGACAGCTCACACAATAGCACTGAGGGGTGAAACGGAGATGTACACTGAAAAAGCAAACTTACCAGCTCCATCCACAGCTTTGTGTCCTTCTGCAATCCCCCCTGATGTCAACTGCTGAACCATGCTCCTCATAGGTACTGTTGACGAAGCATTCCCCGATCCAGCAGCTGTAGAGGGAAGTGACACCAATGTCAATCATCTGCATTACAAATTTACAAACAGCACATGTGACACTTATGATATGGATGAAACTTTCTCAACAACAACTGCAGGTTCTATGCAGAAGGGGATTTTGATGTTTGTCATGGTTTTGATAGGGAAACACTTCACACCACATTTACCTGATGTACATGTGCGAGAGGGTTTCACTGCTGCAGCTAGGATGTCATGCATTCCCCGGGATGGTGTTCTACGCTGCACTGGTCTCATCCTGTCAGCAGCTGTGATGAGACATACATATCCATATTTCAGTACACCAGATGGTAGCTATGAGCTAACATGTACATGTCATTCTCAATGACCATTGATAGGATAATCCTGGACAATGTACAGCATGTTTACCTCATGGACTTTACATGTGGGCCCCTGCTCACATGCAGCAATTGGCAGCTGTACCTCCACACAGCACTGACATCAATGAGATGGCACATCAACAGACAAACGTATATGAGAAGGAAGGGGAGAAATGATCAGGACACCACCGCATTACATTGCTTACACCTTCACCGTTAAGACTAATATGTCTCATGAGTATGATGTTGTCTGTTGACAAGTTGGAAGGAGTGTACATCCACAGGCTGACCAGTTTCACATTTCCACATCAGTTCAAACATTGCATTGCAGAGTTCATATGTGAGATGTGCAATAGTCAGGTACCTTTTGTGTGTCATTTGTGCTTCCCTAACAATGGAGTCACAAAGCTCATTTTGGATTGAGAGATCACACATTTGTTATGTTCATCCTTGGAGTGTCCTCTGTTCCCATTATCCATTTCCTACATCATGGTAGAACTAAGCTGACAACGGATGATGTCTTGTACAGCAGACATCCTTACCTCATATATCATACACTCACTTATATAGGTGGATACAGTAGAAGAGGAGGCAAGCAGAGTGCAACATTTGACTAGGATACCACATTGTGGGTAAGTTGTGAATCTTTAATGGTTGACGCCTACACTGGATTTGGTTTGGGCCTTTCAGCCAAGGGATTTTGTAATGTGACTTCCTGAAGATTCACCTTGGCAGCCCATACATCCATCACAAACGTACAGAACTGGCATCAGTGCGAGCATCATCCACACCAATTTCAAATTGTTTTGTCCTTTGGAATTCTGCTAGGGAGTTTTCATATCATTGAATTACGATCCAGTTGTGTCTAGTACACTTAATGTGACACTATATACTATTTTTATGTCCATTCTACACTCACTTGTCATATGTTTTGTGACATCCTTTCACTAGCCACCATGGTGTGATCTGGTATATGGTTCAATGCCATATGTAGGCATATTGTGATGCAGGACAACAGTTATGTGAAACACATACAACATACAGCGGAGATTAAAGGCACATTCCATGAGCATGAGCATTCAGGTTCATTGTTCCTGGGTTTACTTACCATGGCCCCGCACCTGCCCAGTGTGTGGTCCCCGACCAGATGTCACAGCCAACCTTGTAGCAGAAGTCAACGTGTGTCTTGGACTCTGGGAGGACATCATTGGACCTACAATGATAAGTGTGTTTGCAACTTTACATTTCGGCTGCCACATGTGATGCACTCAATTTGAGGCACAAAGGATGAGCACAAGCAGTGTGGGCCCTACCGTTGCAGAAGTGTCTACCACAAATTATCATGAGTGATCCCACATTCAACTTATTATGGCCCCACTGCCTAGTAGCAACGTCTATCAAATTGACACAACAACACTTCCTGAAGTAAGGTCCACTATCATGTTTTGTTAATGGACCAAAAGACATACCATACAATTATGACATCTATGACCAGCTGGTTGGACTTGACAAATTCATGTATGGAAAAGAAACATTCTAAGTTGGACAGTGGACGCATTCTCAATCCTGATATTTGAATCTCACTTCTTGTTCATCATTGTCATATTTGTTCTCATTGGATTTTTTGATTTAGTCTACAAAAATAATTGCAATCTAGAGGTGGATACATTTAGACTTGCTCTGGCACTCGATTCCACGATCGAGTTCCCAGTCCTGGAACTGTTGGTGGAATACATGTAATGTTCTGAAAACACAATGATATGATGAGCCTAGATATGTTATATTTTGTCTTTCGCTATTCACAGATATAGTTTGGTAAAGGTAAATGTCCTTTGAGAATTCCAATAGTTGTAAGGCTAGTTTTTCCTCTCCAGTTGCTTTGAGATGCAGACACTATGTATCTCCCTCTGTTGTCTGCTGCCTATGTGTGCATTTTGACCATCTCCTGACAAGTTTGACTTACCAGTTAGTGAGGGTGCTCTGCGTTGCTCTGGATGATGTTTCCTCCCAGAAGATGCAGGGACCTCTGCTACTGTGGTTGTCTGTACTCTGGCTGAATGTGTCAATGGGTGAGAAGAGAGAAAAATCAACACATGGAAAATGTACATGTGGAACTTGTCAGACATTTCCTCCTATCTTCTGCATGCTAACAGTATTGTGAAGTACTGCCATGGCCGGTGCAGGTAGGAGCAGTGGGGTGTTGGTGATGTGATGGCGTGGCAGGGTGGTAATTAAACAATGGGATATGGGAATGAAATATTTTGAAATAAGGATTCTCTCACCTTCAGTTTTGTGAGTTTGTCAGGCCCAAGGTGAGTTGTTTTTAGGATATTTTATAGTTATTTTCTCTATTCCGTTGTCTGTTGATTTGCCTCTGCACCGCACCCCCACCCCCTTACGTTCTTGACTGACCTGGATAAGTGGAAGGGGCACTTTGACAATTGCTACTTAACAGTGTTAGGTATATACGGCATCAGTACTGGGCCTTTGTATTTAATAGTGTGAAAGGGATTTGCCATTTCTAATACAAAGGATTCTGGGACTTGTGGTGCAACATACAGAGGGAAACACATGAGCCTCTGACTGACTATATTTGTATATGAACTTTGGACAACTTCCTTACTCACAATGGCAGTGCGACACAGACATACATTTTGTATACTTGTTCTTGTCATCCCATTTACCTGGTGCCACATTGCGGACATCACTCACAGGCAGCCCATGGAGCATGTGGGGATGGATTGTAGTGATGATATCCTCCTCTAGTGGTGTGAGACGGAGGCAGGGTCCAGATTGTGAGGCAGGGAGAACTCTGTTTAACTCAATCCTGGAGTACTTCTCCTTCGCACTCTTCTTTTCATCCTGCCACTTCCTCTTTATTTCACGGACTGTGCGCACATCCTCCCCCAATGCTGTGACAGCAGTGACTAACTGCTGCCAGAGAGCTGCCTTCTGTGTGCCACTGGTGCAGTAAGGTGGGAGACCATGTAGGCGTTTGTGGTGCCTCACAATGAACTCCACAATCATGGTGGTCTCCTCAGTTGTGAAGTTCTTCTTCCTCCTTAGTGCGTACATTTTGCAGTAGCGATGAACAGCAAAGCAAACAGGAACTCTCTGTGGCCAAACCTGGTCCTTGAATGTGTGCTGCTTTTATGTGGTGCTGGTTTTGCAGTTAGTCTTAATTGACTTCAGCTGGAGCATGGTGGGGGATGGTAGGCACTTGAAATGCTCAAATGGCCAAAATTCGTTTTTTCCGGCCCGGAGGCGGAATTTCCGGCCCGGAGTCGGAGTTTCCGGGCCGGAGGCGGAGATTCCGCCATTGTGCCGGAATCTCCGCCACTGGGCTGTAAACTCCGGCCCGTGTGCGGACGTAAAGTTAGGATGAGTAAGTGCATTCTGTGAATACCAAAATGAGTAAGTTCATTCTGTGAATACCAAAATGAGTAAGTGCATTCTGTGAATACCAAAATGAGTAAGTGCCTTCTGTGAATACCAAAATGGTAGTAAGTTTAGGATTTTGTAGTAAGTTAGTTCTGTGAATCCGGCCCATTGATTCTGCCCCAAAGGTGTCGTTGAAGGCTGCCTAGTACGTGGCAGTTGTCGAGAAGGATCTCCTTGTCCCCTATTATTTCCCCTAAATGCTTGCTGCAACAACACCTTCTTCGTCTTTAGATCCTTATGTTTCTTATCAGTTTTATCCTTTTCCTCCTGATCTCGATGTTCATAATATTGGGCCATATTCAAAATAACAGAGGGAGAAGACGTAGACCAAGTACTCTCAGATGCCTCATTATTTTAGGAAGAAGATCAGTAACAAACCTGTCAACAAACAAACGAACTCCCCACTCAGTGGACATATCCTGTCCACTATAATCCAAAAACGTGTCTTCAAACGAGTGAAGAAATCAGACACACTCTCATCCTTCTTCTGTCGACAAGCCATCAATCTGTCCCACCTTCTTAGGTGGAATAAGTGTGTGCATATATGTGATAATTCGACCAGGCAAAGCAAGTATCTCAGCACGGGGTTTATCACCTGGCTTCCTTTCCTGATCCCATCCTTTAATCACATCCCACGTACTGCCTGATTCTGCAACATGATCTTGAATATGCACCTGTCTCCAAATGTCAACCGGAACAAGAAGACCAAAAAACATTTCAATATCAGCAAGAGTCATTACAGTGGAAGAAGCAGCCTCTGTTAATTCCTTATAATAGGCAGTGGGATTTTTCCTAGGATCGGGCAAAGTAGTCTTAAGGGCTAAAACCTCACTTCTTTTCCATGGAGTATAAACCCATTGTTCCTGAAAGCAGGCAGCTACGGCCGGCCTAGTGGTCACACTGTGCTGATCCGTCAATGCAGGTATTTCTGGATCATAAATTATGTGGACTTCACGCATAGGAAACTGCTTTATTTGAGTAGGACTCTTATCATATAACCAACCTCTATAAGAAACTATGGTAGTAACATTACCGAACACTTGTCCCGGTTCTAAGTCAGTAACATACACACGATCTCTAATGTCAAATAGTATTTGGGGAGCCTCTGACCCAATGTGTGTATGTCACAGATCAATCAATGTAGCAGACATATGTTGAAGGGCATGCTGTTGTAAAACGGGCTCAAAATCACGTATAACTCGCCAAATATCCTCTACACTGTAAACTGCATTACGAGCCCACTGCATGGCCTGACTCTCTATTGTCCTCTTCTCTTCCTCCCCTATTTCAGACCACTTCAATGTACCCATGCATTCCCTAAATCTCACCAAATCCCTATCGTCAAACCCATGTACAGGAGTATCAGTATCCAAAAATGTCGGGGGATGTATAACTGCAGGAGGAGGGGTGATGGGAGTAGTAGGTAGAACTGTAGTCAATGGTTGCTCCGGAGGAGAAAGAATAGAGGGCACCAGAGTAGGCACAGTGGATGTAATAGAGGTCACAGTTGTCAAGGATGGCGAAGGGAGAGAAACTGAAGAAGGCATGGTAACCGGAGCTGTAGGTACAACAGTCGCAGAAACAGGGGCGACCTCAGCAGACGAGACAGGCTGCTGTGTCTGCAAAGAGACAACGAGGTATATCCTCTGAAGGCATAAGGAGGTGGGGGTCGAGTATCTACCAACTCCTCTACAAAGGTATTATCATCCTCTTTGGCCACATAGGACTTATCAATTTGCAAACGAAATCTCCTATCTGCGCATTCTATTTCTGCCTCCTGCTTTTCTCTATCATGCGCCACAGCTTTCTGTGTAAGAGTCTGCATCCTCCCTTTCCGTGCGTCTTTCTCCATTTTTAACCGCCTTTGCTTAGCCTCCTTCTGCCAAGTTCGAAGAGAATCAAACATCGACTGTCTACTTCGTCTCTTAAACAACTGTTCTTGTAAAAAAAACAATCTTTTGCTCACCAAAAGAACCTGTCAAAGGCCACTGTAACTCGGCATTGTCCCTCGTATATTTGTGCCATAATGTATTAAACATATTAGGGCCAAGACCATGTTTCGCATACATATCAAAATTAGGGCTGCCTTCAGGAGGCGCAGGTTGAGCTTCTTCCAATCGAGCATCTGCAGAACAACGACAACACAAATTCCAAAACTTACTTAGACCAGGAATTACGAAACAAGGTCGGTATTTTACCTGGCAAGGTGTTTGCAAACAGTTTTTACCAAGACAGTCCTTAGACTGTAACAAACTCAAACCACAATGGTACCATATCCACATAGAACCGAAACAAACTCACCTGATATCAGTAGTACAAACGAACCGGTTCTCCACTGCCGACCCTTCAGACCAAATGGTCAGATTCAAAGCTTTCGCCGTTCAGGATGACCACTGGGTGAGGCACCGTCCGGCAGGACAGAAGGAGCAGCTGCAAGTAACAGACACTCTTCATGCAGGGATCCCTGAGCTGTCAGTCCGACCCGACGATGTCCTCGGCCTCCCCCCCGTCTGCTGAAAGGTGATGGATCAATCACCCGAAGGAGTCCCTGTTCGGGCGCCAACTGAAGGAAGTAACCCGTTTAGGGCCACCCGGGTCACTAATGACCACCTCTCAGCCTTCCGTACTAAACGAAGAGTCGGTCAGACAGTAGAGAATACAAACCAAGAACTGTTTATTCATATACACTCAGAGTGGAGCCCCATCTGCCCAGTTGCTAGGAGTGCTACAGAGGGAACTGAAATCAACAAGCATGAAGATACATTATGTACATTTCGTAGTCAAGCAGAAACACGACCACAGCGGAATTTTCCAAGCCGGTGCAGCTAAACAGTAAAATACAAAAAAAAGGTTTCAACTTCTCGTGTTTGACACAAACTAACATAATCCAAGGCCGTTCCATTCTGGGCCCGCCATCAGACAAGTGGGAGAGGGCCTCTTTCTAGTGGGAAAGGTATGCCCTAATATGAACAGTGCACTCATTACTGAAACAAAAACTAAGTGAAGAAACAAAACTCAGAGGAGAGCATTTCTCGGAATTGGATGAGATTAGTTTCGAACAGCCTGAAATGGTGCCTGTAGAGAAAATGGCGCAGCGAATGCTAACTTACATGGAGCACTGCATAAGCATAAACAGTTTCTATTTTAACACTTACGTTCTGCCTTTCAAGTTTAATTGTAATCATATTGTGATTGAATGAATTAGCATTGGGTTTTCTGAGTTGGGTTGAGGTTACAATTAGGGCACGGTTAAATCAGACAGTGGTTTCTGCTAATATAGAAGATGCCCCACCCCGATTTGTACCACCGCACACAAGCAAGCTGCTGATGGAATTTGAATTGCATACATGTCAATGACTCAAAGAATGCAAAAGTATTAATGCTGACAATGATAAGCTACAGTTTCGTTTAAATGGTGTATCTGAGTGAAAAAGATTGAGAATTTGTGGCGTGCCATCTTTAAAATGTGTTACAGCAAACAAATGATGGACGGAATGCTGACAATGCAAACATTCTCCCCCAGTCAAAAGATCTGGGTTAAATCCATTGTTCTTCTGCCCACTACCCCACCCCAGTTTGGACCCAGCCATATGCAAATCAGTCTTGACCCTGTGCCCCATGGGAACAGTCCAGACCGAACTGCCAGGCCAGGTCCTCCTTGGACCGGAAACAAGCATCCTGGGACCGGTTTCAGGGTATGTCACCCTTCTTCAGCAAGGCTAGCTTGAATCCAGTGGCACAGTGAGCAAGGGACCCACGTCTGGGCATACCCATCCCACTTAGTAACATGCTCTCCATGACACTGGAGTCAAGCTATCCTGGCTGATGAGGGCTGAAAGCCCGAAACCGGTCCTAGGATGCTTGTTTCCAGTCCAGGGAGGACTGCCCTGGCAGTTCGGGCTGGACTGTTCCCATCGGGCGTAGGGTCAAGACTGATTTGCATTTGGCTGGGTCCAAACTGCAATGGCATGGTGAGCAAAAAAACGATGGATTTAGGCCCAGATCTCTGTACTGGGGTGAATGTACGGCATTGTTCTGCATTCTGTCCATCAAGTGTTGTTCTTGCATTTGTCACCCCGAGTGGGATGGGTATGCCCAGACGTGGGTCCCGTGCTCTCCATGCCACTGGAGTCAAGCTATCCTGGCTGATGAGGGCTGAAAGCCCGAAACCGGTCCTAGGATGCTTGTTTCCAGTCCAGGGAGGACCTGGCCTGGCAGTTCGGGCTGGACTGTTCCCATCGGGCGCAGGGTCAAGACTGATTTGCATATGGCTGGGTCCAAACTGGAAATGGCATGGTGAGCAAAAAAACGATGGATTTAGGCCCAGATCTCTGTACTGGGGTGAATGTACGGCATTGTTCTGCATTCTGTCCATCAAGTGTTGTTTTTGCATTTGTCACCCCGAGTGGGACGGGTATGCCCAGACGTGGGTCCCGTGCTCTCCATGCCACTGGAGTCAAGCTATCCTGGCTGATGAGGGCTGAAAGCCCGAAACCGGTCCTAGGATGCTTGTTTCCAGTCCAGGGAGGACCTGTCCTGGCAGTTTGGGCTGGACTGTTCCCATCGGGCGCAGGGTCAAGACTGATTTGCATATGGCTGGATGCAAACTGGAATGGCATGGTGAGCAAAAAAACGATGGATTTAGGCTCAGATCTCTGTACTGGGGTGAATGTACGGCATTGTTCTGCATTCTGTCCATCAAGTGTTGTTTTTGAATTTGTCACCCCGAGTGGGACGGGTATGCCCAGAAGTGGGTCCCGTGCTCTCCATGCCACTGGAGTCAAGCTATCCTGGCTGATGAGGGCTGAAGGCCCAAACCGATCCTATGATGCTTGTTTCCAGTCCAGGGAGGACCTGGCCTGGCAGTTCCGGCTGGACTGTTCCCATCGGGCGCAGGGTCAAGACTGATTTGCATATGGCTGGGTCCAAACTGGAATGGCATGGTGAGCAAAAAAACGATGGATTTAGGCCCAGATCTCTGTACTGGGGTGAATGTACGGCATTGTTCTGCATTCTGTCCATCAAGTGTTGTTTTTGCATTTGTCACCCCGAGTGGGACGGGTATGCCCAGACGTAGGTCCCGTGCTCTCCATGCCACTAGAGTCAAGTTATCCTGGCTGATGAGGACTGAAAGCCCGAAACCGGTCCTAGGATGCTTGTTTCCAGTCCAGGGAGGACCTGGCCTGGTAGTTCGGGCTGGACTGTTCCCATCGGGTGCAGGGTCAAGACTGATTTGCATATGGCTGGGTCCAAACTGGAATGGCATGGTGAGCAAAAAAACTATGGATTTAGGCCCAGATCTCTGTACTGGGGTGAATGTACGGCATTGTTCTGCATTCTGTCCATCAAGTGTTGTTTTTGCATTTGTCACCCCGAGTGGGACGGGTATGCCCAGACGTGGGTCCCATGTTCTCCATGCCACTGGAGTCAAGCTATCCTGGCTGATGAGGGCTGAAAGCCCGAAACCGGTCCTAGGATGCTTGTTTCCAGTCCAGGGAGGACCTGGCCTGGCAGTTCGGGCTGGACTGTTCCCATCGGGCGCAGGGTCAAGACTGATTTGCATATGGCTGAGTCCAAACTGGAATGGCATGGTGAGCAAAAAAACTATGGATTTAGGCCCAGATCTCTGTACTGGGGTGAATGTACAGCATTGTTCTGCATTCTGTCCATCAAGTGTTGTTTTTGCATTTGTCACCCCGAGTGGGACGGGTATGCCCAGACGTGGGTCCCGTGCTCTCCATGCCACTGGAGTCAAGCTATCCTGGCTGATGAGGGCTGAAAGCCCGAAACCGGTCCTAGGATGCTTGTTTCCAGTCCAGGGAGGACCTGGCCTGGCAGCTCGGGCTGGACTGTTCCCATCGGGTGCAGGGTCAAGACTGATTTGCATATGGCTGGGTCCAAACTGGAATGGCATGGTGAGCAAAAAAACAATGGATTTAGGCCCAGATCTCTGTACTGTTGTGAATGTACAGCATTGTTCTGCATTCTGTCCATCAATTGTTGTTTTTGCATTTGTCACCCCGAGTCGAACGGGTATGCCCAGACGTGGTTCCCGTGCTCTCCATGCCACTGGAGTCAAGCTATCCTGGCTGATGAGGGCTGAAAGCCCGAAACCGGTCCTAGGATGCTTGTTTCCAGTCCAGGGAGGACCTGGCCTGGCAGTTCGGGCTGGACTGTTCCCATCGGGCGCAGGGTCAAGACTGATTTGCATATGGCTGGGTCCAAACTGGAATGGCATGGTGAGCAAAAACGATGGATTTAGGCCCAGATCTCTGTACTGGGGTGAATGTACGGCATTGTTCTGCATTCTGTCCATCAAGTGTTGTTTTTGCATTTGTCACCCCGAGTGGGACGGGTATGCCCAGACGTGGGTCCCGTGCTCTCCATGCCACTGGAGTCAAGCTATCCTGGCTGATGAGGGCTGAAAGCCCGAAACCGGTCCTAGGATGCTTGTTTCCAGTCCAGGGAGGACCTGGCCTGGCAGCTCGGGCTGGACTGTTCCCATCGGGTGCAGGGTCAAGACTGAATTGCATATGGCTGGGTCCAAACTGGAATGGCATGGTGAGCAAAAAAACAATGGATTTAGGCCCAGATCTCTGTACTGGGGTGAATGTACAGCATTGTTCTGCATTCTGTCCATCAATTGTTGTTTTTGCATTTGTCACCCCGAGTCGAACGGGTATGCCCAGACGTGGTTCCCGTGCTCTCCATGCCACTGGAGTCAAGCTATCCTGGCTGATGAGGGCTGAAAGCCCGAAACCGGTCCTAGGATGCTTGTTTCCAGTCCAGGGAGGACCTGGCCTGGCAGTTCGGGCTGGACTGTTCCCATTGGGCGCAGGGTCAAGACTGATTTGCATATGGCTGGGTCCAAACTGGAATGGCATGGTGAGCAAAAAAACGATGGATTTAGGCCCAGATCTCTGTACTGGGGTGAATGTACGGCATTGTTCTGCATTCTGTCCATCAAGTGTTGTTTTTGCATTTGTCACCCCGAGTGGGACGGGTATGCCCAGACGTGGGTCCTGTGCTCTCCATGCCACTGGTGTCAAGCTATCCTGGCTGATGAGGGCTGAAAGCCGAAACCGGTCCTAGGATGCTTGTTTCCAGTCCAGGGAGGACCTGGCCTGGCAGTTCGGGCTGGACTGTTCCCATCGGGTGCAGGGTCAAGACTGATTTGCATATGGCTGGGTCCAAACTGGAATGGCATGGTGAGCAAAAAAACGATGGATTTAGGCCCAGATCTCTGTACTGGGGTGAATGTACGGCATTGTTCTGCATTCTGTCCATCAAGTGTTGTTTTTGCATTTGTCACCCCAAGTGCGACGGGTATGCCCAGACGTGGGTCCCGTGCTCTCCATGCCACTGGAGTCAAGCTATCCTGGCTGATGAGGGCTGAAGGCCCAAACCGGTCCTAGAATGCTTGTTTCCAGTCCAGGGAGGACCTGGCCTGGCAGTTCGGGCTGGACTGTTCCCATCGGGCGCAGGGTCAAGACTGATTTGCATATGGCTGGGTCCAAACTGGAATGGCATGGTGAGCAAAAAAACGATGGATTTAGGCCCAGATCTCTGTACTGGGGTGAATGTACAGCATTGTTGTGCATTCTGTCCATCAAGTGTTGTTTTTGCATTTGTCTCCCCGAGTCGGACGGGTATGCCCAGACGTGTGTCCCGTGCTCGCCATGCCACTGGAGTCAAGCTATCCTGGCTGATGAGGGCTGAAAGCCCGAAACCGGTCCTAGGATGCTTGTTTCCAGTCCAGGGAGGACCTGGCCTGGCAGTTCGGGCTGGACTGTTCCCATCGGGTGCAGGGTCAAGACTGATTTGCATATGGCTGGGTCCAAACTGGAATGGCATGGTGAGCAAAAAAACGATGGATTTAGGCCCAGATCTCTGTACTGGGGTGAATGTATGGCATTGTTCTGCATTCTGTCCATCAAGTGTTGTTTTTGCATTTATCACCCCGAGTCGAACGGGTATGCCCAGACGTGGTTCCCGTGCTCTCCATGCCACTCGAATCAAGCTATCCTGGCTGATGAGGGCTGAAAGCCCGAAACCGGTCCTAGGATGCTTGTTTCCAGTCCAGGGAGGACCTGGCCTGGCAGTTCGGGCTGGACTGTTCCCATCGGGCGCAGGATCAAGAATGATTTGCATATGGCTGGGTCCAAACTGGAATGGCATGGTGAGCAAAAAAACGATGGATTTAGGCCCAGATCTCTGTACTGGGGTGAATGTACGGCATTGTTCTGCATTCTGTCCATCAAGTGTTGTTTTTGCATTTGTCACCCCGAGTGGGACGGGTATGCCCAGACGTGGGTCCCGTGCTCTCCATGCCACTGGAGTCAAGCTATCCTGGCTGATGAGGGCTGAAAGCCCGAAACCGGTCCTGGGATGCTTGTTTCCAGTCCAGGGAGGACCTGGACTGGCAGTTCGGGCTGGACTGTTCCCATCGGGCGCAGGGTCAAGACTGATTTGCATATGGCTGGGTCCAAACTGGAATGGCATGGTGAGCAAAAAAACGATGGATTTAGGCCCAGATCTCTGTACTGGGGTGAATGTACGGCATTGTTCTGCATTCTGTCCATCAAGTGTTGTTTTTGCATTTGTCACCCCGAGTGGGACGGGTATGCCCAGACGTGGGTCCCGTGCTCTCCATGCCACTGGAGTCAAGCTATCTTGGCTGATGAGGGCTGAAAGCCCGAAACCGGTCCTAGGATGCTTGTTTCCAGTCCAGGGAGGACCTGGCCTGGCAGTTCGGGCTGGACTGTTCCCATTGGGTGCAGGGTCAAGACTGATTTGCATATGGCTGGGTCCAAACTGGAATGGCATGGTGAGCAAAAAAACGATGGATTTAGGCCCAGATCTCTGTACTGGGGTGAATGTACGGCATTGTTCTGCATTCTGTCCATCAAGTGTTGGTTTTGCATTTATCACCACGAGTGGGACGGGTATGCCCAGACGTGGGTCCAGTGCTCTCCATGCCACTGGAGTCAAGCTATCCTGGCTGATGAGGGCGGAAGGCCCAAACCGGTCCTAGGATGCTTGTTTCCAGTCCAGGGAGGACCTGGCCTGGCAGTTTGGGCTGGACTGTTCCCATCGGGCGCAGGGTCAAGACTGATTTGCATATGGCTGGGTCCAAACTGGAATGGCATGGTGAGCAAAAAAACGATGGATTTAGGCCCAGATCTCTGTACTGGGGTGAATGTACGGCATTGTTCTGCATTCTGTCCATCAAGTGTTGTTTTTGCATTTGTCACCCCGAGTGGGACGGGTATGCCCAGACGTGGGTCCCGTGCTCTCCATGCCACTGGAGTCAAGCTATCCTGGCTGATGAGGGCTGAAAGCCCGAAACCGGTCCTAGGATGCTTGTTTCCAGTCCAGGGAGGACCTGGCCTGGCAGTTCGGGCTGGACTGTTCCCATCGGGTGCAGGGTCAAGACTGATTTGCATATGGCTGGGTCCAAACTGGAATGGCATGGTGAGCAAAAAAACGATGGATTTAGGCCCAGATCTCTGTACTTGGGTGAATGTATGGCATTGTTCTGCATTCTGTCCATCAAGTGTTGTTTTTGCATTTGTCACCCCGAGTGGGACAGGTATGCCCAGACGTGGGTCCCGTGCTCTCCATGCCACTGGAGTCAAGCTATCTTGGCTGATGATGGCTGAAAGCCCGAAACCGGTCCTAGGATGCTTGTTTCCAGTCCAGGGAGGACCTGGCCTGGCAGTTCGGGCTGGACTGTTCCAATCGGGCGCAGGGTCAAGACTGATTTGCATATGGCTGGGTCCAAACTGGAATGGCATGGTGAGCAAAAAAACGATGGATTTAGGCCCAGATCTCTGTACTGGGGTGAATGTACGGCATTGTTCTGCATTCTGTCCATCAAGTGTTGTTTTTGCATTTGTCACCCGAGTGGGACGGGTATGCCCAGACGTGGGTCCCGTGCTCTCCATGCCACTGGAGTCAAGCTATCCTGGCTGATGAGGGCTGAAAGCCCGAAACCGGTCCTAGGATGCTTGTTTCCAGTCCAGGGAGGACCTGGCCTGGCAGTTCGGGCTGGACTGTTCCCATCGGGCGCAGGGTCAAGACTGATTTGCATATGGCTGGGTCCAAACTGGAATGGCATGGTGAGCAAAAAAACAATGGATGTAGGCCCAGATCTCTGTACTGGGGTGAATGTACGGCATTGTTCTGCATTCTGTCCATCAAGTGTTGTTTTTGCATTTGTCACCCCGAGTGGGACGGGTATGCCCAGACGTGGGTCCCGTGCTCTCCATGCCACTGGAGTCAAGCTATCCTGGCTGATGAGGGCTGAAAGCCCGAAACCGGTCCTAGGATGCTTGTTTCCAGTCCAGGGAGGACCTGGCCTGGCAGTTCGGGCTGGACTTTTCCCATCGGGCGCAGGGTCAAGACTGATTTGCATATGGCTGGGTCCAAACTGGTATGGCATGGTGAGCAAAAAAACGATGGATTTAGGCACAGATCTCTGTACTGGGGTGAATGTACGGCATTGTTCTGCATTCTGTCCATCAAGTGTTGTTTTTGCATGTTTAAAATGTAGCTGCAACCTAGACCTGCGCATTTTAAAGCCCTGATTGAGTGGGACTGTGTGGCAAATGATAGACCACATAAGAAAATACTGAGAAGTCAAATAGGTAAGGATGTCAACTGTTGGATAGATGTATGATTGTGTTTGTGGAAGAAAGCATGGAGACAGGGAGTGCTAGAAACGATATGTGCTTTTACTGCGATTACTGATAAAGCAAATGAAAACAAAATAAAAGATGCCAAAAATAAAGACAATAAAGAGGCAGAGAAGAATGAGAACGATTCTAAGAGAGAGGATGAGCAGATGGACAGATTGTTGGCTGAAGCAAGACTACCTCTGTATAATGAGAGTCATGTGCAAAAACAGGCACAGGACGTAGGGGCAGAACAGCCAAGTGCCAGGAGAGATGAGACAGTGCCAAGTTCATCTTCACGTGGTGAGATTAGAAGGATGAAAATTAATATCTTCAAGCTACAAGAAGATTTGGAATTAATAGCAGAAATGGGACCTAATAATGACAACATTTTCAATTACGATAAAGATGAATTGGTCTACGTGGCTGTGGAGGCAGAAAAATGTGCTCATCAAGTGTATGAGAAAGTTCAGGAGTTGATTTGTAGATTTGACACAAAAGAAAATTTGAGAATCACATAAAATAGCAAGATTGATGAATAAATAATTAAATTTGAACCCCAAAACAGTAAAGGGTATTCTCCTTGAATTAACAGAGACAATTGACAAATGGGAAGACTTAGCCAGTTATCAAGGAGAATGGTCAAAATCAAAACCACCAGATAAGCGTGAGGTGTTGTAAAAGAGTAAATAGAAAACCATGTTAGTGTGAGGGGTTCTAAATGAAATGTGACTGTCGAAAAAGGGTTTCAATTTGAAGAATTGCCTGGAGGAGCATTTGCGCATGTGCCGTCGACCAGAAGTGATCTTTACACATTCACAACAAATTTTCCCATGCTTAGAGAAGAACCACCAGTGGAGTGGTATAGAGAGGTGATACAAATTGCAACTATTTCAAAAGAACTTTGGACAAATTTAAATAAGTTATTCGAAAGTAATGTTCCAAAGGATTTGTGGAACAAGTGTAAGTCAGCTGTGGATTCACCTACTGAGGAGTCCCAGAGAGAAACTCCCAAAAAACCATCTGCCATTGTTATGCAGAAGTATAAAGAGGTGATTAATCATTTAAAAACAAAGGTTCCCCAGAAACAAGTAAATTGGTCAAAGAATATGAGAGTGATAAAATATCAAAATGAATCAGTGCATGCATATTATGGGAGGTTTATGTACATTTGCAAACAGTACATTTATATTGAAGACCCCATGAAAGAGAGCATTTTGAGATTTGTTTCAGCTTTTTTGTTGGGATTGCATCCAGAAATTATTTCACATATTCAGGAAAGTCTTATTGCACAGAGGAGTTTAGTTATCTACAACTTAAGTGATCAGTATTGCACATACTATTCAGTTATTTCAGGGTGGATGATGGGGATAGCTTGTGCAAAATGTACTAGCAAATTGATGTAGTTGCAAAAGGGAGGTACTCTATATGACTCTGCAGAAACCACATTACATGGACCATAATATCACATGTGATGATTAGAAAGTTGTCTATTTGGTGGATCAAATGACTGCTAATATTGCAGGTGCTTCACTAAAATGAATGTAGAAATAATAGCATTTGTGCAATGGTCATTCCAAATCACCTTGCTTTGGGTATTTTGCTTGCAAAGGAAGGTGCTGTGTATGGTGTATTGAAGGGCCTGCTTTGTACATTTGTGTTTGATAATAGCATAGTAATTATTGAATATATAAATAACATAACTAATGTTTTACATGAAGGTAAGACTGGTGCTTGGGAAGCGACTGGTTCATGCTCCAGTAAGACTGGAGAGGGAAAGCAAAGATTGGGGAGTGGTTTGGTGATGAGTGTGGAAGTATGATTTGATGGATACTAACTCCGATTATCATAATTCTTCTTAGTATACTTGGTCTATTTTTTTTTACTAAAATTCTTTGAAGTTGCTTGCATTAAAAATAAACTGAATTGTGGTTGTGTAAAGAAGTCAGCAACTACCAGGTAGCAAAAGAGAGAAGAAATTGAGATGAACGACATAAAATCCAGAATGTTTAATGAGCTAAAAGCCTTGGAGGAGATGATGAAGATGAAACAAAGAGTAATGAATTATGTTATTTTAGAGAGTGTAGTGTGTTTGTGATGATGACAAAAAATCATCAGAGGTGGAAAATGTGAATGCAGACCTATTAATAAAGAATAAAGTTAAATTTTGTGTGTATAAATTAGCATAAGTGGGCCTCAAAACTAGTTTACTGGGCCTACTGGCTTGCTTCCAATGACAGCTATAAGAGAAGTGGTATTTTGCAATGGAACAATGGAAAGTTTTTTTCATGCATTTGTTTTAATCTACACTGCCTCTCTTTTTAAATAATAGACGAAAATGTGATCTGTTCTGTGGTGCTACTCATTTGTGTTGTCACAAATAACAGGCTTCAAAGGAATCCTGCCAAAGATGTTACAAATATTTAAGGCTGTTCCTTCTCACAGCCACACGTTTGTATATTCATTTTAATAGGTGCATTGTTCAATCATGCAATGTAATTTCCTCCTATATACAGGACAAAGGGACCCATAGGCTATTCATTCTGGAAGGCTTTTCTAGAGTGAACCTGTTTTACCCAATATTATTTCTACAATGTTGATTGATTTCTGTCAATGTATCTTTATTAGTACAACTCATAGTGCCACTTCAAACCCATGATGCTACTTCACACCATGCAAATGGCATGATTCTCTACTCCTGTAAAACTATAAAATGTGTTGTTTTTGGGATATGTGCCAGTCATTTCTGAGCTATCTATTGAGCATGTCTGTATGACAGATTAGTCTTTGTGTTTAGGATATTTGTCTTTGCTCTTATCATAGACAGACTTCATGCAGTACTCTTGTTCACTCTATACTTAGACTTTTCTCTTGATTTATGATTATGATGTTGATTTGAATTGATTAACCATTTCTTTTTTGTCTTCTGTAATGATTCCTAATTTTGAAATAAACCTTCATGGTGTGGACTTTGAATGTTGCCCTCTGTAGGTTTTCCTGTGTGGAGTTTCCTTTATTTGTCCTGAGACACACACGCCCGATCTGTTCAATCAGCCATTTTATTAGTAAAAAGGACCCACATTTGGAACTATACATATGTGATATACATTTTAGTTATCAGGCAACACACACACTAATGGAGGGAGAATACGTCCTTTGTACTAATTGTTCCCTGGGTTAAATGCAGCCCTTGCTGGTGCCTATATCTTAGCTCAAAATCAATACCTTTTTCTCCACCCTATATGTTTACTCAGTAAAAGAATTACAATCACCTTCAGTGCATCTGCTATTGTCAAACCATTTTCCTCCCTTACAAAGCCCATCAGCAAGACCCTAATGGAGTCTTAGCCTAAAGCACAAAGGTGACAATCCCCTCCTCCCCCGCCCAAAAGAAGTTATTTATACAGGCAAAGGAACAGGGAGCAAAGAGAACAACATGCAGTACAAAAGGTCCCCCTAGCCTGTTAAAGAGATTACAAAAGGATTAAATCCTAAAGGAAAAGACCCAGATTACACTCAATAGCATTTTGAATTTTATCATTTTTTATTTTTATTCGTATTCCATACCATACTTTTTTAAACTCTTCTGTTACAGCTTGTATTTAATTATTTGCATATTATCATTATCACTTATAATACAAAATATAGATAAATTAACATACAACATTTATCGCAATTTCCATCTATTGTAGAAAAACAACACTGGTTATCGCTTTAAAAGTTCCTTCTGTCCCATTCATCCCTTCTATTCCACTCTCATCTCTAACACACCACTCATACCAGATACCACCAGTGCTTTAAATGGGAAAAAATAAGTGCAGGTACTCATTAATATGAGCTAGAGGTGTGGCAAGTGGGCGGGGCTAAGGGTGGGCCTAAGGGCAAGATATGATGATACATAATGACTTCTGTACCAGTTGCAGCACATATCAAAACACATGAGAAATGCGTTTATGTAAACAAAACAGGTTAACTCATTACACAAAATGAAAGCCAAAGAGGATAATATGTTAACAGTTCCTTGTTTTGTAATATTTGCTGCAGCTTAATGCCATACTGTTATTTGTTGTTGTTTGGCACAATACTATATACTCTCAAGCGTGCACACACACACACACACACACAGAAACAAGCAGACATGTACACAAAATCATTCCACACATTCCCTTTAAAATATCTCCTGAGTGTCCTGGTTCTCTTCCTCTTTCTCTCACACACAAAAACAGGCACACACAAGTTGGCAAGCACACAGACATAAGCCAAAACTCACACAAAGTCTCAGGTGGGATTAAAGCCATTTTAAACTCCTTGCCTCCCATGGCTTTCTAAATTGCCACTGTCAGTGTGCTGCCTCCATACCTGTGTTTGCCCAAATGCACACAATAGTGTGAATGTGATTAACAGCAAAGGGCCTAAATGGACCCTCCACTGTCAAACACAGTGTGATGGTGAACACATGGACATAATTTACATACCTGATGGAGAGGGCTGGGGTGGGGGGAGGAGGCTAAAGCACTTTCAGCTGAATGGTCATTGTGTCCCTGATCGACGGTGCAGGGTCTGTCTAGACCCTGCACTGTTAATCAAAGCATGACGCAAGGCAAGTCCTCTCAGACCCCTGCAGTCTCAGGGCATTCAAATGGACGCTGCTGGAATCTCCAGCAGGGACTCTGCAAAAGGCTACTGTGCTTACAAGCTCCTGAGAAGCAGAGCGGCATCTACCCTGTGCTAGAAGAGATACCAAACCAGAGCCTGTAGTGCCGTCTATTAGCGTACCGGTACTCTCCATGGCTAAAGAGAAGTGCCGGTACTGATGGCCAGAAAATTCGGAAGTGCAGGTACTCAGTACCGGTGAGTACCGGCCCATTTAAAGCACTGGATACCACACAATCTGCAACCACCAGTTCGGAATAAACGTGCCCCCCCACCCAAGAAACCGGCGGAGTCTGTTCTTCTTTCTCCTTTTTTGATGGATTTGAATTGACTTTACCACCTTCTTTAGGACCATAACACAATTATATATGTATTAAAACCTTCAGGACGAACAAGGATATCTACAAACAACAGATATAGACATTACTACTTCAGCTCATAATGAGTCACATAATTAAACTGGGTCAGTCCCTTGGTTAAAAAAGAGCATAGATTCCAAAATGAAATTACATGAACAGCAAATTGAATGGCCTCGGACTGTCCCAAACACCCAGGTGCAACACAGATATCTTGTGCAAGAAAAGCCAGCATGCTCACATAGTTCACCCCAAAAAAAGAGAATTTTGTAGTGAAGTGCAAGTACTCAGGTCCTTGTGTACGTTTCCAAAATAGACATGCAGGTAGATGTATAGTTTTTGTCTTTGTGCCTTCACCTAATAGATCATATTCCTCTGTGCCCAAGGCTAATCCTAGTGCAATATATGTCCAATGTGCTGTTACATATCCATATCCATCCCATAAGCACACGGGACATATCGCACCCCTATCGGCGTTTAAAGTACATCCCATTGATGGAGCAAGGACTCGGACATGAGACTTGCTCGGAAGCAATCCTCTTGTTTTAACTTACTAGCGAATTACTAACAACGTGTTTTGTGATTAATAATACGCATTTCCATCATACGCGGGAAAAGAATGAAGCTTGCCTATGTGTTTACTAACTGCAATAACACGGACGTAGGACTAGAATGCATTTTAACACGGAATCTTTACTGCGCATGCGTCTACTGCACCTACGTAGTATGACGAAATAACGCTTGGAGGGAAATTCTGGCGCTTGCGCAAAGAGCTATAAAACGGCCGCTTGAAAGCTCACATGCATGGCACCTGCTTGCTGAAAATTAGAAAATGAGTTTACACTAACGCAAATGCAGAAAGAGAAATAATAAATGGTATGGGCTAGAGTAGAGGTTGGTGGTATACAGTGAAATCATTTATTTTTGAGAATAACATTTCTCCTTTTGACTTTATTATTAGTGCGTATTTGGGCCTGTTAAAGTTGTCTGAGTCGAGCAGACTGACGTGGTGCAACGCATGCGCCCTGGTGTGGAAGCTTAAAAGGATGACTAAGGACTTGTCACGCGTCCAAAGTCGGCGGAGATGTGCCCTGGGAACATGAGGGTGAAGAGTTCATATGAAGGAACTTATTCAAGAAAACTGTTACATTTGTATTAATAAAGTTTAAAGATGTATGGGAAAGGAAGGGCGGAATAAAAGTTTGAGGGAGAAGTTTGGAAACAATGGTTTAAAGAAATAAATGAAGTATAAGCATGGTGTGATGATCATCCCCCTCGCCTGTCCAATCAGAAGTTAGTATTCTGTAAAAATTAAACATTAATGGGTGGTGCATGGCTATGGAAAGGTATAATTGAGGTAGTTTTAGTTAATTAGAGAGAGCTTATTGGGGAGAGAGCTGACACGAGAGCTTGACGAGAGCAATTATTGGGCAAAGGCGATGCAGAGCTCGGGATGCTGTTGGTGCTGAGGTGGTGCTGATGCTCTTAAATGCTGATGAAGAAATCGAATGCAGATCCATCTACTTAATTTGGGTGGGTTAGAAAGAAGATCGCGGAAGAACCACGAGGAGGAAGAGAGTGTCAGAGAGGGGTGCGACGTAGTCGTCGGTATCTAGAGAGATGAAGTATCTTGTCCTGATTCCTGTCCTGAAGTCTTTGTCTCCTGATCTATCCTGGGAGGCCCTTACCAGCCCTTTGGCCAGGGGGTTGGTCTTCACACCATACTTTGGTAACTATGAAATTCATCGTTTTGATAAATGCTCTTCTATCTCTATCCTCTTCTTTCTGAGCATAGTTATTGTGTGGATCTGAATTGTTAAAATGTTTATCTGAAATATTATTGAATTGGCACTCTCGTGAATGAGGGTGTTTGTACTGAAACACTTTGAGATGGTTCAAAACCCCTTAATTTAGATAAAGATTTTAAAACTTACCGAGTCTGTCATTATTTTATTTTTATCAAGAAATGTATAATAAGTTATGTTAATTATCGCCATCAACTAGTTCCACCTAACTGGTCCATTGACCAGAGGAAAGAACTGTTTGATCAGTGAAAGGTTTAGTTAAAGAAGCAATAACTAGATCTTGAGGTATAAGAATCATTATAAACTAAAGTTCCAGTGGTCTACTTAGCGCTAGCGGAAGCAAGTTGTATGGGCCCAGGTGAGTATATGGTAGTGGAGTATCTGTTGCTAGTACCCGCTGGATCAGTTTTCGGGTAGCAGAGGATGGTTGTTAGTGACTAGTTTGGTGATAAGTATAGATTATTGATTTTTGGTTAATGTTTTAACAAAAGAGTTAGTGTCCTGTTTCTATGTTGTCTGGAAAATTCCCGGGAAATGAATAGCAGGTGGCAATAGAAACCACACTGCAGTGAGGTTACTCGTCTGTTGGAATAACACTGAGAAGCTAGGTAGGGCTGGCAGTGTTAAACTAGGGACTATTTTCTGTATAAAAGTGAGAGTGGTTGAAAGCAAAGAGTTCGCTGGTGAAACTTTAGGCGTTATATCACCTAGCAAGGGTAACCCTGAAGGAGTAGCAGGTTCTTCTAAGCTAGATTGGCAGCAAAAGGAGTTAGCTGGTGAAACATCGGTCTCAAAATTCCCTAACGGGAGATACCGGAAGAGTAGCAGGTTCTCTGGAGCTTAGGTGAAGAGTAAGCGGAAGGTTTTACTCGCAGTGAAAGAAAATAAACTATCCTTTTGATTTAGTGGAACAGACAGAGTAGCGAATGTTTTACGTTGTTAATAACAAAGAAATGTAAAGAATTTTCGAAGAAATAAAATTTCGTATTACCTTGCAAAGGGAGGGTCAGTTGCCGGAGTGGGACTGAGGTCACAGAGAGCCGCGCTGGGATTGGTAGATACAGCGGGCGTGTGACAGGAGGAGCTTGGTAAAGGAGGGGTGAGAAATCGCCTGAGTAGGACCGACGTCACAGTGAGCCGCGCTGGGATTGGTAGAAGGAGCGGGTGCGTGACAGGAGCAGCATTGTAAAGGAGGGGTCAGTAGTGAGGAGCAGAACTGATGTCAGGAAAAGGCCGCACTGACATTGGTCAGAGTACGAGTGTGAGCCTGATTTGATTGGACACTTAGGGGCCGATTCCGATCTCGGTCGGAGGCGTACCCAACACCATTCGGTCGGGAAAAAAGCCATGCGAAAGCCTGTTTCCCGACCGATCCGTACAGCACACCGAACGAGTAAGTACGATGCGCACAACAGCAAAGAATCCGGCCGAGCCGTACTCACCCAAACCAGGTCCAGTTCCCCGACCGAGGCGAATCCGGAAACGCCGAATCGAGTCGCACGGAAGGAAAAATGCAGCCCCGTCCGGCCGGACAAGTACAATGCGCTTTCCGTACGCGCCGAACCCGTCGCTACGCACGGCACGTCAAAGCATCCGGGAGAGCGCACATAAGCTCCGATTCGCGCCACAACACGATCCACGGCTCCGAGACGAACACGGCAGCGACGAGGACGACGCGAAGCGACGAGGACGAGGCGAAGCGACGAGGACGACGCGAAGCAACGAGAAGGACGAACGACACGAACCAACCATGAATCCCTTCGTCCCGATCATACCAATATTCTACATTTACTACCGGAACAGGCACGGACGCGTACGGCGCAGAAGGTAAGCCAGACACCAACCACAAAACACATACAACACGTACACGACACATCACACACACACAGAGGGATGCAGAATATACTTACACCAGCAACAGCAGCACCATAGGGGCGGGATGCCCATCACCAATGCCACATATGCACACAGGGGCCTGAATGCGCACCACCACCCTCACCCAGGGGGGGCTGGATGCCTACCACTACTACCACCCTCAACCAGGGGGGCTGGATGCCTACCACTACTACCACCCTTAGCCAGGGGGGCAGGATGCCTACCACCACTACCACCCTCACCCAGGGGGGCTGGATGCCTACCACTACTACCACCCTTAGCCAGGGGGCTGGATGCCTACCACTACTACCACCCTCACCCAGGGGGGCAGGATGCCTACCACTACTACCACCCTCACCCAGGGGGGCAGGATGCCTACCACTACTACCACCCTCACCCAGGGGGGCAGGATGCCTACCACTACTACCACCCTTAGCCAGGGGGGGCTGGATGCCTACCACCACCCTTAGCCAGGGGGGGCTGGATGCCTACCACTACTACCACCCTCACACAGGGTGGGCTGGATGCCTACCACTACTACCACCCTTAGCCAGGGGGGGCAGGATGCCTACCACCACTACCACCCTCACCCAGGGGGGGCTGGATGCCTACCACTACTACCACCCTTAGCCAGTGGGGGCTGGATGCCTACCACTACTACCACCCTCAACCAGGGGGGGCTGGATGCCTACCACTACTACCACCCTCACCCAGGGGGGGCTGGATGCCTACCACCACCCTTAGCCAGGGGGGGCTGGATGCCTACCACTACTACCACCCTCACCCAGGGTGGGCTGGATGCCTACCACTACTACCACCCTTAGCCAGGGGGGCAGGATGCCTACCACCACTACCACCCTCACCCAGGGGGGCTGGATGCCTACCACTACTACCACCCTTAGCCAGGGGGCAGGATGCCTACCACCACTACCACCCTCACCCAGGGGGGCAGGATGCCTACCACTACTACCACCCTCACCCAGGGGGGCAGGATGCCTACCACTACTACCACCCTCACCCAGGGGGGGCAGGATGCCTACCACTACTACCACCCTTAGCCAGGGGGCTGGATGCCTACCACCACCCTTAGCCAGGGGGCTGGATGCCTACCACTACTACCACCCTCACCCAGGGTGGGCTGGATGCCTACCACTACTACCACCCTTAGCCAGGGGGGCAGGATGCCTACCACCACTACCACCCTCACCCAGGGGGGCTGGATGCCTACCACTACTACCACCCTTAGCCAGGGGGGGCTGGATGCCTACCACTACTACCACCCTCAACCAGGGGGGCTGGATGCCTACCACTACTACCACCCTCACCCTGGGGGGGCTGGATGCCTACCACCACCCTTAGCCAGGGGGGCTGGATGCCTACCACTACTACCACCCTCACCCAGGGTGGGCTGGATGCCTACCACTACTACCACCCTTAGCCAGGGGGCAGGATGCCTACCACCACTACCACCCTCACCCAGGGGGGCTGGATGCCTACCACTACTACCACCCTTAGCCTGGGGGGCTGGATGCCTACCACTACTACCACCCTCACCCAGGGGGCTGGATGCCTACCACCACCCTTAGCCAGGGGGGCTGGATGCCTACCACTACTACCACCCTCACCCAGGGGGGCTGGATGCCTACCACCACCCTTAGCCAGGGGGGCTGGATGCCTACCACTACTACCACCCTCACCCAGGACCACTACTATCACCCTTAGCCAGGGGGGGCAGGATGCCTACCACCACTACCACCCTCACCCAGGGGGGGCTGGATGCCTACCACTACTACCACCCTTAGCCAGGGGGGCTGGATGCCTACCACTACTACCACCCTCAACCAGGGGGGCTGGATGCCTACCACTACTACCACCCTCACCCAGGGGGCTGGATGCCTACCACCACCCTTAGCCAGGGGGATGGATGCCTACCACTACTACCACCCTCACCCAGGGTGGGCTGGATGCCTACCACTACTACCACCCTTAGCCAGGGGGGCAGGATGCCTACCACCACTACCACCCTCACCCAGGGGGCTGGATGCCTACCACTACTACCACCCTTAGCCAGGGGGGCTGGATGCCTACCACTACTACCACCCTCAACCAGGGGGGCTGGATGCCTACCACTACTACCACCCTCACCCAGGGGGGCTGGATGCCTACCACTACTACCACCCTCACCCAGGGGGCAGGATGCCTACCACTACTACCACCCTCACCCAGGGGGGCAGGATGCCTACCACTACTACCACCCTTAGCCAGGGGGGCTGGATGCCTACCACTACTACCACCCTCACCCAGGGGGGCTGGATGCCTACCACCACCCTTAGCCAGGGGGGCTGGATGCCTACCACTACTACCACCCTCACCCAGGGGGCAGGATGCCTACCACTACTACCACCCTTAGCCAGGGGGCTGGATGCCTACCACTACTACCACCCTCACCCAGGGGGGCAGGATGCCTACCACTACTACCACCCCCACTCATAGGATGGACAATGCATGACACAACCAGCACACCACAACCTAGGGAATGCAAGAAGAAGACATCCCCCAACACCATGACAAGCGTGTGTAGACTGTGTCAAATGCCTACAACACCGAACATGACTTTGAACATACAATGTGACCCCCTAGCACATGTGCCACACATATATGTGTGTGGCCCCCACAATGCAAGCAGGCCATGACCATTGTGGCAATGGGGTCCAAACCCCCATCATCACAGTGACCAAAAGGTAAGTGTGGGGTCCATAGCTGCAGCACATTTTGAACATTGTGGCAATGGGGTCCAAACCCCCATCATCACAGTGACCAAAATGTAAGTGTGGGGTCCATAGCTGCAGCACATTTTGAACATTGTGGCAATGGGGTCCAAACCCCCATCATCACAGTGACCAAAAGGTAAGTGTGGGGTCCATAGCTGCAGCACATTTTGAACATTGTGGCAATGGGGTCCAAACCCCCATCATCACAGTGACCAAAATGTAAGTGTGGGGTCCATAGCTGCAGCACATTTTGAACATTGTGGCAATGGGGTCCAAACCCCCATCATCACAGTGACCAAAAGGTAAGTGTGGGGTCCATAGCTGAAGCACATTTTGAACATTGTGGCAATGGGGTCCAAACCCCCATCATCACAGTGACCAAAAGGTAAGTGTGGGGTCCATAGCTGAAGCACATTTTGAACATTGTGGCAATGGGGTCCAAACCCCCATCATCACAGTGACCAAAAGGTAAGTGTGGGGTCCATAGCTGAAGCACATTTTGAACATTGTGGCAATGGGGTCCAAACCCCCATCATCACAGTGACCAAAATGTAAGTGTGGGGTCCATAGCTGAAGCACATTTTGAACATTGTGGCAATGGGGTCCAAACCCCCATCATCACAGTGACCAAAAGGTAAGTGTTGACAAAGAAAGAGGTGCAACTGCCAAACTGCATGGATGATTCCTGGTCACAGAACAACAAACACATCAGTGGCAAAGTAGTGTATGTGTCCCATTGCAACATAAATTGGGGGAGCCAAATCCTGCAGTGCAAATAAGACATAACTTTGGCCATGTGCAGACAAACAACACCCATGGGGGCTGACACCGTCAACAATCATCAATGACACAATGACAGAAGTGACCATCAGAATGCAGACCCACATATTTGCACCAATGGGCACACACATGCAGATACCCTGTGGAGACTGCAGATGTGAGGTGAACAGATACCATACCATGGCAGCAATGGGACACACAAACCATGTTCATTGTGCTGACCGATGACCTAGGAGTCCCAGGGACAGCAGGGGAAACCCACCAAACTACATACAGCCAATGGCACACCCAAGATATGCCAATGCAGTGGTGCAGATGCACAAACACAAACAGGCAGACCCACCCTGCACATCATACACAACAGGTGAGGGTGGGGGTGCCAGTGTCCCCAGGCAACCACACAACACATGAGGAGACATGAATACCAATCATACAGATGTGCATACAGTGCCACACAAAGGTAACTCATGGATCCAAATTCCCTATGTGGGCAAGCAGGCTTTGTCAGATGAGAGGGAGCACAAATCACACATGTCACACAGGCACGTAGGGACAGCAACTGACACAGCAAGACACAGACACACCACAGCACCACCCCCAGGGCCCCCACAATGTGGTGACCCTGGGCTGCATTACAATCCCACTGTGATGACAAAGCTAAATGTGGTTCACACTGTGAACCACAGTCATGTGTACTGAGCAACTAACTACCATCACACCTACACAAGCACAAATCAAACAGCATGGCCAGTGAGCCAAAGCCAACATGGAGGCAGGGGCCTAGCCGGGCAACAACTCTCATCTGCACACACTCAACACCACACCCCTCGACCTCCAACAATGTGCAGCAGTGAAGCACACATGCACTGGTGACATTCCACATGCACCCATGACTATTCCAGGGTGGTGGGTGGGAACCAAGGTGCAGAAACACATCACACATGGACACTCAACAAGACTCCTGAATGTCTGACACACTGCACACTACGCCGTACATGGACATGACGGCAATACCACACCAACCAATGGGATCACAGCCACAGTCACACACCAATGAAGAAGCCAAGGTCACCCACAAAGAACACACATAGACAACAACCAACATTGCAGCCCGGACCCTGAGGAGTGCCAGCAGTCACACACACAACGTGTCACAATCACTGAAAGATAACACAAACTGGAAATCACATGACAGGGGCAAACAACAAGTGCCAAGGGAAACCTGACTGTGACCCAGCTGCGTCTGCACACAAACTCAGCCCTGACAGCAAGCACACCTATGGGTGACACCCTGATGACCAGTAATGTGCCATGCACCCACATCACAGAGAACCCAGGGAGAAGACTTTGGGGGAACATAGCTCAACTCAGCTAGCATCACAAACAGGTACAACACTAGGGATCACAGCATGCACAGCTAAACGGAAGTGAACACACAGACATGCACATACAACACACACCTTGGGCGCAGGCAATGTCACAGGAGTACACACTGCCATGAGGGGACTCCACTCCTGTGTGAGGAAAGCTGTGCCATATGTTGCCTCAGTAGGGCCCCACCATGTCAGCTGAGCACTTGGTCACACAATCAACAATTAGCACCAAATGAGGGCTCCCGTCACATCAGCCTGGTCATGGAAGTGCCAACGGAATCATCAGCACAGATCCAACACACTTGTATAGCAATGTTGCACTGACAACACAGATGAGTCCTTCCCCATTGATGCCCAAACCTGCATGTCCAGTGGAGATGGCCACACGGTCAGGGAAGTAGACGAATTGAACAATGGCAGGCACAACAGATGTGCAGGGGTGGAAGCCACAGATGTGAAATTGCCAATCTAAGTAGGAAATCCCATTGCCAAATACTGAACACATGACACCCTCAGATGCTGCTATGGATGACATGGATACACCACAGGATAGGACACATTCCCCCTGGACCACATGGGTTCCTCCACAGTAACACTTCATTATCATGAGACCAAATATCACCATCACTGCAGCAAGGGCATGGTTAGCATCATCAACATCATGTACATCAGAAGCAAAAGCACTAGAGAACAGAAAGTTGCTTTATTCAGCATATGTGGCAATAAAAGTAGAAGTCCGGTAGAACATAAACAAAGGCCGATGGCCAGTCCATCAACAAAGTCACAAGTGGGTGACAGTGGCAGATGCCACCCTACACATGCCTGCACAAAACCAGGGACAATCCACTAGGAGGGGCAACCGGGGGGTAGGCCAGGCACCGCAGGGACAGGATCAGGGCTCACCAGGAGGAAGCAGGGAAGGGGTGGTGGGTGCTGGAGAGCCACTGACAACTGCAGTGGAGGTGTCTGACATGGTGTGTGCCGGCACAACTGGGGGGCATGGCTCAGATGTTGTGGGTGCCGGCACGACTGCAGTGGACCCTGCAGATGGAGTGGACAGGTCCGCCACTGCAGTGCCCAAGTCAGACAGGGTGGTAGTGGACTCCACTCCAGTGCCTACCACCAGGGGAGGAGAATGGGGAACAGGCAAGGTGGGCTGGACAGAGGGGAGGACACCCTCACCACATCAGTGGCACAGACAAGCGCAGCGGGGGTGTGGTTCCGGGAGAGCAAGTGGCAGGGGGAGAAGGCCGGAGCCTCTTGGGGATGGTATATCTGTGGGTGGGGGAACCTGGGGCAGGGTGTGGTGGGGCACCTGTGGAGTGGGGGCCTGAGGGATGGAGGAAGGAGACCTGGTGCTTGAGCTGCAGGGGCGGCGGCGGGGTCTTGCTCTTAGCACTCCGGGGGACTTGCGGGTGGGGGCCTCAGTCTGTCTGCGCCTGGGGGAGGGTGTCCGGGGGCGAGGGGCACTCTGCTCCATGTGGGGGCTTCCTCTTCCCCCTGGATGCTGGGGCAGCTGGATCGGAGGGGAAGAGGCCGAGGTCACTGAGGAAGAGGCGCTGGGTCTTTGGGGTTGCAGGTGAGGCAAGGGAGGGTGCTTTGGAGGGAGAGGCAACTGAGGACTGCGCAGTGCCCGTGGATGCGTGTGTGTGTACCAGGGCCCCATCCCCTGTGAGTGGTTTCAGTCCCCTGACTGTGCGTGCATGTGCATTTAGTTTGTGGCGTGTGTGTCTGTGTGCTGGACGTGTGTGTGCTGGTGTGTGCCTGTGCCGGTGTGTGTGTGCTTGGGACGGGTAAGGTGCTGGGGAGTGTGGATGGAGCAGAGGCAGGAGGGGTGAGGGACTGTCTGAGGAGGGACACTGCTGCCGTCAGGGAGGAGTCCATGGACCTGTTGCCCCTCTGTAGGTCAGACATGCCCGATGAGATGCCCTCCATGAACGACACCAGCTGAGTCAACAGTGCGGTGTGCACATGGAGGACACTCAGCATGGCTGTCTGCCCTACATGGAGCTGGCGAAGGAGGTACACAGACTCCTCACTCAGGGCAGCAGGGGACACAGGGGCAGGGGTGCGGTGCCTGGCCCAAAGGAGACACGCTCCCGAACATGGGAGCCTCCACGGACCTGGGGAATGGGAGCCGATGGGAGGGCGGTGGTGGTGCTGGTGGTGGCGGGGACAGCAACACTAGCTGGGGTGTGGTGGCTGCTGACACCCGCCTCCACAAGGGAGTCATCCTCCGAGTTGCTCTGGTCCTCAGCTGAGGTGGATGGTGCTGAGGACTCCTCGGTGTGGCTCCCCTCGCCCTCCGTGCCACTGGGTCCCTCCGACCACTTCTCGGCTGCTGACCCAGTCTGGCTCTCTGGTTCCTCCTGGTCCATGGAGCTGTCCCCTTCCGTGGCCGTGGATGTATCTGCAAACAATGGGGAAACAGACAGACATCAGTCACCTGCACCAAACGCACACACCACTGTGAGCACAGCACATTACAGAGCAAGCCCTGGCATCATTAGTTGTACATTGCTAAAAGTGCCCGAACTGAACAGGAGAAGCCAATTGTCAGTCTGATGCCAAGCATGGCACTCACATCCCACATGGCCTTGCACCCATCTGTCTGGTGTCTGTTGGATTGCAACACCCCAGTGTGGACACATGCACCAAGTACACAGTAGTTGGACAGTGCAGAGGACACGGTGTGGCATGTGGACATGCACACATCACAGCTCTTGCCACTGAGTCAGTACAGGTTTCCGGATGAAAGGGATGCCCATAGTCAAATAGGAAATGCATGTGATGCATACCAGCGACAGACACCATGATGCACCCATGTCCTGATAGCCAGCGCCACAATGGTGTGCATGTAGCACATGTCACTCCCCTGCAGGACCACCAATAAGTTGACACATGCCATGGCAGAGGCATGACTGCTAAGTCATACATCACTGTCTCAGTGATGTATGACTTGGCAGCCAGACAACAACACTATGCACAGTGTCACAATAGTAGGTCATGGGGAATGCAAGTCCTGGAGCTGCACAAGTGCACATGTACATCCCCCACACAACACATCATCTTAACCCTCATCTGTCCAGGTCACACCTATTGGACATTTGGGAGACCTGTGACACTACCCTCTGAACCTGAGCCCCTCACAATTTGCTGTGAATGGGGAACAGCTGCCTGAACTTCACATTCGCATACCCCAGTCTGCACGGGCAGCTGATCAAACACCTATGTGACACACAAGCATCGTCTCCTATGGTCACATCTCCAGGGGCATGCTGAGCCCCTACCAAGAAACACCCCAGCAGTCCTGGCAACTAATCCACAGCACACTGACACAGAGGCAGACACCTGAGGGGTCAAATCACTGTGCACAATGTGTCAGCTGATACACGGGAGTGGGAGTACAGAGTGCATTGCATGGCCTGGAGTAGGCATGACTAGCCTGCTCCACATGAATGAGGGATGTGCCCTGGACAGTGGATAGCTGGCTATGTATGTGTGACACACGTAATCTGCACACTCCTGGGGCCCAAACATTGTTCCCACCCGCTGCATGGGCGTGTGCCACATACCCCAGGCACATGTGGTGGCTCAGCTCAGCAAGTGGACCGCATATCAAAGCAACACGCAGATCACATGTCCAAACCCAGGCGTTGTGTGAACAATGGACCCACCCATGATGCCCACAACAGAGTTAGGGAAACAGATGCTGTCCCCCACCTTTAGTGAAGCAAACTGCAAGGACACAGTCCCAAGTGACACAATTCCCTGAATGTAAGGGCCACACCTGGGTATCAGATGAGCAGTGGGCAGTGCACAATAGAGGGACATGGCTCCTGGACAACATGACTGCTGCACTGTGGCAGTTGAACCAGGCCAGAGGAGGGCACAAAGCATGTAATACAGAGTTCACAGTGCAGTCTTTGACTCACCCCCTCCTTGCTGCTGTCTGGCCTTCAGCTGCCCATCCAGGTCTGGAAACACCACCGCCAGGATCTGGAGCATGTGGGGGTCAGGGTCCGTGTTCCGCACCTCCTGCGAGGAGGCGACAGCTTCAGCTGGACCCGTGCAATCCTCCGGGTCCAGCCCCAAAGGTCCTGCCACCTCTTCTGGCAGTTGCGGATCCGGCGCTTGTAGACCCCCACGGACCGGACGGCCCGGACGATGTCCTTCCAGATTTCCTGCTTCCGATGGGCATTAACCTGTCAGGATGACAAAGTGAAAAGGCCATTACCACACATGCAACATATCCGTGCATGACACAGTTGTATATACATGTCTCAATCACAGGGGCACATGATGTACACAGGCAGTGCAAAGCTGCCCATGGACAGTTTGCCAGACGTCACTACATGGTATCATTGCATGGGAAGTAAAACCATGTTCAAATGCACTGTCACTGCACCATACCTGTCCAGTGCAAGTCACTACACACTATGGGGGTGACAACTACTCAGTGAGCCTGCTAGCCAGTGGCGTGCAGACTTTCAGCCTTGCTAGTCACACCAAATGCACATTCAGAAAGGCAGTGCACAGAACACTCACCTGCTCCCCTGGTGTCCCATACAGCTTGCTGTACTGTGGAAGTAGGCTGTCCAGCAGGGCCTGGTTCTCTTCAAGGCTGAAGGCTGGGGCTCTCTCCACAGTACGTGCCATTGCAGGGTCCAGAGGGGCAGAGACAGCAGCAGTGCAGTGGCAGATGTCGTCCTGGAGCATGTAGTGCAGGCAAGTGAGCTCTCAGGGGAACAGCCAGCAATATATATGTGCTGGAGAGGCAGATACTGTCCCTTGTGTCCAAAGTGATAGGTCCAAGTCGTTTGCATCTTCTGAATCTGGCCAATCCATGGAATAGCAGCACCAAAACACGCCCACAGCATCCTACAAATCTTCAACTTCATGAAATACATGATTTTGCAACATTGTTGTGGGTGACCAACTGAATTTACAGCAACCGACTCGTTCGAAATTCGAAAACGCGTCCGTTGCCAGGCAAGCCCATTGTCAATGGGTGCGCACCGATCTGTCCATTGCGGTACAACGCGTACAGGGGTACAACGCGTACCCGCACACATTGAATGCAATGGGCCGGCCGGAGGCACCGATCGGTCCATTGCAGTACAACGCGCACAGGGGTACAACGCGTACCCGCACACATTGAATGCAATGGGCCGGCCGGAGGCACCGATCGGTCCATTGCAGTACAACGCGCACAGGGGTACAACGCGTACCCGCACACATTGAATGCAATGGGCCGGCCGGAGGCACCGATCGGTCCATTGCAGAACAACGCGCACAGGGGTACAACGCGTACCCGCACACATTGAATGCAATGGGCCGGCCGGAGGCACCGATCGGTCCATTGCAGTACAACGCATCACTGTACATGTGACTGGCATATGTCAGCATGCCTGTCTCAGATGGACATATGCCAGCCACAGATAGCTCCCAGGGGGTGAGGGGCTTACCTACATCACGACAGCCTGTCCAAACTTTATCATAAGGCATGTAAGGCTGCATTTCCTATTGTGTGTATGTTGGTGTACATGTTGTCCTGTGGGTGTCACCTGTGGGCAGCCACCCCCAGGCTGTGCACGTGTTCATGGGGACAGGATCCTGGGTGTTACGTGTACATGACCACTGTGATGTGCAACTGTTCATATCTGTGCATGTGCCATGGTCACATTTCACGGTGGTGTATGTGTATGTCATGTCACATACCCCGTGAGTCCCATGTGGGACGGTATGTTTGAGCCAGGGTGTCCCAGTGGCACAATAGTGATGGTCCTCCACAGTCTTTGTGCATGTAGTGTTTACAATGTCTCTGATTTCATGTGCACAATGGGAGACAGTCTCCACATCCACGTTGTGTGTGCATGGACTTTGATGTTGTGCGTGTGTGTGTCACAGACGTCCATGTCTGTCCTGCCATGGCAAGTGGGGCCACTACCTGTGGGGGTCATGGTTGTTTTGCTGTGGTGTATACATGATACTCCATGTAATGCCAGTGTCCATGTGGCATTACAGGGTCCCTGGGAATGTACCTGTCGTTGAGCTGTGGTGCCTGGGGCACATCTGTCCTCACATGTCACTGTGGGGGTTATTGTGACACGGCAGCAGGAGATGGGAACTGTGACACGGCCTCATGATATCCAATGGGCCAACCTGGGACTAATTGATGCCACCTGTTGGACCGTGTTGACAGATGTTGGCCATGTATGTACCATACATGTCCTTCCGGTACTGCACACTTCATGTAGTTGTGCCTCATAATGATGTATGTTGGGATCTTGAGTGTGTTCAATGCCGCATATGTGGGGTGACTGACAATCTTGCTTACTTCTCCTCTGCACTGCAGGGCTCCTGCTGTCCATCGACCATTCCCAGACCTGGCAACGATGGTGGAACGGGACAGCATCCGACGGTACCGCTTCACCAGGCAGCTGATTGAGGATTTGGCAGTGCAGTTGTCCCCACATTTGCAGCCTGGCCGGCCGTATCTTACAGCGCTGACCCCCAAGGTGAAGGTGATGGCAGCCCTATACTTCTTTGCCACTGGTACCTTCCAACATACTGTGGCGACTGCTGGTGGGATGTCACAGACCATGTTCAGCCGTGTGCTCCGCGATGTTTTGGCGGCAATGTTGCTCTTCCTGAACCGGTACATCTATTTCCCTAGACTGCGACGACTCACTGACGTGAAGAGTGACTTTTATGCCCTGGGGAGGATGCTGCATGTCATTGGCTCCATTGATGGTACACATGTGGCTTTGGTACCACCACAGGCCCAGGAGCAGGCCTACAGGAACCGCAAGCACTACCACTCGGTCAATTCACTGGTGGTGTGTCTTGCAGACATGACCATCACACACGTGTGTGCCCGTTTCCCTGGTTCAGCACACGATGCCTTTGTGATGAGGAGTAGTCGCATCCCCAGGATGATGGCACAGATGCAGAACCAGCGTGCCTGGCTTGTCGGTGTGTACTGACTTTGTGCCATTGTGTGTGATCTGATCTGTAGTATTCCGCCCACTTTTCCAAGTCAGCTAATGTGCACTTGTCTGTCCGTAGGTGACTCGGGATACCCCAACATGCCGTGGTTGCTGACACCCCTCAGGAACCCTGTGACACCAGCCCAGATGCGCTACAATGAGGCACATGGTCGGACCAGGAGAGTGATTGAGCGGACATTTGGTCTCCTGAAGAGCCGCTTCCGCTGCCTGGACAAGACCGGAGGGTCCCTCCCATATGCCCCTGCGAAAGTGTGCAAGATTATCATCGTCTGCTGCATGCTCCACAACCTGGCAGTGCGGAAGGAGTTGCCTCTCATCCAGGATGACAATGACCAACATCCGCCACCTGTGGAGGATCCTGGCCTGGACCACGATGCCAGTGATGATGATGATGATGATGATGATGGTGATGTCCGCACACAGCTCATCACCAACTTCTTTAGCTGAATGTGAGTATCCTGAGGTGTCATGTCAATGATGTGAGTTGGCATGATGTGTGGGTGGTGCTCTGGTGCTGTTGGAGTGTGTCCATGGGCTACTTGACTGGATGTGTGTTGCGATGTGTGCTAACAGGTGGGCTGTACTCCCCAACAGTGTTGACATGCTAACTTGGTTCTGGGTGGGTATCTTGTAACATGTATTGTGCATGAGTTTTGCTGTCTGTCCTGTACTCCATTGCTTTTGACTGTGTGTCATTTCTGTCCTTCACAGGGTACTTTCAGATTTGTTTGGTCAACTGTGTCCACCGACGACGTGATTGCACATCCAGGCTGGTAGCTGTTGTGTCCCTACAGGTGATGTGCACCACACCCATGGACTTCCTTCCGTCTACAGTTGTTGACTGTGTGCCCGCTGCCAGGTGGGATTACCTTGCATCTGTAGTGGTTACGACATGTTGCAACTGTGTAATAAACCTGTGCTTCACTTTGTGATGTGCGTTGTCTGTGGTCACACATTTGACTGCCATTTGCTTACTGCACCTGTGGGCTACTTGACTACAACTGGGAATGGGTGTGGTGTCTGTGCATTGCACCGTCTTCCCTGGCAACATCAGTGTAGGCAATGAGTCAGATGGCCTAGGTGTGTATGTGTTGTGTAGCCCTGGTGGTGTGTCTCCCTCATGTGTGTCACGTTGCCTGTACTCACATGCCTGTGTTGTCCTTGCTGTTGCAGTTCGCATACACAGTGTAATTTTGCAGTTCATCATCCCCATAACAGCACCCACGTTGGAATCACGACAGAGGCAAGTATGGTGTATTAGTGTGTTTATTGTGATACATTTGTGTTAATAGTGCATAGGATGGGTAGTGCTTTACATAAATCTTGCAATCCCAAGTTCCTAGGTGAATTGAAAGTCCTGGTAGACAGGATCCCCAGTATCGGGGCCACAGTTGTCTGACACATTGGTCCAACTTGTACTCCCCATGCAATGTGTGGGAGTAGTGTTGCCGTCAACAGGGTGAACAGTCTGTGCACAAAGGCGAACATCCAGAACAGGTTCAGGCTTCCTGGGAGTTGCGCTTGGCCATCGGCCTCTCACTTTTCCCTCCTCGGACAACCCCTCTTCTTGGGGGGGGGGCCCTCAAGTACAGGCTGCTGCGGTGCAGGGGACTCTCCGCCAGAGTCCTCCTCCCTCCCTGTGGCAGTTGCAGTTTGTTCGGCACCAGACGTTGTTGGCACACAGGGAGGTGTGGACTGGTTGCTGTTCATCTGGCGGAGGCATTGTAAAATGTCCCTGTGCACCGCCGTCATCTCATGCAGTGCATCCCACTTGGACTCCACGCGGGACATGTGTGAGTCCACACGGGACATGTGTGACTCCACGTGGGACATGTGGAAGTCCAAGCGGGCATGATGGGCAGCCTGCTGCTGTTTCATGTCTCTGAGGAGCCCCACTACCTGGCTGAGCTCTCCGGTGCTGGACTGGTACGCATCAGCTATGCGTACCAGTTGTGGGTCATCATGCACACCAGCAACGTCTGCAAGCAGCGACCTCTGTCTCCCACCCCTCCCACCACCCCTGCTGACATGTGCAGTGTGTGCAGTGGCACGCACAGATAACCCTGGTCCACCTTGGGGGTTGGTGGTGGTGGTGGTGTCCATGGCCCCAGGTAGGTCCAGGGTCCCTGTGCTGGTGTTGCTCCTTGTTCTGTCCATGTCGGCAGGGATGGTATTCGTGGTGACAGTCGTTGGAGGGGTGGGTGCAGGGGGTGCAGCTGGTGGTCCTGCTGGTGCTGCAGCTGGTGGTCCTGCTGGTGCTGCATGTTGACTTGCACCGGATGTGCCAGGTTGTTCTTCATCGTCCGAGGAGGACAGAGGCTGTACGACGCCAGTGAGCTCAGCATCCTCTTGAGCCTGGGACTGGGACTCCTCAGCGTCTGCTGCTGTGTCCCCATCATCACCTGTTTTTGGGAGACACAAACAATGTATGTTATGTTTCTGCAGGCATCAATGGTTGACACACATGACAGTTGTGACTGTGCCTCTGGGTGCGGGCCTGTACATTGCATTGTCCTAAATCGTCACAGTCAGGGGTTGATATTGGTGTGGCACATTGTCCTGCATTATTTGGGCATTTCTATGTATTTTCTGGGGTGTGAACATGGTCTGCATTGGTTGTGTTTGGTTGACAGCCGGCCCTCCTTCCCACCCACCCAGCCAGTCAGTTATCCCACCATGGAACGTGCTTGCGTTGCAGGGAGTGTAAGTTGTCTCTCAGGATGTCACTCAGTGGTGTCCTGCTGTTTGTTGGTGCACATTTGCCAGCAGGGCCTTGTGCTCCCCACAGCAGTAGCCAGTGTCAGCCATCTTGTGAGTCCTTCTCCACTTCCTGTGATGTGAGCATGGTTCAGGGTGGTGTTGATGGGACAGTTGTGGGGGTGACCAATATCAGTGACTACGACTCCCATCATGCTATTGCCTCCACCCCCTTCCCAGCATGCCCATGCTTCCTTCCTTTTGACTCTGCTTCCCTGTGGGGTGGGCTGGCTGTGCTGACAGGATGGCTGGGAGTGTTGTCCTGGCAGTTGTTTGGCTAAAAGTCCCAAGAGTGTCCCTATGCTTCACACAACATAACCCAGGGTGGTGGTTCTTTGTGGGATCTTGTGTTAGGATGGGGGGCATTGCATTCTACCAGGTGGGTTCTGTGGAGTTTGTGTTGGGGGTGTGTGAGGGGAGGTGCTTGTGACTATGGTCAGTGCTGCAAGTCCCCCTTCCCACCCAGCTAGCCAGATATCCCACCATGGAACGTGCTTGCATTGCAGGGAGTGTAAGTTGTCTCTCAGGATGTCATTCAGTGGTGTCCTGCTGTTTGTTGGTGCACAGTTGCCAGCAGGGCCTTGTGCTCCCCACAGCAGTAGCCAGTGTCAGCCATCTTGTGAGTCCTTCTCCACTTCCTGTGATGTGAGCATGGTTCAGGGTGGTGTTGATGGGACAGTTGTGGGGGTGAGCTATGTCTGTGACTACGACTCCCATCATGCTATTGCCTCCACCCCACTTCCCAGCATTCACATACTTACTTGCTTTTGTGGGGAGTTCAGTGTGTGTGGGTGTGAGTGCAATGGCAAGATGGCTGACAGTGGTGTCCTGCTGTTGGTTGGTGTGCAGTACCCAGCATGCCCTTGTGCTCCCCACGACACAGCAACAGTGTCAGACATCTTTGATGGGCCTTTCCACTCTCTGTGGGATGTGCATGCGTGAGTGTGAGCTTGCTGGGCCATGTGGTGGGGGATGTAGAGCTGTGACTACGACTCCCATCATGCTCTGGCCTCCTCCCCCTTCCCAGCATGCCCATGCTTCCTTCCTTTGACTCTGCTTCCCTGTGGGGTGGGCTGGCTGTGCTGACAGGATGGCTGGGAGTGTTGTCCTGGCAGTTGTTTGGCTAGAGGTCCCAAGAGTGTCCCTGGGCTTCACACAACATAACCCAGGGTGGTTGTTCTTTGTGGGATCTTGTGTTAGGATGGGGGCATTGCATTCTACCAGGTGGGTTCTGTGGAGTTTGTGTTGGGGTGTGTGTGAGGGGAGGTGCTTGTGACTATGGTCAGTGCTGCAAGTCCCCCTTCCCACCCAGCTAGCCAGATATCCCACCATGGAACGTGCTTGCATTGCAGGGAGTGTAAGTTGTCTCTCAGGATGTCATTCAGTGGTGTCCTGCTGTTTGTTGGTGCACAGTTGCCAGCAGGGCCTTGTGCTCCCCACAGCAGTAGCCAGTGTCAGCCATCTTGTGAGTCCTTCTCCACTTCCTGTGATGTGAGCATGGTTCAGGGTGGTGTTGATGGGACAGTTGTGGGGGTGAGCTATGTCTGTGACTACGACTCCCATCATGCTATTGCCTCCACCCCACATGCCAGCATTCCCATACTTACTTGCTTTTGTGGGGAGTTCAGTGTGTGTGGGTGTGAGAGCAATGGCAAGATGGCTGACAGTGGTGTCCTGCTGTTGGTTGGTGTGCAGTACCCAGCATGCCCTTGTGCTCCCCACGACACAGCAACAGTGTCAGACATCTTTGATGGGCCTTTCCACTCTCTGTGGGATGTGCATGCGTGAGTGTGAGCTTGCTGGGCCATGTGGTGGGGGATGTAGAGCTGTGACTACGACTCCCATCATGCTATTGCCTCCTCCCCCTTCCCAGCATGCCCATGCTTCCTTCCTTTTGACTCTGCTTCCCTGTGGGGTGGGCTGGCTGTGCTGACAGGATGGCTGGGAGTGTTGTCCTGGCAGTTGTTTGGCTAGAAGTCCCAAGAGTGGCCCTGTGCTTCACACAACATAACCCAGGGTGGTGGTTCTTTGTGGGATCTTGTGTTAGGATGGGGGCATTGCATTCTACCAGGTGGGTTCTGTGGAGTTTGTGTTGGGGTGTGTTTGAGGGGAGGTGCTTGTGACTATGGTCAGTGCTGCAAGTCCTCCTTCCCACCCACCCAGCTAGCCAGATATCCCACCATGGAACGTGCTTGCATTGCAGGGAGTGGAAGTTGTCTCTCAGGATGTCAGTCAGTGGTGTCCTGCTGTTTGTTGGTGCACAGTTGCCAGCAGGGCCTTGTGCTCCCCACAGCAGTAGCCAGTGTCAGCCATCTTGTGAGTCCTTCTCCACTTCCTGTGATGTGAGCATGGTTCAGGGTGGTGTTGATGGGACAGTTGTGGGGGTGACCAATATCAGTGACTACGACTCCCATCATGCTATTGCCTCCACCCCCTTCCCAGCATGCCCATGCTTCCTTCCTTTTGACTCTGCTTCCCTGTGGGGTGGGCTGGCTGTGCTGACAGGATGGCTGGGAGTGTTGTCCTGGCAGTTGTTTGGCTAAAAGTCCCAAGAGTGTCCCTGTGCTTCACACAACATAACCCAGGGTGGTGGTTCTTGGTGGGATCTTGTGTTAGGATGGGGGCATTGCATTCTACCAGGTGGGTTCTGTGGAGTTTGTGTTGGGGGTGTGTGAGGGGAGGTGCTTGTGACTATGGTCAGTGCTGCAAGTCCCCCTTCCCACCCAGCTAGCCAGATATCCCACCATGGAACGTGCTTGCATTGCAGGGAGTGTAAGTTGTCTCTCAGGATGTCATTCAGTGGTGTCCTGCTGTTTGTTGGTGCACAGTTGCCAGCAGGGCCTTGTGCTCCCCACAGCAGTAGCCAGTGTCAGCCATCTTGTGAGTCCTTCTCCACTTCCTGTGATGTGAGCATGGTTCAGGGTGGTGTTGATGGGACAGTTGTGGGGGTGAGCTATGTCTGTGACTACGACTCCCATCATGCTATTGCCTCCACCCCACTTCCCAGCATTCACATACTTACTTGCTTTTGTGGGGAGTTCAGTGTGTGTGGGTGTGAGAGCAATGGCAAGATGGCTGACAGTGGTGTCCTGCTGTTGGTTGGTGTGCAGTACCCAGCATGCCCTTGTGCTCCCCACGACACAGCAACAGTGTCAGACATCTTTGATGGGCCTTTCCACTCTCTGTGGGATGTGCATGCGTGAGTGTGAGCTTGCTGGGCCATGTGGTGGGGGATGTAGAGCTGTGACTACGACTCCCATCATGCTCTTGCCTCCTCCCCCTTCCCAGCATGCCCATGCTTCCTTCCTTTTGACTCTGCTTCCCTGTGGGGTGGGCTGGCTGTGCTGACAGGATGGCTGGGAGTGTTGTCCTGGCAGTTGTTTGGCTAGAGGTCCCAAGAGTGTCCCTGTGCTTCACACAACATAACCCAGGGTGGTTGTTCTTTGTGGGATCTTGTGTTAGGATGGGGGGCATTGCATTCTACCAGGTGGGTTCTGTGGAGTTTGTGTTGGGGTGTGTGTGAGGGGAGGTGCTTGTGACTATGGTCAGTGCTGCAAGTCCCCCTTCCCACCCAGCTAGCCAGATATCCCACCATGGAACGTGCTTGCATTGCAGGGAGTGGAAGTTGTCTCTCAGGATGTCAGTCAGTGGTGTCCTGCTGTTTGTTGGTGCACAGTTGCCAGCAGGGCCTTGTGCTCCCCACAGCAGTAGCCAGTGTCAGCCATCTTGTGAGTCCTTCTCCACTTCCTGTGATGTGAGCATGGTTCAGGGTGGTGTTGATGGGACAGTTGTGGGGGTGACCAATATCAGTGACTACGACTCCCATCATGCTATTGCCTCCACCCCCCTTCCCAGCATGCCCATGCTTCCTTCCTTTTGACTCTGCTTCCCTGTGGGGTGGGCTGGCTGTGCTGACAGGATGGCTGGGAGTGTTGTCCTGGCAGTTGTTTGGCTAAAAGTCCCAAGAGTGTCCCTGTGCTTCACACAACATAACCCAGGGTGGTGGTTCTTTGTGGGATCTTGTGTTAGGATGGTGGGCATTGCATTCTACCAGGTGGGTTCTGTGGAGTTTGTGTTGGGGGTGTGTGAGGGGAGGTGCTTGTGACTATGGTCAGTGCTGCAAGTCCCCCTTCCCACCCAGCTAGCCAGATATCCCACCATGGAACGTGCTTGCATTGCAGGGAGTGTAAGTTGTCTCTCAGGATGTCATTCAGTGGTGTCCTGCTGTTTGTTGGTGCACATTTGCCAGCAGGGCCTTGTGCTCCCCACAGCAGTAGCCAGTGTCAGCCATCTTGTGAGTCCTTCTCCACTTCCTGTGATGTGAGCATGGTTCAGGGTGGTGTTGATGGGACAGTTGTGGGGGGCAATATGTGTGACTGCGACTCCCATGATGCTATTGGCTACACTGACTTGGCCAGCATACACAGGATTCCTTCCTTTGAGTGGTCTTCACTGTGTGTTGGTGTTGTTGTGGTGGCTACATGTGTGGATGTGTTTGTTAGTTCTATTTGTGCCACTGCCTAGCTGTAGTTGTAGTTGTGTTTGTACATGTGTTGGCACAGTTGGATGTGACTTTTTTGATGGCATGTGTTGTGTTTATCTGACTGACATACACATTTTGGGATGATTCTGTTCTGGTTGCTGTGTAATTGCTATGAGTGCATGATTTGACTCTCCCCTTGACAGTGATGTGTGTGTTTTGTGGCAGTATATTGTGTACATTTGTTGTGTACTCACCAGGCTCTGGGATGTCCTCTAGTCCATATACGCTCACTGGCGGAAGGATGGCCCGCACCTTCTCCTCCCAGGGCCTGAGGTATATTGGCTTGGCAGGAGGGCCACTGCCGGTGTGTTGGCTGTTGATGTAGTCTTTCTTCAGCAGGTCCCGTACCCTCCTGCGCACGTCATACCACCTGTTCTGGATGTCGGTCTTTGTGCGCCGACATGGTGATTGTGCGTTCACCCTGTTGATGATCCTCTCCCACATCTTGGTTTTCTGGGAGATGGGGGTCTGTTGGACCAGTGTGCCAAACAGCTGTGGCTCTACCCTGAGGATCTCGTCTACCATGACTTCCAATTCACTATCTAGGAACTTGGGATTCTTCTTGGGGGGCATGGTGATGGGTGGTGATGGTGAGTGATGTGTGTGTTGGTGTGCAGGTGAGGGTGTGTGAGTGTGTGTTTTGCTGGGTGTATGTGAGGTAGGTATTTGTTGGTGTGCTGATGGTGTGTGGCTTGTGTGAGGGATGAGCTGTGGGTGTGTGGTTGCCTTCTCTTGGGTGCTGGCAGTGGAATAGCATTTGCAAAGGCTCATGGTTGTGATTTGTGTCCTTTATATAGGTGGAGTTGTGGGTGTGTCTTTGTTCTCTGTCCCCACCCCACCCAGTATTTATTGGCTTGGTAATTGCTTGTTTGGCCTTTTTTTTGGGTGTTTTTTCCTTTGTGCTGTTTGTGTATGTTGGAAACGTTCTTGTGACCGAGTCGGACCCTGCATTTGTCTCGTACGGTGTTCTCCGTTTCGTTCGCGCTGTGTTTGTGCAGTTTTCTATGCTGCGTACGCGTCGGTCGCGGTGTTTTGTGTTGCTTCGGCTCGGTTTTGTATGCGTGTCGGTCGTACGGCTTGTCCTCCGTCCGACTCGCTCGTGGTTTTCGCGCCTTGCATCGTACTTTGCGGTTTGGAGTTCGCGTGTACGTTTCGGTCGGATTTGTTCCGGGTGCGTGTCGGTCGGTTGGATTCGCGTGTTTTTCCGGCCGGATTGCTGTTTTCCGTGCGGCTCGGTCGGTCGACTTGGTTTCGGTACGTGTCGGTCGGAGTTTTCACGCCTTGCATCGTACTTGGCGTGTCGGGCGCCACGGGTACGTGTCGGTCGGTATTATTTCCGGATCCGAGTCGGTCGGTGCTTTTTCCGGCCCGAATCGGAATCGACCCCTTAGTTAGAAGCCGCGCTAGGATTGGAGGAGAGAAGGATTGTATGCGGGATTTTGATTTGACTGTCAGTGCAAGACGTACAGGTAGAAGATTTCAAGGGTTTGCGGAATATAATTTCCTACACCGTTCTTCGAAGATGTATGGAGAGAAAAAAAAGATGTCAATTTTTAAGAGAATAAAGAATTTCTTTGTTAAGGATAAGCCTGTATTGACTAGAGAGGGCATTCCTATTCCGCCACCGAAGACACCAGCATCTTTTATGATGATGGAAAGAGATATCATACCTGCGTGTGGTTGGAAAACTGGGTAGAATACACGAAGGATGATGGTGTGTTAGCGTTTCCTAAGGATGGTACGTTTAATGGGAGGATTCTTCAGAATTTGAGATTGAAAATGAATGATTTAGAACCGAGACCTAGGTTAACTCAATATGAGGCTTTGGAAGAATGGGAGACTGAGTCATATGAAAGAGAGAAATGCAGAGGTGGAAGATATAGAGGATTCTTTCCGAGGCACTTGCATGAGTCACAAGAAGGGCAGATGAAACAGTGGAGGAGAGCTATGGTATCAGAAGGGTTATATCCAGTGTTGATTGCTGAGGAACAATCTGGAGGAAAGTGTAAAGAGAAAACGAAACATATGAGTTTGACAGGATATGGAGAATCAGATGATGAATTATTAGAGGATATTTTAATTAAAAATCCACCACCGTATCAAGAAGCAGCTAGTAAGGTTGTCCCAAGTGCGCCCACAATGGGAATACCATTAACTCTACAGATTTTACATGACACATCATACAACAGAGGGTTGGAAGATAATGAAAGAGAAGCTTTGAACAAAACTTGGGAAGAACTAGTACAAAGGATAAGTCAATTGAATTTAAATACTGAAGCTTTGACAGTACCAGTAACCATTGGTCCAGTAATCCCATTATATGGGGATAATAAGATTTGCCAGAAACCACAACTCGTGACAGTTCCATTAAGTGATCCTAGAAAAGAGGTAGTAATCACAGATGATCAAGTTAGTGAAAGTGAGTCGGTTATTTCATTAATGGATCTCCCTATTGTGGAACCTCATGCGGAAACTCCAAAGAGAGTTACGCCTATGAATTTGAGAGAGAGAAGACCTTTGGTTCCGGCTGGAACTTCAGGTACAACAGTAGTTACCTCAGAAGAAATAGAGAGGTGGGCTCAGGAAAGGGATAATCGGAACCCAATACCAAAGCTTTTGGATATCAGTAGATTGAAAGTGGAATTGGAAGAGATGATGACAGGATGTGTAGGTACGGAAAGATTAAGGGGCATATTATCAAGAACGGCGTTAAAAATTATCGCCGGTTTAGCGGCAGAAAACTGCCGCTAAAGCGGCGATAATGGGCTTGATAATATGCCCTTGAGAATTCCAATAGAAGTCCATGTTCTGGTGTGAACATGGGCTTCTATTGGAATTCTCCAGGGCATATTATCAAGCCCATTATTGCCGATTTAGCGGCAGTTTTCTGCCGCTAAACCGTCGATAATTTTAACGCCGTTCTTGATAATATGCCCCTTAACGTTTACAATGATGAAGAATTATTATTTCTATGTAAGAGTATAACCAGGAGAGCAAGACTATTTCATGAGAGATTAACTGAAGTTGCTTCAGAGATTGGAATAGACATAGGGAAATCAAAATTGTTACAGAAGCCCTATCGAGTGGATTTTACTGATAAAGATTTAGAAAGTGTGAATGCTTCGGGAAAAAGGTTACAGATAAAAGAATTAATGAACATTTTGCGAAAATGGGGAGACATTGATAAATGGAGGATTAGATGGATAAGAAAGAAAGAAGAAGTGCAAGCGAGAGAGGCAGCAGCTGCATTTCCAGTAAGAGAATCAGGAAAAGTGGAAAAATTGTGTCCAATGAGAGAGGTTCCTGGAGGAGGATATGTTCATGTCCCTTGGAGTAGACAAGATATTTTATCGTTTACAAATGATTTTCCAAAGTTGAGAGAAAAGCCAGTTGAGTGGTACAAACAAGTAGAGAGGTTTGTGAAAGTTTCAAAGGTGTTATTGAAAGACCTGGATGGTCTATTTGACATAGTGGTACCTGCTGATTTATGGACAGAATGTAAGATCACAATTGATTGGCCTAATGAGGAGTATCCTAGAGATGCAAAAACGGGAGCACCGTCGGAAGAACTGATGAAAAAGTATCACCAAGTGATTACGTATTTGAAAGGAAAAATCCCTCCTAAAGAAACAGATTGGGTAAAAATAGATAGAACAACACAGGAACCAAATGAATCTGTACACGCGTACTATGAACGGTTATTGCAGGTGTTCAAGCAGTATAGTGGGTTTGAGAATATTGGTGACAAAGATATGGGACATTTTGTGTATCGGTTTGTATATGGCTTGAAACCGGAAATCAGTCAGATGATACAGCAGCGCATGTTGTGTTGGCAAAGTAAGACAGTGGATGAAATTCTAAAGTACGCAAAATATTGCGGAGATGACATAGAGGCCAGGCGAAGGAAGCTAAAAGAGAAAATGATGTGGGCTCAAGTTAAATTGGTAGAGCAGCAGGAAGCGAAGGCAAATGAGCAAAATAATAATCAAGTGAAAGAACAGAGTCAGAATAATCAAGGAGCGAATGGTAATACATTTATGTGGTGAATGGACAGAGAAGAAGCGAAAAAGAAGTTTCCTTGTCATGCGTGTGGAAAGCTTGGACATTGGAAGAACGAGTGTAAGAGTACTCAGAATAATAAGAAAAATAATGGGCCAAATCAAAATTTAATCCCACAAGATGCAGAATGAAGTACTTATGAATCAGCAGCAACAGGTAGTCACTCCACAATATCAGGTGCCACCAGCTCCTATGCCAAATTTTGTGAACCATCAAAGTTTCAGTGCGAACACCGGATTTCAAGGAGAAAGTGGTAAGAATAATAGAACAATTGCACAATATTTTTTGCAGAATGATGAAGAACGTTCAGATACTACATAATGACGGTGCCTGAGGGGGAGGAAGAGGAGTGCGTGCTTGGCGCATCCTTGCCGGTAGATCAGTCAGGTCCATTTGTTGACGGGAAAGTAGAAGGTAAAGACATAACTTTCCTATTGGATACTGGTGCTACCAGGTCTACTGTGAGAACAGCAGACATCCCAAACCTACCCCTCTCGGGAGAAACTATCCAAGTTGTAGGCGTATCTAACCAACAGATTAGAACCCCTATCACAAAGCCAATGGAGGTGCACATTGGAAACTTTAAAGAAATGCATCGATTTGTAGTTTGCGATTCCAGTCCCGTAAACCTGTTGGGAAGAGATCTTTTGTGCAAGATGAATTGCACGATCTATTGTACACCGGATGGTGTTGCTTTCCAAACCCCGATGAGGACGTTGTCTATAAGATGATGCTGGCCAAACAGGGAACAGAGGTAGATGAAATGTTTTCATTAATAAACGAGAATGAATTGCCAGAAGAGTGAAGAACGACAGTCAATCCAGAAGTGTGTGATTTTACAGGAAAAGATATTGGGCTAATGAAGAATATAGACCCAATTAAAGTGACAGTGAAGGAAGGTGCAGTGTATCCAAATACCCGACAGTACAAAATGAGTCCAGAAGTAAAAGCAGGAATTATTCCAGAAATTGAATGAATGGTTGAACAAGGTATTTTAAAAGAAGTGATGGGTAGTCCCTGTAATTCGCCAATAATGGGACTGAAAAAGCCTAGCGGAAAATACAGAATAGTGCAAGACCTACGGAAAATAAATAAAATTGTAATTCCCTGTTGTCCAATTGTGCCAAATCCAGCAGTGATCCTTTATCAGATACCATGGAATGCAGGATGGTTCACAGTAATTGATCTATGCCAAGCGCTCTTTTCTATTCCTTTGCACCCAGACAGCCAGTATCTTTTTACGTTTAAATTTGAAGATCGAATTTATGCATGGTGTCGTGTTCCTCAAGGGTACACAGAAAGTCCTTCAATCTTTAATCAGATTTTGAAAAAGTGGCTAGAATCATTGATTATGCCTGGAAATTCTGTTCTGGTTCAGTACATTGATGACCTATTGGTGGCATCAAAAACGCGAGAAGATTGTGTCACAGATACAATTGCGTTACTGAACCATTTGGCTGAAGGAGGACACAAGGTGTCTCCAGAAAAATTACAGTTCTGTCGACAAGAAGTAAGATATTTAGGGCATAAAATAGAAAGAGGAGTTAGAAAAGTGGCACCGGAAAGAATAAAAATAATCAAAGGAATGCAATTGCCACAGACTCAGAGAGAAATGAGAATGTTTCTGGGAGTGGTTGGATACTGCAGACAATGGATAAATGGATTTTCTATGTTAGCGAAACCATTGATACAGATGATTCGGAAACGAGCAAAAGATCCGATTGATTGGAATGATGACTGCCTAGAGGCATTTGTGAAATTGCGAAATTGTTTGTGTGAGGCTCCTGCCTTGAACATGCCAGACTATACGAAAGACTTTGCTTTGTTTTGTTGCGAAAGAGAAAATTGTGCACTTTCAGTCTTAACACAGAGACATGGATTGAGTCGGCGTCCAGTGGCATATTTTTCAGCCACATTGGACCCAGTGGCTTCAGCATTGCCTGGCTGCTTAAAAGCAGTAGCTGCTACTTGTATGAGTCTGGAGCAAAGTGAGTCGATAGTGATGGGACATCCGGTAAAGGTATTCGTTCCACACTCGGTTGAGATTCTTTTGACAAGAACAAGAACACAGCACCTCACTCCTAGCCGTTTGACAAAGTATGAAAGAGTGATTTTGGGAGCTGAAAACGTGACTGTGATAAGGTGTACGATTTTGAACCCAGCCACCCTATTGCCAGACCCCTGTAATGAGGAATTATAGATGAAAGTGATCATGATTGCTTAGACGTGACTGAGTTATACATGAAGCCCCGCCCAGACTTAAGAGAGACACCATTGAAAGAAGCAGATCATGAGTTATTTGTAGACGGCTCCTGCCTTAGGACACAAGAAGGAGGTCTAAGTGCTGCATATGCTGTTTGCAAAATTTCGGGGTAATTGAAGCATCCTGTTTACCTGGGGTCAAGTCTGCACAAGTAGCTGAATTGGTTGCCTTGACAATGGCATGTAAAAAGGGGAAAATTGGAGAGTAACCAAATTTACGGATAGTCAATATGGTTTCGGGATTGTGCATGACTTTGGCCAGCTTTGGATGCAAAGGGGATTTCTGACTTCCTCAGGGTCACCTATCAGAAACAGCAAAAATGTAAAAGATTTGTTGGAAGCATTACAATTGCCAAAAGAAATAGCAGTTGTAAAATGCGCTGCACATCAGTCAGGAAATGACAATGTGACTGCTGGCAATAATTATGCTGACCAAGTGGCGAAATACTGCGCTAAAAATGCAGTAGCCATAAACAGAAAACTTGAAACGGGTGAAACCAGATGCCAACTTATGTACTTCTCAGTACCAGAGACATGGGATGAGATTAGATAATTGCAGGAAGAAGTTTAGGAAAAGGAAAAAGAAATCTGGATAAAGGCAGCCTGTACCAAAGGACCAAATGATGAAGTATGGGTGTATCTAGATGGAAGACCAGTCATGCCAGATTGTCTGCTTTCAAAAATGGCGAGAGTATATCATGGAGCAACAAACATAGGGAGAGACTCAATGATCAGGCTATTCAGACAGAGTTGGTACAATCCGAAGTTCAGGGTAGTCGCAGAGAGCCTTTGCCAAACATGCTTAACCTGTCAACAGCAGAACCCAGGTAGAAAGACAGTGGTAAGCTGGGGGAAAATTGGAAAGGCAGAAGGACCCTTCACCAGATTACAGTTAGATTTCATTGAATTACCCCCCTGCAACGGATTGAAATACGTACTTGTCATAGTATGCCTTTTCTCAAGATGGGTGGAAGCCTACCCTACTAGAAGAAATGACAGTCTTACAGTTGCAAAATTGTTGTTGAGGGAGTTGGTGCCACGATTTGGTTTTCCGGTCACTTTGGAATCAGATAGAGGCCCTCATTTTAATAATGAAATAATTCGATTAATCTGTGCTGCATTTAATATTGAACAAAAACTACACTGTGCTTATCGTCCAGAGGCTTCTGGAGTTGTTGAGCAAATGAATGGCACAATCAAGTCAAGATTGGGAAAGGTGTGTGCATCCACAAAGCTAAAATGGCCAGATGCATTACCTCTTGTATTGATAGGTCTCAGAAGCATTCCAGACAGAAAAACAGGAATGAGTCCACATGAGGTTCTCATGGGAAGAGCCATGAGACAGGCGTTTATTCCTGGAAATAAACTAAAGAGTATAACTGATGATCTGGTATTGGACTATTGCAAAGGATTGGCTGAAATGATGCATTCTATCTCTCACCAGGTTGGAGAAGACGCAGTCGAAAGACAGCCAGATCAAGCGCATGATTTGAATCCTGGAGATTGGGTGCTAGTGAAGAAACACGCAAGGAAATTGTGTCTAGCACCAGGGTGGGACAAACCAAGGCAAGTCATACTAGTCACTACCACAGCAGTGAAGTGTGCAGGTTTGCCCAATTGGATTCACACTAGCCATACCAGAAGAGTACCGAGCCCATCAGATCAACAAGAGCCACCACTGACTGAGCAGGCTGAAGCGTCAGGAGTTGTAAACTGTGAAGTTGAAGGATCAAGAGTGATAGATTCCGAAAGACAACCATATGATGAACAGCCCGAGATAAGTCAGGAAGAATGGATCCCAGTGATTGAAATAATTGATGATGCCATTGAAACCAGAAGAAGAACAGAACTGAAAAAACAAGAAAGTAGTCAGGAAGAGACAGGGGAAGAAGAACACACTCAGGTGAAAACAGAAAGAGACACAAACAAACCTGAGGAGGGAAAAATAGAAGAACACATTCAGGCAGAAGAAGAAAAGCTTGAATTTAGACCTGAACAGGACCAGATAGAGTTAGAAGAACAAGTTCAGGCAGAAAAAGAAAGATTTGAAGTAAGACCTGAGCAGGATCAGACAGAATTAGAAGAACAAGCTCAGGAAGAAGTAGAACAAAATTCGGTAGAACCTGAGCAGGAAGAAGCAAAAGAAGGTACAAGCACAGAAATCAGAGAAATAGAACAGATTGTGCCCAGAACAAATGAAATAAAAAGAACCTTACAAGGGGATAAAGAAGGTGAAAACGCAGTACAAATTAAAAGAGTCAGGAGAAGAGACAATTGGCCAACTGGAGTAAAGAAATTTAAATATCATCTGAGAAAATCTGATAAGAGACCAGAACAAGTGAACAAAGTCACAAGTCAAACAAGACCTAACCAAACCTTAGCAAAAATAACTCGAAGAAGTCCAAGATTGAGAAATCTAAATAAAAAATATAAGGCTCCAGAGTGGACATACGTCATTCTTGAGGAATTTGAATCCCTGGATTTGTCTGATGAGACAGAAGAAGTCCATATTGCACAAATTGACGAAACCAATTGAAACCTCCTTAAGAACAAAAAGAAAAACTAAGACTGAAAAAGGAAAAAGATAAGAGAAAAGAAATGTTCTCAGTAATAAAATGGCCGACAATGAAGTTAACGGAAAACCAAAATGTGGAGTAAAAAGGAAGTGTCTTAGATTTTGTTTTTGTAGTATTTTATTAGCAGCATTAGGATGGCTATTCCTAACAGTAGGAGTACCTTTAATAATGAAAACGAGTAACGAGAATAATACAGATACTAATGTTAAGGTAGATAGATTAAGAGAAACTAAATTAGAAATAGGAGTGGAAGATGAAGCAAACTATCATAATGAATCAGACTATAATACGTCCTCTAATGTGTTTATTAAATTGTTATTTCAGTATGTTAGCACTATGGAAATTAACAATTGTTACGTATGTATGAAGTTGCCCGGGATTACATATCACCATATACCTTTAACTTATAGTGTGTCATGTAGTATTTTATCAAGTTTATTTTACACTACAGGGAGATTGCAGTATTTTTATTCTAATTTAGATGTAGTATTTTCTGAACTTCCTATTAGAAAGAATATGAACCCAGTAGCTAATAGTAAAAACGCACAATTTATGGGCGAATTTTTCATAACAATGAGTTCAATAGATTTAGTTCAGGCACACAAAGATAATCTAACATGTACATTAAGAAAAGAAGAAAAAGATTTTTGGGATTTAGTAGAAGAAAGGAGACAGGATTTAATGAAGAAGGCAACTACACAGAAAACCCATGTACCTCCATGGGTTGGGAAGGAGGGAATCTATGCAAGTGGCAAGGCTCATGCTGCGATGTCCCTGGACTTTGTGAAAAGGGGAAAATTCTGCCTCCATAGATTAAAGACAGATTATAACAATAATTACATTGGTTCCAGTGAATGTGAACATAACTTCCTAATATTAGGAGGATGGGGACTAAAAGGGGGAACTGATCCTGTGTTTTCAGGAGTGTATTATGTTTGTGGGAGAAATGCCTATTACAGGTTACCTACAAGATGGTACAGAAGCTGTTATTTTGGAATAGTTTTTCCAAAAATGTATCATGTAGATAAAATCAGTGGAACCAATGGAAATTCTAATGGACTAACACGAAGAAGAAGAGCCAGTTTTTCTGAAATTGTAGGAGATATTTTTAGTGCACTGATACCCTCAGTTGGAGTCATCCTAAATTCACAGAAAATTTGTAAGTTATCAACCATAGTTGATCGTCTTTCTACAGATACTGCAGGAGGATTTTTAATGATTAACACAGAAATGGTTGCAATTAGATCAATGGTTTTACAGAACCGTCTTGCTCTTGATATATTGTTAGCAAAAGAAGGTGGAGTTTGTGGCATGTTAAAAGTTCAACATTGCTGCACTTATATTCCGGACAAGAGCAGAGAAATTAAAGGATATATTGAAAATATTACGGGAATGCATAAAGATTTGACCCAACTGGAGGTTGACAGTGTGTGGGGAAGACTAACAAAAAGTATAACATCCATAGGGAAATGGTTTGTTGATTTTGGGAAAAGTTTTCTAGGTCAGATAATAATACCATTAGTTATGATAATAACGATAGTAATGTTAATAATGATTACATATAGATGTTGTAGAAAAGGTACGAAAGAAAAGGTACACTTGAATAGAAAAGTAAAGGGACAGACACGAAAGAGAAAGTACGAGGAAATATGCTTGGAAGAAATAAAAGGCAGGTTATATAAGAAGATGCGAGATTTAGAAGGAAACGAGATCATTGATGAAAAGTTGGGAGGTCAAATAGAGAAAAACTGAGAAGTGTTAAAGTTGGTATCTGGGATGGTGTCACGAGTCAGTAGCATACAACCAAGAAGGCCACTAACCTCTAAGATCGGCCAGCAGGGACGATGGCGTGAAGAGAGTCCCCTTCCTTCCCTGAGAACAACCCCACACAGAAGACCATGAAAACCTCTGCGTACGGAAGTTCCCCGGGGATTAAGGGAAAGAAACAAATGATAAAACTCTGTGGTTTTTGGTATAGTGTTTGGACTGCGCCAGGTAAGAAGGGCGGTCCAGCTTCGAGTCGAGGACACTCAGGGGATAACTGCAAGTGGATAAAACAACAGAGAAAGAAGTGTGAAGTGGAGGGATGCCCTGAGATAGCAGTCAAACAACCTCCCCCACACCTAGCTCCCCTATGCTCCCGCACTCACTTAAGTTTCCACAGAGACTCCTGAGGAATAAGAAACGAAGACCAAGAGTGCAAAGCAGGGCACACTCTTCAGCAAGATGGAGACTATACGTCCCAATAATACTCCGTGGATAGTTACGAAGCTGTTCTTCTCACAGCTCTATTATTGGTGAGCATTACCAAAACGCTGTTAACTTCACAGCGGTAGAAAGCACAATGTCAGTGATGACGAGAGCCTACCTCTGTAAGGCTCCGTGAACGGGATTCGTTTCCAAGTGAAAAAACAGAAAAGAAATCTTTAGCTGTAAGCGAGTGGAGAATTCTTCTTCACCCACCCTCCAAATCCTAAATACCTGAAAGGGCTTCCGCGCCCTGTGGAAGTTTTTAGCGCGCTGATAATACCGGCCGAATGCCGATAACACACAACCCCCGCTAAGTGCCGTGTCTTCGGGGATATGAAAAGCAAGGAAACAGTGGCTTAGTAATCGATCTCCAACGCTCGTCCTCCAGCGGGGAACACCGTCCGCTAGCGTCGAAGAAGACCGGACTCATCTGTTTGTCAAGCCCCGTTTCCTGGAAGGGGCGGAGCTTATATAGTCAGCAATTAGCGAGGCGGCTCCTGCCGTGCTGCACCTGACGATGTCCCGCGGCATTCTGGGCATTGTAGTTCTTGTGCCTCACATAGGTATGGTGAGCCCTGTTCCCCCTTGTCCTCCACATGCACACCTTACAAGGGGATGAGGGAGCTAACGGACCCGGAGTCTCTCCCTGGCTCAGGATCGCGACAGAACCCCTCTCGAGGACTGCCGACTCGGCGGTCGTCCTGGTTTGCCCGGATACCTAGTATGGAATTGCCGTAGCAACCTTGGGCAGTTCAGATTGTCTAAGGGTTCCCAGGTTCTATCCTCCACCCCATATCCCTTCCAGTCTACTAGATACTGCACTCTACCCCTTACAAGTCTAGAATCCAATAGTTCTCTGACCTCGTATTCCTCCTGCCCATCAACTTCTACAGGCACTGGTGTCAAAGGCAACCTCACACTGAGGGGACAGGGCCTGAGCAAGGATACGTGGAACACAGGGTGGATGTTCCATGACTGGGGCAAGGATAACCTCATGGCAACAGGATTAATGATTTGTTCAATTCCATAAGGTCCTACATACTTGGGAGCTAGTTTACCCACACCTTTAAGCTTTAAATTCTTTGTTGCCAGCCATACCTTATCACCCACTTGATACGAGGGTTCCGGGCTTCTCTTTTTATCTGCGTTATGTTTTTGTGTGGTCTGTGATACCTCTAGTTGGCGTTTAGCTTCAATGAGCACTGCTCTAAGATGTGTGTGGTGCTCTTGTATGGTGGGATGGTTGGTTATCACAGGCCATTCGAAAGGGAGCATGTTCGGATGGAACCCATACAAACAGAAAAGGGGGAACACCCCAGTGTGGAGTGTTCTGCATTGTTGTATGCAAACTCTGCTGTCCAAATCAGAGGGTACCAGGCCATGGAGTTTTGAAGGGTAAAACATCGTAAATATTGTTCGAGCGTTTGATTTAGCCGCTCCGTCTTCCCGTCTGTTTGGGGGTGGTAGCTGGTGGACAGGCGGGCTTCCACGCCCATGGTATCGCATAACGCCCTCCAGAATCGTGAGGTGAACTGAGTACCTCTGTCGGTGATGAGTACCCTGGGCAGGCCATGAGCCCTAACCACATGCTGGAGGAAAACCACAGCCAGTTCGGCAGATGTAGGCAGTCGCTTCATTGGGATGAAATGACCCATCTTGGTCAAATGATCGACTACCACTAGGATGGTTGTGAATCCCTCACAGGGTGGCATCTCAACAACGAAGTCCATCGACACGGTATGCCAAGGGAGTGGGGGTATGGGAATCGGGCGTAGTAGCCCCATGGGTCTGGAATGGCTGGCTTTGCTTTGTGCACAAATAGCACAATTTTTTAAGTAGTTCTTGGTGTCGGTTCTTAAGGAGGGCCACCAAAAGATCTCTCAATACAGGCGATGGTCTTATGTTCCCCTAGGTGTCCCCCTAACGTCGAGTCGTGGGCCCAAGCCAACACCTGCAGTTGTTGAGTAACGTTGGGAACATACAAGGCATGGTGGTGGTACAAGAGGTTGTCGTTCTTGGTCCGGTGGTCAGGGTCTTCTTGTATCCATATTTGACCATCCACCTGGTCCAAGGACTTTCGTAGATCATCCAGGAAGTCTCTTGTCATGATCAGTGCCACTGTTTCGTGCTGGAAGGCATCCTCAGGGAGTATGGAAGGGGGTTTAAGAGGTTCCCTCTGTTCATGGTCCGTGGTTTCGTCCCTTCTTGACAGTGCATCGGCCTTACCATTCTGGGATCCGGGTCTGTATTTTATGACAAAGTCAAAATCGGAGAAAAACAGAGACCACCGCAACTGTCTCGGTGTGAGGGCTCTAGCGGATTTCAGGAACAACAGGTTCCGGTGATCGGTAAAGATCTCGATCGTATGATTGGCTCCCAGGAGGTAATGTCTCCATTCCTCACAAGCTCTCTTGATCGCCAATAGCTCTTTGTCTGTTATGGAATAATTGACCTCGCTTGGGGTGAGCTTCTTGGAGTAATACGCCACTGGATGGAGTTGACCGGTGTCAGGGTGCCTTTGCGACAATACACCTCCGATTGCGAATTGGGAAGCATCCGTTTCTACCACGAACGGCAGGCTCGGGTTGGGGTGACGTAGAATAGGGGCATGAGTAAATCGGTCTTTTAATTCGTTGAAGGAACGGTTCGCTTCCTGGTCCCATGTAAATAAGGTGTTCTTTCTCAGCAGACGTGAAATAGGGTGTATGATCCTCGAGAAATCCTTGATAAACCGTCTGTAGTAATTTGCAAACCCAAGAAAGCTTTGTACTGCTTTGACGTGCTGGGGTGCCTTCCAATCTGTGATTGCTTCCACCTTACCCAGGTCCATCTGGAAACCCTGTGCATTTATAACATACCCCAGAAAAGTGACCTCCGTAGCGTGGAATATGCATTTTTCTAGTTTGGCATACAGCGAATGTTGTTGGAGTCTGTCCAACACGGTCTTTACATGGACGACATGCTCTTGCGGGGTAGGTGAATAAATGAGGATGTCGTCAATGTATACTATGCAAAATGTGTCCAACAACCCCCGTAGTACCTCATCCATAAAGTACTGGAACGCGGCTGGGGCGTTACAGAGTCCGAAGGGCATCACTTGGTATTCAAAAAGCCCAAATTTGGTCCTGAAGGCGGTCTTCCATTCATCGCCTGTTTTGACTCTTACCAAATGATATGCCCCTCGGAGATCCAGTTTCGTGAATATTCGGGCTCCTTTTAACTGATCCAATAGTACAGGGATCAAGGGCAGGGGGTATCTATTTTTTATAGTTACTTTGTTGATCGCTCTATAGTCGATACACGTTCTTAATTCCTCACAATCCTTCTTTGATATGAAGAAGAGGGGAGACGAAGCAGGTGATGAAGAATGCCGTATGAATCCAGAGGCCAAGTTCTCCTCTAAGTAGTTTTGTAAGTAGCGGGTTTCCGGCTCTGTCAGGGCATACACCCTGCTACAAGGGATATTAGCTCCCGGCAAGAGGTCAATTCGACAGTCGTATGTCCAATGAGGTGGTAATTGCGTCGCCTCCTGCTTATCAAAGACTGATTGGTAGTTCTGGTAAACCTCTGGTAGAGTGGTGGAACAGCAGTAGCAGGCCTCAACACATCCTTCTGCTAGGAGTCCAGCTTGCGTATCCGTGATAATGTCAGATTGTGTGTGTTGCTTGATGCACTGGTCCTTACAATAGCCGGAGGTCAAGGATACAGTACGGTCCGCCCATCGGATGACGGGGTCATGGAGAGTCAACCACGGCATGCCCAGGATCAGACGGAAGTGAGGTGCGTCTATTAGGTCGAACCGGATAGTCTCAAAATGGTTCTCCCCTACCTGCATTGTAAGGGGGCAGGTATGATACCTCACTGGTCCAGAGGTCAGTGCCTTTCCGTCCACTGCTTTCACTATCTCGGGTGTGATCTTACTTTCGTAAGGTACCCCTGTATTCCAGGCATATTGTTGATCAATGAAGTTTCCCGTGGCTCCGGAATCCAACAGGGCAGCTACTTCTACGGAGCTCTTCTTGGACATCCACAGGGTAACACAAACATTCATGTGAGCCACGGAAGGCTGAATGGTATTGGCCAGAGACAAAGAGATCGTTTTGTTTCCTGAACCCAAGACAGAGACCCCTTCCTGGCTTGGGTTTTTTAGTTTTCCGTCGTTTGTGGAGCAGTGACAGCTTGTGTCCTGGAGATCGTTGGCCTTTCGGGTATCTTTGCTCTAGCTCGACACTCCCTGATAAAGTGCCCACTCTTCCCACAATATAAACATAGCTTTTGCTGCCGTCTTTTCTCTCTCTCTTCAGAGGTGAGCGGGCCACGGAGTCCTCCGATTTGCATGGGTTCGGGCCCTTCAGGCTGTTTCATGTGTTCTTCAGACGTTGGTTTAGATCGGGGGAGGAATAAACGGGTGTCGTTTCTGCTCCTATCTCCCTTTCTTTCTTGTAGACGGTGATCCAATTGGACTGTGAGGTTGATTAACTCCTCACAGGTGGGAGGTAGCTGGACTACTTGCGACAGTACATCTTTTAGTTCTCCCCGCAATCCCTGATAGAACAATGTGGTCCGTTTCTCTGGGGGCCAGTCTGTTTCCACCAGGAGGCGATTAAAGGTGGTGATATAGGTTAACAAATCTTGTGACCCCTGCCGAAGCGTAATAAGTTCCCGGTCCAGCGACATCATATGTGTCTTCCGGTCAAATAGCTTCCTCATCTCCAAGCAAAAGTCCTGCACATTATGCAATATAGGATCATTCCGTTCCATTAATGGGATGGTCCAACTGGCGGCGTTACCCCCCATATATGACATAATGAAGGAAGTTTTTGCCGCATCCTCTTGGAATACAGTAGGTTTGCAGAGGAAGTGTAGCCTACATTGATTTAGGAATGTCTCGAATTTCTTGGGTTCCCCATAAAAACGCTCAGGTGGTGCCAGGGGTATACCATGGTTCTGTATCACATGGACTGTAGGTGTGGACCCATCAGGAGAGGAAGTTGTTGCGGGCACCGTAAAGAACCCAGTGTTCTGTGCTCCTCCCCCTGGTAATGAGGTGGTGGTAGAGACAGGAGGGGGTAGCGTCCATTCCCTAATGTAGGACCCCTTCCCTGTACCTTTTCTAGCAAGCCCAGCTACCTCCCTGCGTATGGTACCCATCTCTTTTCTTAACTCCTGGTTCTCCTGCCTAGAGGTATGAACCTCTTGCTGCAGAGCCGCAAAGCTCTCCAGCAACGAGGTTAAAACCGTGTTGGTGTCCATCGTCCGGGCTGGGCAACTAACTTAGGCTTGACAATCTGTCATGAGTCAGTAGCATACAACCAAGAAGGCCACTAACCTCTAAGATCGGCCAGCAGGGACGATGGCGTGAAGAGAGTCCCCTTCCTTCCCTGAGAACAACCCCACACAGAAGACCATGAAAACCTCTGCGTACGGAAGTTCCCCGGGGATTAAGGGAAAGAAACAAATGATAAAACTCTGTGGTTTTTGGTATAGTGTTTGGACTGCGCCAGGTAAGAAGGGCGGTCCAGCTTCGAGTCGAGGACACTCAGGGGATAACTGCAAGTGGATAAAACAACAGAGAAAGAAGTGTGAAGTGGAGGGATGCCCTGAGATAGCAGTCAAACAACCTCCCCCACACCTAGCTCCCCTATGCTCCCGCACTCACTTAAGTTTCCACAGAGACTCCTGAGGAATAAGAAACGAAGACCAAGAGTGCAAAGCAGGGCACACTCTTCAGCAAGATGGAGACTATACGTCCCAATAATACTCCGTGGATAGTTACGAAGCTGTTCTTCTCACAGCTCTATTATTGGTGAGCATTACCAAAACGCTGTTAACTTCACAGCGGTAGAAAGCACAATGTCAGTGATGACGAGAGCCTACCTCTGTAAGGCTCCGTGAACGGGATTCGTTTCCAAGTGAAAAAACAGAAAAGAAATCTTTAGCTGTAAGCGAGTGGAGAATTCTTCTTCACCCACCCTCCAAATCCTAAATACCTGAAAGGGCTTCCGCGCCCTGTGGAAGTTTTTAGCGCGCTGATAATACCGGCCGAATGCCGATAACACACAACCCCCGCTAAGGGCCGTGTCTTCGGGGATATGAAAAGCAAGGAAACGGTGGCTTAGTAATCGATCTCCAACGCTCGTCCTCCAGCGGGGAACACCGTCCGCTAGCGTCGAAGAAGACCGGACTCATCTGTTTGTCAAGCCCCGTTTCCTGGAAGGGGCGGAGCTTATATAGTCAGCAATTAGCGAGGCGGCTCCTGCCGTGCTGCACCTGACGATGTCCCGCGGCATTCTGGGCATTGTAGTTCTTGTGCCTCACATAGGTATGGTGAGCCCTGTTCCCCCTTGTCCTCCACATGCACACCTTACAAGGGGATGAGGGAGCTAACGGACCCGGAGTCTCTCCCTGGCTCAGGATCGCGACAGAACCCCTCTCGAGGACTGCCGACTCGGCGGTCGTCCTGGTTTGCCCGGATACCTAGTATGGAATTGCCGTAGCAACCTTGGGCAGTTCAGATTGTCTAAGGGTTCCCAGGTTCTATCCTCCACCCCATATCCCTTCCAGTCTACTAGATACTGCACTCTACCCCTTACAAGTCTAGAATCCAATAGTTCTCTGACCTCGTATTCCTCCTGCCCATCAACTTCTACAGGCACTGGTGTCAAAGGCAACCTCACACTGAGGGGACAGGGCCTGAGCAAGGATACGTGGAACACAGGGTGGATGTTCCATGACTGGGGCAAGGATAACCTCATGGCAACAGGATTAATGATTTGTTCAATTCCATAAGGTCCTACATACTTGGGAGCTAGTTTACCCACACCTTTAAGCTTTAAATTCTTTGTTGCCAGCCATACCTTATCACCCACTTGATACGAGGGTTCCGGGCTTCTCTTTTTATCTGCGTTATGTTTTTGTGTGGTCTGTGATACCTCTAGTTGGCGTTTAGCTTCAATGAGCACTGCTCTAAGATGTGTGTGGTGCTCTTGTATGGTGGGATGGTTGGTTATCACAGGCCATTCGAAAGGGAGCATGTTCGGATGGAACCCATACAAACAGAAAAGGGGGAACACCCCAGTGTGGAGTGTTCTGCATTGTTGTATGCAAACTCTGCTGTCCAAATCAGAGGGTACCAGGCCATGGAGTTTTGAAGGGTAAAACATCGTAAATATTGTTCGAGCGTTTGATTTAGCCGCTCCGTCTTCCCGTCTGTTTGGGGGTGGTAGCTGGTGGACAGGCGGGCTTCCACGCCCATGGTATCGCATAACGCCCTCCAGAATCGTGAGGTGAACTGAGTACCTCTGTCGGTGATGAGTACCCTGGGCAGGCCATGAGCCCTAACCACATGCTGGAGGAAAACCACAGCCAGTTCGGCAGATGTAGGCAGTCGCTTCATTGGGATGAAATGACCCATCTTGGTCAAATGATCGACTACCACTAGGATGGTTGTGAATCCCTCACAGGGTGGCATCTCAACAACGAAGTCCATCGACACGGTATGCCAAGGGAGTGGGGGTATGGGAATCGGGCGTAGTAGCCCCATGGGTCTGGAATGGCTGGCTTTGCTTTGTGCACAAATAGCACAATTTTTTAAGTAGTTCTTGGTGTCGGTTCTTAAGGAGGGCCACCAAAAAGATCTCTCAATACAGGCGATGGTCTTATGTTCCCCTAGGTGTCCCCCTAACGTCGAGTCGTGGGCCCAAGCCAACACCTGCAGTTGTTGAGTAACGTTGGGAACATACAAGGCATGGTGGTGGTACAAGAGGTTGTCGTTCTTGGTCCGGTGGTCAGGGTCTTCTTGTATCCATATTTGACCATCCACCTGGTCCAAGGACTTTCGTAGATCATCCAGGAAGTCTCTTGTCGTGATCAGTGCCACTGTTTCGTGCTGGAAGGCATCCTCAGGGAGTATGGAAGGGGGTTTAAGAGGTTCCCTCTGTTCATGGTCCGTGGTTTCGTCCCTTCTTGACAGTGCATCGGCCTTACCATTCTGGGATCCGGGTCTGTATTTTATGACAAAGTCAAAATCGGAGAAAAACAGAGACCACCGCAACTGTCTCGGTGTGAGGGCTCTAGCGGATTTCAGGAACAACAGGTTCCGGTGATCGGTAAAGATCTCGATCGTATGATTGGCTCCCAGGAGGTAATGTCTCCATTCCTCACAAGCTCTCTTGATCGCCAATAGCTCTTTGTCTGTTATGGAATAATTGACCTCGCTTGGGGTGAGCTTCTTGGAGTAATACGCCACTGGATGGAGTTGACCGGTGTCAGGGTGCCTTTGCGACAATACACCTCCGATTGCGAATTGGGAAGCATCCGTTTCTACCACGAACGGCAGGCTCGGGTTGGGGTGACGTAGAATAGGGGCATGAGTAAATCGGTCTTTTAATTCGTTGAAGGAACGGTTCGCTTCCTGGTCCCATGTAAATAAGGTGTTCTTTCTCAGCAGACGTGAAATAGGGTGTATGATCCTCGAGAAATCCTTGATAAACCGTCTGTAGTAATTTGCAAACCCAAGAAAGCTTTGTACTGCTTTGACGTGCTGGGGTGCCTTCCAATCTGTGATTGCTTCCACCTTACCCAGGTCCATCTGGAAACCCTGTGCATTTATAACATACCCCAGAAAAGTGACCTCCGTAGCGTGGAATATGCATTTTTCTAGTTTGGCATACAGCGAATGTTGTTGGAGTCTGTCCAACACGGTCTTTACATGGACGACATGCTCTTGCGGGGTAGGTGAATAAATGAGGATGTCGTCAATGTATACTATGCAAAATGTGTCCAACAACCCCCGTAGTACCTCATCCATAAAGTACTGGAACGCGGCTGGGGCGTTACAGAGTCCGAAGGGCATCACTTGGTATTCAAAAAGCCCAAATTTGGTCCTGAAGGCGGTCTTCCATTCATCGCCTGTTTTGACTCTTACCAAATGATATGCCCCTCGGAGATCCAGTTTCGTGAATATTCGGGCTCCTTTTAACTGATCCAATAGTACAGGGATCAAGGGCAGGGGGTATCTATTTTTTATAGTTACTTTGTTGATCGCTCTATAGTCGATACACGTTCTTAATTCCTCACAATCCTTCTTTGATATGAAGAAGAGGGGAGACGAAGCAGGTGATGAAGAATGCCGTATGAATCCAGAGGCCAAGTTCTCCTCTAAGTAGTTTTGTAAGTAGCGGGTTTCCGGCTCTGTCAGGGCATACACCCTGCTACAAGGGATATTAGCTCCCGGCAAGAGGTCAATTCGACAGTCGTATGTCCAATGAGGTGGTAATTGCGTCGCCTCCTGCTTATCAAAGACTGATTGGTAGTTCTGGTAAACCTCTGGTAGAGTGGTGGAACAGCAGTAGCAGGCCTCAACACATCCTTCTGCTAGGAGTCCAGCTTGCGTATCCGTGATAATGTCAGATTGTGTGTGTTGCTTGATGCACTGGTCCTTACAATAGCCGGAGGTCAAGGATACAGTACGGTCCGCCCATCGGATGACGGGGTCATGGAGAGTCAACCACGGCATGCCCAGGATCAGACGGAAGTGAGGTGCGTCTATTAGGTCGAACCGGATAGTCTCAAAATGCTTCTCCCCTACCTGCATTGTAAGGGGGCAGGTATGATACCTCACTGGTCCAGAGGTCAGTGCCTTTCCGTCCACTGCTTTCACTATCTCGGGTGTGATCTTACTTTCGTAAGGTACCCCTGTATTCCAGGCATATTGTTGATCAATGAAGTTTCCCGTGGCTCCGGAATCCAACAGGGCAGCTACTTCTACGGAGCTCTTCTTGGACATCCACAGGGTAACACAAACATTCATGTGAGCCACGGAAGGCTGAATGGTATTGGCCAGAGACAAAGAGATCGTTTTGTTTCCTGAACCCAAGACAGAGACCCCTTCCTGGCTTGGGTTTTTTAGTTTTCCGTCGTTTGTGGAGCAGTGACAGCTTGTGTCCTGGAGATCGTTGGCCTTTCGGGTATCTTTGCTCTAGCTCGACACTCCCTGATAAAGTGCCCACTCTTCCCACAATATAAACATAGCTTTTGCTGCCGTCTTTTCTCTCTCTCTTCAGAGGTGAGCGGGCCACGGAGTCCTCCGATTTGCATGGGTTCGGGCCCTTCAGGCTGTTTCATGTGTTCTTCAGACGTTGGTTTAGATCGGGGGAGGAATAAACGGGTGTCGTTTCTGCTCCTATCTCCCTTTCTTTCTTGTAGACGGTGATCCAATTGGACTGTGAGGTTGATTAACTCCTCACAGGTGGGAGGTAGCTGGACTACTTGCGACAGTACATCTTTTAGTTCTCCCCGCAATCCCTGATAGAACAATGTGGTCCGTTTCTCTGGGGGCCAGTCTGTTTCCACCAGGAGGCGATTAAAGGTGGTGATATAGGTTAACAAATCTTGTGACCCCTGCCGAAGCGTAATAAGTTCCCGGTCCAGCGACATCATATGTGTCTTCCGGTCAAATAGCTTCCTCATCTCCAAGCAAAAGTCCTGCACATTATGCAATATAGGATCATTCCGTTCCATTAATGGGATGGTCCAACTGGCGGCGTTACCCCCATATATGACATCATGAAGGAAGTTTTTGCCGCATCCTCTTGGAATACAGTAGGTTTGCAGAGGAAGTGTAGCCTACATTGATTTAGGAATGTCTCGAATTTCTTGGGTTCCCCATAAAAACGCTCAGGTGGTGCCAGGGGTATACCATGGTTCTGTATCACATGGACTGTAGGTGTGGACCCATCAGGAGAGGAAGTTGTTGCGGGCACCGTAAAGAACCCAGTGTTCTGTGCTCCTCCCCCTGGTAATGAGGTGGTGGTAGAGACAGGAGGGGGTAGCGTCCATTCCCTAATGTAGGACCCCTTCCCTGTACCTTTTCTAGCAAGCCCAGCTACCTCCCTGCGTATGGTACCCATCTCTTTTCTTAACTCCTGGTTCTCCTGCCTAGAGGTATGAACCTCTTGCTGCAGAGCCGCAAAGCTCTCCAGCAACGAGGTTAAAACCGTGTTGGTGTCCATCGTCCGGGCTGGGCAACTAACTTAGGCTTGACAATCTGTCATGAGTCAGTAGCATACAACCAAGAAGGCCACTAACCTCTAAGATCGGCCAGCAGGGACGATGGCGTGAAGAGAGTCCCCTTCCTTCCCTGAGAACAACCCCACACAGAAGACCATGAAAACCTCTGCGTACGGAAGTTCCCCGGGGATTAAGGGAAAGAAACAAATGATAAAACTCTGTGGTTTTTGGTATAGTGTTTGGACTGCGCCAGGTAAGAAGGGCGGTCCAGCTTCGAGTCGAGGACACTCAGGGGATAACTGCAAGTGGATAAAACAACAGAGAAAGAAGTGTGAAGTGGAGGGATGCCCTGAGATAGCAGTCAAACAACCTCCCCCACACCTAGCTCCCCTATGCTCCCGCACTCACTTAAGTTTCCACAGAGACTCCTGAGGAATAAGAAACGAAGACCAAGAGTGCAAAGCAGGGCACACTCTTCAGCAAGATGGAGACTATACGTCCCAATAATACTCCGTGGATAGTTACGAAGCTGTTCTTCTCACAGCTCTATTATTGGTGAGCATTACCAAAACGCTGTTAACTTCACAGCGGTAGAAAGCACAATGTCAGTGATGACGAGAGCCTACCTCTGTAAGGCTCCGTGAACGGGATTCGTTTCCAAGTGAAAAAACAGAAAAGAAATCTTTAGCTGTAAGCGAGTGGAGAATTCTTCTTCACCCACCCTCCAAATCCTAAATACCTGAAAGGGCTTCCGCGCCCTGTGGAAGTTTTTAGCGCGCTGATAATACCGGCCGAATGCCGATAACACACAACCCCCGCTAAGGGCCGTGTCTTCGGGGATATGAAAAGCAAGGAAACGGTGGCTTAGTAATCGATCTCCAACGCTCGTCCTCCAGCGGGGAACACCGTCCGCTAGCGTCGAAGAAGACCGGACTCATCTGTTTGTCAAGCCCCGTTTCCTGGAAGGGGCGGAGCTTATATAGTCAGCAATTAGCGAGGCGGCTCCTGCCGTGCTGCACCTGACGATGTCCCGCGGCATTCTGGGCATTGTAGTTCTTGTGCCTCACATAGGTATGGTGAGCCCTGTTCCCCCTTGTCCTCCACATGCACACCTTACAAGGGGATGAGGGAGCTAACGGACCCGGAGTCTCTCCCTGGCTCAGGATCGCGACAGATGGATGGGAAATTTTGTGATGGCTTAATATGCCATCAGAGAGGGGATTGATGGAGCAAGGACTCGGACATGAGACTTGATCGGAAGCAATCCTCTCGTTTTAACTTACTAGCGAATTACTAACAACGTGTTTTGTGATTAATGATACGCATTTCCATCATACGCGGGAAAAGAATGAAGCTTGCCTATGTGTTTACTAACTGCAATACCATGGACGTAGGACTAGAATGCATTTTAACACGGAATCTTTACTGCGCATGCGTCTACTGCACCTACGTAGTATGACGAAATAACGCTTGGAGGGAAATTCTGGCGCTTGCGCAAAGAGCTATAAAATGGCCGCCTGAAAGCTCACATGCATGGGACCTGCTTGCTGAAAATTTGAAAATGAGTTTACACTAACGCAAATGCAGAAAGAGAAATAATAAATGGTATGGGCTAGAGTAGAGGTTGGTGGTATACAGTGAAATCATTTATTTTTGAGAATAACATTTCTCCTTTTGACTTTATTATTAGTGCGTATTTGGGCCTGTTAAAGTTGTCTGAGTCGAGCAGACTGACGTGGTGCAACGCATGCGCCCTGGTGTGGAAGCTTGAAAGGATGACTAAGGACTTGTCACGCGTCCAAGGTCGGCGGAGATGTGCCCTGGGAACATGAGGGTGAAGAGTTCAAATGAAGGAACTTATTCGAGAAAACTGTTACATTTGTATTAATAAAGTTTAAAGATGTATGGGAAAGGAAGGGCGGAATAAAAAGTTTGAGGGGAGGAGTTTGGAAACAATGGTTTAAAGAAATAAATGAAGTATAAGCATGGTGTGATGATCATCCCCCCTCGCCTGTCCAATCAGAAGTTAGTATTCTGTAAAAATGAAACATTAATGGGTGGTACATGGCTATGGAAAGGTATAATTGAGGTAGTTTTAGTTAATTAGAGAGAGCTTATTGGGGAGAGAGCTGACACGAGAGCAATTATTGGGCAAAGGCGATGCAGAGCTCGGGATGCTGTTGGTGCTGAGGTGGTGCTGATGTTCTGAAATGCTGATGAAGAAATCGAATGCAGATCCATCTACTTAATTTGGGTGGGTTAGAAAGAATATCGCGGAAGAACCACGAGGAGGAAGAGAGTGTCAGAGAGGGGTGCGACGTAGTCGTCGGTATCTAGATAGGTGAAGTATCTTGTCCTGATTCCTGTCCTGAAGTCTTTGTCTCCTGATCTATCCTGGGAGGCCCTTACCAGCCCTTTGGCCAGGGGGTTGGTCTTCACACCATACTTTGGTAACTATGAAATTCATCGTTTTGATAAATGCTCTTCTATCTCTATCCTCTTCTTTCTGAGCATAGTTATTGTGTGGATCTGAATTGTTAAAATGTTTATCTGAAATATTATTGAATTGGCACTCTCGTGAATGAGGGTGTTTGTACTGAAACACTTTGAGATGGTTCAAAACCCCTTAATTTAGATAAAGATTTTAAAACATACTGAGTCTGTCATTATTTTATTTTTATCAAGAAATGTATAATAAATTATGTTAATTATCGCCATCAACTAGTTCCACCTAACTGGTCCATTGACCAGAGGAAAGAACTGTTTGATCAGTGAAAGGTTTAGTTAAAGAAGCAATAACTAGATCTTGAGGTATGAGAATCATTATAAACTAAAGTTCCAGTGGTCTACTTAGCGCTAGCGGAAGCAAGTTGTATGGGCCCAGGTGAGTATATGGTAGTGGAGTATCTGTTGCTAGTACGCCGCTGGATCACCATCACCAGTTGAATACACTCACATTATGACGCTAAAAGGCCGGTTTCATCACAGGAACATGTATGGGTCACTGGGTGGTCAAAACCCACTAAAGGAAAAAACAGACACAAAGGCCCGATAGTGAACCTATATCCACAGGGCAGGGTAATAGAAAGAGGGAGTGAATATCCGTATACAAAACGTTACCTATGGCGGACTCAGTCCAAAATAAGGAGAATTTGGCGCCATAAAATTTCTTTTTACCTACCGGCCTCAATAGTATCAGTTCTAATTGGAAGTTCGTTTCGGAAAGGTTTCTTCTTAGAGCTACCAAAGGAAATCAAAGAAAAACACAGTTTGAGGAGCATAACTTGTATCCAGTCTCGTGTTCTAGATTGCCTTAACGCTCTAGCTTTGATACAGACATATAATGCTGGCCTCACTAGCACCAGGTCTCACAGTGGTATACTTCATATAACCCTCCAAGTAAAACTAACCAAAGGGGGTCAGAAAAAGATCTAAAATGAGAACTTGGGTGAACGTAAGGCATGTGTTTTGATATGTCCCTATGTGCTGATTTTGCGACTTTCCATCAAACACCTGGCAATCCCTAGTTCAATTTCCTTACATGCCGGCGAGTTCACAAAATAGATTCACATCATTAGGCGCTTTCGATGCTACCAGCCTCAACTGTACTGGCCCGTCACCGATGGTCCTCGTCCTACCGGGACAACCCCCACATCTTGGAAGACTCTGTTGTGAAAAAACAAACACTATACTGAAAACCACGCCCTCCTAGTACTGGCTGGGGAACATATACAAGTTTCTAATACCCCTCGCTAGCCAGTAACAGGGCAAGTCTAAACTATGATATCTGGCAAGAAATAAAATCATAGTCAAAGGGGGCTTGGTCACTTACTTCAGTTCTCTTTAAAAAAAAAAACTGCCTCTGATTTCACAAACAGCGTTCCCAAATCAAGCTCTTCTCACGCCTAATGCAGCATGCTCAATTTAAAGCAGACGCAGCCAAGAGTGCTCTACACAGCTAAGGCCAGATGTACAACCTACCAATTTGCGACTTGCAAATTGCGTCGCATTTGCGACTCGCAAATTGAGATGTACAACAGTGTCCGAGACACTGTTTGCGATTCCGAATGATTCCCAATGGGGTCGCAAATTGCATGCCTCGTGAATATTAATGAGGCTGTCGCAATTTGCGACCCTATTGGGAATGGCGGGCACTCCCAGGGATAGTGGCCTGCTGGGGTCAGCAGATCACCATGTCTGGGACTGCTTTTAAATAAAGCAGTTTTATTTTTTTTAAATGCAGCCAGGAAAACGGAATGCATTTAAAAAATTAAAATAAAACATTTCAGTTTCATTTTTAAGGAAAACGGGATGCATTTAAAAAATAAAAATAAAACATTTCAGTTTCATTTTTTATGGGCAGGCATTCCCAAAGGGGAAGGGGTCCCCTGGGGACCCCTTCCCATTTGCGAGTGCTTTATCACCCTTCTGAGAAGGGTGGTAAACTGCGAGCGCTTTGCGACCGCAATTGCACTCGCAAAACATTCATACATAGCTTTTGGAGTCGCTATTAGGAAGGGACGCCCTTGGAACGCCTCTTCCTAATAGCAAGTCGCTAACCCTATTTTGCGAGTCGCAAATTGGTTGCGACTCGCAAAATAAGGTTGGTACATGGGCCACACGTTTTTTGCGGTTGCAAACGGGACTAAAACCCCTTTGCGACCGCAAAAAATGGTCGTACATCTGGCCTCTAGATTGGTAACTCACTCCACCAAGGTGCTGCAAAAAGGAACCATGGAGAGGTGGAATCACCTGCTTAAATGGCACCCAACACTGACTGTTTCAAAATGTGTGCCTGGATTTAATGGGGCGCATTCCCTCGGGGTGCAGTCCATCGATGATTAGAGGTCCGAGTAGCAACATCCTTGCAATCTAAAAACATCTTAACAATTTAAACAAAACCAACCGCTGCCAGGATACATAATTCATAACTAGGTCCTCTATTCAATTGGCCAGAACTGCTCTGCCCTGACCAAAATCTAATCCGTCATATCGCACCACCCTCTAGATAAGTTTAAAATATAAAGATATCATCAAAAATATAATCAAAGGTAACCTGGAAAGGGGACATACCCTGCCACTCTATTTCAAGGTTCTAGCCACAAGATTTCTTCTTTCAGGCCCGTTTACTCGTTTTTCTCTCTCCTTACATGTCTTCATCTCTGAGCATCCCGGTTTTCCTTTGATTTTTTCCAATATGAGCCACTTCAAGTCATTTTCTTCATGTCCAGCTTCAATACCTTGCTGGTGCCTAAATCTTAGCTCAAAATCAGTACCTTTTTCTCCACATTATATGTTTACTCAGAAAATGAAATACAATCACCTTCAGTGCCTCTGCCATTGTCAAACCATTTTCTTCTCTTACAAAGCCCAACAGCAAGACCCTAATGGAGTCTTATCCTTTTTGTTTCCACCCTCCTTTAATTACAAGTGTTCCTTAGAGTTTAGAACATCATTTTTTGTTGAACATAACAGGAGCAAGGAAGCTGTGTCAATCATGTATACTCCATTTTCCCATGAATTTACACTGCTGAACTTGAACATGTAAGTACTGCATCAGACTGTATGCTAGAAGGAAGGAAGGAGCAAAGAAGAGAGGTAGAAAAAGAGGAAGGGCGAGAGGGAAGGAGCATGGGAGGGAGGGATGGAGGGGAAAAGATGGCGTGGAGCAGAAACTGTTGCGGCATAGACAGGACATTGGTCAGCTCTCATTCAGAAGCATTAAAAATAGCTTGGGCTAGCTGGTATTAGCTGGTTTTAACTGAAAGTGCATATATGCCAGTCCAAAATGTGTGCCCTTTACTAGGTATGCAAAGTGGATTTGAACTTCAGACTGACTCGAGTTAAACCTGTGAAGAAGTAAAGTAAGGGATAAGGGGACCATTATAATCAAGTAGCAAGGAGTAGAAGAATTGCGAAGGTGGTAAAAAAGTGATTTATTTTAAATCCTGGTGCTCCTATTGGGTGAAATATAAAGCGGGAACATTAAGATCATTAGGATTAAACATAGCCCAATCAGTGGTAGCTACTCCACTAAGGTGGAGGAGTGTTGCCCCACTGAGAAAGTCAAAACAGAAAAATATAATTATAATAACACAGCGTTATTACCATTTTATTTAACCATACTGTCTCAGTTGGTTGGGGGCGGGGCTAGGCTGTTTAGATCTGGGTGAGGAGTGGTAGGCACTTCCTAAGTGCGCATGAAGAGGGCCAAACAGTCATGCACACTTTGCATGTTCTCCACCCAGACTGCATTACAGCCTGGGTGGAGAACATGCAAAGCCTCCCAGCCGCTGTCTGAGCGCTCAGATCAATCACAACGCTGCTGTAAGGCAGTGTTGTGATTGGTAAGGTAAGTTTGGGAGGCTGTGCGCTTCCTGGTTCATGCTGCCCGGGAGAAGAGAAGAGGACGGAGGAGAGGCGGCGGCCAGCTGCCGTATCCAGGTAAGTGTTTTTTTTTTGTTATTTACTCCACTCCCCCCGCCTCCCAACCCCCGTGTGGTAGCAATCACTATTGAGTCCAATACCCACTCAATCTGTCCATCACAGATCATATTTTTCGAGCTCTGTGCGTGAACAATTGCTTCAGCAAAACACATTGCATGCTACTGAAAATCCTAGGTCAGACAGAAGCAAGAACAATAACAACAATCACCATGTATTTGATAAGAGCAAGACCTTCAATGACTATTTGAGGAATACAACTATTTGTGGTGCCAGAGCCACTCCCATGTATTGGGACCACATGATGACCTTTGACTACCATTGTTATAATTGATTTTATGAGTTTTATTTCCACTTTGCACTTGCATGCCATGTCTCCTTAAAGCTGCAGAGTGGGAGTGTTTTCTCAGAGTAGAACAGCCTTGCCAGGAACAGAACGTGCGGGATGTGAATTTGAAAGCATGAGAGAGAGAGAAAGGTGTGGAATTTACTTCTCTGTCTCGGAGTATAGTATTATATGCAGTGGTTCTCAAATGTGCATTATGTTGTACATTGGGAAATGAAGTGTGTGATGCTATAGGCAGTGGTACACAAATGTGCATTGTGTTGTACATCGGGACGTTTTATGAAGTTTTTACTGTTGGCTTTGACATGCCCTCATGCCATCTTGAATTCTGACTCTGTCTTGCTTAAGCTTTGCACACACAAGCAGGCACCCAGATCACTCACGTTGTTTAGGTTATCCATATTCAAGATTGTTTTCTGTACTTTTGGAGACATTTTCTACTTTCTCAAGCTTCACTAAGATAAGGGGCTGGAACTAGTGGGAGCGCTGAAGAATATGTGAGAACTCCTTTGCCTTTGGAATGCTTGTGGGAGATCGGCCAACTCCAGTAAGTTTCCTTATGCAGAGGAGGTCTTCTCGGAAACTTCTACTGCATTGAGATTATAAAACGGGGTCTGTTGGCTTGGAAAGCTGGATTTTTGTTTTGACCAGAAGGGACAGACGCATCTTATTCAGTGTAGCAGTTCCCGGCTTGCTGAGTCTCTTGACCCCGGCTGTGGATCCCCCAGTCTGGTGTGGGCTAAGATGAAGTTATTGCAGCCGGTGATGTATTTTCTCTGATTATTGGCATTGTGATGTGTGAGTGTGTCTGTGTGCATATTCAAGTCTCCAGTGGTTATAATCATCTGATGTATTCTGTGTATATATCTTCATATCTTTTCATGCTTTCCTTTGATTTCTTGTGTCTGATTACTTGCAGTGAAAGTCCAGTATTATTATCATTATTATCTGCTTGTATTTTATCTCATGCATTTAATAGTTGCATTTGCTTACTTATAAATGCGTTATTATTGCTTCCATATATAATATATATATTGAAATCCTGAGTGCGGCTCCTCTTTCTTTCGTTCTTCGAGCGTGGGAAATTTTCAAATGTTACAGCGGGTCCAGCGCCCGCCTGCCCGCACCAACCCCGTAAGGTGGAAGTAATCGGAAGCAAGGCTGGAGTCCCATTTCCAACCTTCTCTTTCCCGATTCCCGCCGCCGGAGTACACATCCTGGGAGTCTCTCCCAACAAGGAACCAACAACGGAGTACGAAGGCTGTCCGGACGACAGAGCTGCAGACGTATACGGACCCCGCTCCGGGGGAGTACGCGACTGCCGACCGCCGACCTGTGACCCTCGATTGGAACTTCGGGTTCGTTTTTACTCTAAAGCAACGGCAGGGGTGCCCCTATCTCGACTACACGCAGTTGCGTTTAGTTTTGAGCACGGGGAGGATTTCATGAGCAGGAGTGACACGTTTTGCGGAGAGGACTTGGTGGTATATGGAGTGCCGGCTGGACTTTGAAACGTGGCCACAATGTGCGAGGCAATACGCCAGAGGCTGGATGTGGCGAGGTCACTATTCACCGAGACAGATGCGGGAACGCAGGCAAGTCCTACAAGGGGGACTATGGGGGAAACCGGAGAGAATAGAACATTGAAACAAGATTTGCATAGACTCGAGAAACTGTGTAAAAAAGAAATTAACCGCAGTTGGGAGGTTATTTCTTTGGATAATTACATCGAGGTGGGGCGGGTCCCAAGAGGATTGAGAATCTTGGTGACCCCCACCTATCAAAATCCAAACCCCCAGCTACTGGAGGAGTGGTCCACCTTCATGGCTGGCACCTGTAAACAGATGCTTGGTCTCCTTTCAAAATACGCGGCAATTGAACTCCAACAAATTGGGGAGGAGTTGAAATCGCTCCGTGAGGCACTGAGAAAAATGCCAGCCCAGGAGGAAGTAAAGAATTTTATTAAAGAAATGGAGACACAATTGACCAAATATGAGGACAGCATTAAGGCGAGGAAATGCTGGAAATTCGTGAGGGACAGGAATGATTATGCGCAAGGGCGCATCCTTACTTTCAGCAGGAAATACGACGCCATCAGGAAGGACTACAAGAAGATCGAAGCACTGCGAGCGCAAGAATCGGAGACCTCTGGCTCAAGCTCGGCAGCACCGTCGGACGACGAGGAAAGACACACCGCCTTGGGACCAAATAGGAGACCCTTCACATCCCTGGAGGAATACCGTTTTATGCAGTTGAGCCTCAGCGCCAACAAAAAACCACCGCGGGGAAGAGGAAAAGGAGGAGGCAAAGAACAAGACAAAAGAGAAGAAGCAGGAGAGGGGGCGAAGGCCAGCGACAACGTAACGCCACATGGGAGAGGCATCAGGCGATCCAAGAGGAACAAATGATGGGTGAGCAATCAAACTTTTCTATCATTAACCTTTCCCCACATGTCATCACCCCGGAGGAAAGATCGGTCTTAGAATTAGGCCTATCTTTCTGCCCTACTGCTAATTTTGACTTTGCCAAAACACGCATTGACCTGTTTTTATTTATGCGTAAACTCAAACTTTTGAAACTATACACTTTGAAGCATAACAAAGGGACGGTAAACACTACACAAACAGCGAGCGCCTCTGCCCCGACGGAAGTTACACTATCCATGAGGGACATTGAGACACTCGCTACTATGAGGGAAATCCAATTGGGAACTAGAGACTGGGTAACTGATCGCGACCTTTTGATTAGTATGGACATAGAGACAAGCAAGAGGTCTAGGAATGATTTTAAACCCAGATCTAAGTTCAACCCAATAACATTACATGATGGAATTGATACATTCCATGAGACAATCTTAGGTGACTTATTGGACCTCTGGAAAAGACAGGGCAATCACTTGGCTAGGAATCTGACCACAGAACAAAGGGCAGGCCTGGAGTCCTTGAAACAAGCAACGGACTTCGTGATTAAACCTTCTGATAAGGGGGGAAATGTGGTCCTCTGGGACATCAACAAGTACCGAGTGGAAGCTAAGCGACAACTAGAATTCTCAGGATGTTACCTGAGATCCAGCTTGGGGAGGTACAACAAAACTATACAGGAATATCATAAGATGTTACATGACTGGCGTGAGAATGATATGCTGAGTCAAAATGAGTTCCTGTTTCTGCTGGTACAAAAACCAGTAACCCCTGTGTTCTATATGCTACCCAAGGTGCATAAACATCCAACTGACCCTCCGGGCAGACCAATCATTTCGGCCAACCAAAGCCTCCTCGAAAACACTTCCATCTATCTGGACTATTTTCTCTGTCCCTATGTCCTGAACTTACCCTCGTACTGCAGAGACACCATGGACTTCCTGTCGAAGGTACAGGAAATTCCATGGAAAGAAACGTACATCTTGGCAACAATAGATGTTGTTGCCTTGTATACTTGTATTGAGCATGATTTGGGGCTCGAAGCGTGCAAATTTGATCTACGAGACAAGCCTGTAACCATGTATGACCACACTATGCTACTAATGCGCATGTTACACTTCTGTCTTCACAACAACTGCTTCCTGTTTGAGGATGAATGGTATGAGCAGTACATTGGTACTGCCATGGGAAGTTGCTTCGCTCCCAGCTACGCCTGTTTGTTTATGGGGTGGTGGGAGGCGGAGCACCTTTGGCATGATGGCAACATCTCCTACATGAACAATGTCATCCTGTGGACCCGCTACATAGACGATATTTTTCTGATATGGGATGGTCCACAGGAGGCCCTTGATGCCTTTATTCAGGGACTTTCGGTAAATTGCTTAAATCTCAAATTTACCAGTAACACCAATGTCAGCAGCATAGAGTACTTAGACATCCTAGTAGAGGTGAAACTTGGGACACTACACACTAGTCTGTACAGGAACCCGACGTCTGGCAACAGTATTCTGCAGGCTCGTAGCCATCACCCGACAGGTTTGAAGGATAGTATCCCCTATGGTGAGCTTTTGAGAGCAAAACGCAACTGCAGCTCCTCTGACTCATTTGATAATGAAGCTAAAAACATGAGGGGTCGTTTCAGAAACAGGGGCTACACAGGAAAAACCATTAGAGTAGCCACTGAGAAAGCAGCCACCAAAAACAGGAACAGCTTGCTTGTACCCAGAGAGAAAGAAAGTGGCAAACATGAAGTGAGACTCATAACCACTTTTAACCAAGCTTCTCAAGAAATACATCAGATAATACGTAAGCACTGGCACATAGTCAGGAATGATGTTATCATAGGCAAATTGGTGAGCCCGTCTCCACATGTTACGTACAGGAAGTGTCAGTCATTAAAGGACATGCTAGTGCACAGTCACCTTTCCATCAAGACAAAAACACGTGGGACCTGGCTGAGGGAACTCCCAGGTTTTCACAAATGTGGGAGGTGCAAAGCATGCAACAACAGTACGAATGTAAAAACCTTCAACCTCCCCAATGGCAAAACAGGGAAGATTCATGACTTCATAAATTGTAATACTGAATTTGTAGTCTATGTTTTGACTTGTATCTGTGGCTTACGCTATGTGGGGAGCACAATCTTCCCTGTAAAGAAGCGCGTTTTGGAGCATTTGCGAGCTATCAAGAATGGCGACATGTCATATGCCATAGCCAAACACTGTGAATTGGTACATTCAAATGTCAAAGCTATCAGTTCTAAAATTTCGTATTTTGGCATTGACAGGGTCCCTGCATCACCAAGAGGAGGAGATCGGGAACGTCATCTGCGACGCCTGGAATCTGAATATATAGTGAGATTCCAAAGCAAGATCCCGGGAGGCCTCAACCATGAGGAGGACCTCCATGTCCACTTAGGCTGAGATCACTAGGACACCCATCTATCCTTACAACATAGTAACAAGGTGAACTATCAGTTTTTGAGTCCCTGCATCCCCCATCCTCGCTCTCTGACCATGTATCTGCCCCCCAGTACACGGCCTCCCAGCAGACCGACTAAGGTTCTGCACCCGTCCACCCCCCCACCCCCCTTTTAGTTTTGTTTTATTATTTTTTCACCTTTTGTCCACTTCATTGCCTCTCCGCAACACCGTCATTATTTTTCCAGTTCTAGAATAGGACAGGAAGTGGGCTTAACCCAGGGTCTTACACCAGTGGACATCATGTGGCAGTATTGGGAGGTACACAAATGGGTACTCACCCATCCGTTTACTATTTTATATTTTAAATTTGATTAACAAGTTCCTCCCTTATGAGTCTCAATTTGCCAAATAGGGTTTTCATGCGCCAAAGTGCAGCGCCCCAACCCTTTTCACGGGACTCACAATTCAGCACTCCATTAGTGCTGTATTTTTCATACACTCGTTTTCACCCATTGCCACATGATAAATTGATTTAAGGATTAAATTATTTTATTTTAAGTCACTTTGCATAGGTTTGAATAAACTGTCACATTCATGAATTGTATGTATTGTTTATAATCTTTACGAATGAATTGATAACGTTTTTGCAAGTCTGTTTTCTTTTTACTCACAAGGCAGACGATCATTCTATGCTGTGTTTTCTATGTCCATGGTTTAAACAGGAAATGTTTAAAAGACACTGCCACTTCCTGTTCTTTGTATTGACTTTTTGACAAAGACCGTGCTGTTGAAACGCGTCGAGTCATTAAAATACTAACTCCATAATTGAAATCCTGAGTGCGGCTCCTCTTTCTTTCGTTCTTCGAGCGTGGGAAATTTTCAAATATATATATATATATACATATAAATATATATATTTCGCTCCCAACTCCATCGGGTAATCGTACCCGTAACAGATGACAGCACTCACGGGGAAGAGTTCCGAAAAGTTTATTCACAAACTCGAACTCAGGGCACACAAGACACGTTTCGGCACATAGCCTTTGTCAATATTTGCACGAAACGCCGCAGCCATCATTATTTTTTAAACACAAACACATCATTGGTTTCCGGTACAGAAACTAAAAAAGGACAATTCGGCAAGGATAGCAATAACACTAATCAAAGTTCCGCCATCTTTGAATAGCCAAAGCAGAACTACAATGCAGTAAATACGACATTTTAGTGATCATAAACATTCGGTTATCTTTCATATGGGATCAAAAAGCCCTGACTGAGCTAAATCAGTTTAAGGCAAATGTCCGAAGTTAATTACTAAATCCCTCATGAATTATAAAACTATAGCCTTTTGTCATTGATAGTACAAAATCTCGCCCACAAATGAGCCAATATCATTTCATTTTACCGGAATCTCCATACGTAAACATCTTACAATTCATTAAATCATTTAAATCAACAAGCATCAACATTAGCGCAAAATATTCATCATTGTAAAAATACATTCTTAATGCAAATCAAGCGAATAAGAAGAAATTCTTAGTTAACAAAGGATCTACTAATTTCTCTAAATCGCAACAATTGGCATTGAATGAACTATGTCAAGATACCTCTATGATTTGTAAGAGGAAGAGGAAGACGAGGCGGGGGGGCAGGGGCCAAAAAAACCGAAGGCTCGCCACCCGTAACCCGCAGCAGGAAGTTCTTCAACAAAAGGAACTGAAAAAAGATGACAACCTGACAATAATTAATTTGACTCCAAAAGTTCTGACTAAAGAGGAGGAATCGATTTTAAAACTAGGTCTTTCATTTTGTCCACAAAAGAGTATGGAATTCACTCATTCAGGGCTTTATGATCCCATATGAAAGATAACCGAATGTTTATGATCACTAAAATGTCGTATTTACTGCATTGTAGTTCTGCTTTGGCTATTCAAAGATGGCGGAACTTTGATTAGTGTTGTTGCTATCCTTGCCGAATTGTCCTTTTTTAGTTTCTGTACCGGAAACCAATGATGTGTTTGTGTATAAAAAATAATGATGGCTGCGGCGTTTCGTGCAAATATTGACAAAGGCTATGTGCCGAAACGTGTCTTGTGTGCCCTGAGTCCGAGTTTGTGAATAAACTTTTCGGAACTCTTCCCCGTGAGTGCTGTCATCTGTTACGGGTACGATGACCCGATGGAGTTGGGAGCGAAATGTTAAGGCGGGAACACCCCCGCTTGTCGTGCACCCGTTCATGAGTGCAACTGGCTGGTGGTTCGGAGCTGGATAAATATATATATATATATATACATTTACATGTTGTTTCACTTGACATCTGGGAAAGCCTTTCTGTTAGAGAGTGTTGCACGAATAAAACCCCACGCTTTATTCTGAAAACTGTCTGATGTGTCTCATTTTATGAGAGTGAAGCCCCTTTCCAGCTGTTTTTTTTGCTTTGCCGTGTGTATGCCTCCGCGCGGGAGTGCGATATTTCTATTATTTGGGAGTGCGAAGCAACACACTAATACCTGCTGATCACTTCCCTCCTACAGGCCTTTGTGTATCTGGAGCCTCAAATCAGGGTAACAGCATCAACCAAATTATACTACTCCTTGAACAATCTTCTCTGACCAAAGGGCTGTTAATACTAAGAAGATCCAACCCACAAGCTAAAACATCACCCAGCAGTGCACTCCACAGAGACTACATCATCAATATAGCAGAAAGAAAGCTAAGCTCTTTAACTGCCACAGATCAAATTACATACCAGAAGGAAATTTATAAGTCAGTAGAAACTTTATTAGCGGCTCTGTCTCAAGAACCCTACAAAATGAAAGTTCAAGTGGACTTCATTCATACAATGTCAACAGCAATACTAGAACAGGACACCAACTTGAAAGCATTGTACCAGATTTCATTAAATCTAGAGACCACATTTGAGCAGAACTCCCTGAAATGACTTGTCACCCATTCTAGATAAGCTAAGCATTCCTCAAAATCTTACTCAATCACAAATTGATGAGTTAAGACATGCAACTAGCATGGCAAAAATTATAATGCCAGCAGCCATAAATGAAGTGGATGACCATCTTAAAACAAAGGCTGTGGCACAAACAGAATCACCTTTTTTAAACCATCATTTTTGAAATTCAAAACTATTCCAAAATGCCTCAAAAGGAACATCATGCCTGAAGCCTAGCAACTGCACTGTTATTCAAGATCATCAAAAATGTATTAAAGTACCAAAGAAACTTTCTTTGAAACTGGATCCAATAACTGTTAAATCAATTTCAATTTCACGTTCTCTGGTGAATTTTCCATCCTAAGATACTAAGTAGGTTGTTCCAAATTCCATTAATCAGCCTCCATTTGAGCCCTTTCTATCAAAGAAGAATAAGAAACAATTAAACAACCTCAATAAGCAACTATGGATTACAAACTTTAGCAACTCTACAAGAAAAGTAAGTTGAACTGCAACACATTCAAAAGACAAAAAGCAAAGAACCCTAACACCCAATTTGTATTGTTCCATCAATGAGTCACAGCAAAACCAGAGTCCCAAAGTAGAAATTAGTTATATTTCATCCTCTTTTTACAAAAAATAGGCCTGATGTGGGAACTTCCTCAACTGAAAAAATATTGACTTTATCCTATGCTGTAGTCACTAACACTATTTGAACACTAAAGTCTCATTTAAAAAATAAATAGCACCAATATATCCAAATTCTCATCCTTTTGCTCTACAGGGAGGTCCCCTAGTTCCACGAGGAACTTCCAGTGATCCAAACATTGTGTACATCTCAATACATAGAACCTCCACAAATAATCACTAGGAACAGTTATTGGTCTTTTATTAAAAACTCAACTGAAATAATTTAAATGTTCCATAGAGGCGAGATAATAAGGCAGTTTCCAATAGACAGTACGCACTTAGTTAAAACTGTACTAGCTAATTTAAATCCAGGTTCTTTTGAAATAAGGCCTACGACTGAGGTAACCCAGAAAAGCATGTTAGGATGTACTTTTGAGAATAAATCCCAACAATATAGAAAGAAAAAAGAAAAATCCATCCATGTACTGCATTTTAAATCATACTACAATTCTAAAGGGAATAGCGATGTACTGAATAGGGGAAATTTGCTTCATCTTTTCTCATCACACTTGAATTTAGTAAATCTGAACCCGGACTGCATAGCAAGGATAAACTTTGTTCCACGACTAGCTAAAGAAAAGCATGAAATTACTATGGTTACTTGGTTTGACTAAAGAGATGCTGAACTATTCTTCAGTCAGAGGAAGATCTTTGAGGATTGAGACATAGGGTTTTATTACAAGTCTAGTGGTCCACAGACTTCCAGACTCACGGGGTGCGGTGGGGGGGCAGTCTTCCGGTGCTGCGGTATTGAGGTCACAATATGCTTCGCAAGCATGTTAAGAGTTTCCTCACCACCACACATTTCATGGCGTGCAACTGCCATGAAAAGTGTGGTGGTGAGGAAACAAATGGGGCCCTACAGGGCCCCCTGGTGCAACACGCTATGTGGATGCACACAGGGGGGCACATGTTGGCCCCCTGCTTGCATGCACACCAGTACCTGCATGACATGGGCCGCAGCAGTCCATGCCATGAAGATACTGCCTTTGATGTTCCCATTGAGGTGCCAATTGCATAGGCACTGCCCTAGGAACGCCAATGAACCGCCCGCCAGACAGGAGAAAACTCCTAATCTGGCGGCTGGTTCAAACATGGGTTTGGCGGTGCAGGAGCGGGGTGGTCCCGCTCCCGCACCACCAAACTCATAATATGGCCCATAGTTATAAAAAACCCATCCAGAAATACTACCCTATGACTTTATTATCAAGCAAAGACAAGCATGCTCCATATGTAGGGATTAATATAAGCCATTTTTAAAAATGTCAAAAGGGGCAGACAGTGAACTGATCTTCTCCAACAAAGGCCTTTGTGTAATTCTGCACTCTAAAGGTCAATGTTCATATATCATAAGAAAGGAGGTGAAAGAAAGGAATGAAGGAAATTGCAGCAGGCTCGGTCAGCCTCTCACTCAAGAATAAAATCCCATTCCTAATGCACCTGTTAGCAAAAATAAATAATAATTGCCCACAGCCTCCTTAGGCCAAAATTATTTGGGATCTTGAAACTTCGCAAGCGTCCAAAGAAAGATTGGTGATGCTAGCATTCAAAACCATCTACGTACTTATCACATCTTTTGCTGCCCGGAAATCTGGTGTTTGGCACCCCAGCCTAGCCCAGGGTTTCCAGTGTTTCACACTCCAGCAGAACTCACAGGAAAGTTGAGTAAACCATTTGGGGGTTTGGCAATGTATATTTCAGTTAAATTTCACCAAAGAATTTTTCAAATGTATTATATAATATGCAAGCAATTAGTATAAATGTGAGCAATTTAACACACCCTCTTACACAGATTAGAATAATGAATGTATATGTGCATCTCTCCAAGGCAAAAAGAAAAGGCATTACTGACAATATTGTAATGGTACTAGAATATTTAGGATGTTAACATCATGATGCGGAATTGATAATAACAGATGTTTTTAATTTTTTTAATCTTCTTCATACTGAGCAATCCCATACATTTTTTCAGGAACACCATTTGGCATGGGGCATCCCAGAATTAGTACTATTGCCCACCAAATCACCTAGCCTGGAATACCATTTACAATAATCACTTCAGAGTTTAGGATTGCAAGGTTTAAATTGCAAATTCAGCAGATCAGCCAGCTGGACACACAAGAACCCCTGAAAAAAACAACTACATCTGTGGATTACACTTTTGTTACACTTCCCTTTTTCATTTAGTTGAGAATTTTCAAATGTTAGAGAGACATGAAAGTGACTAACTTCCCCCAAGAATTTTATAATGTTATAATTTAAATTTGAGCTGAACACATCAATCACAAGAATTAGGTCTTTCATTTGTCAAGTGGACAATTAAATGACAGAAATGGAACCTAAATGTGCCAGAAAAAAATTCTCTGACTGGAAGTTGCTTGACTCAACCCTGTTTTGGAAATCTCAGATTCAAGCACCTTTAGTAGAATTCTATTGAGATGCATAGGCAATAGCCATAATCTCCTTAGGTAGTTTCAAACAGAAATAGAACTCTAATGTGGTGCACTGATATTCTGATATGAAATTGAATAATGCCTGGTGTAGGAAGGAAATAATGTTTGAAAAAATAGCGTTCACAAAACAGTCATGGCAGATTAAGCCATTCAAACCTAATCCAGAATGTTCAAATAAAATATAAATTAAATTGATTAGAGAATACAAATACAGCTATGAGAAGCTTAATGTAGAAAAGAGGAGGATGGCTGGGCACTTTTATTTGTATGTAAGTTTAGAGATTGTAGGCATTCTGGAAATTTAGTAATGCACTAGAGTCTTTCAATGAAACAAAACCGTTTTGGCAAGTGACTGGGAAAAATCCTTATTATATTATCAATGAACTTCAGCATCTGAAAAAGATAATTTTGTGGGCACAGAACCCCAATATTTTGTTGCACCTCAATAATTTAGAATACCCCAATATTTACCTTAGGAGTTCTGCCTCGACAGTCTTGATCTAACGTTAAGAGTTGCCACCTCTCTCGTCATCGGGGTCCATAAAGTAACATTAATAAAGTGAGAAAAAAGGAGGACCACTCAATAACTGAATTCCAGGCCAAGAGAAAGAATGTATTACAAATTCTTAAAAATTGGTAGTAAAGAATAATTTGTTAAATGTCATGAAGACATGCATTTCTGAATACACAGTCAGAAATGAGATTTAAGCCCAAATCCCTTTATTGCAGCAAAATCAATAGAGCATGGGTAAAGGTTTGGGAAGAGATAGAGAAATCTCATCTAAATTATAATTAGCAGAATCACAAGGAAACTGACAGCATCAATAGGGGAAAAGGAATTCTCTAAACAAATTAATAGATTATCGGGAGGAATAGGAAACTAATTCTATAAAACAGTCTGAATCACAAAGGAAACCAACAGCATCTCTAGAGCTAAAACGAAAGGTTCTGGCACACTCCCAAAACCAGGGGTTTAGATACTCGTTTTTGCATAGCTAATAAGAAGAAATTCCAAACTTACAATGGCTTGAGCTCATATTGAACAATTCAGAGGTTTACATGTCATAGATAGGTTTCTTTAGCACAACCCGATTCTCCTAAAGTCTCCAGCAGCTTCTAAGTAATTGACATCCGGAGATGCAGAACACTTAGGCCCTCATTACTATGTTGGGCGGCTGTCCTACACCGTGGCAGAATCGGGATTGACCGACCTCCGGTCGGCGGTCCCGACCGCATTAATAGGATAAGACCGCACATGGTGTGGTCGCACACTCCCATTTCTCTATGGGAGCTTGTGCTGCAGTCGTAAACCGGCCGTAGCACAAGCTCCCATAGAGAAATGGGTGTTTTTGTTAATCCCTGCACCGCGTGGCAAGCACCTGATGGTGCCTGCCACGCGGTGCAGGGATTAATAGATGCCAAACGGAGGCCGCTGTGGCAAGGGTTCCCTGCTAGGGGCCCCCAAAGTCGCTTCCCGATGTGGGAAAACCTGGCATGAAAAGCCTGGCGGAAACCGACATCATAATCCACACGGCGTAAACGCCATACATAGGGGATTATGAGCAGCCTCCGACTGGCCGACGGGCTCTTTGAGCTCGTCGAAGGACAGTCAGTCCAACCGGGCGGTTTCAAATCCGACAGCCTTCATCGTAATAAGGCTGTTGGATTTGAAAGCAACGATGTACGTCGGAAAGCCTCCTAATTCATCAATTACTGTTATAATCTATCATAAAACCATTAGTATTCAGTACATCATTTTTTTTAATTCACATACTCTACATTAATGCATCTTTATTAATCAGCCATCCGTAGGAGGCCATTGTCATCATCAGCTTCTTTTGAGAGTTTTCCTCTGCCATTTTCATCTGCCATTTTCCTTTAAGCATTGCAATTCTCATTCCAAAGATTCTCTTCTCTTCTTCAATCTTCAACCTTCAACCTGTTAACTTGACCTCTCTTAATTATCCATTTTCAAAAGCTGAATAAGCAAAATAGAATTATATCACAGACCATTATTATTACCAGAGCTGTTAGTATAAATCTCAAAGTATTGCCACCCATATCGCCTATCCATTCACTAACTCCTTCCAAAAACCTTTCCAAGCTTACTAAACCAGGAAACTACTCTTTCCCATAACCCGGAGTCTGTTAGTGAATCAATTTCATTAGAAATATTAGTTAAATTAGTTACATTTGCCTCTACTAGTTTACTGTTATCTGGCACATATGTACAACAATTGTTCACATTTATTTCTTTACATCTTTTCAGACTCCTCATACCTTTACTAAGATAATGTCTAATGCTAATCCATTTTGAATAACCCTTGATCTCATTGCAAGCATCTCCTCATTTACTTTTCCAAAAGCTCCTGATGTATCTTCTGCCATCCGATCTGCTAAAGTTGAAAGTTGCCTAAAATCCTTATGTTCCAACTCATAATTTTTCACTTTATTTTGGTCATCTGTTAATTTATTAATTTATGCAGCATATCCCACTGGAAATAATAAGTACTCCAACAGTCCAATTAAAACTAGTAGAATCATTATTAGAATTATGTACCCTACAGTTTTACAGCAATCCCATCTTCAATTGAAACAAGGGGCAAAATCCTTGTGAAACTCACAAATTAAAATCAAGTAAAATCTTCTTTAGAGCAGTAATATTTTTCTTCATCTCTTCTTGTTTTATTAAAACAATATAAGCAAAAATAAAATAAAAATGTCAAACTGTAGATGTTTTCTTAGTTGATGAGTTAGTTCAGGTTCATTCAAAGTAAAAGTTCATCAGATTTGTCTTTCTAATTGTCAAAGTCTCTATGATTGCGAATATCATTTTCAGTTTGTCAAATTCTTTTCAACAGTCTCTCTTTTCAAGGTGACTCTTCTGAATCTATTTTACTCTCAGTGTCTGTGTCATAACTGTCTGTATTGGCAATAGTTCAAAACTGAAACAAAGTTTCTCACTTCTCTGATCTTTCTTCTTCAGACACAGCTGCTAGATACACCCATTCAGCCGATGCATATTTCCTATTTGCTACTCTCTTTCATGTTGATCCTTTAGTCATTGATGTTTCACTTTCACTAGTTTCAGTCTCTGGTCTCTCATCAACTGGCTCACAGTGTTTTCTATTACCCGTTCTTTTCCTTGGAACGTATTCTTCAGTTTTCTTTGTCTTTGGCACCAACTTTTGTCTCATTGAAAACAGTCTTTGTCTGAATTTTTTTCTTTAAACTGGTACTCAAGTTCAAACTTCAGCTTGAATTTAAGTCTTGTTCAACTTTATTTCCATGTGGTTTTTTCACTGCGGGATTGCTGCGCCTTTTCATTGTTCAGATTAGTGACTACTTCTTGCTGTTGTTCATACTTTTGTCTTTTGTATAACAACAGATCTTCACTCCAATCACTGCTTTTCCATGCTTTCCATAATTTCATGGGGTGACAAACCAGTATTTTCATCAGGAGTATGTCTCATATTCATCAAAATAAGAGGAAAAGCGTCAGGCCATTTCAATCCAGTTGAAGCACAAGTCTTTGCCAATCTATTCTTGAGAGTACAATCTGTTCTCTCCACAATTGCAGAAGATTGAGGATGAAAACTACAATGGAACTTCTGCTTGATGTCAAAGTATTGACAAATGATCTTCAAAACTTCATTTTTAAAATGAGTTCCACGATATCTTTCAATTGAAGCACAGAGGCCGAATTGTGGTATTAACTCTCTCAACAACTTGGCAACTGTAAGGCTATCTGATCTCCCAATGGGATACGCTTCCACCCGTTTAGAGAACAAGCAGACAATTACCAAGACATACTGCAAGCCACTATGATTGGGTATTTCCATGAAGTCTGGCTGTAATCTCATAAATGGGCCCTCTAATTTTCCAATATGGCTTATCACAGTCTGAGTGCTTTTACCTGCATTGTTTAGTTGACACACCAAGCACCACAAACATACATCATTGGCAACATTTTCCCAATGTTTCTTGAAGATTATTATTAAGCTGTCTCTTCCTGCCATTTCTTTTATAGTTGAACCTGAAGATGTCATAAAACCCCTTTGTGATCAAAGCAGACCAAAGTCATGCGCAACCTCGAACCCATTTTGTCACATTCGATTTCTCTGACAAGCAATAAGCTCTCGTTAATTCCACTATGTCTGCCCCTTGTGCTGAAGTTATGTTCGAAAGAGGGGATGCCTCTAAGGTTCTGGAAAGGTGCATACTGCATAGGAAGCTTTCAGTGTGCCATATTGGTCTCTTAAACAAGAACCATCAACAAATATTGTTAGATCAGTCATGTCCAAAGGAATCTCTTTTATATCTGGTCTTGGTTTTGCACATAACTCTGCTGCCTTTAAGCAGTCGTGCTCTGATTCATTATCCATTTCACCGTTTTTCCTGCCTTCACAGTTCTGGTTTGAAATAGGAAGCAATGTTGCAGGGTTTAGAAAGTTACGTCTCCTAATATAGATGTTTTCAGTAGGGGTAGGTGGAACTCGCAGAGTTTCACTTTGCGAAATTCAGCAGAGTTACATAAAAACTCTGTGATATTCTGTGGAGCTCTGCCAATGGGCAGAAAATATGCATGCCGCACTGCTTGTGCTGTAATTTAGCACCAGCAGCATGAGCAGCACTGAAAATTCAGCACAAACGGCTCCATGCTGTGTGTAAGAGGGTACGGCCATTCAAGTTATTTTGCTGCCACTGAAGTAGAAAATGACTCAAGAGGCAGCAAATCTACTTGAGAAACTGCCCTCTACTGCCCGCATTACAAAATGGTACTAGGGGATGCCAAATATCGCTCTCACTTGCATTTTGGAGCCTCGCGAGAAACAATTGTGCCACACAGTGATTGGTGGAATTTGGCTGGAACTCCACATTATAAAAGTAACGTGAAGTTGCCAAATTCTGCGGGCAGAAAGAAACATTCCACCCACTAGTTTTCCAAATCCTAGAAATGCGTTCCTTTGAAACTTTTCTCACTACTTTTTCAATATGGTGATATATGACTTACTGTTTACAGTACTGTATTTTTGTTGGGCAGACCAATTCTCAGCGACATGATTTAATAATGGAATTGTATCTTGCTGACAGTTTTCTTTTGTTTTTGATGCAATCAGTAGGTCATCTATGTATTGGACCAATACTGAGTTGCATTGTAGTTTCAATTTTCTTGATAGGTTTTCAGTTTTTGAGAAAAGATTAAAGGAATTTCTGTTTACCCTTATGAGATTCTACACCACACAAGAACTTTATTCAAAAATTAGAGCGTGATGTGGAACTTTGGGGCACATGCATCAAGGTATTTTGCGATCGCAAACAGAGCAATTCGCAAAAATCGGCCGTTTGCGATCGCAAAATGGCCTTTTGCAATGCATGAAAGTTATTGGGATTTGCAATTTAGGTAATCGCAATTTCTTGCGATTACCTAAATTACGAATGCAAATAGGGAATCGCAATTTGCGATTCCCTAATGCATATGCAAGAAGCCTTTCCTATATGCGAACTGTGCATTTAGGAAACGCTAATTAGCATCAACTTCAAGTTGACGCTAATATGTCCATACTTTGAAAAATGCACAAAACTGCATTTTTCAAAGTGCCATGTGGCGCACAAATGCCCCTAGGGCATGTGTGTGCCTTACATGTGCACCTTTTTCTATTAGGGGCACATCAGGGGGGCCTCAGGCCCCTGGGCACCCTTGCCTTCACATTACCTAATTTGCGATTACCAATTAGATAATCGCAATTTAGGCAATGCAAGACCATTCCCACCTATGGGCCTTGAGGCCCATAGGAAAGAATGAGGTCGCAATAGCAAATAGCGATTCCCTTATTGTGTTTTCGATTCGCAGTTAGAGAATCGCTATTTGCTGTTTCGTATTGTGCATTGCATTTTGCGATTACCAAATAGCGATTTCTTAAAAATCGCTATTTGGTAATCGCAAAAATGAAGTTTGATGCATATGCCCCTTTGAGTCCTCATTCAAGGGAATTTAGAAGAATGCTTGGCATAAGTCAATGACTGATAACATAATGCCTCAGATGGAATTTGAAATAAGAGAACTGCAGGATTCGGTACCACTGGACAACATGGGTCCAATATCTTATTACTCTTTTGCAAATTCTGTCCTATATACTATTTCTCATTTGGGGCCAGATATTCTACCCACCAATTTGTGACTCGCAAATTGCGTCGCATTTGCCACTCGCAAATTGGGATGTATAACAGTGTCTCAGACACTGTTAGCAATTCCTAGTGGGGTCGCAAATTGCATGCCTCATGAATATTAATGAGGCTGTCGCAATGTGCGACCCCATTAGGAATGGCTAGCACTCCCAGGGATGGTGGCCTGCTGGGGTCAGCAGATCACCATGTCTGGGACTGCTTTTAAATAAAGCAGTCTTCTTTTTTTTTTAAATGCAGCCAGTTTCCCTTAAAGGGACCACTGCCTGCTCTTAAAAATATTTTCTCACATACTCACAGAAAGGTAAGGGGTGCCCTGGGGACCCCTTCCCATTTGCGAGTGGTTTACCACCTACTTGAAGTAGGTGGTAAACTGCAAGTGTTTTGCGGCCGCAAATGCGGTCGCAAAACAATTGTACATGGCATGGTGACTCACTATTAGGAAAGGACGCCCCTTCCCAATAGCGGGAGTCGCAAATTTGTACATGCCATTTCCCTTTTTTGTGGTCACAAATGGGAGGATCTCCCGTTTGCGGCCGCAATAAAGGGTCGTATATCTGGCCCTTGGTTTCCTAATTCCCATCACAGGAAAGTTACAATGACTACCAAGTACCTCCCAGATGATTCCCTGCTCAATCCTTTTTTCAATTACTGGTTTCATCCCTTCCTCTGTCTCATTTGTTAATTTGTACCGTCTTGTTCCTGGAAAAACTGCATTGGTTTTTATCTTTATTCTCACTGACTCTGCTCTTTTAATCTGTCCAATTTATTTTCCTGAAAGATCCCACACCTCATGCTTGACTGTGTGTCATAAATCCAGAGGCAAGTCATCTTTTTTCAAAACTGGGGACAACTGAACCTTTGAATTTTCTGAATTCATTTTAAATGCTGAGTCCTCATCTTGTGTTTCAATTGCAACACCATCCGATGTACAATAAATCACGCAATTCATTTTGCCGAGCAAGTCCCTTCCAAATAAGTTCACAGGACTTGAGTCACACAAAATAAATTGGTGTTTATTCTTCATCTGTCTTATTTTAACAGGAACATCTGCTGAAATCTGATTTACCAGCTATTGATTACTGATCCCTACAACTTGGATTTCTCTTCCTTGTGAGGGTTAGGTTTTGGAATTCGACAGAACGAACTGTAGATAGTGTATCCCCTGTGTCCATTAAAAATGAAACGGGATGGCCACTGACCTTTCCGTCAACATATCGGCCACTTTGGTCTACCTCTAGGACTGCTCCAAGTATGCAATCCTCCTCCCCTCTCAGGCACCGTCATTGGAATATTGCCACCTCATCATCAATGATCAACTAATTTTGCTGCTACCCTGAACTGCAAAGCATTTTATTTCTTGTTTTGCTGAATTACTGGAGTTGTGGCCATCAAAATTATTCCTGATTCTGCATATTTTGCTCAAATTTCTGCACATTCTGTACATTTTTATGCATTTTTGGATTAACATCTACAGTACCCAAAATTCAATTCAGATTCTGTCTGCATTTCCTCTTCCAATGCCCGATCTTCCTGCGATAAGGACAAGGTGTGGTCTTTATCATCATCTCAACATTCATATTCATGTCATCATTGCTCATCATTTTTCCACCACTCCGCTGCTGCACCATTCCATTTCCCATATATCCCCATACATCTCATTCATTCCATTTGTATCCTGTACAAAACTCATTTTTGAATTCATTTGATTCTGGGATCCTCTCTCTAACTGCTTTGTTTTTGCAATCATTAATTTCTCTTTAAGTTTGTGTTGCTTCACCTCAAAGTAATCACTACTATTCTTTGCCAACATAAAAATTTCATCTATGCTTTTTGTCTGCCAAGACAATTCGCTCTTCTGTACATGACTGCAAATTTCTGCTCTCAATACTGACAAAAAAGCAGCAACAAAATCACTGACACTATCTGTTTTGGGGTTTTCAACTCTGCTTTGTTTCTTAAAAATATGCATAAGCCTTTCATAAAAGGAATGCACTGACTCTTTTGACTCCTGTGAGGTTCTCAGAATTTTCAACCAATTTATGTATTTTTCAGGGACTTTTTTTTTCACGTACTGGATCAGAGCCGTATATATTTTTCCATTACATCCACGGCTGGTGCGTTATTGGGACCGACCCTAGCTGGTTCTTGTGTTGGCCATCCGACTGCAGCTTTACACTTCAACTGTAAATCACCTGGAACCACAACTTAAAACAACTAATTCAAATCTGCCCACAGCACTTGAGAAATGTGTGTACCTCATTGTACTATTTCAGTGGTTCTTCCGTTAATTTTGGAAAATTATTAGTAAAAGAATAAAAATCAGCCCTTGTCCACAACACAATCTCAACATTCCCTCTATGTACCTCTCTCAAAGGAAACTCTTACTCTTTCATAAAAGTAGAGTTGTGTTGCCTTTCTTGAAAATGGACAAGTTCCCAGACCAAAACATGGTGGGGGTAGATCTCTTTATATCTAGCCTAGAATTTTGGCTACCTATTCTTTATATTGTGTCCATTGCCAAACTGCGAAATGCCAGCCACCCCAGCCCTTCGCAGTAAGCTAAAATTTTCCCCATGTGTTTAAATGGGGATAGGTCACGTTGAGTTTTTTTCTTTCTTCCTGTCTGATATATCTCTGAGCTCCATGCAAATGTTCTTTTGTCCCAGGTACAGAAAGGCCAACACTATTAGTCTCTAAAAGAGTACGGCAAGGACTGATAGGTGAACATAAATACACGGAGGAAAAAAAGGGAATGGCTCTAAGTAACAGTAGATTATTTGGCTACTTCTTTCTTTCTCATTCTAGAATTGGACAAATTATGAACTTTGACTGTTGTCAGAGCAACTGTGCCAGGAAGGATGAGGCAAACGTTCATGATTCATGTAACCGGGAGGGTTTTTGACTCCAGTGGCCAAAGTGCTATGATCTGTAAATCCATCCATGCCAATCAGGCATATGCAGTGGTGGCGACAAACTTTCTGGTGAGCTGTGGGGTTTTTGTGGGATTATTTTACCAAGTTTGGTGTTCATTCAAGATTTTCATATGTTTCATTCGATAAGGTGAGATGAAGTAGCAGCCTTTGGTTGCCACATTGTGGGCATCACAAATTACTGCAAAAGGCTTGAGAATGCCATTTCTTTAGTGTTTTGGGAGCACTGAAACATGTAAATTGTTATTTAGCATTGAGTGCTGGAAATCCTTGCACCATTCCTGTTTAGTGCATAGTTTTCTATCAGTGCTATGAATAAAACATGCATTGTCAAAGTCAACAGCCAAATTGTTGTGTTGGATGATGAACACATGCACACAGAAAGAGGGATGTACACACACACACATGCACACACACACACGCACACACACACACACACATGCTTTTAAAAGCAGCATTCAACAAAGGTTCACTGTCATATATGAGCAAGGGAAGGTATTTTTAATGTGTATTCGAGATCTCTATTTTCACTGGTGGTTTCCTGTTTTTTGTTTGAAATGGACTATTCTATTAAAAGTTGAATTTTCATTGCACAACATTCATTTTTGACTTCTTGACTGAGCTGATGACTAAGCAATGGCCCATTTACCCTAGATTTATAAAATGATAGGCATATTGAGTAAGTTCCCGCTCACAGTAATAAAATGTAGAGCAAAGTTTCCTGGAACAATGAGCAAGTACTTTATCAACATAGATTATTAAATACAGCTATGTTTGGGATAACATATCTCTACAGCATCCTTTTAAGTGGGACGCATAAATTGCATTATCTAATCCCTTTGGAGCAATGTGGCTTCGTGCCTGACAGGAGCAGCCGTCTTTGCATAAGGAGAGTGCAGCTGGCTCTTTCTCAATCGAGCCGCTTCGGGGGCTCCTTGGCCCTCCTCCTTAGTGATTCTCAAAAGGAATTCGACACAGTTTTGTGGACATTTCTGGACACCGTACTGCAGCGTGCTGGCTTTGAGTCCTCATTCTGTAGACTAGTGGGTCTCCTACACAATGACCCTACTACCCAGGTCTGTGTGAATGGAGTCCTTTCCCAGCCATTCCCAATCCCCGTGGGCCCTCTGTCCCCCTTGCTGTTTGCTCTTGAAATAGAGCCCTTGGCATGCCTGGTTAGATGTGAGGCTCGGGTTCAGGTATTTCGATGGGAGGGGGGGCATTGAAGACCGCATCACTCTCTATGCGGATGATGCTCTTCTCTTTAACGGTGACCCGCGGTCTGTGGGCCCCAGATGCCTTGAATCCTCCGTTGGATGAGCAGGCCACCGGTCTGCTGATTACTATGTGCAAGTCGCTACTGGTGCCAGTTGCAGGGGATGCTGCTTGACATTCCAGGTGCCCTGTGGTACCGGGCCAGGGTCTCTTCTTTAAATATCTTGGAATTTATGTCTCTTGTCTCCCAGACCTGGCATGGTCCCTCAATTTCCAGCCTCTCACGTCGGCCTTGGATAGGGATTTGCTGAAGTGGAGTCGCCTGCCACCTAACCCGATGTGCCTTATTTAAAATGATGTGCCTTCCTCGTTATCTCTATGTTCTGGAAAACTTCGCATGTCAATCCCCCAGAAATGGTTTCAATCACTTACCTCGAGGTTGTCAGCCTTCTTTTGGGCAGGGGGTTGGTCACGGCACCGAGTGGCCTTCACCTCTGTGAGAAAGTCCCTGTTTGATGGGGGCCTTGGCATGATTGATATAAACGGGTACTACCTTGGTGCGCACCGGGACCCAATTAATAAGTGGTTCACAGGGGGTTTGGATGCACCTGCATATCGTGTTGAATTACATCTCATGGGCCTCAGTGGTCTTCTTGGTCTGATCTATGGCAGCCCAATACCTCCCGCTCTTCCTTACTTCCTGTACCCGAGAGACATTGCTTTGCTGGAGAGCGTCCCTGTGTTATATCCATTGGGACCGTTGCCTAACTGGAATGAAGCTGCTGTGACAGGGTACTTGGATCCAGTAGGTGTTGGGCCTTTAAGGGTTCCCCAGTAGGACAGAATAGGGATTACTTACCTAGAGGGTGTTCGCCAAAGAGGGACACTGATGTCATTTCAGGAGCAGCGGGACCAGTATTGCCTCGCCCACATGCAGTTCTTTTGTTACCCTCAGCTACAACATGCCCTGCTTGTCTGCATCTCATTAGATGGCCAGATCCCCAAATACAATCCTCTCAAGGCTAAACTGTTGATGGGGAGATTGGGCAGAGGAGCCATCTACGTATTGTACCGCTCCCTGATGATCAATGCACTTGATCGCTTCCTCCTTCTGAGACACAGGTGGGAGGACTGGGTGGGTGAGTTGGATGATGATGACTGGAGGGAGGCGTGCTTGGATCTAAAATAATTGGTGATTTCCCCACGACTTCAGATGGTTCAAATCAACTATCTCCATGCAACATATTTGACCCCCCAACCAATGCAGCGGATGAGCCTTGCTGCCCAGGCCAAGTGTGCACCCTCCCCGCCGTTGACTTTTTCCATATGGTTTAGTCTAGCTCGGCCTTGTCTGTCATTTGGGGTGGGGTGAAGCGGGAGATCTCTGGGGCATATTGACCTGGGTCCTCAGATGGCCCTACTGGGTCTCCTGGAGGAAACTGTGGGACCGAGATCCAGAAGGACTTTCATAGGCGTGGCCTCTTTGGTGGCCAAACGGTACATCGCCAGCTCTTGAAACTCCCAGCACTCCCTTGAGTTTGCAGTCTGGAGGATGGGAGTAGACTGGTGTGACTGCCGGGAGAAGCTGATTTAAGAAGCGAGGGCTTCCCCCAAAAACAAGATAAGATATGGGGTGGGTGGTGGACATTTCATGGACTACTGATGTGATACTGTTGTTGCTTACAGATGTTGATTCTCTGTTCCATGATCCGACATGCTGTGAAGATGTTAATCAATTGTTGGTGGATGCTGCTGATAAATGTTAAAACGAATAAAACTTGGTTATTAAAAAAGTGGGACACAGTATAGTTTGCCTCACACGTACATCCAACTGTAACAAGCACACCATTTTCGGGCAAGTAAATTGAGGCTTCTCACACCTGTATAACAGTATTGATGTGTGTTGTGTCATCTGCGCATGAGCTCCTGCTCTCTGAGGGGTAACTAGCTCTGAAACAGGAATGTCTTTTAGTGCCCAATAGACTGTTGTCAATCTGCATCTGTCTCGGAGTCATTAATCAGTCATGACAGGTCTTGCCACTGGGCTAGCGCAGTGCAGGAAATGAAGGGGATTCAGCAAGATCCCAGATCCAGTAGCTATTACAGTTCAATATTCAGGATCTGTCTGGGGTCAGTGAAATATGCTGACTTTGCCTGGTGTAATTTGCCAACACTAGGACACTCAGCAGCATCTGTACCTTGTCAGTTTTCCGTTCAGGGCAGCAATCTGCCGGCATCATTTTGAGGGAGCTTTCTTACTTTTACTTCCAGCTCGGCACAAGTAAGTAATTTTATTTAGTTTAGACCTCAATTGAGATCAACAAATACAAATATAAAATTATTATTATTGATTTAAAATAATTAAAATAGCTGGGCACAAAACAAAGTCCTGAAGAAAGGCCATCGGCCTTCATCCTGTTTTAGTTTCATTGTGGCTTGAAACTATCTTGGGAGTAGCACCTAGATGCCAATCAATGGAGGTAAAGAAAGACACACAGCATGTTATCACTTCACAAGTACTTAAGAGAAACTATAATTTGGAGGCAGTTTTTTTACTTTGTTTAACCCCAGTAAAAGATGTGCATGCACTGTTACCAGGTGTAGGTGCCACGCACAGTCCATACTCATAGACATTAAGGGGCCGATTCCGATCTCGGCCGGTAGGGCTCCGAATCGGATTCGGATTTACCGGATCCGATTCGGAGCCCTGTTTCCCGACCGATTCGTACGCGGTCCGGCCGAGCGAGTACGATGCAAGCGCCCGCGAAATCGCCGAACGACTCGTACGCGGCTTCAACACGCTCCTACCGACTCGCTCGGACTCGACTCGCACCGCGCAATGGAGACGTTCCCCGGCCGGGTAAGTACGATGCGCGCCGCGAGCAGTCCGACCGAGCCGCGCACTCCGGCTCGAAAGAGCAGTCGGAGCCGTACTTTGGGGGTCCGTGTCGGACCCCCTGTACGCGTAGCCGCGCGAGTCGCACACAGGGGGACCCATGGGTCCCCCTACCTGTGCGTGTACGGCGCGAGTCGCTTCACCGTGTACACGCTGTAGGGGGCGCCCTTGTCCGCCTCGCACCCATTGAGTCAATGGGAGCCCGCGTACGCGTTGCACGACAGGCTCCCATTGACTTCAATGGGAGTCCGACCGACTCGAGTCCGATGGCATACGTGCGCATCGTACTCGTTCGGTCGGGCTGCCAGAGTCCGATTCGGTCGGAAATCTCTCCGGGTCCGGCTCGGTCGAAGAGATTTCCGGCCCGAATCGGAATCGGCCCCTATGTGTGAAGAGTGCATGGTCAGGAAAAGACACAAAGTCAAGCTTTTAAACTGAATGCAGTGGTTAGGGTTGCCTGCACTAATACGACATCATTACTATCATAAGGAACCATATTTAGCAACCTTAGAATAACAACAGATTCTGAAAAAGAGGATATGGTTTTAAACCTATGCCTTGCAGTTTACGTGCAGCTCCTTGATTGTGGTTCATAGCTCGCTGTTCTATAGTAGGATTAAAACTTATGAAATCCAAGAAAATATATATGTATATGCATGTATGTTTTTATGTATGTTTATATGTGTGCATATATCTATATATTTATATCTATATTTATACAGATATAGATATATAGATATATATTATATATATTACCTACTGGCGGTCACCAGTAGGTAATTATAGTTAGGACCTAGTCTCCATAGGAAAAGCATTTTTTGACTTGCCTATAACTTTGCCCAATCTGCATGAAATTTTCCCAAAAAGTCTCAAAGTAGGTTCTGTGTGTCATGGAAAGTTTGAGGGTGCTCCGTGTAGTGGGGACCAAGAAATTGGGGCGCGAAATAAGGGTGTGTTTGTAATGTTAATTTCAATACGAACACGTTATTGAACCTACAGCCCGAACTGCTGAACAGAATGACACCAAATTTGGCAGAAAAGTAGATGTTGTTACGTAAATTGTGCTTTTTGTTATTTCGTGCAAATCCATTTAGTAGTTTTTGAGAAATGTAAGCCGGAAATTATAGTGATATCTCTGGCTGCGGCTATTTCGCGATGATTTCGCTATTAATCGCGAATGCGCGCACCAACAGGAATTCTGTGATTGGCTGGACACAACCTGAAGAGAAAGTTGCAGCTGCTATTTTATTGATCGGGTTTCACAGATAAGTGGTCCCTATGGGGGAAGTGTAGCCCTTGACTTCACGGCGGAGTGTTAGGATCAGGTTACAAACACCTCTAATACAATTAGCTCAAAGTTATATATTCATTTTATTCAATTTATTCTTTGAGATATGCAATTCAATTCATTAGACTTAAAAGAATTGTGAGGTGCTCCTATAGAGTGACGGCGCAGTGAAAGTGACTATTGGTGCAAAAAGTGCATATGTGCTATGCATCATCAATATATTAAAACACATTCCACATAGGTTATTTTGTCGATGTTTCAACCCCCTAAGGAGGTATTATTCAAAACAGGGTCATCATCAGGACGAAAAATACATAGGAGCCACCAATTGATAGGGACAACTGGTCCTACAGTCAAGGGGGTATTAATCCTCAAAATATCTTGAATCTTTCATGTGAGCTCATCAGAGATGAGACTTGGGCTTTTAAAGGTGCATGTGTCACCAAGGAATATAACAAATGCATTTCAAAATCGCATGTCTGCAGTCCTTTGATTAATAGCGTCTTTTGACAAAGAGCATTCCTCCCGAATGGATCGTTTTTGCACCAATAGTCACTTTCACTGCACTACCACTCTCTAGGAGCACCTCACAATTGTTTTAAGTCTAATGAATTGAATTGCATATCTCAAAGAATAAAATTAATATATAACTTTGAGCTAATTGTGTTAGAGGTGTTTGTACCCTGATCCTCACACTCTGCCGTGGAAGTCAAGGGCTACACTTCCCCCATAGGGATCACTTTTTTGTGAAATATTGTTTAGCTCAGGTCCCTGGGCTACTGGGTTGCCCCATTAATTTTTAAGGATTTTATTGATCGGGAACGGTTCCCGGGGCTGAATATTTCTGTGAAAGCTAACATTAAGGGTCAGGGTGGAGGTACTCTGACCCCATGTTTGAGAAATGGGGGTATTAGTGACACAAGGTATGTGTCCAAAATTTATTTTTTTAATCGCGTGCGATATTCGCGGCGATGACGCGATCGCCAGCCACTGTGGGGACAGCGAAACTACCACAACATCATTGCGAATATTGGTGGAAATGTTAAAAAATATATATTTATTTAGTGCCCAGCACCTCCGCCATAACGCGTTTCAGCCCTCGTGGGGCCTTGATCACATGACACGTAGGAGAGGCATTTTAGAACTTTTAAAGTGACAGTGCTAATTGACATGCCTGAAGTTGTTCATAGACATGGAAGAGTTTAACCAAGTTGCCAACACTCACAATTAATGTAATATTGAGCAGCCAATATGTGCAAAAAGCAATGTAAGTGCAATTTCGACTGTGCAAAAATACAATTGTCAATAAATATGTAATTAAATAAATAAATAGTCATTTAAATAAATACATATAGCACTTATAAACACTCGACTTGACTAAGAAAGGTAAAACCTATTCAATGTAATAAAATGCATGTTATTTAAAAATAGATTAAAAAAAGTAAAACTAATGTAAACCTATCATATAAACAACAGCATAATTTTGATCTTATATAGAGTTTATCACAGCAAGTCACATTGCAGGTTGGATCCCCTATGAGAACGTGGCAAAATTGGTACACACTCTCTGGTCACTGTCACACACTTATGTACGCACTCACAAACTCGCTCAAACACTTATACACCCATTCACATACCCACTCAAACAATTATACATCCAGTCGCACACCCACTCAGATACTCATTCACCCACTCACATACCCATTCTGGTACTCATGCACCCACTTACAGACTCACTCAGAGAGTGACGCACCTATGTACATACCCACTCAGAGACTCATGTAACTACTTAGAGATCTACTCATAGACTCATGCGTACAATCTCATACCCACTTAGAGACTCTTACACCCACTCAGAGACCCACCTGGGCACTCATGCACCCACTCACAGACCCACTCAGATACTCATGTACCCACTTACAGACTCATTTGGAGAGTCAAGGACCCACGTACAGACCTGCTTGCATGCACCCATTCACTCACCCACTCAGAGACTTATGCTCTCACTCACAGACTCATTAAGACACTCATACACCCACTCAGACACTTATACACCCACTCACAGACCCACTCAGACACTCACACACCCATACAGTCACTCACACACCCACTCACAGAGCCCCTCAGAGACTTCTACACCCAGTCACTCATACATGCAGACTCATGCATCCACTCACAGTCCCACTCAAAGACCTACACACCCACTGACAAAATCCCTTATACATTCACGCTGCTAGTCATAGACCCACTGAGAGGCTCATGCACTCACTCACAGACCCCCTCAGACACTCATGCACCCACTGACTTACCCACTCAGACACCCACTTAGATACTCATGTATCCACTCACAGATCCAGTCAGTCGTATACTTATTTACGAATGCACAAAGGCACTCATGCACCTACTCACAGATTGAGTGAGAGACTTAAGCAACCAATCACAGACCCATTTTGACACTGATGCACCCACTCAAAGATGCACTGAGGTAGTCACGCAGTTCGTTACAGAAGCATTGATAGACTGATGCACCGTCTCACAGATCCACTCAATTACTTATACAGTGAATGAGAGGCTTACTGATACAGTGATGCATGCAGTCATAGATTACACTGAAAGAGTTATGCACTGTGTTACAGAGATATTAAGGGAGTTGTACATGCTATTATACAGTCATTTAGATATTAATGTGTTTAGTGTGTTGGTTATAATCTATTATGTAGTTATATGTTTTGAATGTGGTGGTGGCTATTGAATGTCTGCAATTGTTTTGTCATTTTGTGACATATTTGCGGCGATCATGGGTACCCATATCATTGCGACGCCCGGCGTCACTGCAAAAGTGGAAAATCGGTTTGAATGATTGTTTTTATACAAAATCCCTAAAAAAATATGACTTTAGACGGTGCAGTACTAAACACCTAGGGGCCAATTCCGATCTCGGTCGGAGACGCACCTAACACCATTCGGTCGGGAAAAAAGCCATGCGAATGCCTGTTTCCCGACCGATCCGCACATTAATCCGAACGAACAAGTACGATGCGCACAACAGCACAGATTCCGACCCAGTCGTACTCACCCAATCCAGGTCCTGTTCCCCGACCGAGCCGGATCCGTAAACGCAGATTCGAGTCGCCCGGAAGCCAAAAAGCAGCCCCGTCCGGCCAGACAAGTACGATGCGCTTCCCGTACGCGCCGAACCCGTCGCTACGCACGGCACGTCAAAGCATCCGGGAGAGGCGCACATAAGCTCCGATTCGCAACACAACACGATCGACGGCTACGAGACGAACACGCCTGCGACGAGGACGAGGCGAAGCAACGACAAAGACGAACGAGACGAACCAACCATGAATCCCATCGTTCCGATCCTACCAATATTCTACATCTACTACCGGAACAGGCACGGACGCGTACGGCGCAGAAGGTAAGTCAGACACCAACCACAAAATCAAACTACACGTACCAGACATATCACACACACACACAGAGGGATGCACAAATTACTAACACCAGAAACAGCAGCACCATAGGGGCGGGATGCCCACCACCAATGCCACATATACACATAGGGGCCCGGATGCCTGTCACCACGACCACCTTGATCCAGGGGGGGCTGGATGCCTACCACTACTACCACCTCTACCCAGGTGGTGCCAGATGCCTACCACTACTACCACCTCTACCCAGGGGTGCCAGGTGCCTACCACCACTACCACCCTTACCCAGGGGGTGCCAGATGCCTACCACTACTACCACCTCTACCCAGGGGTGCCAGGTGCCTACCACCACTACCACCCTTACCCAGGGGTGCTAGATGCCTACCACTACTACCACCTCTACCCATGGGGGGCTGGATGCCTACCACTACTACCACCTCTACCCAGGGGGTGCCAGATGCCTACCACTACTACCACCTCTACCCATGGGGGGCTGGATGCCTGTCACTACTACCACCTCTACCCATGGGGGGCTGTATGCCTACCACTACTACCACCTCTACCCAGGGGGTGCCAGATGCCTACCACTACTACCACCACTACCCATGGGGGCTGGATGCCTACCACTACTACCACCTCTACCCATGGGGGCTGAATGCCTACCACTACTACCACCTCTACCCATGGGGGCTGGATGCTTGTCACTACAACCACCTCTACCCAGGGGGTGCCAGATGCCTACCACTACTACCACCTCTACCCAGGGGTGCCAGGTGCCTACCACCACTACCACCCTTACCCAGGGGGTGCCAGATGCCTACCACTACTACCACCTCTACCCATGGGGGGCTGGATGCCTACCACTACTACCACCTCTACCCATGGGGGCTGGATGCCTGTCACTACTACCACCTCTACCCAGGGGGTGCCAGATGCCTACCACTACTACCACCTCTACCCAGGGGGTGCCAGGTGCCTACCACCACTACCACCCTTACCCAGGGGGTGCCAGATGCCTACCACTACTACCACCTCCACCCAGGGGTGCCAGGTGCCTACCACCACTACCACCCTTACCCAGGGGGTGCCAGATGCCTACCACTACTACCACCTCTACCCATGGGGGCTGGATGCCTACCACTACTACCACCTCTACCCATGGGGGCTGGATGCCTACCACTACTACCACCTCTAACCATGGGGGCTGGATGCCTGTCACTACTACCACCCTTACCCAGGGGTGCCAGGTGCCTACCACTACTACCACCTCAACCCAGGGGGTGCCAGATGCCTACCACCACTACCACCTCTACCCATGGGGGGCTGGATGCCTACCACTACTACCACCTCTACCCAGGGGGTGCCAGATGCCTACCACTACTACCACCTCTACCCAGGGGGTGCCAGGTGCCTACCACTACTACCACCTCTACCCAGGGGGTGCCAGGTGCCTACCACCACTACCACCCTTACCCAGGGGGTGCCAGATGCCTACCACTACTACCACCTCTACCCAGGGGGTGCCAGGTGCCTACCACCACTACCACCCTTACCCAGGGGGTGCCAGATGCCTACCACTACTACCACCTCTACCCATGGGGGCTGGATGCCTACCACTACTACCACCTCTACCCATGGGGGCTGGATGCCTACCACTACTACCACCTCTAACCATGGGGGCTGGATGCCTGTCACTACTACCACCCTTACCCAGGGGGTGCCAGGTGCCTACCACTACTACCACCTCAACCCAGGGGGTGCCAGATGCCTACCACCACTACCACCTCTACCCATGGGGGCTGGATGCCTACCACTACTACCACCTCTACCCAGGGGTGCCAGATGCCTACCACTACTACCACCTCTACCCAGGGGGTGCCAGGTGCCTACCACTACTACCACCTCTACCCAGGGGTGCCAGGTGCCTACCACCACTACCACCCTTACCCAGGGGGTGCCAGATGCCTACCACTACTACCACCTCTACCCAGGGGTGCCAGGTGCCTACCACCACTACCACCCTTACCCAGGGGTGCCAGATGCCTACCACTACTACCACCTCTACCCAGGGGTGCCAGGTGCCTACCACCACTACCACCCTTACCCAGGGGGTGCCAGATGCCTACCACTACTACCACCTCAACCCAGGGGGTGCCAGGTGCCTACCACCACTATGACCCTTACCCAGGGGGTGCCAGATGCCTACCACTACTACCACCTCTACCCATGGGGGCTGGATGCCTACCACTACTACCACCTCTACCCATGGGGGGCTGGATGCCTACCACTACTACCACCTCTACCCATGGGGGCTGGATGCCTACCACTACTACCACCTCTACCCAGGGGTGCCAGATGCCTACCACTACTACCACCTCTACCCAGGGGGTGCCAGGTGCCTACCACTACTACCACCTCTACCCATGGGTGGCTGGATGCCTACCACTACTACCACCTCAACCCAGGGGGTGCCAGATGCCTACCACCACTACCACCTCTACCCATGGGGGGCTGGATGCCTACCACTACTACCACCTCTACCCAGGGGGTGCCAGATGCCTACCACTACTACCACCTCAACCCAGGGGGTGCCAGATGCCTACCACCACTACCACCTCTACCCATGGGGGCTGGATGCCTACCACTACTACCACCTCTACCCAGGGGTGCCAGATGCCTACCACTACTACCACCTCTACCCAGGGGGTGCCAGATGCCTACCACTACTACCACCTCTACCCAGGGGTGCCAGGTGCCTACCACCACTACCACCCTTACCCAGGGGGTGCCAGATGCCTACCACTACTACCACCTCTACCCAGGGGGTGCCAGATGCCTACCACCACTACCACCCTTACCCAGGGGGTGCCAGATGCCTACCACTACTACCACCTCCACCCATGGGAGGCTGGATGCCTACCACTACTACCACCTCTACCCAGGGGGTGCCAGATGCCTACCACTACTACCACCTTTACCCAGGGGGTGCCAGGTGCCTACCACTACTACCACCTCTACCCAGGGGGTGCCAGGTGCCTACCACCACTACCACCCTTACCCAGGGGGTGTCAGATGCCTACCACTACTACCACCTCTACCCATGGGGGGCTGGATGCCTACCACTACTACCACCTCTACCCAGGGGGTGCCAGATGCCTACCACTACTACCACCTCTAACCATGGGGGGCTGGATGCCTGTCACTACTACCACCTCTACCCATGGGGGGCTGGATGCCTACCACTACTACCACCTCTACCCAGGGGGTGCCAGATGCCTACCACTACTACCACCACTACCCATGGGGGGCTGGATGCCTACCACTACTACCACCTCTACCCATGGGGGCTGGATGCCTACCACTACTACCACCTCTACCCATGGGGGCTGGATGCCTGTCACTACTACCACCTCTACCCAGGGGTGCCAGATGCCTACCACTACTACCACCTCTACCCAGGGGGTGCCAGGTGCCTACCACCACTACCACCCTTACCCAGGGGGTGCCAGATGCCTACCACTACTACCACCTCTACCCAGGGGGTGCCAGGTGCCTACCACCACTACCACCCTTACCCAGAGGGTGCCAGATGCCTACCACTACTACCACCTCTACCCATGGGGGCTGGATGCCTACCACTACTACCACCTCTACCCATGGGGGGCTGGATGCCTGTCACTACTACCACCCTTACCCAGGGGGTGCCAGGTACCTACCACTACTACCACCTCAACCCAGGGGTGCCAGATGCCTACCACCACTACCACCTCTACCCATGGGGGCTGGATGCCTACCACTACTACCACCTCTACCCAGGGGTGCCAGATGCCTACCACTACTACCACCTCTACCCAGGGGTGCCAGATGCCTACCACTACTACCACCTCTACCCAGGGGTGCCAGATGCCTACCACTACTACCACCTCTAGCCAGGGGGTGCCAGGTGCCTACCACCACTACCACCCTTACCCAGGGGTGCCAGATGCCTACCACTACTACCACCTCTACCCAGGGGTGCCAGGTGCCTACCACCACTACCACCCTTACCCATGGGGTGCCAGATGCCTACCACTACTACCACCTCTACCCATGGGGGCTGGATGCCTACCACTACTACCACCTCTACCCATGGGGGGCTGGATGCCTGTCACTACTACCACCTCTACCCAGGGGGTGCCAGATGCCTACCACTACTACCACCTCTACCCAGGGGGTGCCAGGTGCCTACCACCACTACCACCCTTACCCAAGGGGTGCCAGATGCCTACAACTACTACCACCTCCACCCAGGGGGTGCCAGGTGCCTACCACCACTACCACCTTTACCCAGGGGGTGCCAGATGCCTACCACTACTACCACCTCTACCCATGGGGGGCTGGATGCCTACCACTACTACCACCTCTACCCTTGGGGGGCTGGATGCCTACCACTACTACTACCACCTCTACCCAGGGGGTGCCAGATGCCTACCACTACTACCACCTCTACCCAGGGGGTGCCAGGTGCCTACCACTACTACCACCTCTACCCATGGGTGGCTGGATGCCTACCACTACTACCACCTCTACCCAGGGGGTGCCAGGTGCCTACCACTACTACCACCTCTACCCATGGGGGGCTGGATGCCTACCACCAACAACACCCCCACTCACAGGATGGCAAATACATGCCACAAGAAGCACACACCAGCAGAAAGAATGCAACACAAAGACATCCCCCCAACACCATGACAAGCGTGTGTAGACTGTGTCAAATGCCTACAACACTGAACAGGACTGTGAACATACAATGTGACCCCCTATCACAAGTGCCACACATAAATGTGTGTGGCACCCACAATGCAAGCAGGCCGTGACCATTGTGGCAATGGGGTCCAAACCCCCATCATCACAGTGCCCAAAATGTAAGTGTGAGGTCCATAGCTGAAGCACATATTGAACATTGTGGCAATGGGGTCCAAACCCCCATCATCACAGTGCCCAAAATGTAAGTGTGGGGTCCATAGCTGAAGCACATATTGAACATTGTGTCAATGGAGTCCAAACCCCCATCATCACAGTGCCCAAAATGTAAGTGTGGGGTCCATAGCTGGAGCACATATTGAACATTGTGGCAATGGGGTCCAAACCCCCATCATCACAGTGCCCAAAATGTAAGTGTGAGGTCCATAGCTGAAGCACATATTGAACATTGTGGCAATGGGGTCCAAACCCCCATCATCACAGTGCCCAAAATGTAAGTGTGGGGTCCATAGCTGGAGCACATTTTGAACATTGTGGCAATGGGGTCCAAACCCCCATCATCACAGTGCCCAAAATGTAAGTGTGAGGTCCATAGCTGAAGCACATTTAGAACATTGTGGCAATGGGGTCCAAACCCCCATCATCACAGTGCCCAAAATGTAAGTGTGAGGTCCATAGCTGAAGCACATTTTGAACATTGTGGCAATGGGGTCCAAACCCCCATCATCACAGTGACCAAAATGTAAGTGTTGACAAAGAAAAAGCTGCAACTGCCAAACTGCATGGATGATTCCTGGTCACAGAACAACAAACACATCAGTGGCAAAGTAGTGCTTGTGTCCCATAGCAACATAGAATGGGGGAGGCAAACAGTGCAGTGCAAATAAGACATACCTTTGGCCATGTGCAGACAAACATCACCCATGGGGGCTGACACTGTCAACATTCATCAATGACACAATGACAGAAGTGACCATCAGAATGCAGACCCACATATTTGCACCAATGGGCACACAAATTCAGATACCCAGTGGAGACTGTAGATGTGAGGTGAACAGATACCATACCATGGCAGCAATGGGACACACACACAATGATCATTGTGCTGACTGATGACCTAGGAGTCCCAGGGACAGCAGGGCAAACACACCAAACAACATGCAGCCAATGGCACACCTAAGATATGCCAATGCAGTGGTGCCGATGCACATACACAAACAGGCATACCCACACTGCACATCAAACACAACAGGTGAGGGGGTACCAGTGTCCCCAGGCAACCACACAACACATGAGGAGGCCTGAATACCAATTACACAGATGTGCATACAGTGCCACACAAAGGTAACTCATGGATCCAAATCCCCTATGTGGGCATTGAGGCATTGTCAGATGAGAGGGAGCACAAATCACACATGTCACACAAGCATGTAGGAACAGCAACTGACACAGCAAGACACAGAGACACCACAGCACTACTCCCAGGGCCCCCACAATGTGGTGACCCTGGGCTGCATTACAATCCCACTGTGATGACAAAGCTAGATGTCGTTCACACTGTGAACCACAGTCATGTGTCCTGAGCAAAAAACTACCATCACACCTACACAAGCACAAATCAATCAGCACGGCCTGTCAGCCAAGGCCAACATGGAGGCAGGGGTCTAGCCGGGCAACAACTCTCTTCTGCACACACTCAACACCACACACCTCGACCTCCAACAATGTGCAGCAGTGAAGCTCACAAGCACTGGTGACATTGCACATGCACCCATGACAATCCCAGGGGGGGTTGGTGGGAACCAAGGTGCAGAAACACATCACACGTGGCCACTCAACCAGACTCCTGAATGTCTGACACACTGCACACTACGCTGTACATGGACATGACGGCAATACCACACCAACCAATGGGATCCCAGCCACAGTCACACACCTATGAAGAAGCCAAGGTCACCCACAAAGAACACACATAGACAACTACCAACATTGCAGCCCTCAGGAGTGCCAGCAGTCACACACAACGTGTCACAACCAATGAAAGCTAACACAAACAAGAAATCACATGACAGAAGTAAACAACAAGTGCAAAGGGGAATCCTGACTGTGACACATCAGCGTCTGCCCACAAACTCAGCCCTGACAGCAAACACACCTATGGGTGACACCCTGATGACCAGTAATGTGCCATGCACCCACATCACAGAGAACCCAGGGAGAAGACTTTGGGGGAACATAGGTCAACTCAGCAAGCATCACAAACAGGAACATCACTAGGGATCCCAGCATGCACAGCAAAATGGAAGTGAACACACAGACATGCTCATACAACACACACCTTGGGCGCACGAGATGTCACAGGAGTACACACTGCCATGAGGGGACTCCACTCCTGTGTGAGGAAAGCTGTGCCATATGTCGCATCAGTAGGGCTCTATCATGTCAGCAGAACACTTGGTCACACAGTCAACAATTAGCACAAAATGAAGGCTCCCGTCACATCAGCCTGGTCATGGGAATGTCAACGAAATCAACAGCACAGATCCAACACACATGTGTAGCAAGTTGCACTGACAACATAGATGAGTCCTTCCCCATTGATGCCCAAACCTGCATGTCCAGTGGAGATGGCCACACGGTCAGGGAAGTAGACTAATTGAACAATGGCAAACACAACAGATGTGCATGGGTGGAACCCACAGATGTGACATTGCTAATGTAAGTAGGAAATCCCATTGCCAAATATTGAAAACATTACACCCTCAGATGCTGCTAAGGATGACATGGATACACCACAGGATAGGACACTGTCCCCCTGGACCACATGGGTTCCTGCACAGTAACACTTCATTTTCATGAGACCAAATATCACCATCACTGCAGCAAGTGCATGGTTAGCGTCATCAACATCATGTACATCAGAAGTAAAAGCACTAGTGAACAGAAAGTTGCTTTATTCAGCATATGTGGGTTCATAACTTGGAAAAACTGTAAGCAATCAACAAAGGCCAATGGCCAGTCCATCAAGGAAGTCAATACAGGGTGACAGTGGCAGATGTCACACTACGCATGCCTGCACTGATCAAAACCAGGGACAATCCCCTAGGAGGGGCATACGGGGGGCAGGCCAGGCACCGCAGGGACAGGATCAGGGCTCACCGGAGGAGGCAGGGAAGGGGTGGTGGGTGCTGGAGAGCCACTGACAACTGCAGTGGAGGTGTCTGACATGGTGTGTGCCAGCTGGGGGGCATGACTCAGATGTTGTGGGTGCCGGCACGACTGCAGTGGACCCTGCAGATGGAGTGGACAGGTCCGCCACTGCAGTGCCCAAGTCAGACAGTGTGATAGTGGACTCCACTGCAGTGCCTACCTCCAGGGGAGGAGAATGGGGATCAGGTAAGGTGGGCAGGACAGAGGGGAAGGACACCCTCACCACATCAGTGGTACAGACAAGCGCAGCGGGGGGTGTGGGGCCGGAAGAGCAAGTGGCAGGGGGTGAAGGCCTGACCCTTCTGGGGATGGTGTATCTGTGGGTGGGGGAACCTGGGGCAGGGTGTGGTGGGGGCACCTGTGGAGTGGGGGCCTGAGGGATGGAGGAAGGAGACTTGGTGCCTGAGCTGCAGGGCGGCGGCGGGGTCTTGCTCTTCCGGGACCGGGGGACTTGCGGGTGGGGGCCTCAGTCGGTCTGCGCCTGGGGGATGGTGTCCGGGGGCCAGGGGCACTCCGCTCCATGTGGGTGGGCTTCCTCTTCCCCTGAATGCTGGATCAGCTGGGTCGGAGGGGAAGAGGCCAAGGACACAGAGGAAGAGCCGCTGTGTATTTGGGGTTGCAGGTGAGGCAAGGGAGGGGTCTTTGGAGGGAGAGGCAACTGAGGACTGTGCAGTGCTTGTGGATGCGTGTGTTTGTGCCTGTGCCCCATCCCCTGTGAGTGTGGTTTCAGTCCCCTGACGGTGCGTGCGTGTTCGTCTTGTTTGTGGCGTGTGTGTCTGTCTGCTACATGTGTCTGTGCTGGTGTGTGCATGTGCCAGTGTGTGTGTGCTTGGGACGGGTAAGGTGCTGGGGAGTGAGGATGGGGCAGAGGCAGGAGGGGTGAGGGACTGTCGGAGGAGGGACACTGCTGCCGTCAGGGAGGAGTCCATGGACCTATTGCCCCTCTGTAGGTCAGACATGCCCGATGAGATGCCCTCCATGAATGACACCAGCTGAGTCAACAGACTGGTGTGTGCATGGAGGACACTCAGCATCGCTGTCTGTCCTACATGGAGCTGGCGGAGGAGGTACACAGACTCCTCACTCAGGGCAGCAGGGGACACAGGGGAAGGGGGGGGGGTGCCTGGCCCGAAGGAGACACGCTCCCGAACATGGGAGCCTCCACGGACCTCGGGAATGGGAGCCAACGGGAGGGCGGTGGTGGTGGTGGTGGCGGGGACAGCAACACTAGCTGGGGTGTGGTGGCTGCTGACACCCGCCTCCATAAGGGAGTCATCGTCCGAGTTGCTCTGGTCCTCAGCTGAGGTGGATGGTGCTGAGGACTCCTCGGTGTGGCTCCCTCGCCCTCCGTGCCACTGGGTCCCTCCGACCACTCCTCGGCTGCTGACCCAGTCTGGCTCTGCGGCTCCTCCTGGTCCATGGAGCTGTCCCCTCCTGTGGCCGTGGATGTATCTGCAATCAATAGGGAAACAGACAGACATCAGTCACCTGCACCGAACGCACACACCACAGTAAGTACAGCACATTACAGAGCAAGCCCTGGCATCCTTAGTTGAACATTGCTAAAACTGCACAAACAGAACAGGAGAAGTCAATTGTCAGTCTGATGGTCAACCATGGCACTCACATCCCACCTGGCCTTGCACCCATCTGTCTGGTGTCTGTTGGATGGCAATACCCCAGTGTTGACACATGCACCACCTACACAGTAGTTGGACAGTGCAGAGAACCCGGTGAAGCATGTGGACATGCACACATCACAACTCTTGCCACTGAGTCAGTACAGGTGTCCGGATGTAAGGGATGCCCAGAGTCAAATAGGAAATGCATGTTATGCATACCAGCGACAGACACCATGATGCACCCATGTCCTGATAGCCATTGCCACAATGGTGTGCATGTAGCACATGTCACTCCCCTGCAGGATCACTAATAGGAAGTCACATGCCATGGCACAGCCATGCCTGCTAAGTCATACATCACTGTCTCCAGTCACATGGGCAGGGCAGCCAGACAACAACACTCTGCACTGTGTCACAATAGTAGATCATGGGGAATGCAAGTCCTGGAGCTGAACAAGTGCACATGTACATCCCCCACACACCACATCATCTGAACCCTCATCTGTCCAGGTCATACCCATTGGACATATGGGAGACCTGTAACACTACCCTCTGCACCTGAGCACCTCACAATCTGCTGTGAATGGGAAACAGCTGCCTGAACTTCATATTCGAATACCCCAGTCTGCAGGGTCAGGTGATCAAACACCTATGTGTCACACAAGTATCATCTCCTATGGTCACATCTCCGGTGGCATGCGGAGCCCCAACCGAGGAACACCCCAGCAGACCTGACAACGAAGCCACTGCACACTGACACAGAGGCAGACACCTGAGGGGACAAATCACTGAGCAAAACGTGTCAGCTGATACACGGCAGTGGGAGTACAGAGTGTATTGTATGGCCTGGAGTAGGCATGACTGTCCTGCCCCACATGAATGAGGGATGAGCCCTGGACAGTAGGCAGCTGGCTACGTATGTGTGACACACGTTATATACACACTCCTGGGGCCCAAACATTGTTCCCACCCGCAGCATGGGTGTGTGCCAGATACCCCAGGCACATGTGGTGGATCAGCTCAGGAATTGGGCCACATATCAAAGTAACACGCAGAACACATGTCAGAACACAGGCATTGTGTAAGCAATGGACCCACCCATGATGCCCACCACAGAGTCAGGGAAACAGATGCTGTCCCCCACCTTGAGTCAAGCAAACTGCAGGGACACAGCACCCAAGTGACACAATACCCTGACTGTAAGGGCCACACCTGGGTATCAGATGAGGAGTGGGCAGTGCACAATAGAGGGACATGGGTCCTGGACCACAAGACTGATGTACTGTGGAAGTTTAACCAGGCCAGAGGAGGGCACATAGCATGGCAGACATAGTTCACAATACAGACATGGACTCACCCCCTCCTTGCTGCTCTCTGGCCTTCAGCTGCCCATCCAGATCAGGGAAGACCACCGCCAGGATCCTGAGCATGTGGGGGGTCAGGGTCCGGTGTCCGCCCCTCCTGCAAGGAGGCGACAGCTTCAGCTGGACCCGTGCGATCCTCCGGGTCCAGCCCCGAAGGTCCTGCCACCTCTTCTGGCAGTTGCGGATCCGGCGCTTGTAGTCCCCCACGGATCTCACTGCCCGGACGATGGTCAGCCATATCTTCTGCTTCTGGTGGGCATCAACCTGTGAGGATGACAAAGTGAGAATGCCATTACTACACATGCAACATAACCGTGCATTACACAGTTTGATTTACATGTCTCAATCACAGGGGCACATGATGTACACAGGCAGTGCAACGATGGCCATGGACAGTATGCGAGCAGTTACTACATGGTATCATTGCCTGGGCAGTAAAACCTTGTTTAAATGCACTGTCACTGCACTATTCCTGTCCAGTGCATATGACTACACACTATGGGGGTGACAACTACTCAGTGAGCCTGCTAGCCAGTGGCGTGCAGACTGTTAGCCTTGCTAGTCAGACAACATGCACATTTAGAAAGGCAGTGGACAGAACACTCACCTGCTCCCCTGGTTTCCCATACAGCTTGCTGTACTGTGGAAGGAGGCTGTCCAGCAGGGCCTGGTTCTCCTCAGTGCTGAAGGCTGGGGCTCTCTCCACAGTACGTGCCATTGCAGGGTCCCGAGGGGGCAGAGACAGCAGCAGTGTAGTGGCAGATGTCGTCCTGGAGCATGTAGTGCAGGCAAGTGAGCTCTCAGGGGAACAGCCAGCATTATATGTGTGCTGCAGAGGCAGATACTGTCCCATGTGTCCAAAGTGATAGGTCCCAGTCGTTTGCATCTTCTGAATCTGGCCAATCCATGGAATCGCACCACTTACACACGCCCCAGCATCCTTCAAATGTTCAACTTCATGACACCCATGAAATTGCAACATTGTTGTGGGTGACCAACTGAATTTACAGCATCAGACTCGTTCAAATTTTGAAAACGTGTCCGTTGCCAGGCCAGGCCATAGCCAATGGGTGCGCACCGATCGGACCATTGCCGTTCAACGCGTACCTAGGATACAACGCGTACCCGCACACATTGAATGCAATGGGCCGGCCGGGCACACCGATCGGACCATTGCCGTTCAACGCGTACCTAGGATACAACGCGTACCCGCACACATTGAATGCAATGGGCCGGCCGGGCACACCGATCGGACCATTGCCATTCAACGCGTACCTAGGATACAACGCGTACCCGCACACATTGAATGCAATGGGCCGGCCGGGCACACCGATCGGACCATTTACGTTCAACGCGTACCTAGGATACAACGCGCACCGCGACAAATTGAATGCAATGGGCCGGCCGGGCACACCGATCGGACCATTGCCGTTCAACGCATACCTAGGATACAACGCGTACCCGCACACATTGAATGCAATGGGCCGGCCGGGCACACCGATCGGACCATTGCTGTTCAACGCGTACCTAGGATACAACGCGTACTCAGCGCACATTGAATGCAATGGCCAATGTGTGCGCACTGATCGGTCCATTGCTGTCCAACGCGTATTGCGAATACAACGCGTACCAGCGCACATTGAATGCAATGGCCAATGTGTGCGCACTGATCGGTCCATTGCTGTCCAACGCGTGTTGCGAATACAACGCGTACCAGCGCACATTGAATGCAATGGCCAATGTGTGCGCACTGATCGGTCCATTGCTGTCCAACGCGTGTTGCGAATACAACGCGTACCAGCGCACATTGAATGCAATGGCCAATGTGTGCGCACTGATCGGTCCATTGCTGTCCAACGCATCCCTGTACAAGTCACTGGCATATGTCACCATGCCTGTCACAGGTGAACATATGCCAGCCACATATACTTCCCAGGGAGGGAGGGGCACACCTACAACACCACAGCCTGTCCAAACTGTATCCTACGGCATGTAAGGCTGCATTACCTATTCCGTGTATGGGGGTGAAGATGTTGTTCTGTGGGTGTCACTTGGGGGCAGCCACCCCCAGGCTGTGCACGTGTTCATGGGGACAGAATCCTTGGTGTTTCGTGTACATGACCACTGTGATGTGCAACTGTTCATATCTGAGCATGTGGCATGGTCACATTTCACGGTGGTGTATGTGTATGTCATGTCACATACACCCTGAGTCCCATGTGGGACGGTATGTTTAACTCAGGGTGACCCATTGGCACAATGGTGATGGTCCTCCACAGTCTGTGTGCATGTTGTGTTACCAATGTCTCTGATTTCATGTGCACAATGGGAGGCAGTCTCCACATCCACGTTGTTTGTGCATGGACTTTGATGTTGTGCGTGTGTGTGTCACAGACGTCCATGTCTGTCCTACCGAGGCAACAGGGACCACTACCTGTGGGGGTCATGGTTGTTTTGCTGTGGTGTATACATGATACACCATGTCATGTCAGTGTCCATGTGGCAATACAGGGTCCCTGGGAATCTACCTGTCGTTGAGCTGTGATGCCTGGGGCACATCAGTCCTCACATGTCACTGTGGGGTGTGTTTGTAATTTGGCAGCAGGAGATGGGAACTGGGACACGGCCTCATGATATCCAATGGCACGACCTGGGACTTATTGATGCCACTTGTTGAACTGTGATGTTAGATGTTGGCCATGTATGTGCCATACATATCCTTACGGAACTGCACACATCATGTACTTGTGCCTCATAATGATGTATCATGTGATGTTGAGTGTGTTCAATGCCACATATGTGGGGTGACTGACAATCTTGCTTTCTTCATCTATGCACTGCAGGGCACCAGCTGTCCTTAGACCATTCCCTGACCTGGCAACGATGGTGGAACGTGACAGCATCCGACGGTACCGCTTCACCAGGCAGCTGATTGAGGATTTGGCAGTGCGCTTGGCACCACATTTGCAACCTGGCCGTCCGTACCCTACAGCGCTGACCCCCAAGGTGAAGGTGATGGCAGCCCTACACTTCTTTGCCACCGGTACCTTTCAACACACTCTGGCGACTGCTGGTGGGATGTCACAGACCATGTTCAGCCGTGTGCTCCGGGATGTTTTGGAGGCTATGTTGATATACCTGAACCAGTACATCTATTTCCCTAGACTCCAACGACTCACGGGCGTGAAGAGTGACTTCTATGCCCTGGGGAGGATGCCGCATGTCATTGGCTCCATTGATGGGACACATGTGGCTTTGGTACCACCACAGGCCCAAGAGCAGGCCTACCGTAACCGCAAACACTACCACTCGGTCAATGCACTGGTGGTCTGTCTTGCAGATATGAGCATCACACACGTGTGTGCCCGTTTCCCTGGTTCTGCACACAATGCCTACGTGATGAGGAGTAGTCGCATCCCGAGGATGATGGCACAGATGCCGAACCAGCGTGCCTGGCTTGTTGATGTGTACTGACTTTGTACCATTGTGTGTGTTCTGCTATGTAGTGTTCCACCCTCTTTTCCAACTCTGCTAATGTGCAATTGTCTGTATGTAGGTGACTCCGGATACCCCAACATGCCGTGGTTGCTGACGCCCTCAGGAACCCTGTGACACCAGCCCAGATGCGCTACAATGAGGCACATGGTCGGACGAGGAGAGTGATTGAGCGGACATTTGGTCTCCTGAAGAGCCGCTTCCGCTGCCTCGACAAGACAGGAGGGTCCCTCCCATATGCCCCAGCAAAGGTGTGCAAGATTATCATCGTCTGCTGCATGCTCCACAACCTGGCAGTGCGGAAGGAGTTGCCTCTCATCCTGGATGACGATGACCAACGTCCGCCACCTGTGGAGGATCCTGGCCTGGACCACGTTGCCAGTGATGATGATGATGATGATGATGGTGATGTCCGCACACAGCTCATCACCAACTTCTTCAGCTGAATGTGAGTATCCAGAGATGTCATGTCAATGATGTGAGTTAGCATGATATGTGTTGGTGGTGCTCTGGTGCTGTTTGAGTGTGTCCATGGGCTACATGCGTGTAGCGATGTGTCCTTGCAGGTAGTCTGTACTCCCCAACAGTGTTGACATGCTAACTTGGTTCTGTGTGGGTATCTTGTAACATGTATTGTGCATGAGTATTGCAGTTCTGTCCTGTTCTTCAGTGCTTTTGACTGTGTGTCATTTCTGTCCTTCACAGGGTACTTTCAGAGTCGTTTGGTCAACTGTGTTCCCCAACACCGTGATTTGACTTCCCGGGTGGTAGCTGTTGTGTCCCTACAGGTGATGTGCACCACACCCATGGACTTCCTTCCTTCTACACTTGTTGACTGTGTGCCCGCTGCCAGGTGGGATTACCTTGCATCTGTGGTGGTTACAACATGTTGCAAATGTGTAATAAACCTGTGCTTCACTTTGGGATGTGCGTTGTCTGTGATCACACATCTGACTGACATTTGCTTACTGCACCAGTGGGCTAGTTAACACAGACTGTGAATAGGTGTTGGGTCTGTGCAATGCAACGTATTTCCTGGCAACATCAGTGTAGGCGATGAGTCAGATGGCCATGGTGTGTATGTGTTGTGTAGCCCTGGTGGTGTGCCTCCCTCATATGTGTGATGTCGCCATGACTCACATGCCGGTGTTGTACTTGCTGTAGCAGTTAGCATGCACAGTGTCATTTCCCAGATCATCATAGCCACTTCTGAGACAACATAGGAATCACAACAGAAGCAAGTATAGTGTATTAGTGAGTTTATTGACATACATGTGTGAGTATAGTGCACAGGATGGTGGGTGCTGTACATTGTGATTGTAATCCAAAGTTCCTAGATGATTTGGAAGTCCTGGTAGCTGAAATGTCCAGAGTGAAGTCAACAGTAATCAGAGACATTGGTCCAACTTGAGCTCCCCATGTCATGTGGGAGAGTTGTGTTGCAGTCAACAGGGTGAACAGTTTGCGCACAAAGGTGATTATCCAGAACAGGTTTTGGCTTCCTGGGGTTGCACATGGCCATCGGCCTCTCACTTGCCCCTCCTCGGACGGCCCCTCTTCTTGGGGGGACCCTCAAGTGCAGGCTGCTGCGGTGCAGGGGACTCTTCGCCAGAGTCATACGCCCTCCCTGTGGCAGTTGCAGTTGTTTCAGCAGCAGATGTTGTGGGCACACAGGGAGGTGTTGACTGGTTGCTGCTCATCTGGCGGAGGCATTGTAATATGTCCCTATGCACCGCCGTCATCTCTTGCAGTGTGTCCCAGTTGGACTCCACGCGGGCCATGTGTGAGTCCAAGCGGGCATGATGGGCAGCCTGCTGCTGTTTAATGTCCCTGAGGAGCCCCACTACCTGGCTGAACTCTCCGGTGCTGGACTGGTACGCATCGGCTATGCGTGCCAGTTGTGGGTCATCATGCAGTCCAGACCCCTCTGTGAGCAGCGACCTATGTCTCCCACCCCTCCCACCACCCCTGGCGACACATGCAGTACCTGAGGTGGCACGCACAGGTGACCCTGGGCCCCCTTGTGGGTTGTTGGTGGTGGTGGTGTCCATGGCCCCACGTTGGTCCAGGGTCCCTGTGCTGGTGGTGGTGGTGCTCCTTGGTCTGTCCATGTCGGCAGGGGTGGTATGTGTGTTGACAGTCGTTGGAGGGGTGGGTGCAGGGGGTGCAGCTAGTGGTCCTGCTGGTGCTGCATGATGACTTGCTCCGGAGGTGCCAGGTAGGTCTTCTTCATCCGAGGAGGGCAGAGGCTGTTCCCCACCAGTGAGCTCCGTATCCTCTTGAGCCTGGGACGAGGACTCCTCAGCGTCTGCTGCTGTGTCCCCATCATCACCTGTTTTTGGGAGACACACACACAATGTATGTTATGTTTCTGCAGGCATCAATGGTTGACACACCTGACAGTTGTGACTGTGCCTCTGGATGCGGGCCTGTACATTGCATTGTCCTAAGTTGTCACAGTCAGGGGTTGATATTGGTGTAGCACATTGTCCTGCATTATTTGGGCATTTCTATGTGAATGTTGGGGTGTGTACATGATCTGCATTGGTTGTATTTGGTTGACATCCGGTCCTCCTTCCCACCCAGCCAGATATTCCACCATGGAACGTGCTTTCATTGCAGGGAGTGCAAGTTGTCTTTCAGGATGTCAGTCAGTGGTGTCCTGCTGTTGGTTGTTGCACAGTTGCCAGCAGGGCCTTGTGCTCCCCACAGCAGTAGCCAGTGTCAGCCATCTTGTGAGTCCTTTTCCACTCCCTGTGATGTGCGCATGGTTCAGGGTGGTGTTGATGGGACAGTTGTGGGGGTGACCAATATCTGTGACTACCACTCCCATCATGCTATTGCGTCCACCCCACTTCCCAGCATGCCCATACTTACTTGCTTTTGGGTGGACTTCAGTGTGTGTGAGTGTGAGAGCAATGGCAAGATGGTTGACAGTGGTGTCCTGCTGTTGGTTGGTGGGCAGTTCCCAGCATGGCCTTGTGCTCCCCACAACAGAGCACCAGTGTCAGACATCTTTGATGGGGCTTTCCACTCTCTGTGGGGTGTGCATGCTTGTGTGTGAGCTTGCTGGCCCATGTGGGTGGAGGGATGTTGAACTGTGACTACCACTCCCATCATGCTATTGCGTCCACCCCACTTCCCAGCATGCCCATCCTTCCTTACTTTTGACTCTGCTTCCCTGTGGGGTGGGCTGCCTGTGCTGAATGGATGGCTGGGAGTGTTGTCCTGGCAGTTGTTTGGCTAAAAGTCCCAGGAGTGTCCCTGTGCTTCACACAGCATAACCCAGGGTGGTGGTTCTTTGTGGGATCTTCAGTTAAGATGTGAGGCATTGCATTCTCCCAGGTGGGTTATGTGGAGTTTGTGTTGAGGGGTGTGTGAGGGGAGGTGCTTGTGACTATGGTCAGTGCTGTGAGTCCTCCTTCCCACCCAGCCAGATATCCCACCATGGAACGTGCTTCCATTGCAGGGAGTGCAACTTGTCTTTCAGGATGTCAGTCAGTGGTGTCCTGCTGTTGGTTGGTGCACAGTTGCCAGCAGGGCCTTGTGCTCCCACAGCAGTAGCCAGTGTCAGCCATCTTGTCTGTTGTTTTCCACTCCCTGTGATGTGGGCATGGTTCATGGTGGTGTTGATGTGCACATTGTGAGGGTGAGCAATATCTGTGACTACCACTCCCATCATGCTATAGCCTCCACCCCCCTTCCCAGCATGCCCATACTTCCTTCCTTTTGAGTGGACTTCACTGTGTGTGGGTGTGACAGCAATGGCAAGATGGCTGACAGTGGTGTCCTGCTGTTGGATGTTGGCCAGTTCCCAGCATGGCCTTGTGCTCCCCACAACAGAGCACCAGTGTCAGACATCTTTGAAGTGGCTTTTGACTCCCTGTGAGGTGTGAAGGGTGGGTGTGTACTTGCTGGGCCATGTGGGTGGGGGATGTTGGGCTGTGACTACCACTCCAATCATGCTTTTGCCTCCACCCCCCTTCCCAGCATGCCCATGCTTCCTTCCTTTTGACTCAGCTTCCCTGTGGGGTTGTGTGCCTGTGCTGACAAGATGGCTGACAGTGTTATCCTGGGGTTTGTTTTGCTACAAGTCCCATGTGTGTCCCTGTGCTTCACACAGCATAACCCAGGGTGGTGGTTCTTTGTGGGATCTTCAGTTAGGATGTGAGGCATTGCATTCTCCCAGGTGGGTTATGTGGAGTTTGTGTTGAGGGGGTGTGTGAGGGGAGGTGCTTGTGACTATGGTCAGTGCTGTGAGTCCTCCTTCCCACCCAGCCAGATATCCCACCATGGAACGTGCTTCCATTGCAGGGAGTGCAAGTTGTCTTTCAGGATGTCAGTCAGTGGTGTCCTGCTGTTTGTTGTTGCACAGTTGCCAGCAGGGCCTTGTGCTCCCCACAGCAGTAGCCAGTGTCAGCCATCTTGTGAGTCCTTTTACACTCCCTGTGATGTGCGCATGGTTCATGGTGGTGTTGATGGGACAGTTGTGGGGTGACCAATATCTGTGCCTACAACTCCCATGATGCTATTGGCTACACTGACTTGCCCAGCATACACATATTTCCTTTCTTTCAGTGGGCTTCACTGTGTGGTGGTGTTGTAGCGGTGGCTACTTGTCTGGATGTGTTTGTCAGTTATATTTGTGCCACTACCTAGCTGTAGTTGTAGTTGTGTTTGTACATGTGATGACACAGTTAAATGTCACTTTGAGATGGCATGTGTTGTGTTTCTCTGAGTGACATACACATTTTGGGATGATTCTGTTGTGGTTGCTGTGTATTTGCTAAGAGTGCATGGTTTGACTCTCCCCTTGACAGTGATGTGTGTGTGTGTAGTCGCAGAATATTGTGTACATTTGTTGTGTACTCACCAGGCTCTGGGATGTTTTCTAGTCCATAGACGCTCACTGGTGGTAGGATGGCCCGCACCTTCTCCTCCCAGGGCCTGACGTATACTGGCTTGGCAGGAGGGCCACTGCCGGTGTGTTGGCTCAAGAGGTAGTCCTTCTTCAACAGCTCCTTGACCCTCCTGCGCACGTCATACCACCTGTTCTGGATGTCTGTCTTTGTGCGCAAACATGGTGATTGTGCGTTCACCCTGTCGACGATCCTCTCCCACATCTTTGTTTTCTGTGACATGGGTGTCTGTTGGACCAGTGTACCAAAGAGCTGTGGCTCTACCCTGAGGATCTCATCTACCAGGACTTCCAATTCACTATCTAGGAACTTATGATTCTTCTTTGGGGGCATGGTGATGGGTGGTGATGGTGAGTGATGTGTGTGTTGGTGTGCAGGTGTAGGTGTGTGAGTGTGTGTTTTGCTAGGTGTATGTGAGGTTTCTATTTGTTGTGGTGCTGATGGTGTGTGGCTTGTGTGATGGATGAGCTGTGGGTGTGTGGTTGCTGTCTGTTGAGTGCTGGCAGGTAATTTGAATTTGCAAAGGATCATGGTAGGGATTTGTGTCCTTTATATAGGTGGAGTTGTGGGTGTGTCTTTGTTCCCTGCCCCCCCCAGTATTTATTGGCTTTGTAATTGCTTGTTTGGCCTTTTTTGTGTATTTTCCCTTTGTACTTTTCGTGCATGTAGGAGACGTTCTTGTGACCGAGTCGGACCCTGCAGTTGTCTCGTACGGGCTTATCCGTTTCGTTCACGCTGTGTTTGTGCTGTTTTCTATGCTGCGTACGCATCAGTCGCGGTGTTTTGGGTTGCTTCTCCTCGCAGTTTTGTATGCGTGTCGGTCGTACGGCTTGTCCTCCGTGCGACTCGGTCGTGTTTTCAAGGCCTTGCATCGTACTTGGCGGGTGGGAGTCCGCGGGTACGTCTCGTTCGGTATTGTTCCGGGGGCGAGTCGGTCGGTTCGAATCGCGTGTTTTTCCGGCCGGATTGCTGTTTTCCGCGCGGCTCGGTCGTTCGGCTTGTGTTCCGTACGAGTCGGTCGGGTTTTGCTCGCTTTTCATCGTACTTGGCGGGTCGGGCTGCACCGGTACGTGTCGGTCGGAATTAATTCCGGCTCCGAGTCGGTCGGTACGTTTTCCGGCCGGAATCGGAATCGGCCCCCTAGGGCCTCATTACGATGTTGGTCGGAAAGGCTCCGAACGGCATTCGGAAACCCGTGTCAGAACCCATGTTTCTGACCGACTCCGAAACACTTCCGACCAACCGACTATGATAGAAGGTAACTGTTCGGTCTTTCCTAATCGGTTCCGACCGGCATTCGGAGACTCTGAGTCGGCCGGAGCCAAATCGCACAGGTCTATGGACCGTGTTTCCGACCGATGTATTACGATGTTGGATTCGGACAGCCTTTCCGAATCGGTCTGTCCGACACGGAGTGGCTGTCGGAAACTGAATTTGTGGGCCCGTAGCAGGCCCCCCTTCACCTGGAGGCCTCCGGTTGGGGCCCGTGGGGGTACCCATGGGACCCCTCTTCACAACCATGCACAGTGTGACATGCACCGTGGGGTGCCCACCACAGGGTGCAAGGTTTTCAGCAACCACCCCTTTTTTCAATGGGAGCCTGTGTTGTCGGTCGGAACACATGCTCCCATTGAAGTCAATGGGAGACCGACCAAACGGTGTTCCGAAACATCGTAATCAGTCGGTCGGACTCGCCGAACCCGAGTCGGTCGGAAACGATTCCGACAAGGAGTCAGTCAGATTGTTTTCTGACCGACATCATAATGAGGCCCCTAGTGTCTGAAATACTGTAAAATGTGTGCATATATGCATTTTACACCTCTTAAAAAAAGCACCATCGTTGCGGTTACTGAAGTCATTGCGACTCTTGGTGTAATCACAACAATGGGAAGTAGGATTTAAACAAAGTTTCTTAAAAAACTTACTAGAAAAATATGTGCACAAATATGTTTTAAAGCAGTGATGTTGTTAGTAATGTGTGTATTGTAATAGATAGAATTCATTTCTTGAGTTAAAATTTTTGAATGTGTTGGTGGTCGTTGAATGTCTGCTTTTGTTTTGCAATTTTGCAACGTGCTCTCAATGATCGCGACGTCGCTGCAAATTTCCAAAATTAAAAAAAATCATTTAACAAGAAAATGAACAACATTTTGGGCTCTGGGCTCTTGGGTGGATCTGACAAGAGCCTTTGTCTTGAGAGTGTGTATAAGACAGCTACATATAAGACTGCATGCAAAGTATCAGGTTGCCCAGAAACACCCTGTTCCCTTCGTCTGTAAAGTGAACTCCATCATCTCTATATATTCCATGCATTTCAAAACGCAGATTGTTGTTGTAGATAGAGCCCATGTTATGGTCTCTGAGGAAAGCAGAAACAGTTTTATTAACATGTTTCCTGACGTTGTCAATCTGTGGACAGAATTGATTTGACCACTTCCATTTCTGTCTTTGGCATATATTACAGTACACCAAGACAATGTGAGGGAAATGCCAAATCAGTTCTGCAAAGGTATCCTTCATTAGGAGTTCCAGCCCTGCCCCAGTCAATGTGCCTATGTCATTGCCACCACAGTGCACAATCATGAGGTGAGGAGCTTGAAAATCCACAATGGTTTTAATCAAAGGTAGCAGCTGATGAAACTTTAACCTTCTCTGGCCAACCCAACCAATCTCCTCATTTGGCAAACCCAAGTCTCTGTCAATACCTTTGTTTTTTGCAGCCGCTTTAGCCCAATGGACATAGCTATGGCCCAAAATCCACACTCTAAGCATTTTGTAGGAAGGAGGAGTAGCACACAGGACAGGTCTGCAGCTGAATATCACAGTTGGTACTATGAAAGACAGTGAGAATGCATGTGTGCTGGTGGTTTGAAAAAAACTCAAAATCTGATTGGCTGAAGGGACTATGCAGGTGAATAAAAGTAGGTTGCTTTTGGAAATGATTAGTAGATAGATGTTTCATTTGCTCTGGTAAATTGAAAAAAATGTAATACAGAGTTGGATATGCTTTACAGTATGTGCAGTAAACCACACCTGCTGTAGTTCCTTTTGTAACTAGTATGATCCTTCTGGAATGCGTTGTGAACTTGTAACCTACTGGTTTTAGTGGGTTTCTATGGAGAATCTGCAGAGGGTGTATGGGGGAAAGGGTGTTAAAGAAACAGGTATCAATTTTTACAAATTGGAGAGGTTTAGTTTCATTGTTTTATAAGGTAGGTAAGATTCCCTGGCGAGGATGTTCCAAGAAAGTGTAGTATAGTGATAGAACAATAAAAGTATTAAGGGAAGTAGGTTTTCCGACTCCCATTTTTTTGTTTGCGAATTCATCGCCTTGATCGCAATTATGTCACGATTATTGACACAAAGGTATGCATTTTGGGCTACCTCCAAGCAGGAGTTCAGAATTCAGAATTGCAGTTACAAGACTGAAATGTGAAAGCAATGTTTTTATTTGCCGACTTTTGCAGTATCAGGCAATGCAAAGTTCAGAAGGTTGCCATTTATGGTTGCTTTGTATGAGAGTGGTGTGCCATTCTTGTGCTAAGTTTTTACAAAGCCTGAGAATATTGCATCTACCTAATAAGAGAAAACAAAAGTGATTTCACCAGTAAACTCAATCTTCTGGTATGTAAATTGAATTTTTTTAGTAAGTCAAAAAAATGATTAATAAGGTATATAATTATGTCATATTGCAATAAAATAATTTGAAATATATATCATTATTTAAAAAGAAAGGATGATATATAAATCAAATTGTAAGTGTTTTTATATATCTATTAATAGGTAACTAAGACATAGTTTGTCTCAGGTGCAGATCAGGTGTCTGTCATGTTAGTTTAGAATGTGTTTCCATGGAGGTCAATGTTGCACTTGTATTGCTTTACATCATTCTGGAAGTGGTAGGAGAAAAAACTGCACACTAATGGTTAAACCTATATGTAATCTTGTAGCATATATGTGTATATATGATGTGCTGCTTATAACTAATGTTTTTATTTAAATTATGGAAGTTGTAGTCTTATTTGTTCCATTATAAAAGATGAATACAACAGTCCATTGTGAAAGTGGAAATTATGCACTTTAGCTGTATATGAATTATGAATTTGAATTGATCTGTGCATGGAGGTTTATTGGTAGGTCTGTCTTATCACTTAAAACTGCTACACAAGGTATACATTTTTCTTAAACCATATATAACTGAACAGTGAGGTAGGCTGTAGCTAGGTCACAGCACAGGGAGCTATTCGCTTAAAAAGTAAAAGATGCACTTTGATGTTTCAAAGAGCTACATGCACTCATAGAAACGTATCTGCACATTATACATCCAGCCTTCACTCAGACTTAAATCTGACATACCTAAGTAGAAAAGCAGACAGAGACTGAAATACCCAGTGAGGTAGTTAAAATAGCATGCAAAGATTCACTCACACATACAGGCATAACTGATATGTATGTTGTGCTAATAAAGGCAGTTTCACGCACTTTATTAACCCTATATTTTACAGACACATTTAGAGAACCGTAAATATCACAAAGACAGACAGCCATTTAAAGACAAACTTACGTACTCATGGAATATCAGCTCCTGGTAGGGACTCACACAGCTATTAATATATATGTGAAAAAACTGACACATTCAAGTCTAACAGGTAAAGGCCTTTTCAAGTTTTAAGCTACTCTTCTACAACATATGATGGTCCCCTGAGGTAGGCTGTAGTTAGTAAATAGGGTATTGTCCTTTCAGTTAATGTCTGTGGAAGTAGGTGTACGGGTAAGTGAGAAGGTGTGTGAGTAACTCTATGGTTGACTAAGTGTGTGTGTGAATAGCTGTATTAGCAACCTCTCACTCACCCACCCATACATAAAACTAAGCAGTCAGGTAGGCTGTTGGTAGTTAATAGGATGGGTGCTATGTACTTAAAAGTGAACACATCTAGTTTGAAGATTGCCTAAGCTATATATCCTCATATTAACTAAATGTTTCAATAGTTTAAATATGTAATGTGATACTATATAATTAATTGATGAATGAACTTTTCTATTTTAGTTTTCAGACATCAATATCTAGTTATCCACACAGAATTACCATGCCAACAAAAACTCAGAGAAGAAAGAAGCAACAGCAAATAGACCGTCTCCTTAAAACTAAGAAACAAAAAGGGCAAAATGTGTAAAAAATGGGCCAAGAGAAAAGGCTTGCCGGTAAGAGGACCAGGACATTTCTTTAAATTGTTTGTGCACAACTGGAAAAAGTTAAAAAGAAGTAACAAAAAGAAAACTATAACACCGAGTACTAAATCACAAAAAGTCTCTGATGTAAAAAGCAAGAAGTCATTGAATAAAGGAGAGAGCAGAAGGCAGAAGCAGTTCAAAGAAATCAGAAGTAGAATGTTCCATACTTGAGTAGTTAGCAATTTGTTAGAATCTATGAAAAAGTACAAAAGAAGAATACAAGCAATCAGACAGAAGGAATATGCTGAAGGGGTAGTTGAAAAGGCATTTGCTCTGAAGAGAAAATGAAGACACTGGACAAAATAGTGTTGTCTACAAGGAGACAGAGCAAAAAGAAAAGACTTGTTAATAGAAGTAACTTTTGCAAAGTTTTTATTGGTGAATGGATACATACTTCAAGTACTGAGCCTTTCTTTAATGAAAAAGGCTATTTCCAAGACAACACTTTAATGCATGTAGTCGATGAATCTGGATGATGTTACGAGATGAAAAATGGTATTCCTGTTCCAAAGGAAGTAATGATACCTAGAAATGTTGAGGAAGAGATTGCTGAAGAGATGCAAGGAAGGTGTAGATAGGTCCCTGTCTACAAATGGAACTGTAGTAGTGTTTGTAGAATTCGTCAACAATCAATTGATATATTGAGACATTTTGTACGTATGTTTGCTTCCATAAGTTTAAAACAGAAAATACGTACATTGCAAGAATTAGATCTATGCAGAGTAAGATAGCATACGGATTTACAAGGACACTCACTAGCTTGTCTGTCAAAAAAAGTGTGTCAAAGTAGCTTTCATCATTTTAGAATGTTAGGTGTACACCATTCAATAATGAGAACTTTTGTTAGAAGGCTTTATTATTGCAAAACTCCTGTCCTATGTTTAGGAGAAATGAATAGAACTCTTTTGCATGGTAGTGTAGTAGAAGTAGAAAAGATTTGTGATGATGTTGAATTTCGTTTTTTTGGAACGGAGCAGCAGTGTAGGGAAATGAAGAGTTGGTAACAACAGGAGTTATGGAGCAGAACAGATGCATTAGTATTGGTAATTTTTTTAAAGAAATTAGAAAGTTTAATGCAGTTTCTTCAGAGCAACCATACTGTGTTTGTGTATGTTTTTGACACACTCACTACAAAAATCAAGCTTGTAATGATGATTTGTAAATTAAAACTGAAAAGGAGAATAATAATAAGTGGCGAGAACTTGCTGTTTATTTATTTGTAGAGTAACGATTTGACTTGTCCACCCAACAAGTAATATGTAAATACTGCTATAATAAGTTAAAGGAAAAAAAATGCCTGCTAGAGCAGTACACAGCAACTTAGAAATAGTACCTGTTCCAGAAGTACTTAAAGATTTGAATGTTTATGAATCTATATTAATACAGTCCATACATCCATTTCAAGCTATATAATTCGCATGGAGCCAAAGAAAGGGAAATTACCTCCAACTGAGATTCAGAAAGGTCTCAAAGGTAGAGTTGTATACTTGCCATTAGATTTTAAGGAAAATGTTGAAATTATAGGGGTACAGAGAAATTTGGAAGAGGGACTTGTAATTCTACTAAAAGGGGTCCCGACCAAGAGTAAAAAAATATGGTAAGAGTTAGTAGATGTTAAATTTTAAAAATCAACTTCATATCTGGTACAAAATAACGTATATTATAAAAATGCAGAAATACTTCAAGATATCACACTTCTGGAGGACAATACATCATCATCAATAGGTCAGATAGAAAAAGTGGATCGATGCAGAGTAGAAGAAATTTATGAACATTACAGCATCCATCCTCTACATTCAAAAGACATTGTTGGTGAAGATATTGATCTATATCAACTAAAAGAAGCAAAAGGAACTCCCTTAAATGTATAGGAAAAAAAGTTTAGACGCTCGCTGTTTCCCTCATCTCTTTCCTACTGGAGTAGGTGGTAGGCATGATGATCGGTCTGTACAAATACCTGTGGCCGAGTACAGCTGTACTAGCCTTCATTCAGAGGATTCTAGATTTCTTCAATGTATCCCTAATACGTTTAATCTATTATTTGAAAGTGATTTGTCCTCATTGTCTTATATTGTAAACCACAGTTTGAAAACAGGTGTAAATCTGCAAAATCTATCTGCAAGAGAATTTCATGAGAAAATTCATGGAAAAGATGAACAACTGGAATACAACTTGATAAATCTCATGGCTTGTCAGTGTGGGACCAATGAATATTGGTATTATCGTCACTGTGAACTAAAATGCATGTTGAGAATTTTAGGAGCACCAACATAGTTTAGAACACTCAGTTGTGCTGAGTATGCGTGGGATGACCTGCTTCAATACTTGCGAGAGGCAAATTAAAATATAAAAGATATTGATCTAAAGACACCAGGAGAACTCTGTTCATTGAACCCTGCAAATGTTTGCAGATATTTTAACCACAGATTTCAAGCCATGATGGCTTTTATCTGCAACAAGAGTAATCCACCTCTTGTGAAGTGACTGATGTCTTTTGGTGCAAAGAATACCAAGCCAGAGGTGCTCCACATATTTACATGCTACTATGGGTAAAAGATGCCCCAAAATTTGGAACAGACACTGATTAGTCTGTGTTGTCTTTCATAAAGCAGTATGTCACTTGCATCATCCCAAATGAGAATGTTGATAAAATATTAAGAGAACAAGTTCTAAGGTTCCAAAATCATAGATGTGAAAAATATAAATCGAAAGGAAAATTTTATACAAGATGTCGTATTGGATTTCCACGACGTGTGATCTCAGAAGGAAGAGATAATAGCTTTTTGTCTACAGTGAAACACACTCTCAAATGGAAATCACCAAAGAACACATATAACCTCAGAAGGTCAGAAGCCTCAAAATATATCAATGACTACAATCCTGTGATTTTGAAGATGTGGAATGCAAATATGGGTTTACAGTTTGTTGCAGATAATTCAATTGCTGTTGCTTGCTACGTCACCTCTTATATAACAAAGTCAGAGAAAACTTAGATGAAGGTAATGTGGGAGGAGATTTTAGTAGAAAAGAGTCTTACAAAGAAATTGTACAGTTTTAGTTTGAAAATACTTTCTCACAGACAGATCGGCTCTTATGAATGTGAATATCGCTTAAGCTCACCTAGTTTGTTTTCTAAATCTAGAGGAGTTCTATGGGTGAGTTTAGGGCTTGCTAATAGTCGTAACAGAGTACTGAAGTATTTTCCTGAAATCAAATATCTTGCGGAATTGGAGCCACATAATACAGAAATTCTGAAGACTAACAAGGTGGATACGTATTATCCAAGAAGGAGTCCTCATCTAGAAAGGATGTGTCAATATGAAATACTTCAACATTATACATACAGAAATAATGTCAGTGAAAACATAGAAGAAGGAAACTTTGCTGTTGATGGATGTGAAGGGGGTTTTGTCAGACATAACAAAGGAATTTTAATCAACCATCGAAATCCAACCTGCTAAATTCCAGACAAAAGAGAGTTTTTCTATTTAGCCCTGTTGCAGTTGTTCAAGCCATGGTGAACTGAAAGTGAGCTACTTGGAGAATTTGACTGTTACGAAGACTCTTTCAATGCTGTGAAAGACTCAATTGAGTGCTCTGTGTTTCAAGTGTATGTTCAAATGTTGAGAGATGAGATTGAACAAGAAGAAATAATTGCTGCTGAGAAAGCAGAGAGAGTTCTCAGAGTAGTCAAAGTTCAGTACCTGGAAGTTAAGATCCTCTTGGACTGCCAATCATTCAAAATGAAGCTGTAATAGCCATGAATGAAGTGGAAAATGCAATGCAGCAAGACAGGAAACTCTGGATCTAGAACAACTAATACAGCAATTGAATACAGATCAGGAAGACATTTTTGATGAAGCGAAAGGTAAAATAGAACATGTATTTCTGCATGAGAAAAAAGTGTGCTTGTTCTACATATACACCAGTTGTGTTGTACATAAGTGGTCAAGCTGGAACTGGAAAAAGCTTTTTGATTAAAGTACTGACAAGTTATCTACAGAAGACAACAGATTCCAATTCATCATGTGCAGTTACAGCACCAACGAGGTTAGTTGCACATAATATTAAAGAAGTTACCCATCATCGATTATTAAGGCTGCCTCTTGAACATGATAACAAATTAGAATACAACAAATTATCTGTTGATGCTTGTCATTAAGTGGGAAGAGTATTAAAGAAATTAAAGCTACTAATTATTAATGAAGTCAACATAGTGTCTAACCTAATGCTAGCTTTTATACATTTAAGAATGCAACAAATATTTGTGCTTTTTGGAAGAAAACACTTAATAGTCTTTGGAGACCTACTACAACTAATTCCAGTTAAAGGAGAACCTGTCTTCAAGACACTACTACATAATGAAACTTGGAATTCACTGGGAAGTATTGGAAATGTAAACATTTTGGAAAACTTTGACTACAAAGAGTTAATCTGAAATATGCGCCAATCATCAGATATGCAATACTGAGATATACTAAAGGACATAAGAGTGGGAGTTTTTACAAAAGAAGGAAATAGAGCATTACAAACCTGTCTCATCAAAAATCTGTTTTCAACTAATGTTTCAGCTGCAGAAGTAATGTATAATTTTGGTAAGGTAGAGAAGTCTATTGCTTGTTTGATCCCAACCCTTAAGGAGTGTAGTAAATTCAATAAACAATTACTGCAACTGGAAAGAGAAGAGATCATCAAAATTAGAGCAAATGATACAATGGAACATCAAGGAGTTACAGTGCTACTAACAGAAAAACTGCAATCAAAATTAGATAGTTTGGAAAAGTCTGTTTTGAAAACTACAGGATTAGAAAAACAGTCACATATCTGTAAAAATTGTGTAATCGTATGTCGTAATTTAAATGTTGAAGAAGGGCTAGTGAATGGCGCAATGGGTACAGTTGTGAAATGTATTCATTATTCAAACAGAAATGATGTAGAATACTTAGCCATAAAATGTGACAATGTTGGTGAAGTCAAGCAGATTGGTAGATGGGCTGTTTGTTTCCTACTCGTGAAAGACTTGAATGTCCAGTGAAAGCAGTTCCCAGTGTCTTTAGTGTATGCAGTAACTATCCACAAATCACAAGGTTTAGGTGTGGATACAGCTCTAGTTAATATTGGTAGTAGTGTATTCAAAGAAGGAATGTCATATGTGGCTTTGTCCCGAATTAGAACATTGTCTGGTTTATTTCTAATTAATTTTGATGAGAAGAATGTAAGTTCTGACGTGAGCTGTGTAAGAGAGTATATTCGTTAGGAGGTCAATATGCTCCTCATTTAGGCCTGTATCCTGTGTTTGAAAAACCAATAATGTGTCCAAAGCGTGAAATAGCAAAGCAGTCTAGCAGTGCTGAACAGAAAGATGAAGAAAAAGAAAAATGACAAGGTCCCAAGAAAAGAAAACTACAACACAATGAGGAAATGTAAGGTTATCACTTTGATAATAAATTTGGAGTGAACTGTTATGCAAATGTAGTCTTAAATGGACTACACCATTTGACTCATTTTACAAAATTCTATTAAAGAAAAAGTAGATAAAAGAATGTCTTTACAACTATGTAGTTTACTTGATGAATTAAAAAGTGACAGAACTGTTATACATTCTGCTTCTGAAATAAGCAACTTACAGATGAGTGTACTGGATCAGTAGTGTTTTCTCAAAATCTTCAGCAGGACGCTCAAGAATTCTTTATGGTAATGCTAGGACTATTAGAGGAAGAAGATGTGTATATCAACTTATAAATGGAACCATAACTGTGAAGATTGTGAATTCACTTCAAGCACTGAAATCAATTCGGAACAATTCCTCTACTTGATGTTACCAGATTGTAAAGCTGTGGCCTTTGAAAATTTAACCAAAAACGCCCATCAATATATGACCTGTCCAAACTGCAGATCAGAACAGAACAACAATGCAGAGTAGATGGTACTAAATTAGAAACTGGAATTAAAAACTTTGTAGCTGGACAAATTTCCATTTCAAACAGAACTTTTACACCTATAGCAATCATATTTCATGAAGGAGTTAATATAACCTAGGGACACTACACAATAGATTTAAGATGTCAGACAGGATGGACAGAGTGCAATGGCATACAAATGACATTCAAACCAAGACTACCTAAAAAGTTACCAAACTCATATCTGCTATTTCTAGAACTGAAGTTCTAAGGACAATTTAGGATTAAAAAATGTGGTATTGTGTTGACATGTATATGGATTATGTGTTTCTGAGACATTATTCGGCCTATTAGGGGTATTGTCTACAGCAAGCTGTTAGAAATGAAAGACTCTTTTTAACTGCGGGAAAGGAATTTATAAAACATTACAGGAGTACATTTTGTTACTACAGATAAAAACTAAATGGAGGTACTATAACACCAACAGCCTTAAGTTGCATCTAACAAAATTACCCCTTTTGTTTGTGCTACATCAACTTTTACATACTACTGTGGGTTATGTTTTTCGTATAAGGACCAAGAACATTTAAAACCTCATTTGGCCTAACAGGGATGAGGTTTACAAAACGATATCCAAAAATGAAGACTGCTTTATAATTGTTGGACGTTTTGTACCAGATAAAAAAATATCAGAATCAGTTTTTCATTAAGGTAGTAACCTATCAGCAAACCACTATTAACAAACTTGAAGTGAGTGGAATGCACAGTATGACATATTTCTAATGATGTACTGTGCACATTTGTTTTTGTTTTTTTTACAATCCATTGATTGTTTTTTACCCACTGTTTGATGATGATGCTTCATACAGACTGCTGTTGAAAGTGAAGAAGTATGAAAGCTGAAAACAGTAAAAATACAGTAAACATTTTCCTATGTTGCATTAAAGTTTTGGAGAAAAATATTGTATCTTGTTTTGGTTGCCTAATGTTCAAAATGAAATCCTTATACATGTATCTCTTTATATTTTTTCACAGTGGTTGCAGATCGGGATATATTACGTGAATCAAATCACTAACCCAATGATGGATTCATCGAGTCACTACTCATATAGTCATCCCATCTCCCAGGCACTACACTTCCACTCATCCAATCACCCAGGCACTACCTAGGCAATCGTCCAATCACTCAGGCGGTAGCCATGCTCTCATCTATTGACTCAGGGACTACCCATACAGTCATGCTATCACCCAGTCACTGCACTCGCACTCATTCATTCACCCAGGCATTGCACTTGCACTCATCTTATCACCCAGGCACTACACTTGCACTCATCCATTCACCCAGGCACTACACTTACACTTATACATTCACCCAGGCACTGTACTTGAAGTAATCCAATTATTCAGGCACTGCACTTACACTCATACAATCACCCTGGTACTACCCATGCGCTCATTCATTCACTAAGGCACTACCCATGCAGTCATGCAATCACCCAGGCACTTCACCTGCACTCAATCATTCACCAAGGTATTGCACTTGCACTCATCCAATCACCCAGGCACTATACTTGCACTCATCCAATCACCCAGATACTACCCATGCACTTACCCAATCACCCAAACACTACCCATGCACTCATCTAATTACCCAGGCAGTTCCTATGCACTCATCCAATCATCCAGGTACAACCCCTGCAGTCATACAATAACCCAGGCACTATCTGTGCACTCATAGAATCACCCAGGCACCACTTTTGCACTCATTCTAACATCCATGCACCAGTCATCCAGTCATTCAATCATCCATACACAAGTCATACACTCATTCCAACATACGTGCATACTTTATCTTTTTTTAACTGTAAAAGGCGGTTCCAACATGAACTTTTTTTGTTTTTTAATTAAAATTGTTTTGGGGTGGTTTTGTAAAGTTTTTTGTTTGTTAATTGTTCTTTTTTATGGTAACAAAAATGGCAACTGGGACAGGAGGAATTTGAAAGATGTACACTGAGAAATGTGTAAAAACTAATAAAGGGGGAAACAAAATTGCATGTATGATTTTTACGCAGCATTGCGAATAGCTGTACTGCACTGCTCACCAGCAGTTATAACAACACCATAGTCCATGCAATATGTGGCCAATCTTGAAAATTCTTGAGCCATATCTGTAGTACTAGTCTGGACCTCTGAAGGGACTTTCTGGCCGAGAATTGTTGCTGCTGCCACTGTTATAGATGGTTCCCCTGCCTCTCTCTGCTTGATTGCCAGTTGGATGTTTTTCATGGTAGGTTTTAAGATGATATAACATGGACGTCGTCCCACCTGAATATTTTTGGTTTGTCCCTCTAGAGAGGGTCTTGTCACATATTGTGCATTGGACTAGTTTTGCAACAGTTTTTGATTCCCCAGATGGGATATAAAAAAAATCCCAAGCCACACTTGCCCTCTTCTGGGGAGGCCCCTCATTTTCAATATCTTCTGTGTTGACCTCCTCCACATCCTGCTCCTGCTGTTGTTTAGCTAATCCCCATCTCCTTGCTCTGTTGCCATTTTTGGTAGAAAAAAGTCCCAAAAAAGGCTCCATGCAAAATCTACCACCTGCTCACAATAAAGTTCTGAAAAAGAAGACTCAGGAAGGAGGAGTGGGTGTGTACTTCCTAGTCATTTTGCTGAAAAGTATAATATCCAATGATATTCCTTGCTTTCCCAGTCATGTGATATTCGAGGTGACCGATATCTTTGCGGTTACCGCGCTGAAGCAGAAATTAAAAAGACAAGTTTAAAGTAGTTTCCTTTAAAAATTAAAACAAAAGCAGACATTTCAATACTATAATAGTGAATAGCTACACTAAAACTTGTTCACAACATCTCTATTTATATGTTTCAGAGTTGTTAAAAACATGCGGTATCTGCGATTACCGACATCATCGCAACTCCCGCTGTCACTGTGAAAACGGGAAACGCAAAGTAAAAGTGAGTTTGTTAAAAAATTACTATAGACAGACACTTTTAAGGAAGAGAGCAGTAAACAACTTTGGCCTGATTACGATGCCGCGGTCACGGGACCAAACGACCTCCGGTTGGCAGTCCCGACACCGTCATTATAATACTCCCATCTCTTTGTGGGAGCTTGTGCTGTGGCTGTAAACCGGCCATAGCAAAAGCTCCCATGGTGTCAGGACTCACGGGAGGTTTCCTCCTTCTAACTGTATGCTGGCTACCATTTTCCCCCTACAAACTTACCAAAAGTCAGATAATCCCTCAAGCTGGAGTGCTTGTTGGCACCGATGGAACTCCAAGATGGCTGCCAACATGCACATACTGCGACAGCACACCACTGTTAGCAGTCTAGTCTTTTAGGCTTCATGACATCAGGTGAAGTGTGCTTCAACATTCCACTGTGCACTTCACTGAAGAAATAATTTGAAGAGCACCTGTTTTCCCAGCGTCGTCGGGAAGTCAGTTAGGGTAGTTGCGATAAAATCGGGGTTAGCTTCGTCGGAACTACATTCCCTCACTAATCAGGTTAGTGTTAAACTTGTAGCTAATATAAAACATTCTGTGAGAAAAGGTTATTGTGTCAGAGGTAAATTTCTATTTAAAGAGAAAAAAGGAAACAAGTCAGAATATATTTTCCTTCGTTTGAAAACTGGAAATACTTTTTTCAGTAATTGCTTTCCTTAGCTGAGAAGATTAAATAAAAAGCTTTTTGAATCAGCTGTCTTTTTCAGCTGTTCCAGAATCTGTCAGACGCAGGCGTGACCTTTCAACACGCAGTGTCTTCTTAGACTGAAACTTGTTCACTCTTCTGAGAATTAATTAAAAGGTGAAGTCAGGGTCAAAGGCCCGGCATGTTTCTTTCTCATGCCATGTGTTAAAGAACTCCAGTAATGTTCTCCTCACGTATGGCAGTGCTTCCAGCAAACATTAAAACCAAAGGCCTGAATAAAAGGAACGCTTCCTTTTAACATTTAACCTAAGTTCTGAAGCATTGTTTAAAAAACTAATTAAAGAGAGAAAACCAGTCATCCTACTACAGAAACCCCAGTTCAAGGCCCACTCCAGTCTCTTAACAGTGAGTTAATAGAAAGAAAGAGAAACCCAAATAATACATAAATTAGGAATACAGAAATAAATACTTACCTTATCTTTCTTACATTAAGGAATAGCAGGATCAAGTGCAGATTGTACCTGAGAACGAAAAGGAAAGAGATCTGAGTGAAGACTTCTCATACAACCTAGCAAACAATACATGAGAAGTAGAAGAGAAGTAAGCTTCAGTAAACATTCTGGTAAGATAAGTTATTTATACACCATAGAAAAAACAGTAAGTTAAAAGGCACAATAAATAAAGGTTTTTTACATGTTAATGTTGCAGTCCAGTAAGAAGAAGAAGACGTAGCTGAACAGGCAGAATATTGGAGCAGTCTCTTCTCTGTCCCCAACCCCTTTTCCCCCTTAGAACTTACCTGCAATGGAATACTAAAAGACCTAGCAGGGTTGGTTCTGAGAAGGGTATTGGGACCTAGCGTCATTCTGCTCCTGTGTGGTTCAGACAGCAAAAGGGATTTAGACCCTGACAGAGTGAAGTGCCCACGTTGGTACAAGCACCTGAGCAGAATGGCAGAAGGACTTGATTTAAAAAATTTGGGCGAGATTTTGAGTAATATACAAAGGGACTTGGAGGCAGTCAGAGAGGAAAATAAAATACTAAGACAGGAGATAATAACCTTTAAAACGGGAACACCAGCTTTGGGATCTAGGCCAAGCACCGCATCCTTTGAAACCCAGAGTCCTAACATCAGCACTTCATCCTTTGCCCCCACACAAGTAATCCACTCATTATCCCCAGTAATTCCTCTTGCCCCTCCAGAGCGATTTAATGGAGACCCGCAGAAAGCGCAAATTTTTTTGACCCAATGCTCTCTGCATTTTATGTGCCGTCCAACGATCTTCCCCGATGCTCAATCCCGAGTGGCGTTTATCTTGTCCTACCTTAGTGGGGACGCCGCCTCATGGTCCATGCCACTAGTAACCAAGGATGACCCAATTTTGTACAGTTTAGATGACTTCAAGAAGGAATTTCTCCGAATTTTTGATAGAAGAACAGCATCTCAAGCTTCAGACAACGAACTGTTGGAATTAAAGCAAGGAAACCGAGAACTCGTGTCTTACCTAGCCCAATTTAATAAACTAGTGGTCGAGACCAACTGGCCCGAGGATAAAAGAGCAGCAGTATTCTATAGAGGATTGCGAGAGGAATTGAAGGACGCTCTATCTCAAATCCCTAATCGACCCACCGACATCTCTGCCTTAGTGGATTTAACCTTAGAGATCGATTATCGGCAAAGTGAGCGGAAAGGAGAACGGCGGAAGGAGCTTAGACCAAGTGTTCCTCGTTTTGACCGTGTCAAAACAGAATCCACACGGACAGTAGAGAGTTCTTCGGGAATTGAACCCATGCAAATCGGTGTAGTCAGAGGTCCACTCTCTAAAGAAGAAAAAGAAAAGAGAAGGCTGAACAAACTGTGCCTATATTGTGGAAGAAGTGGACATTTTGTCAAGAATTGCTTAAAAAGACCAAAGTTGCCTGCTAAGGAGAAGGAAAACTAGAGGCACCACAGGTAAGGGGAGTTGGACCTGTGGATGCGAATGGAAAAACGACTCCAACAAATCACCAATTGGCAAACACACTACAAGTCTCCTCTCCCCATTTGGTTATGACTGTGACCTTAAGGTTTAGAGATGTGGTTTTGACAGGAATCATCGTCATGGTAGATTCTGGGGCAACAGGTAATTTCTCCGACCACAAATTCGCTAGCCTGATCGGTTTACAAGCTATCAAGAAGGAGAAAAGTGAGAAGGTCAGAGCGGTGGATGGTACGGATTTAACTTCAGGGCCCATAACCAGTCATACTGAATTGGTACACATGACTACTGTCGAAGGACACCAAGAGACCTTGCAATTTAATTTAATAGACGCCCCCAATTTCAACTGATTCTAGGTCTACCATGGCTAACGGAACACAACCCGTTAATTGATTGGGAGCCCGAACTATTCAATTAAATTCAGACTACTGCACCAAAAATTGTTTCGACGACCAGACACATTCTTCTGTAATCTGCGCTGCCACCCAATTGTGTGAAGGTGGAGGTTCGGTATGTGCGATCCAAACTACCATGATACCAGATGAATACCAAGACTTTGCAGACGTCTTTGATGAGAAAAAGGCAGAGACGTTACCCCCCCACAGGCCCTATGACTGCAAAATTGATCTAGAACCAGGGGCTAATCTACCATGCAGCAGAGTTTACGCATTAACGGAGAAGGAAAACATCCATTTGAAGGAATACCTAGCTAAGAATCTGGAGAACGGATTTATCCGACCGTCGCAGTCCCCTGTCTCTTCCCCACTTTTTTTCGTGCCGAAAAAAGGGGGAGATCTCAGGACTTGTATTGACTTTAGAGCGATTAACAGGATAACTGTGAAGAATCGTTATCCATTGCCTCTCATTTCAGTACTAATTGATCAAGTGAAGGAAGCAAAGATATACACTCGCCTAGACCTACGAGGAGCGTACCACTTGATTAGACTCCGGGAAGGCGACGAGTGGAAGACTGCGTTCAGGACCAAATTTGGCCTTTATGAGTATCTTGTGATGCCATATGGTCTCTGTAACGCACCAGCGGCCTTCCAGTACTTTATCAATGATGTTTTAAGTGAATTCATTGACCGATGCGCTATAGTATACATAGATGACATCCTGATTTATTCCAACACGGTTGAAGAACATCACAACCAGGTCAGAGCAGTTTTACAACGTCTACGAGAGAACTCTCTATACGTTAAATTGGAGAAATGCCTCTTCAACACAGATACAGTAGAATTCCTAGGTTTTGTGTTATCACCTGCAGGAGTTCGAATGGATGAGCAAAAAGTGAAGGCGATAACAGACTGGAAATCTCCTACCAGTATCAAAGAGGTTCAAAGCTTTATCGGATTCTCTAATTTTTACAGACGATTCATTAATGGATTCTCCAATAAGATACTTCCGCTGACTCGTCTTCTGAAGAAAGGAGTTCCGTTCCAATGGTCAGAAGAAGCAGAAGAAGCTTTTCAGTTGATGAAGGACAGTTTCACCACAGCACCGGTGCTGCTTCATGCAGATCCCTCTGAGCCTTTTTATTTGGAGACAGACGCATCGGACCTAGCCATCGGGGGAATACTTTCTCAGAGGCACAAGGACACGGGACAGTTACACCCGGTGGCATATCGGTCCCGCAAACTCAACCCTGCGGAATGCAACTATACGATTACAGAAAAAGAACTCTTGGCAATCAAAGATGCCTTCAAAGATTGGAGGCATTACTTAATGGGGGCAAAACACACTGTAACGGTGTTTACGGACCACCGCAACCTAAAATTTTTGCGATCTGCTCGAACTCTCACACCACGTCAGCTGCGTTGGTCTCTTTACTTCGCGGACTTTGATTTTGTTATCACTTTTCGTCCCGGATCCAAGAATGGAAAGGCTGATGTCCTCTCTAGACTCGACACAGAAAATCAAACTTCAGTCATTGAAAACCAGCAAATCATACCTGATGGAAAATTCATTGGAACTATCTCCTTAGAACCTTTTGAACATCACGTTCGAAATTTGATGACCGACCTTGAAATGGAGAACTGGGCCACAGAAGATCCACAACGTTTCATTCGCAATGGCCTCCCCTATTTAGGTACCACCCTGTATTTACCCACCAAGGAGCTTCAGCTGAAGGCAATGCAGGAATGTCACGACAACCCTCTGGCTGGCCACAAAGGTGTTGTGAAAACCGAAGAATTACTCAAACGTCGTTTCTGGTGGCCATACATGTGCCGAGACGTCCGTCAATATGTGTTAGGCTGTGAAATTTGTGCACGGGGAAAATCGGACAGACAAGCTCCTAAAGGTCTCCTACAACCCATGCCAACCCCCCATATCCTTGGCACACAGTCTCCTTAGATTTGATTGTTGATCTACCTTCTTCCCATGGGTATGATACCATTCTTGTAGTTGTCGACACTTTTAGTAAGATGGCACATTATATACCCTTCAAAGGTACACCCACTGCTAAACAATTGTCCCAACTTTTCAATCAACATGTTATTCGCCTTCATGGGATTCCTAGGGTCCTCGTTTCAGACAGGGGCTCTCAGTTCCTATCACGATTTTGGAAGGCTTACATCAAAGGCCTTAATATTGACCATCGTTATTCCACCAGTTTTCACCCAGAAACTGATGGTCAGACTGAACGCATTAACCAAGACCTAGAACAACACCTCAGACTTTATTTGTTAGATGAGGAGGGTGACTGGCCTGACCACTTATGGACTGCGGAGTATGCTCACAATAATGCTCTAAATGTATCCACTGGCCACTCCCCTTTCTTTATAAACTCAGGCAGACATCCCAATTCTCATGCTAATTTTGATGATATTAATGTTCCTGCTGTTCAAGATATTGCCCGACAGTTAACTAAAATTCATCACTCAGTAACCCAGAATTTGTCGATCGCGAAGGATCGTTACAAACACTTCGCTGACCGAAAACGTAAAAAAGAACCTGAGCTTCATGTAGGAGACTTAGTCTGGTTGAGTACAAAAAATCTCAGACTCAAAGGTCCCCGTAAATTTCAGCCTCGTTTTATGGGTCCTTATCCAATTGAGAAGGTCATAAATCCAGTCACTTATCAACTATCTCTTCCTGGTTCTACCAAAATTCATCCAGTATTTCATGTTTCTCTCCTTAAACCAATTCAACCGGGGTTGCGTAGGGTTTCCCCTCCTGATCCTCTGATGGTTAATGGTGAGGCGGAGTACGAAGTTAAACGAATTTTGGATTCAAAACTCATCCGCAATGAAATTTTCTACCTCATTGATTGGCAAGGTTATGGACCTGATGAACGTTCCTGGGAAAAGAGTACTAATGTCCATGCCCCCCGTTTAATTAGAGCCTTTCATGCCAAATTCCCTGCCAAACCACGACCGGAGGAAACCCCGTTGGGAGGGGGTACTGTCAGGACTCACGGGAGGTTTCCTCCTTCTAACTGTATGCTGGCTACCATTTTCCCCCTACAAACTTACCAAAAGTCAGATAATCCCTCAAGCTGGAGTGCTTGTTGGCACCGATGGAACTCCAAGATGGCTGCCAACATGCACATACTGCGACAGCACACCACTGTTAGCAGTCTAGTCTTTTAGGCTTCATGACATCAGGTGAAGTGTGCTTCAACATTCCACTGTGCACTTCACTGAAGAAATAATTTGAAGAGCACCTGTTTTCCCAGCGTCGTGGAAGTCAGTTAGGGTAGTTGCGATAAAATCGGGGTTAGCTTCGTCGGAACTACATTCCCTCACTAATCAGGTTAGTGTTAAACTTGTAGCTAATATAAAACATTCTGTGAGAAAAGGTTATTGTGTCAGAGGTAAATTTCTATTTAAAGAGAAAAAAGGAAACAAGTCAGAATATATTTTCCTTCGTTTGAAAACTGGAAATACTTTTTTCAGTAATTGCTTTCCTTAGCTGAGAAGATTAAATAAAAAGCTTTTTGAATCAGCTGTCTTTTTCAGCTGTTCCAGAATCTGTCAGACGCAGGCGTGACCTTTCAACACGCAGTGTCTTCTTAGACTGAAACTTGTTCACTCTTCTGAGAATTAATTAAAAGGTGAAGTCAGGGTCAAAGGCCCGGCATGTTTCTTTCTCATGCCATGTGTTAAAGAACTCCAGTAATGTTCTCCTCACGTATGGCAGTGCTTCCAGCAAACATTAAAACCAAAGGCCTGAATAAAAGGAACGCTTCCTTTTAACATTTAACCTAAGTTCTGAAGCATTGTTTAAAAAACTAATTAAAGAGAGAAAACCAGTCATCCTACTACAGAAACCCCAGTTCAAGGCCCACTCCAGTCTCTTAACAGTGAGTTAATAGAAAGAAAGAGAAACCCAAATAATACATAAATTAGGAATACAGAAATAAATACTTACCTTATCTTTCTTACATTAAGGAATAGCAGGATCAAGTGCAGATTGTACCTGAGAACGAAAAGGAAAGAGATCTGAGTGAAGACTTCTCATACAACCTAGCAAACAATACATGAGAAGTAGAAGAGAAGTAAGCTTCAGTAAACATTCTGGTAAGATAAGTTATTTATACACCATAGAAAAAACAGTAAGTTAAAAGGCACAATAAATAAAGGTTTTTTACATGTTAATGTTGCAGTCCAGTAAGAAGAAGAAGACGTAGCTGAACAGGCAGAATATTGGAGCAGTCTCTTCTCTGTCCCCAACCCCTTTTCCCCCCTTAGAACTTACCTGCAATGGAATACTAAAAGACCTAGCAGGGTTGGTTCTGAGAAGGGTATTGGGACCTAGCGTCATTCTGCTCCTGTGTGGTTCAGACAGCAAAAGGGATTTAGACCCTGACACATGGAGAAATGGGAGATTCTGTTAATCCCTGCACCATGTGGCAGGCACCTCAAGGTGCTCCCTCAGCCCCCACCAGAGGCCGTGGAGGAATGGGGGCCCCCAAAGTTTCCTTCCGACAGGCTTTCACTGTCGGAAAGCCCGACATGGAAAGTCTGTCGGAAACTGACATCGTAAACCTGACGGCGGAAACGCCGTCCTCAGGGATTACGTTGGGGCCTCTGACTGGCCGACGGGCTCTTTGAGCCCACTGGAATCCAGCCGAAATGACCGTCCGGTTTCAATTCCGACCGCCTACATTGTTATTAGCCGGTTGGCATTGAAAGCGCAGATGTCGGTCCGAAAGCCTCCGTAGTGTGGTCGGAGGCTTACCAACCAACATCATAATCGTCCCCCTAGTGTCAAACATCAGTTATAATAGGTGTATATATGTGTTTTAGAGTTTCTGTAAAACACGCAGTATCCGCAATTACCTACATCATCGCGACTTCCACTGTTGCCACAAAAACGGGAAACGCTAAGTAAAAGTGATTTTGTTAAATAATTACTATAGACAGACACTTTTAAAGAAGAGAGCATAAACAACTAGTATCAAACATCAATTATAATAGGTGTATACATGTGGTTTACAGTTTCTGTAAAACACGCTGTATACGTGAATAACGACGTCACCACGATCACCGGAATCGACGCGAATACAAAAAAATAGTAAGTAAAAGTTGTTTTGTTAAAAAAACACTATAGACAGACAATTTTAAACAGAAGATCACTAAACTACTCTCAAACATAAAAAATAGTTAGAATTTGCTCACACTAAGTAACAATAAAACAGATGTTATAGTGATAAAATGTATTTTACAAAATGTTGGAAATTCACTGAAAAAAATTAAAGGTTACAGAGACATTATAGTTAGCAAATAGAATTTAAAAAACCTGAGAAGTTCACTGAAAAAAACAAGCAATGTTACAGGGATGTTATAGGTAGAAATTATCCTTTAAAAACCCTTACAAATTCACTTAAAAAATGAAACGTTACAGGGATGTTACAGTTACAAATCGAAAAAAGAAAAACTTTAGGAATTCACTGAAAAAAAACAAAGGTTACAGGGACATTATAGTTAGAAAATAGAATTCAAAAAACCTTAGAAATTCACTGAAAAAAACAAATGTTAGGGAGACATTATAGTTAGGCTGACATTTCACTCATACAAGACCAGAAAAATTCAGCAGTTATAGTTAGATGAGCTAACTATAACTCACGCCCCCGCACTGCACTGCTTATGACCTCACATATTACATCACTCATGACATAGTCAGTGACATCACTGACCATTGTGCAAGGGTGCCTGCATTTCGGGGCTGATTGATTTTGTTCAGGAAGGGGTACATGCCTATACAAAATCAATCAATTCAGGGATTTCCTCTTTCTATGTGTGCTGGAGAATGCAGCACATATAGAAAAAGGAAAAACGAAGAGAAATGAAAACATTTCTCCTCGTTGAGCCTCCCTCACGCCACCCCTGAGGTGACATTAGATTCTGATGCGTTCCCAGGTTTATGATTTCTTGTAAATCTGGGAATGCTTCAGATTCCATGGGTGTTGCGGGGGAACACCCACAGCAACACCCTTGGAACGCCCCTTTCACCCAGTGTTGTGCATGAAAGGGGCACATATTTACCAGGCCATAAAAAGCCACTTAAAATGGCTTTACGTAGCCTTGTAAATATGCCTGGGCACACTGCGCCACCGGAACATCCAAAAAGTGACATTCAGGTGCCACATGGGCCCAAATAAATGAGGCCCTAAGTATTATAAGCAACCTTGAGTTATTAGACAGAATCGTCGCAGCATGACAATTTCTACATAACATAGAAGACTCTGTGCACCAGGTACTAACTTATGTACATGTGTTTCTTTTGCTTCAGAAGATGGGGACTTTGTGAAGTTTTATCACAGTATGAAGGCTGCAGGTTGTATGAACTTTAGCACCTTCAGACCTTGGTTATTTTAAGCGAATGGTGTCTTATTTGACAAGTGTTCCATAGAGAGAACACTGTTCTTAGTTGATGCGTTTTGATACTCTGTGATGTATTTCTCATGAGAGTTTCACTATTTGCAAACAGTATGATACAGAGCAAACTCTCTCCATAGAGTAAACACTGTTTACAGTACCCACTTTTCTACTCATATCAACTTAATTTCTCAATTGAGATTCAGTGACTATGTGTGGTTTGATACAGATTAAAGCTGCCCGTAGTAGGGCATTCATTTTGGAACAGACGTAGAGTATCATGAGGAACCTGGCTTTCTGTGACCATTTGTATACATATTAAACCACTTCTTCAGTGAGGGTTTCCCATATATATGGGGTTGATTGTTAATGTGAAGTAGGCTACCTGTGAAGTCTATGGTATAGGGTCGAAGTTGCACACAACACATGCTTGTTACACTTAAGGGAGTTGTATCTATGATGGCATTAATGATGCTTTATATTATTCTACCTATTTTGTACCTACTTTTAGGCCCCAATTGCCTTTCTAGTTTACAGTGTAAAGTGAAATAAAAGAAGCTTGTCATCAGTGATGTTATCAGTGATGTCATTAATTAAGTAGTTTCAGATGTCATCAGTAATATCATAGAGCATGTCATTAGTGATGTAATATGTCAGGTCATAAGCAGTACACGGCGGGAGTGCTCTCCCTGAGCCCTTTTAAGCCCTGGGGACCACATCCCCAGGGGAAATTTTTCGATGAAAAGCCTCATCCAATTTCTTCTAAAGAACCGAATCTAAGTACTGCCAACCCCTCATCTGCTGGGTAGCTTCAGTATCAGATACCATTCCAATTTGAGGATCCCGGATTTCCCTTATCAAACCCTGTACAGCCTTTTTACTGGATCGGATTGCTAGTAAATTCCCCACCCATTCACTGTACTAAAAAAAAAATTTATTTCCACACTATATATTTGTCCCCGGCCTTTTTGCATAAATGTCCGCAATTGCTTCTTTAGCAACAGCCACTTGACGTTACGCATTCTTTATATCTGCTCCCTCAGTTACTGCGACAATAATGTTGGTCTCAGCTAGTTAGAGTACACTATATAGTTCTAACAATTCTTGTTTTTCTTTTCTTTGCAGAGACCAGCAAAACCGAATTGTCTCCCTTCAGATACCCGCCTTAAAAGTTTCCCATATCACCCCGACAGGGGAACTCCCAACATTATCGCTCATAAAGACCGGAATCCAATGATTTATATGCTTAACCCTTTCGGTGCTCTACGAAATGGTTCCGTCATGAGCACCAGTGCTCCTGTGCTCATGATGGAACCATTCTGTCATGAGTACAGGGGCACTAAATCCCTCTGCTGCAGACAGCAGAGGGATTTCCTATTTTTTTGTTGGCCAAGGGAGGTGGGGAAGAGCTTCCCCAACATCCCGAGGCCGTTTTTGTATTTCCAATGCAATGACGATCGCACGCATGGCGCACTGACGTCATTGCATTGAAAATTAAACTGAAACTTAGTTTCAGTTTCATTGTTTCGGTGCTCGTGGGGCTATCTCAGCCCCCGAGCACCGACACACTTGGGACAGGTATCGTTGGAAAGGGGAAAATCCCTCCTTTCCAATGGTACCCTTTCTTAGTGGATCCCAGCTTGGGGAATGCCCCAAGAGGGCGATCACCAAGCAGGGATCTGCCCACTGGCCACCAGGGTGGTGGGGAGTGGCCCCTTGGGCAAGGGCCTTTGCTCACCCATTACATTTTGCCACAGCTAGTCGTTCTACCCCCCTGGGGGCATATAGGCACAGTAGCCCCGATCTGCCCCCCGGGGGGCAGAAAGCACCCTAGAAGCCAGGGACTCTTTTTTTATGGGGTGGGGACTGCCCAGAATGGGCATGCAAATGCCCCCACCCTACCCCCCCCAAAGAAGGCAAAATACTTTCTGCACCCCCAGGAGGCATATGGGGGCAATAGCCCCTGATCTGCCCCATGGGGGGGGCAGAAAGCCCACTAGGCACCAGGGATTTTTTTTATATAAGTAGGGGTGGGGTCTGCAAAGAATGGGCATGCCAATGCCCCCACACCCCCAAAAAATGCAACAGTCTTTCTGCCCCCCCAGGAGGAAGAAGGGGGGCAGTAGCCCCTTATCTGCCACCTGGGGGGCAGAAAGCCCACTAGGCACAAGGGATTTTTTTATACATAGGCGTGGAGGCTGCCCAGACTGGGCATGCCAATGCCCCCACCCCAAAAAAATTCCCTCAGTCTTTCTGCCCCCCCAGGAGGCATATGGGGGTAATAGCCCCTTATCTGCCCCCTCGGGGGCAGCAATCCCACTAGACACCAGGGATACATTGTTTTCAAAATTCAGGGGTGGGGGCTGCCCATAATGTGTATGCCAATGCCCCACCCCCCCAAAAAAGATGCCACAGTCTTTCTGCCCCCCAGGAGGCATATGGGGGCAGTAGCCCCTGATCTGCCCCCTGGGGGGGCAGAGAGCCCACTAGGCCCCAGCGATTATGCTGGCTTTTTTATATGCAGGGGTGGGGGCTGCCCAGAATGGACATCCCAATGCCCAACCCCCCCAAAAAAATAGCTACAGTCTTCATGCCCTGGGGTAATAGCCCCCGATTCCCCCCTCCCCAGGGCGGCAGAAGGCCCACTAGGCACTGACTTTTTTTCAGAATGTGCCTACCTGTGGATTTTGGGTCTTAGCAAAGCCGACACCTAGGGAAACATAGCAAACCTGTATATTTTTGAAAACTAGACACCAAGGGGAATCCAGGATGGGGTGACTTGTGTGCTCTCTCCAGGTTCTGTTACCCAGAATCCCTTGCAAATCTCAAAGTTAGTTAAAAAAACTAATTTTCCTCACCTTTCTGTGATGGAAAGTTCTGAAATCTAAGGGGAGCAACAAACTTCCACCAATTAAGCATTCCCCCAAGTCTCCCGATAAAATGGTAGCACATTTGTGTGGATAGGCCTAGTGCCAGCAACAGGAAACGGCCCAAAACGCTACGTGGACACATCACATCTTTCCAGTGAACGCTGACACTTTTTTTGCACAGTGCCTAGCTGCGGATTTTGGACCCTAGCTCAGCCGGCACTTAAGGAAATCTAGCAAACCTATACATTTTTTAAAACTACACACCCCGGGGAATCCAGGATGTGGTGACTTGTGTGGCTCTCACTAGGTTCTGTTACCCAGAATCCCTTGCAAACTTTGTAAAAATAAACACATTTCCCCCACATTTCTGTGATGGATAGTTCTGGAATCTGCGTGGGTCCACAAACTTCCATCCATCCCGCACTCTCCAAAGTCTCCCGATAAAAATGGTACCAAACTTGTGTGGGTGGGTCAAGTACCCGCGAAAGGCAAGGGCCCAAAACGTATTGTGGAGACATCAAAATTACCTATCACAAAACGACCCGGTTTTACATGGGGGTACCTGGGTTTTTGGCCCCGGGCTCAGCGGCCATCTAGGGAAACCTACCAAACCCACACATTTCTGAAAAACTAGACACCCTGGGGAGTCGAGTGAGGTATGGCTTTCGTTTATCCCCCAACGTTTCCCTACCTGGAATCCCCGGCAAACCTCAAATTTAGCTGAAAAAAATCACATTTTCCTCACTTTTCTGTGTGGGAAAGTTGTGGAATCACTGGGCTGACACAAATTCCCTACCGCCTAGTGTTCCCCCAGGTCTCCCCATAAAAATGGTACCTCACTTGTGCAGGTAGGCATAGTGGCTGCAATAGGAAATGGCCCAAATCGTACTGTGGAGACTGAAAAATTACCTATCATAAAAAAGACCTGGTTTTGCAGGGGGGGCACCTGGTTTTTTTGGCCCCGGGCTCGCGGCCATCTAAGGAAACCTACCAAACCCACACATTTGTGAAAACTAAACACCCTGAGAAGTCCAGTGAGGTATGGCTTGTGTGGATCCCCCAACGTTTTTCTACCCAGAATCCACTGCAAACCTCAAATTTAGCTGACAAAATCACTTTTTCCACACAATTTTGTGTGGGATCACTGTGCCGGCACAAATGTCCTACCACCCAGCGTTCCTCTTGGTCTCCCGAGTAAAATGATACCTCACTTGTGTGGCTGTCCATTGCAGAATCAGCTAAAACTTAATTTTTTTAAAATGTAGCGCTAAGAATTCACGGTGCTAAACCCTTAATCCATATGTTTTTGGCCATTCTTAATCACAGGCCTTTGGCCCACCCACACAAGTGAGGTATCATTTTACCGGGGAGAACAAGGGGAAGGCTGGGTGGTAGGATATTTGTGCCGGCATAGTGATCCCACACAAAAATGTGTGGAAAAAGTGATTTTTCAGCTAGATTTGAGGTTTGCAGGGGATTTTGGGTAGGGAAACATTGGGGGATCCACGCAAGCCATACCTCACTGGACTCCCCAGGGTGTCTAGTTTTCAGAAATGTGTGGGTTTGGTAGGTTTCCCTAGATGGCCGCTGAGCCTGGGGCCAAAAACTCAGGTGACCCCCCCTTGCAAAAACAGGTCGTTTTGTGATATGTAATTTTGATGTCTCCACAAAACGTTCTAGGCCCTAGGCAGTCACGGGTACTTGGCCCACCCACACGAGTGAGGTACCATTTTTATCAGGAGACCTGGGGAAACACTGGGTGGTAGGAAATTTGTGTCAGCCCAGTGATCCCACAACTTTCCCACACAGAAATATGAGAAAAATGGGTTTTTATTAGCAAAATGTTAGATTGGCAGGGGATTCTGGGTAGGAAAACTTTGGGGGGTCCACGCAAGTCACAACTCCCTGGACTCCCCTGGGTGTCTAGTTTTCAGAAATGTGTGGGTTTGGTAGGCTTCCCTAGATGGCTGCCGACCCCAGGACCAAAAACCAATAAGCCCCCTATCTATCCGAAAACTACCTGGTTTTGCAAGGGGGGCACCTGCGTTTTTGGTCCCGCGCTTGGCGGCCATCTAGGAAAACCTACCAAACCCAGACATTTCTGAAAACTAGACACCACGGGGGAGTTCAGGGAGGTATGACTTGTGTGGATCCCCAAATGTTTTCCTACCCAGAATCCCCTGCAAACCTCAATTTTAGCTGAAAAAAAATCACATTTTCCTCACATTACTGGCCGGGATCACCGTGCCGGCACAAATGTCCTACCACTCATTATTCCCCTCAGTCTCCCGAGTAAAATGATACCTCACTTGTGTGGTTGGGCCAAGTGCCTGTGACTGGGAAAGGCCAAAAACATAGAGATTGAGAGTAGAGCACCGCGAACTCTAAGCACTATATATTTTTTTAAATACGTTTTTATGCGATTCTGCATTGGACAACCACACAAATGAGGTATCATTTTTATCAGGAGAATAAGGGGAATGCTGGGTGGTAGGACATTTTTGCCGGCGCAGTGATCCCACACAAAAATGTAAGGAAAATTTGATTTTTTTTTAGCTAAATTTGAGGTTTGGTGTGGGTTTGGTAGGTTTCCCTAGATGGCCGCGAGCCCGGGGCCAAAAAAACAGGTGCTCCCCCTGCAAAACCAGGTCGGTTTATGATAGGTAATTTTGAAGTCTCCACAGTACGATTTGGGCCATTTCCTGTTGCGGCCACTATGCCTACCCACACAAGTGAGGTACCATTTTTATCGGGAGACCTGGGGGAACACTGGGTGGTAGGAAATTTGTGTCAGCCCTGTGATCCTACAACTTTCCCACACAAAAATTTGAGAAAAATTTGATTTTTTCCGCAAAATTTGAGGTTTGAGGGGTTCTGAGTAGGGAAATGTTGGGGGATCCATGCAAGTCATACCTCACTGGACTCCCCAAGGTGTCTAGTTTTCAGAAATGTATGGGTTTGGTAGGTTTCCCTAGATGGCCGCTGAGCCCGGGTCTAAAAATCCAGGTGCCCCCCCCTGCAAATCCAGGTCGTTTTATGATAGGTAATTTTGAAGTCTACACAATACATTTAGGGCCCTTGCCTGTCGCGGGTACTTGAACCACCCACACGAGTGAAGTACCATGTTTGTGGACCCACGCAGAATCCAGAACTTTCCATCACAGAAATGTGGGGAAAATGTGTTTTTTTACAGAGTTTGAGGTTTGCAAGGGATTCTGGGTAACAGAACCTGGTGAGAGCCACACAAGTCACACCATCCTGGATTCCCCTGGGTGTCTAGTTTTAAAATATTGATAGGTTTGCTAGGTTTCCCTAGGTGCCGGCAGAGCTAGGGTTCAAAATCTGCAGCTAGGCACTTTGCAAAAAATGGGTCAGTTTTCACTGTGACAATGTGGTGTGTCCACATTGCGTTTTGGGCCATTTCCTGTCGCGGGCACTAGGCCTACCCGCACAAGTGAGGTACCATTTTTATTGGAAGACTTTGGGGAATGCGGGTGGGTGGAATTTTGTGGATCCACGCAGATTCCAGAACATTCCATCACAGAAATGTGAGGAAAATGTGTTCCTTTTTCTTACAAAGTTTGATGTTTGCAAGGGATTCTGGGTAACAGAAGCTGGTGAGAGCCAGACAAGTCATTTCCCATCCTGGATTCCCCTGGGTGTCTACTTTTAAAAAATGTATAGGTTTTCTAGGTTTCCCTAGGGGCCGGCAGAGCTAGTGTTCAAAATCTACAGCTAGGCACTTTGCAAAAAAGGGGTCAGTTTTCACTGTAAAAATGTGGTGTGTCCACGATGCGTTTTGGGCCGTTTCCTGTCGCGGGCACAAGGCCTACCCACACAAGTGAGGTACCATTTTTCTCGGAAGACTTTGGGGAATGCAGGGTGGGTGGAATTTTGTGGATCCACTTAGATTCCAGAACTTTCCATCACAGAAAAGTATGAGGAAAATGTTTTTATTTTCACAAACTTTGAGGTTTGCAAGGGATTCTGGTTAACAGAACCTGTTGAAAGCCAGACAAGTCACCCCATCCTGGATTCCTCTGGGTGTCTAGTTTTCAAAAATGTATAAGTTTGCTAGGTTTCCCTAGGTGCCCGCAGAGCTAGGGTTCAAAATCTACAGCCAGGCACTTTGCAAAAAAGTTGTCAGTTTTCACTGTAAAAATGTGGTGTGTCCACATTGCGTTTTGGGCCATTTCCTGTCGCGGGCACTAGGCCTAGCCACACAAGTGAGGTACCATTTTTCTCTGAACACTTTGGGGAATGCGGGGTGGGAGGAATTTTGTGGATCCATGCAGATTCCATAACTTTCCATCACAGAAGTGTGAGGAAAATGTGTTTTTTTTTCAAAGTTTGAGGTTTGCAAGGGATTCTGGGTAACAAAACCTGGTGAGAGCCACTCAAGTCACCCCATCCTAGATTCCTCTGGGTGTCTAGTTTCCAAAAATGTATAGGTTTGCTAGGTTTTCCTTGGTGCCGGCTGAGCTAGGGTTCAAAATCTAGGCCCTTTGCAAAAAAAGGGTCTGTTTTCACTGTAAAAATGTGGAGCGTCCACATTGTGTTTTGGGCTGTTTCCTGTCGTGGGCACTAGGCCTACCCACACAAGTGAGGTACCATTTTTATCGGGAGACTTAGGGGAATACAGAATTATAGAGCAACTGTTATTACCTATTGAGTTTCAAGCATTTTTGCCTTCCAAATGTAAGACAATGTGTAAAAAAGAAGTCACTTCGAAAAATGTCCTATAATTCACATGTTAGTATGGGTACCCACAATTTCAGAGCTGTGATAATAGCTACTGTTTCTAAACTCTATATTTTGTTCCCACTTCAGAAATACATAGGTGTGTTTCATACCGATTTTTCACTGTTTATATTTTCCCAAATGAATTGCTATATACCCGGTACACAATAAAAAACCATTGCAAGACACTGATCAGTTATTGGCTCTGGGTTCGTCGGGTTCTTGGTGAACCTACAAGTCCTATATATCCCCACAACCAGAAGGGTCCAGCGGATGTAAGGGTATATTGCTTTCAAAAACATGTCATACTTAGAAGAAGTTACAGGTGAAAACGTTGGCACAAATGGCTGTTTTTTTCAACTCATTTTCAATTTTTCCTATTTTCAACTGTTAGTTTGTATAAAAAAACCTTGAAGGATCTACACAAATGACTCCTTGCTGAATTTAGAAGATTTGTCTACTTTTCTGAAATGTATATCTTTCCAGGATCCATTATTACTTTCATACCCATCTCTACCATTAAGTGGAAGGAGGTTGAAAGCACAGAAAATAGCAAAAAATAGGCTATGTCCCAGTAAAATGCCAAAACTGTGTAAAAGATTTTGGTTTTCTGACAAAGGTCTGTCAGTCCCTGAAAGCTGGGTAGATGGTGATTTCAGCACCACAGAACCTTTGTTGATAACATTTGCAGGGAAAAAACCAGACGCTTTCATCTGCAGCACTTTTTTCCCATTTTCCCCACAAAAAACACAATGTAGCTGTATTTTGGCTAATTTCTGGGTCCCTTCCAGGGGAATTAACAAACCCTGGGTACCTTTCAAATCCCCATGATGTTGGAAGAAAACGACGCAAATTTGGCATGGATACCTTGTGTGGTTAAAACGTTACAGTGGCCTAAGCGCGAACTACCCCAAATAGCCAAAAAAAAGGCTTAGCACAGGGGTGGAAAGGCCTAGCAGCGAAGGGGTTAATATAGTCTGCATCAAGTAAAAGGGCTCATTCAACAGTCCAGCTCCAAGTGGGGCGGGGTACACCACTTGCTACCAAATCCAGCACTAACAGGTTATGGTCTGACATTACCCCTGGATATTTCTTAATTTGACAGTCCTGAAGCAAACTATATGGCATAAGGAAGTAATCTAGCCGTACATGTGCCCGATGTGGTGCTGAGAAATATGTGAACCCTGGGTCAGACACGCCTTTCTCGCCCCATACAACAGCTAAACCGTGCGGCAATCCCAAACTCATAAGAGATCTAAAAACTTTGGGCTTCCATCCCTGATAATTTTTTGATACCGGAGTGCAAAAAGCCCCTAGCAAGATTTATATTAAAATCTCCACAAATAATGACTGGAAGCGGCCACAATACCAACTCACTATCTAGCCAATCAAATAATGCCGGCTCATCAACTACTGACCCGTATACAGAACAAAGGGTAAAGGTCCCATTTAGAGTAACAGCAATTGGTAATTGGCCATCTACAATACTTATCCACACTAGATCGCCGGAAACTACAAACACCTCTCCGGGCCAAGATTGCCATCCCCCATGTTTGTGTCTCTTGTGATGTGCAGCAAACTACTTGATACCCCATAGAATCTAACACATTCTGTCTTGTCCCCTCAATATGCGTCTCCTGCAAACATATTATATCAGCTGACAAGAACTTCATATCTGGTGCTACCCTCCATCTTTTTAGCTGATTTTTTAAACCACATATGTTCACTGTAGTGATTGGTAGATTACTCATGGAACATACTTAGCAAGAAAACAAGAAACTGCAATTCTACAATAATATTATATAGCAGTGCTACCAAAATGGTGCAACGTAGTCTAACAGTCCACTTGGGCATTTACAATGAGGAATACCAAACTACTCTAAACTAGCACATACTTCACTAACCACAAACACACTAAAAGTGGATATTACATTCACTAACAAACACTACCCTAACTCTGATCACCTCTCCCAAACTACCAAACCCTTTTATAAGTGAAAAAAGAGTCTTATCTGAGACCAGAGGTCAGAAGACCAACAACAAAAAACTGTGATCATGCACTTCAAAAACAGTCCAAAATGATGAAGAAAGACTACAAAATCAAAGAAACTAGAAAAAAATAGCAGCAATATTAAAATATTAAAATAAATCAAACTTGCATACTATAGGGATTAGGTTATTAAAAACATACTTTATTTACTAATGTTTATGTAATGTTTATGAAATAATAATTAACATGTTAAAATATCTATGTATGTTTAAAATAAGTCCAAACATTTTAATCATATATAAATATACTCATAGAAAATAATACATTTTTCAGAGATGTAAATATATTATAATGTTTAAAAAACATAAATAATGTGAAAACGTATTTTTGGTTACAAATGACTAAACAGCATATTTAGTAAATTGTATATCTACAAAAAAAATGTATGTATATTACTAACTAAATCATATATGTAATGGTAATCATTTTAAAGTGACTAAAGACTTTTTTGTTGTAAATAATAAAGTTCATAAAACTTGTAAATATGTTAAATTAATGCAGAGCAAAATATGATATATGTTAAAAGAGAAGTTTAGAAAATGTATATGAGAAAAACATATGAAACATACTTTGCAAAAATGGATTGAAAAAAAAAACAATTTATACTATACATTACTACAACATTTTAAGATACAATAGAGAAAATACAAACATAAGCTTACCCTTCATCATATCACATATTCTATTCAAACTAAAAACAGGGGCCCTCATTTACAGGGAATTGGCGTAGGGCAGCTTCGCAAGGCTTCTTGCTGCGCAGCCCTACGCCAATGTGCACCACTGGTGCACAATTTGCTGCCTAACGCCAACGCAGACACCTTTGCACCATGGTTCAAGGGTGTCTGCGATGTATGCAGTATTGTTTTTGTGCAGGAAGGAGCACCTTCCGGCATCAAAACAATCCAGAGAGCTATCTTCCTCTTTCTATGTGTGCTGCAAAATGCAGTACACATAGAAAGAGGAAAACATGAGGAGAAATACAAATATTTCTACTCTTTGCACCTGCTCTGGGGAGGCACAAGGTCTTGGAGCTGCCCCAGGTTTACGTGATTAAGTAAATCTGGGGCAGTGTCAAAATCCATGGGTGTTGAGTGAGAAAACCTACTGCAATGCCCATAGAACACATCCCCAGCGCAGAGTGAGGCAACACAGCGACTTGCGCTGCTTTGTCTTTCTCCATATCTATGAGGTCAGGCAAAGTCACGCAAAGAGGCTTTGCCCGGGCTCATAGATATGATTGAGAGGCAGGCGCCCCCAAGCGTCAAAAAAAGTGACGCTCCTTTCAAAAATAAGCCTTTTAGTCACATTGGAGAAAGTGTACTTGTACTTTGGAGAAGATCTAATATAATTTTCCTGCTCCAATCTGAACAGAATTGAGGAAAATGGTGGCCTCTGGGGTATCAGATTGTCATTCTCCAAAGTTAACCACATTGGGGAAAGTGTTGGATTTTAGGGAAGGGGGTCAGATTTACTTTTCCCAGTCTAAATCTAACCACATTGGGAAAAGAGTTGGACTTTTAATGGGTCAGATGAACTATTCACTCGCCAGACTTAACAACATTGGGAAAAGCATTAGACATTGGGGGCTTTGATTTACTCTTTCCACTCCAAACTCAACAATTTTAGGGAAAGTGCTGGACTTTGGGCAATCAGATGTACTATTGCCCACTCCAAACTTAATCACATTTGGTAGTGTTGGACTTTGGGTGGTCAGTTTTACTATACCCACTCCAAACGTAAAACCACTTTGGGGAAAGTGCTGGGCTTTGGGGTAATGCAGGGATGTCAGATACACATTTCCACCCCAAACTTAACCACACTGGCAAAAGTGATGGGCTTTGGGGGTGAAATTGACAATTTCCTCTTCAAACCTAACGACATTGGGAGAAGTGCTGGACTTTAAGGGGGTTAAACGTTCTATTCACACTCAGACCATAAATACATTGAAGAAAAATTGGGACTTTAATGGTTTGTAATTAATTACTCCTACAAAATACACATTGTACTACAAATGATACTTTGGAGGAATCAATTTTACCTATCCCAAATAGAAAACAAATTAATTAAATATGCTTCATTGGAAACATTAACAAAAAAACGCTCATAAAAATAAAAAATAGCAAATTGCAAATATTATTATATTACTTTATTTTTAAAAGGTGAATGTTTAAAAGTACATATGCTTAAGAAGTTGCCAATATTTTTTGTAAAAGGAGGCAACCCAGGGACCCAGGCAGTAGAATTATTTTAGATACAAGTGGTCCTAAAGGGGGAAGTGTAGCCCTTGACTTCCACGGCATACGTTAGGACCACTTTTGTCTAAAATAAGAAGGTGCCTAGTTATATTTTTCGGTGGGTAAGCGCCTCTCAGTACTGAGAAGAATGTATCACTGTACAATTTCGTATATTAAGCTGAACTATCCATCCATCTATCCATAAAGTGTTATTTGCAAGGCCGATACTAAATATGTATTTATTAGATGTTGAATCACAGAACCTCCATTACTAAACATCACATAATTATAGGTGACACTTTGGTGTACATTGGTGTCAGCTATGAACGGTGAAATACAGGACACCAGTATTAGTGAATAATTCACGTTATTCCACGGTGCAAACATTTATATTGTATATAGCAACCTCTAAACATTTTCCAAGGGTGTTGCTGGTAATACATTAAACGGGCTCATCTTTCTATTTGTACTAATTCATCCTCGCAGGGAAAGAATTTAGAGATGTTAGATAAACAGCAGTGTTTAAGAATTTACGTTAACACTCCCCTGCACTCTAGCAGGATTTGTTTGACTTATAGAAAGAATTCTGGGCCCAGTATGTTGAGCACATGGGTTCATGACCCAGACGGGCACAGCCCCATATTAATACCCCTCAAGGAAACACAAAAACACATTAGTAAAGTCAGTGCCAGAACCCAAAGGCGACTAGAAGTTGACTCTGTGGTGCTATATAGAGCTCTCTACATAAACACTGAGGTATGTATTTTATAGAGTGCATTCACAAAGAGATACACAATCTTTCAGCACTTATAGAGCATGCACACCTGCACAGTCTAACAACCCTATAGGAACATGTTGTCACCAAATCGCAAAGGCTTGAAGGCAATCACGCTCACAGACCAACATACAGGCAACGATTCACACAGATCAAAAGGTTTGTTTAGCCCCGTGCAGCAGGGGGCATAAGGTTTTGTAAAGTAGTGTGTACAAGGCAATGTTGCAATGTGCATAAGGGAGCTCAAGTTAAAGTGGAGTCGAAGAGCACAGGGTGAGGAATACCAGGTGAGCACAGATTGATATCTCTCTCTTTCTCTAGGACAAAGTTGGATGAGACAACATAAGTGCAGTTCTCCGAAAGGGAGTGCTGGTGAGCCCCACCTGCAACCACGGGCTGAAACTAAGCACTGAGTTCAAGGCGTGTACGCTAATGTACACCCAAGGATAAAATGTATCATGTAGGATTGCCTTATTGCGGGAAACATATTTAAAACACTGTCAGCACCGCACCTTGTAAAATGGGAATAGGTGATCATCACTCATAGGGTTCATGGCCGCCCCCAACACCAAGCACGTATATTAAGAAGCTACTGGGACAATCACCCAAACGATAACCGTCCTCCCCATTATCTAAAACCAACAGAGGGCAGGACGGTGGAGCACTCTGGGGCATATTTACAAGGCCATTGTGCCACCGGAAGTCATTCCCACAAGGAACACGGTCAAGACTGATTTGCATATAGCTGGGTCCAAACTGGGGTGGTGTGGTGAGCAAAAGAATGATGGATTAAACCCAGATCCATGTGACTGGGGGTGAATGTTTGGATTGTCCAGCATTCCGTCCATCAATTCTTTCTTTTGCATGTCGCCCTAAGTGGGAAGGGTATGCCCAGACATGGGTCCCGTGCTCACTACACCACTGGATTCAAGCTAGCCTGGCTGATCCAGGGTGATGCCCTGAAAATAGGTCCCAGGATGCTTGTCTCCGGTGCAGGGAGGACCTGGCTGGGCAGTTCGGGCTGGACTGTTCCCAAAAGGAACAGGGTCAAGACTGATTTGCATATGGCTGGGTCCAAACTGGGGTGGTGTGGTGAGCAAAAGAATGATGGATTAAACCCAGATCCTTGTGACTGGGGGTGAATGTTTGCATTGTCCAGCATTCCGTCCATCAATTCTTTCTTTTCCATCTTTACAAAGCGGAAAAGTGGCTTAACGCCATTTTGTAAATATCATTGCCTTTCACGCAGGTATCTGCGTGAAAGGGGTGTGCAATGGGTGTTGCTGTGGGAGTTCCACCGCAACAACCATTGCTTTTTGATGCTGCCCCAGAATTACAAAGATGTGTTATTCTGAGGCAGCTCCAAAAACTAGCACCACTGAATAGCAGGCTTTAGATTGGCGCAACGAGGAGAAATACTTTATTTCTCCTCGTTTTTGCTCTTTACAGAACACATAGAAAGAGCAAATCACCTTTAAAGATTGTTTATGTGCAGATAAATCTCCCTGCACATAAACAATTATCCCTGCAACACAGACACCCTTGCACCATGGTGCAAGGGTGCATGCGTTGCAGGGAATCATCCCTGCATATCAGGCACCCTTGCACTATGGCACAAGGGTGTGTGTGTTGGTGCTATGCAGCTTATTTTAGTGCAAGGGAAAGCACATGGATCTGTGTTTTTTAAAATGACACAGCGTGGCGCTGCAAAATTGCTCGCAGCGCCACGCCATTTCCTTGTAAATTTACCCCCCCCACCCAGTTCTGTAGAACCAGTAGTCCTGGTAGTGTTAGTCACACATGTCTCTTGCTGAATATCCACGTCGAATGATTCTTCTATAGATGATTCTGTTTCAGCTTTCAAAACACCGTGAATTACTCAAGCATTCCGTATAAATACCCCTTTGCACAGGCCTCTCAGACTCATCATATGATGTTTCCCAATTGATGTACCTGTTTCTAAGCAGGTGTGCACACCTAGGCCTACCTACCTGGCAAAATAAATATGAAATTAATCAAAACAATTATATGTGTGCAGCTGTGAAAACAAGCCTAAAATCTTGAAGCGTATCAGCTAATTTTTGTCCCTTGATGTAAACAGAACCATGACATGGATGTTTTCAGTTTGTGTTTGCCCAGCATTATAAGGAGTGCTGAGGCTTTGATTTTTACAAATAATTATTCTGGAAAAATAAATTATTAGAATCCCTGTCTTGCTATCTCGGTAGGTGTACAACTGCTTAATGCTGAAACGCCAAGGTGCACAAACAGCAACCACTTAAAATCAGAACACAGACCCCCACTAAACTATTGCGTGAATACCAAGAATGAACAATTAATAACACCAGCTCTCAACACGACAAGTTACTCGTAAAGAGAACAACATGAAAAAATGCTATAAACCAAACTGAAAGATGTAATGCATCTCTCTTCTTATACAGTAAAACCCACCAACAAAATACAAAAGCCAACGCCTTAAAAATTCAATAATAAGTGGCGTAGAGTCAGATGCACTACATATATACTGCTCACACAATACAGATCACAATTGCAAGCAGTATTTCTGCGACCAGTACATAATTTTCTGAACCGACCTATGTAGCAATAGTTTAGTTCTGAAAATTCAGATTCGGAGTAGGTCTCAATTCGACCTACCTCATTAATATTCATGAACTAGGTTGAATGTTGCAAGTTGTTAAGGTTGTAAATTGTGACTCTCTCTGATTGGAGATCATCACAGGGATGCTGGCCTGCTGGGGTCAGCAGATCACCATGTATGAGATCTCCTTACAATAAAGAAAACATTTTTAAAATGTAGGGCTGAGTTTGTGTGAGAATTAGAAATAGTTCCTGTGGACACTGCCTACGACCCAACAAACTTTTTTGTTTAATTCCAAAAAGAGAATAGGGTCTTGGGGGACCCCTTCTCTTTTGCAAAGGGGCTACCACCCCAACTTGGTGATCACCAGAATGTCAATACTTTTTTAACAAGATTTCAGTTTCAAAACATTGATGCATTTGATACCGATTCAGTATTTGCAATGGAGGCCTCCAGCACAATCCCATTTTAGGAGTCAGAAATCCTTTTCCGACCCTTAAAATAGGATTAGGACATTGCAAACAAACATTTTAATGGTCGCAATGCCAAATCAGAGGATTGGTGACCATTAGAAAGCATCGTGCAGCTGACTCCAAGGGGCATATCAACAAGAGTCAGCGTTAATTACCGCTGACCGCGCTTAGCGCGGTTTTTGTTAACGCCGGCTATCACTGGAATTTATCGCCATGCTTGCGCTGTATTAACAACGCATAGCGCAATGGCGATATAAATTCCAGCGATAGCGGGGAAATCGCCGTTTTGCAGGGAACATCGCTGGTTTTCAGCGATGTTCCCTGCAAAACGGCGATATGCTTGATGATACGACCCTGTGGTTGTGACACAATAATCCACCTCCCATGTTACACATACATTAGTCAGGATTTTAGCAGACGTTAGATTTTGGCGAAAACAGCGGTTTTCGCCAAAAACTAACATCTGCTAAAATGCTGTGGGCCGCCTTTTAAATATTGCGATGTGCACTTAGCGATATTTTACAAGTCCCCCTGTGTGAGGTACGCCCAGTGACGCCCACTTTGTATCTCATTAGAGATGCAGAGCGAGGCGTCGGGGAAAAGGCTGCTAACATGCGCTAATGCATGTTAGCATCCCCTTGTAGATAGGGCGATAATATTATCTCTGCTTTTTTGGCTTTTAAAGCCAAAAAAGTGGAGATAAGGCCCTTGTTAATATGCCCCCAAGTCTTTTAAATATGTTCTTTTTTACCTAGCACACAACTAACTTTCAGTGATTCATTCATAACCCTAGGGTGATCCTGTTTTCCAAATCCTGTCTAGATAGACAAATCATGACTAACATCATGACTAGGCCTGTGAGCATTTTTTATGCAAGCATAACCTTGTTTAATCCTTGATCAATGGGCTAACCACATCAAACGCAATTTCCTCTTTAGATATATTTGCTTACCCAATTACACTGATTGCATAAAGCAATTATTTCAAGCAGAAATATTCTTGTGGGAACTGTGAACAAGATGTGGGCTGAGATCTCAGAGTGACTTACAGTGCTGCAACAGTATTATTTAGTTTCATTTATTTTTTAAAGGATTTTCTGCCATAAGGCACCCTTTCAGGAACTTTATCAAACAATTGTGTTTTTCTTTTTTTTACAGTGAAAGTGGCATAGGGTCTATTGTACATAAAGTAGTTTGTTTGTGTTTGTTGAATCTCCTTTGTCATTTTCAATTCAGATCCTGGACGGAAACATCACACACCCTTTGCATGCAACAGCTCTTGCATTATTTAGAAAAATCTAGTAAGTTCATCGTAAGATATTCTGTTTGATAGACTTATGGTTGACAAGCATCAGGGCCATGGTGAATATTTTTTTATACTTTTAGATTTATTTGATTTCTTTGCTGTAGCGGCTGGCAGGGAACGAGAGTGGAGGGGCGGGGAGTTACAGGGGGTGCAAAATACAAAAAACACACCTCCTCGCTGCGTCTCGAGTCCTCAGTCATCTCTCCTCCGTCGTCCCTCGTTGTCTCTCTGTGGCCAGAACCAGAAAGCACACAGGCTCCCTCCCCTAAGCCAATGCAATGCAATCCAATGCAATGCAGCGTTGTAATTGGTTGAAGCGCCATGGCTCGGCGCTCAGATGGGGAATGGGAGGCTGGGCATGTTCCTCACCAGGCTGTGTAATGCAGCCTGGAGGAGAACATGCAAAGTGCACATGATTGTTTGGCTGGTCCGAGAGGGCCGGCCAAGCAGTGATGCCACCTTTTGAGTGCAGCAACCACTGCTCCTCCCAGACATCACAGAAGCCCAGCCCAGCCCCTCCCAGCCCCACCACGCCCAACCTGGCTGATACTAAAAATATAATGATAATAAAAGAAATACTTCTGTTATTATCATTTTATTTTTGCTTTTACACTGCTCTGAGAGCAATGGGGTGACGCTCCTCCGCCTTAGCGGAGGAGCCCCCACTGTTTATTTGTTGCTGGAGGGACTGGTAAATGGGAATGCAGGCCTAGAGTAGGTGTCTTGTCATTTATGTTGTCTATCACTGTGTCCAATATTATGTCACCCCGGGTTTTCTGGAGATAGCACCTGCAACTATGCGTGTTCTCCTCTCATCCCCAGAACTCATGTTCCTTGCTAGCAGCGGGGCAGTCCCCACCTGTTCAGACCTCGTGACAGCAGTCATGGCTGAGAGTAAATCAGATTTATGCCAGCAAACAAAAGATGAAGAGAATGACACTCTAGAGGTAAGAGTAGAGCAGGTTGTTGTGCTTACTTCATTGTTAACATCATATTCTTCTTTGGCATCTCCTCCACCAAGAAAAATAAGTATACCTCCCTCAGCTTTCTGCATCCCAACTTTCAAACATATAGGTAGAAGGTGTGGACCCCATGGGACACATGACAAAGGAAGGTTAAAAATAAAAGTCATAGTTGTAACTTATATAAGGAAATGATCATGCCATTGTTCCTGTTGAGAGTGGCTCTGAGGAACTGAAAATTACCTGATACCCATACTCAAACTAGTATCTGTACTTGCCTACATCATCTTTAAATCAAAACAAACATCAGCACAAGTCCCTGCATTTTAATCCTGCTAAACAAAGGCGTAACTTCGGGGGACGGGGGGTTGGTTGTCACACCCCCTTAATAAATGTATGCCCCTTCTTGTTCGCTTCTATTTTCAGTGAAGGATGTTTCTAAATATTGGGAATGGATTGCTAAGAGAGTGTATGAACAAGGATATGAAAGACTGAAGCATGTAGGACAAATAGGAACTGAAGTGATTTCTTCACCAACCTCCACAGAGTATGGTATGGAAGTGGCTCCAGCAACATCATAGTGATGTCATAACACCAATCAACGCTGTTGCATTTAGCTAGAAGCAAATTACAAGATCTTATAAATTCACCCTTCAGTACAAAATCAACATTACAAGGATCAGAATAAATATCCGCTGTTTTAGGCCAGTATTGCAGCACTTCCATCAAGATCAGAGGGCAGGAAACTGAAAAGGATAAATTCTTGACTATGACAATAGAAACAATGGTTCAAGAGTACTTGGGAATCCAAACAAAATTTGTAGTAGAATATGACCACTTGATGTGCTGGATGGGAAAATGTAACAGTGGCAGAACTTAGCAGGATGGCAAAATATCTATCTTATCCTTCAGCCAATGTATCCTCTCAATGCATTTTCAGTGTCAGCGGTGCAATCGTCACTGTCAAAAGGACCAATCTGTTTCAATATGTTAAGAGACTGATGATGATCAAAATGTACAAGAATTCCATCCCTAAATATTATGAGGAAGAGTATGGAGAGTTTTGAGGCATCACCATGGCAATCCTTCTGAATCAGCCTCTGATCAGGATGAAATCTACTTTGTGCATTAACATACTAGCTTATGTAAAAAAATAAAAAAGAGTAAAAAAGGTCTTAAAACGAACCTTGTATTATAGGGCACGCAAACATTCTCCCTTTGCAAACTGAAAGAATGGACTACTGCGCTTAGTGTGTAGAACACAGAGTTGATTTAGAATGCAGTAAAATTGGACAGAAAACATACTAATAGAAACACAACAAATTCAACCATCAACTCAACCACATATTTAGCCATGAACTATGATGACTGCAGTGGATGCTTCTATGTTCTGAGGGCACAAGTGCCAACATGTGATACCCTAACCCCGAATACCCATGCTGGTTTGTCTTTGTTGAAGATGGAGAATACTCCACTGCTTCTGGGCTATGATGTGAAAAGAGACATATCATTCTTGAATGGAAACACGAGATTTGAAATAATGACTTGGATGACAATGCAAAATAATTAATATGGCATCTGGTTTACAGCAAACATCCTATTAAAAACAAATGATAATCAGTGGGCGTGGTTCATGTCTGAGAGTTGAACTGGATCAACTAAAATTGTTCACTAGGGTATGTTCTGCTTTGCATGATTAATCTATCTTCAACTTGGTTCTTCTGAGACATCACGATTTATCTTGCTTCTCAAATCATGTTCTGCTCTGTCAACAGATCTAAAGGTGAAAAAATCTGTATTCCACTCTGACCATCATCCAAGACCCCATCTGTTCTGTCCTGGCTACTATGTAAAAGGAGAGTTGTTGTCCAATCGGTAAAATGATTATTGTGGCATGAGGAACTTTTCAAAGCATGCCATCATTTGTATTGTTCTGATACTTTGATGTTGACCTTGTTTTCCTAACCCCATTCTTCACATTTAACACAGATTTTGGCAAGAAATAGATCCACACCTCTGCTTTGCAGTTCATCCTTGCTTCCTCCTCAGATGTTCAATGAAAGAAGACACCATGCTCCGCAGCTTGGATGTCCAACCCATAGGACATTCTTACTCTGAAAAAAATCAGCAACAGGCTAGGCAGTTTGTGGTTTCACTTTTTTACCTGCCACTAACTTTGTCTTCTTTAACATAAGTGCAGAATGTTTTGGTTTATTTACCTTGTCAAAAGAAACCTCTTTTCAGGATGTAACCTTGAAAACGTTAATTTGCTAGTCAAGACTACTGTACTCATTCCTTGTTTCCACCATCACCTAAGCACACACTCTTTCATTGACAGTACCTGCTTCACAGGCTGGTGTCCACTCCTCCCTTACCCTGATAAATGTGGCCAGGCCTACGTGCTCTACCAGCCTACTCTCTATGATTAGCATGTCTCACTCAGAGCACATATAACTTGAGGCCATCTGTTTCTCCTACCACTTGTTGCTGGGTTGATCTACCTGATCCCCCCTCCATGACACTCAGGATAAAAGCATCTTTGTTTGGCCTGTGGGGCGTTGTGTGGCAAGTCTGGGCATTGGGTCAGAATAACACATGCTTCCTCCCTTGTTATTTACCTCACTCTAGATCTTCCTAATCGAACCTTCGGACCCTTAGCCTAGGTCGCAAACCCACAGTACACCTTACTTGAAAACTACAGCCATGATCATCATTGTTGTTTCTAAATCCAGTGTTGTTGAGCAGCCAGCCCAGTCATGCACACCTTCAAGCTGTGCTCTGAGTGGCTGTTGCTACTGTGACTGTGGTAGTTGTGGCTGTTGTATGCCACAGTAATTGGTTTAATGCAGGCAAGTGTAGATGCTTTGCAGTAGCCACCATAGTGGCACCTAGTTTTTCCTGACCCCCTGGCTCTGAGAAAAAAGAAAGGCACTGAAATACATAATGAAATAAACCCATATTTGTAGTCACACAAATCTGCTGGTTCAGTAGTACCCTTGCCACTCCTCGTTCATTTATTATCCTACTAATGTCTTCTTCACAGCATATAGAATAGTTTAATATGATTCCTGTGTTAGGGGAAGGTAGGCTAACTGCAGGGGCTGGGTTGGGATTAGAGTAAATGATGGTGCAAGGGAAGGTGGTATGTGGTTCTGTGGGAGAATTGGTTAGTGTGAGTTTAAGGTTGCACAACACTGTATAGGTGTTGATAATATCAACCCATAACAATATTGCTTCCAGTGCATCACCTACCACTTGATTGCCATGGCACTTTATTTCTGTTATTTTTAAAACACACCATCTGTTTAACATGATTAACTAATGTAATCACATAATACACTTACCTATAGTTACCTTGGAAAATAGTAGTCAGAGCAATGTAAAGCTTGCAGTGTCATGGTTGTGATATAATGCATGCAATGTAGTGGTGGACAGTGGGTACCAAGGTTGGGTAGCTCTAAGTTAGAGAATGCATTAAGGAAGGTATGTTTAGGTTAGGCTGCATTAAAGTAATGGACAAAGTAAGTGATGGTGTAAGAGATAGTGAAAGAAGAAGATATAGGAGGTGGGTTTCAGGTGAAGTGGTAACTTGATGTTCTAATCATGCACTGTAAACAGGGACATAACACCTTCTGATGCCGCAGTGTGGGGGGGGGCTGCCTTTAAAAACCGAAGGGGGGGGGTCCTCAGATTGTCTGTGCTGTGAATGAAAGTTTTGATAGGCCAGCTACATCTATATGTCTGTGCAGCATGCTTGAAGCTGCTACCGCGCAGGCCTGAAGAGAAACAAAATAACTTTTAATTTATCTTTCAAGCAGAGCCTGGCTGTGCATTTAGGAGAAGGCCTTTGACAGAGGACTGGGCGCCCTCATAAAGAGATCCCCATCAATGGAGCAAGCGAGAGGAAAAGAGGGAACACAGCAAATAGCTATTACTGGAACAGGGAAAATGTGCAACTCTAGCAATTGGACCAGACGTGATTACAGCTGAGAGGTGACAGAATATTACGTTTTCAGATTATGAGAAGGTTGGGGGCAAGTTTGTGGCAGGTACCACACTAGTGTAACAAAAACCTTTCAGGATAAGGAGGGCCGGGCATTGCTATCATTTGTGCAGCAGATACAGTGGCACCAAGGCCCATTGAGTGACTGGCCCACTACAAACCAATTTTGGAGTTACTTCGCTACTTGCTTGCAGTGAAGGCCACTCTGTCCTTGCTATACTACAGGTGGTATTAAAGTATGTGTTTTAATCCAGCAGCAAATCACTGAGAACTTGTATATGACAACTCTCAGAGCCCTACATCCATAACCAAAACATAAGTATTTGTACTGATGTTGCACCATTTAGCATGCTTCTTCCAGATGTCTCCCTTTGCTCTAGTGACACACTGCTCTCACAACAAACTTGTCTTCTTTCCTGCGGGCTCTCCACTTTCCATTGAGAGGTTCTCCTCCTCCTCTCTCTTCTCTCTCAGGGGCCAGTTTTCCTTTCTCCTTGAAAGTTACTTATTTGTCTCTCTCCCCCTCTCTGTTGCTGTGATATAGCTATCCTCTATCTCCTTCATCCATACTGCCTCCCCAAATCTGACTACTCTTTGACAATATTTATCTCCCATGTCAATATTTATCTCCCAACACTATCTCCTCATTGGCAGCCACTTCAGAACTGTTATGCCCATACTCAATCTCTTACCTGTCAACTCTCCCTCATTTGGCGGATGTCTCCATCTTTTTACTTCTATTCACTCAGCTGATAAACAAAATGCCTCTAAAGACTTTTCTGGGGTCACCCACTTTCAACCCTACATCATCCCACAAAATACGTGTTTATTCTCCTTTTACCTTAATGAGACCACCCTCTAAAATGACTGACTTCTCTGCATTTTTTAGTGGAGGTTCACAGCTATGCTATTTCTCTTCTCCTCTCTTGCGCTCTCTTTCCTCATCGTTCCTCTTGTCTGTTCTTTTTCTCATGCAGTTTGATTTTGATCTCTTTGACCATTTCTCTTATCTGTCTCACTATCCTTGTATCTCTCTCTTTATGTTACACTGGCATTTACTGTATTTCTCATTGACCCGGCTCACCGTCTCTTGCTCTCATTAGTTGTCTTTCATGGTCTCTGTTCGTCCCTGTTTCCATGACTGTTTCTTCTATCTTCATTTTTCATCTCTCTTTCCTCTTAAGCCATCTATTCTAACTTGCTGTTGATCTCCTTACTGTCTTCTCTCTTTTTCTTCCTTGTTCTTTCTCACTTTCATCACTCTGTCTCCTTGACAATATCCTCCTCCCTGGCCTACATAGTTCCTCACTCTGTCTCTCTATCATGCATTTGAACTGTTTTTCATTGGTCTCTCCTTGGCTGCCGATATGTGTTCTCTGTTTTTACTTGTGTTAATCTTCTTTCCTGTAATGTTTATGGGTCCAGACGGTGTGTGCGGAGGAGGTGGGAAGTGCTGATGATTGACTGTGCTCGTTGGTAAGACTCTAGCACAGGTGAATTACCTTGGTAGGGGTTACTCTGCCAGAAGGGGTGATAGACAGCACTGGCTATTAAAACCACTAGCACTAAGAGATCATTGTTTGCTGTTTCTGCAGATATGCTTTCAGACACCCCAAAGATTAGAACCAGTGCTTCTTTTTCCCCAGTTTATAAAGTGCAACATTTCATGGACCTGTGACAGCTACACAGTTTTGCAGTAGATGTGCTCATGCAGAATATTTAATTGTGTGTATGCTTGGCACATTTCGGAGTTGCATGCATACATCTATCCACCTTCATAGTTTAGTTTTAGTGCCATGAAGAGGATTAAACAAGGCAATGTTTCAAAGTGTATGGTTCAAGTAGGGGGTGCAGATAGGAGGTTGATGCACAATGGAGAGATGTTTTGCATCAGCAGCTCCAACTCTGAAGGTCAGTTTTATTTTGGAAATATGTACCCATCGTCAATATGCCACTTTCTGTGTTGTCATGGGGATTAATGATCATATTATAATAGCAGCACAACATGGCGTGCTATGTGTGTGTGAAAGAGAGACAGAACAGGAAACAATAAGTGTGTTAGAGAAACAGACAAAAATTGTGTTGCAATATTAGAGTGTGTGAAGTATGCTTAAGGGTGAGTAAGCTATGTGTGAGAGCAGTGAACATTTGTGTGACTATACTTTAGAATAAATCAATGTATTTGAGTGTGAACATGTGAAGAGCATCTCAAAGAAAATGAGAGATAGAGCATGTAAAAGAATAAAAAAGAGAGTGATCTATTGCTTGGTATATGGGATTTGGCATTACTGCTTAATTAGTTTGTCATCATTGCTTTACAATGCAGTTTTGAGTAACCTCTATCTAATCATCTCAATAAAGTTGTCTTTAAAGACTGTCGCGTCTGGACCAATTCGTCTGACCCAAAATATGAGCTTAAAATGCTCACCAAATTTGCTTTAAAATGCACAAATCTTCACCTGTTTTCCAAAACAAAAACTCCAAGGGAAAGTCCTTAATTTCTGCCAAATTGACTTTATTCCTGTGAAGTTTAAAACAGTGTTACAGTACATTATAAAATCACCTCTGGCATCCCGTAAAAAAACCACAAATTATTTCTTCTGAACTTCACAACTGATGTTTTTGTCCTACTTTTACACAAAGTGATGGTGGGGAGGATACACACTAAGGTTGACAAATTACAATGCGGGGATCCCACCAGCCCCTCAAAGTTTGCTTGTGGGAGAGGCTTATCTTAAGCTGGAGCAAATTCTTCATATGCATACAGTAGTCAACAGAAGAGAAGATACTGTGAGATTAGCTTTTGAATGTCCAGTAGCGGCCCGTGGAGGGAGTGCTGGCGGGCGGTGATGCAGGATGGGGGGTAGTGAACTACGGATTTCGGCCGCACTGAGGTAAGTAAACAAAAAAATAAATAAAACGAATTTCGTTGCGCACGCTGCATCGCATTGATGCAGCGCGCGCAACGAAATTCGTTTTATTTCTTCTTTTGTTTACTTACCTCAGTGCGGCCGAAATCCGTAGTTTACTACCCCCCACCCTGCCCCTCCCCCGCCCTGCGTCACCGCCCGGCAGCACTCCCACCACGGGCCGCTACTGTGAATGTCTTGTGTTAGATGACGCTTCTGGTACTGTTCCCTGATGGAGAGGCGGCCATTTGAATGGAGGAAATCAGTGCACCTCCATTGCAGCCACTTGATGCTTCACTATGCATGCACTGCAACAAAAGCACTCCTCTGGAAAAGGAAACATATATGATTGATGCATTTACTTCCTGCTGTGCCATGCAGCTTTTTTTATTGAAAAATGCTACTCAAGTAGTTTTCATTTAGTAGTGCTAGAGAACAAAGTTGTGAAATCACGCCTACAAATGCCTCCACAACACCGGCACCCAGTACCTCAAAGAGAGAATCTCCTTCTACGCACCCAAGAGAAACCTCTGATTCACCGACCTCGCCCTCGTTGAAACCCCGCGCATCCGCAAAGCCAGAAGAGGCGAAAGGGCCTTCTCCTACATCACGGCCAAGACCTGGAACGAGCTCCCGATCAACATCAGACGCACCCCCTCCCTGAACATCTTCAGAAAGACACCCAAGACCTGGCTCTGCCACTGAACGGAGCTGCTTATCCCCCCCCAGCGCCTTGAGACCCTCACGGGTGAGTAGCGCGCTTACAATTCCCCTGACTGATTGATTGAGTAAGAGTCCCCACTGGTCAGGACTGTTCTTAGAGTCCCCTATTCAAGGAGATTATTAGTCTCACTGTGACACCCAAGCTGTTAGGACTGGAGGAAGAGTGAGATTGAATGTGTGTTAATGTGCCTGCTGCAGAGAAATGTGTGTACCCTGCTGATCACAGACTCCTATTCTGGTTGTACACCATTTACATGAGTGTTACTGCTTCTAGGGTAGAAAATAAGACAGTTTACTATTTGCGACCCCTAATGATTGGCTACAAACAGAAGAATATTGGCTTGCAAGGAACAGCAGATCACCGTTCCCCTGTTTACATTCCAAAAAGGGAATCTTTTTGAGGCAACTAGTGGTCCATAAAGGAACTGGTTCTGCCTTCTAAACAGAAATTTTTCCATTTGAAAGACATCTTGGGGACATCCGTTCGTCCTCCCTTGAGCAGCATGACACAGTTCCCAAAGGGAAAATTGGCCTTTGGGGACAGCTTCCCATTTGCAATTGGGTTACCACCTTGTCAATAGTTTGCGACCGTAATTGCAGGCACAAACTACTGACACATACTGTTGAAAATCACAAATAGAAGAGAATGCTTCTGTCACACACCCTCTTTTTGTGATTTGGAAAGAGTTTGTAGGGCCATTTTGCAACTCATAAAGGCTTTACTGAATTGCAAAATGGGGTTAGCGCATATTAAAAAGCCGTTTCCTGGTTGCAAACCCTATGACTTTGAGACTCACATGGATTGGGAATCCTTTTTTTGTTTGTTTTTTTGGTTTCTATGTTATGTGAAGAACTATTTTATATTCAAGTGGTATGTTGCAGATAAAGATGTAATGTGTTTTAAATTGGACTTTTTTTGATCATTTTTCAGTAAAATATTTACTTTTCTGTTTTGTGTACCTAAAAACAAAATACAAATATTATAAATAAAAGTTAGGTCTGCTGGTTTCACTATGGGCAAACTCATATCTAGACTATAATTTATCCCACAAATATATATATTTACTGGATTTATTGGAGTGGGGAGACATGGTGGGGGCCCCATCAGAATATTGCCCACTGCTGTAAAATAGCAAATAACCTGAAAACAGTGTACATGAAAAAGTTGTTATTTGATTTGAGGAAAGAATGACAGGGATTCGATCAAGGCTATGCGTATGTCTTTGAACAATTTAGAAATGCACTGGTAAAAACATTTTTTTTACCTTTGCTTTTTAAAATTGTCATTGCACATATGTCTTGGCATTTACTTTTACCTTTAGCTTTCTGTGTTAAGAATTTTTACATGCACAATTGCTTCACCACTTAAAATTGATTGTAAAAGGAATACAAAACACCTGCGTATTTGTTGTAGCCCCAAGCCCTCGCTAAATCCAGAGACTTAAGCAGTCAGTATCACTTCCTTTATATCTTTGGCAACACTTTCCGAAAGGCTGTTGGAGTGGGTGATGCATAACTCCACTGTAATATGTTTGACACTTTAAACGCCCAGAAAATGTTCCTGGCAAAAAGTATAAATAGCACACTATTATCAGTAACAATACACCCTGGCAAACCTTCTCATGTAAACATCTCTGGCAGAATATTTATAGCCCTAGTTATCATTGGGTTACGGACTAACTGAAATTATACCCTTTTAAACACGCATGACAAATCCAATAGGTATAGAATCAATAACTTCCCGCAGAGCTGTTGGCTTTGCCAATGAGGAGCACACACATGCAGCCATCTTAAAAAGCAGGTTTAGTATTCCTTATCATTAAAAAGTATGGCAAAAACCAGACAAAGATGGCCTCCCTATGCACGTCTGGGCAGTATTCTTGAATGGTTTTCGAATACTTTATCATTCTTTAATGTTGCAAGATGGCTGACACATTGTCATACGCGAAGGCACCAGCAAAGATAATTAGTCTGCCGTTTTCAAAGTGAAGGTGTTTCTTCAATGATTGGCAAGTTTGTATGTGTCGTTAAGTGAGTGAATATAAGAATGAGTCAATGACTGAATGAATGGTTGGTTAGATGAGTGTATGTTAGAGAGAATCAGTGTTTTAAAGACTGCAAGTGAGTGCAAAGATGAATGGCTGGCTGGGTGGATGAATGGATGTATGATGGATGTATGCAAGGGTGATGGAGTAGGTAGATGAAGGAGTAAAGGAGGTGCAAGAGTAGCAAAGGGTGCAAGTGGGTCAAGTGCAATGAGGGTTGTAGAAATGTCAACATGAGGGGCTAAAGAAAACATGTAAGGGCACGGGCAGCGTGGAGGCACAAGCAGGGTCCTCTCACAGTGTTAAGGACTGTATGTGGTGCAAGAGGAAGTGTATGATGGGGAATGTGAAACTCAACATTTTAAAAGGAATGGTTGTTCTTGGTGTTTTTGGAATTTTATTTTTTATTTATTTATTTGCAGAGTTTTATATAGCGCTGGCTAGACCCGGAGGTATCAGAGCGCTTTACATGAGGAACAGCGAGTTACAAGTTACAAAATAACATCAGTTACATGAGCCAAGTAAAACATAGGGGGAAAAAATGGTAGAGGGGGAAAGAGTAAAAAGGGGTAAGGAATGCAGATCGGGACAGGCAGACCAGGTAAGGGGGAAGGTACTTCAGGGAGACAAAACAGTCAAAGGTGAAAGACAAACAAACCGGCTAGGGACCAGCAATCCCAAACATCCAGTGTCTCGGTGATTGTACAAAATGAGAGGGCTGTAGGGGACCTAATTGGGGGGGGGGGGTCGACTAGAGGTAAAGGTCAATCAGGTTGAACAGGGAGCAGTCCAGCAGCAATGAGGATCGGTCGAAACCGGCAGATCCTCGGCGATTCTTCGGAAGGCGGTGGAGGAAAGGAGACACAGCGAGAGAGACGTGAAAAACTATGTCCAATGTCTGGCTGGGTAGGTGACGGCCGAGGGGGTGAACCAGAGCCAATCTCCTCTATAGCTACCAAAACAGCTCCACCGGGCATCGGCCATGTTGCGCGGGCTCCCAAAAAATTAAAAAAACACGGTTGTACATAATTACATCGAGGGTGCGTGGGGGAGGGGAATAGAGTCCAGAAGCTGGAAAACGGACCAAGTCAGGCAAACCGGCAAAGGAAGATAGAGCATCAGGGGACCCTCAAAGACACAATCCACAAGCCCACAAGTCCGGTTAGGGTCACAGAAACACATCAATCAACTTCATTGGGAGTTAATTCCTAGCGTGGGTCACACCAGTCGCGTGTGGACTCGCGGGCACCATCATATGGCAAGGAAGTGGCGGACAGTTCCTCCGGGAGCCCTGCCAGTTTTGAAGCCCCGTCGGGCCCCAGGGCACAGTCAGGAGTCAAGCCTGAGGAGGACCCCTTTCTACAGTAAGCACTGTCCAGACCCACCTGTAGTGTACTCGCTGATGGGGCCTCCCTTTGCACTGGCCCCAGGAAGAATTGGAAGGCTCGGTCACTGATGGGCCATGTGGTTTCTAATAGTAGCTCTCCCCATCGCAGGTCCCTCTGCTTTCCGGCCAGGACCGAATCTCTGCGGCACCATGCGGGCGCCATGATGGGGTCGGGCAATGTCGGCAACCCCTGCCGCAAGACTCTCCAACGTCCCGGGTCCTTGCCGGGGCTCAGGATGCAGCCCGGGGGACAGGTCCAGGACAGCCCCCCACCGCTACTGCCTGCAGGCGCACTCCCACCTTGTTGGAAGGGCTGGTGATGGTCCGGCCTCCTTCTCATTCATGGCCGAGTAGAGCGAGGGGGTGTCTGCCGCACCTTCCGGGACCCAGATCCAGCTGCCTCTCCGCCCCGAGCTCCAGCAATCCACCCCCGGGGGGGCTGGGCCGCACATCGTTGCCTCCGGCCATCGCGCGTAACAAGGGATTCAGTCTCAGCACGGCTCTCAGAGTTCCGCGGGCGCCGCCACCATCTTGCGACTTTTCTCCTCATACAGGCCTGCAAGCACCAGCCCCGAAGCGGGTCTCCTGCGGTTTCTTGGTTGTGCAGTTAGAGTCTTCCTGCCCTCGCGCGCTTTATTCTGCCATTCCAGGTGTTCTTCGCTGCTTTCTGTGTGCCGTGAGGACCAGATTCTTGGGGCTCGGAGCGGAGCACTCAGTTTTCTCCTCGGGGTTGCAGCGGTCTCTTCCGCAGACAAGGTGTTTATTGTAGCAATATGATTGCATCACATTGAGTAAATTTTTATTTCAAAAGCTGAGGTGTATTTGCTTTTTATAAAGCACTTCAAATGCAGGGTTGGCAATTTGTGTGCACTGTAAATAACTTTATTAATGTTTGCCAATTCTATGGTACTGCATTTACCCACATCAGGAAGATGGAAGTATGCGTGAGCCTTGTGGCATTCAAAGTCTTCCCTCACTTGTTACTACAGATGTCATGAGGGAGCAGAGGCAGATAACAGACTGAGCACAAAGAAACAACACAAACATACCGAGAAAAACATGCACACCTACATGTTGGGAAATCAAAGGCATGGCAAAGAACAGAGTCAGACAATAACAGGAAAGCACAAAAACAGACACACAAAGACAGTCATGTCTCTAGGCACACAGATATTTTAACATACTAACCAGATCTGCCAAGTTTTCAGCTTGCTTATCTGTGACATTTCTATGACTTTAGTTGGGATATGAGTGACACTCTACTGTCAAATGTGTGCCATTTCGAGTGACACTTTCTCACAAGTAAATCAAAGCAATGACCAGTATTTGGTTGTCTCTTTGCATTTTCTGTTACTGCATCTAGACATATCACATAACAATGAACATATACCTTAAAAAAGCCAGACCTATTGATGTTGCCAAAGCTTGTTAGCAGTATCAGACTCATGAATAATGACAATGATTTTGTTGTAAAAATTAGAATTGAACATTTTTTAATTCTTAGAATATTAGACTGTAAATTCAATAAAACTAGGTCCGTAGAAGGGGCAGTGGCCTTGTTCATCTCAGTCCCTCCTGTTCTCTCCTTCACACCTCTTTCATTTACAGTCTCTCAATCTATTAGACACATCCAGCGGTGGCCCCTCCGCTATGGTGGAAAAGCGTCGCCCCCACCGGCCAGCAGCCAAAAAAATGGAAAATACAACTATAAAAAAAAACTGTTTATTATCATTTTATTTTTGCTCTCTGAGATGAGGCTTGGGGGGAGGGGCCAGGGGAATGACAGGCCAGTGGAGGAGTGGTTGCACTGCTATTCAGTGCGCATGACGGTCTGGCCAGCTGTTTCAGGACGGCCAAACCATCATGCGCACTGAATCTCTCTCCAACCTGAGCTGCGTTGCCGGGTTGTAGAGAGCAGGCACAGGCTCCCAGGTTAACTGAGAGCGCAAATCATCGGCGCTCTGTCCAATCATTATGCTGCTTTCAGCAGCATGATATCAGGGTCAACATTGGCCACAGTGGGCTCTGCTCCTGCAGTAGAGAGGAGTGTGATGCTGCAGGTATGTTTTTTTTAAGGGTGGGGGCCGGTTTTGGACACGTGGGGGGCGGTTTTGCAGCAGTGCTGCAATATCAGCCCCCTGTAACAAAAGCGGGAGCGGTGCAGTGGGAGCAGTACTTCTCACTAGCACCCCCACTACCGGGGCCATTCGAGCAGATTGCCAGGGTTGGTTGCTGTTCCCAGACCGGCCGTGAACACCAGGCACTGGCATGGAGGTTGAGGTACCTTAATAGAGGTGGGCACAGAGTTCCCTGGTGCATTCATAGATATTACAGATCTTCCAAACATTTAATATTGGGAACGATGACAAAAGTGAGGGGGCACAGTTTAGCAGTGATCTGTGGGCGCTTTGGGGGTTCCCGGGAGGGTTGCAGATAAAAGCTACAATATTGCTCATTGTGTTATTCATTCAGAAACACAGAAGCACAATACACTCAATAATATGATCACCTCCTGGTCCCCAAGAGGGACGAAATAAGGGAGGTGACACGTAACCTCTGTGCACAGCAGAACCTAAACCAGGTACAATGGGTTAAAATCTCAAAAAGATAGCTCCATGTGCCCCTGTATAGCTTAGTTTTAGAAGAATGGTTAATTCTGAACTAATTGTTCGCTAAAATTTAGCTCTAAATGCAGAGCTGCCGAGTTTTTACTTTGTCCATGTATGATAATTCCACGTTTGCATTCTGCCTGCAATGCCTTACGTGTGATGCTCTGAGTGATATTTTGTAATGAGTCGAACAAGCAGGTATGAAAGGTAACTAAATAACTGCAGCATTCCTGAAGTGCTGAAACAAAGGTCAGAAAGGGCAAGAATGAGATGGAACACATCCCATCAGTGCAGCTCACAGTCCCAATGCACAAGCTGGCTGTAAAGACTTGAATACTGTGGGCCACAGTCAGGAAGAGTGTTCATAAACGTCCCACACTCGCTTGTACTGCAGCCCACTCTCCACCTTTCACTCTCTCTCTCTTTCCCAATTTTATTGTACTCCTAAACTCTATCCCCCTTACTTTCCTCCTATCAACCACCTCTTGTCTTCCACCTGCTCCCTTTGCCTTCATCTCTCCCTTATCTTTCTGCATCTGCTCTCCTATTCTCCCCCCTCTGAAGTATTGGTTGGCTCTCTCGTACTCTGCAAATCTCAGCCCTTTCCATTTGTATCTCCTCCTCCGACCTCTCAAACTACTCCATTCATCTCTTCCTCTGCCTCTAACCCTTCCCCTCCTTCTTATGCCCTCAGACCTTCCCTCTCCCTCATCACTTCCATTTCCCCCTCACCTCTCTGTGTCACAAATGCCAACAGACCCGATCGAGAATCCCAATTTTTGAAGCTAAAAATGGCTTTATTTTAGCTGTTTCCAGCCTAAAATTGCTTTTGCTTCAATATAAGTCAATTGGGAAAATACATTTCCCCGATTTGCTTTCAAAATCTCCCACTTCCCTTTTAAAAATGTTGGCATGAATGCTGTGTATCTCATCCTTACACACCTTTTTCCTTTCTCTCTGTTCTCCCGCTCCTAGTGATCACAGTGCGTATTTGTGGTCTGATATGGGCTCTATTAGTTCAAGTGGCCCTGATTAAAGATCATTTTGTGAGGCAAAATTTAACAAAGTTTACAGAACCAGGGTTTGGACAGTGTAAGCAAATAAGGTTCATAGAAAAGGAAGGCGCACTCTGATTGTAATCACTTCAAAGCCATGTGTAGTGCCAAAATTTCTCTCTTTATTGATATTACTTTAACTGTAAAATAGGCACACAGCCAACGCGTTTCGTTCCCTTGTGCCAGGGGAACTTCGTCAGGGCTAAATCAAGGTTGAATGAGACACCCCTTTACAATCATGTGGGTGTTAAAACGCACGATTAGAAATCGTTGATAAAGTCGAGATAGACGATATTTCAATCCAAAAAGTCAGGAAAGTCATCTGGTAGTGTAAAAGGAAATCAATCCCGTGTCCACATCAATATTAAATGAGCCACAGTCGTTTTAGACAAAAGTAACAAGGTCTACTTACTCCGTGTATGGCGACCGCACAGCGTGATAACTAGCGGGAATTTAAGTGCCTGACCTGTGTCAGCTGCTGAGTGTGTTTTTTCCAGTGTAAGCAAATAAACGTGCTTCCAGGATCTCAAACACAGAACAGGGTATTCGAGTTGCAAAATGCTATCATGTTATGCTTTTATGAAACCTCCAACCTTTAACAGAGTAGCTAAACGGTAGCCTGTTTGAAGTGATCTGTGGCCTGGGCGCTATGAGAGACATAGCAGCACCATCCTGCTGCCCCCCTTCCTGAGTCAAATTGTCCCTGCATTCAACAGCTTTCCAGAGGTGTCAGCAGAGAAGGCTAAAGGTTGTTCTGTGGAGGCCGGTAGACAGGAACCATCATCCATGCAACACTAAACAGTGCATCTGCATCTCTGCCTGTGAGTGCTGCCTTTGGGCTTGTGGACTGTCACATAATTCAAGGGTACATAATTCACCACACAATACAAGGGGCGCAGGCTCATCTGTCAGGGGCAAGTCCCATTGCACTGGACGGTAGTGCTACAACCTCAGCAAGAGCCCCAAGTCCAAAGGAGGACGGAAGCCACAACAGCTGTGCAGTGCGCCAGACGGCACTAATGAAAGAGCTAGTCAGGTGGACCGAGGCAACCTGACATCCAACTGCGATCGTACGCACACTCAGGGCGGGGCCAATCGCACACGTGGCTCTGAACACTCAGTACATTGGCTGCCTTTGGCACTGAGAGACAGGAACAAAGGACAACTGCGAGAGGTTGCAATCAGAGACCCAAACACCCAGTCAAATGAAACAGCAGATTTGTGTGAACATTCTGGGACATAGCATCAATGCGAGGAAATTCCCAGAATGCGTTAGTCTAACCCCTGATGCGTGACACTTGACAACGCTGCCTAACCCAGACATGCCAACATGTATATCTAAACCCAAACAAATGCAATGACAGCTAAACACATACAGAAATCTAGACACATTCATGCGCAAATGAATACCCAAACGCAGGGCTTTAAGTGGGCCGGTTTCTGAGCACCGGCAGTTTTTTTACGGAGGCCTGGAAACGGGTCTCTATCGGGCTCTGTTTTGTGCCCTGGCACAGGCGGTCCGTTTTTTCCGGACTGCAGTGACAGCAGGCACATCGATGTGCGCTGCTCACTTCTCACTAGTGGAGAAGTTAAAAAGGCATGACATCATGCCAGGTGAGCGTTGTAGGGGGAAGGGAAATCCTTTAAAGAGAGTAATTTTCTCTCTGGATTTCCCTTCTCTTTGAAACTCAGGGGCAGCAACATTATCGTGGTGTCACCAGGGCTTTAAGTGGGAGCCTTTTCAATAATATATACAAGCCATAGTTGCTGCTTATTTATCTTATGCAACTAACAACCATTGACAAAGCCAATAGTCCTGACTTGTTGTAGATATGATGTTACTTGTTGTATCATATATCTAGATGCAATGACAGAAACAGCAAAATACAAGTCGGACGGCACACTATGCTCAGCACAGATTTTTAGATTAAGTGTTTTAAGCCACGCCCTTAATTACACTGGCCACGCCCCTTTCAGAGACCCCCCAGTTTTTTCATCCCACTTAAAGCCCTGCCCAAACGCATACACATAAACCTACACAAAACCACATGTGACTAAACAAAGCCACAAATAGGTACAGACAAATATAGATATATAAGCAGGACAGCCACACGTTCGTTGTAAGAGTTCTTGACTCTTTTCAGTTTCCAGTCTGGTGGCAAATGACATTTGCCCCCAGACCTTGATAGCGGCAGATATTTAACAGAGTGAGATTCTGTGCCACACAGCAGTACCACCTGGTGTTAACTGAATGACCACAAAAGTAACAAATTATTCCCTTTTCTCCTCATCTCGCTCCATGGAGACACACAATCAAAACACAGAGGGAGAGAGAGAGTGAAAGAAAGTGGGAGGGAGAGAAAGAAAAAGAGAGAATGGCAAGGAGAGAAGAGAATTGATGGACAGATATGAATGACAGAAACTAAAAATTTTAAATTAGCACAGTACCAAAATTGGCAATCTGAACATGTTTGGTTCTGCAAAACTGCAACACTTCAGGTGTTATGTGGCGAAAGGAAAAATACTTGGGAACAGATGGCACAGGAGTATTTGCAATCAGAAAAATAGGGAAAAATACAGGGGCATATTACCAAGAACGGCGTTAAAATTATCGCCGCTTTGGCGGCAGGAAACTACCGCTAAAGCGGCGATAATGGGCTTGATAATATGCCCTTGAGAATTCCAATAGAAGCTCATGTTCTGGTGTAAACATGGGCTTCTATTGTAATTCTCAAGGGCATATTATCAAGCCCATTATCGCCGCTTTAGCGGCAGTTTCCTGCCGCCAAAGCGGCGATAATTTTAACGCCGTTCTTGGTAATATGCCCCATACTCTTTGTCAGACGGAAGCACACGTTTAAAAGGGAAAGCTAAATGCTGAAAATTAGGAACTCCCAATTTATGTGGCACACCAGACAGTGGCATTTCTAGTGTGAGGCCAGATGAGGCTAGTGCCCCAGCTCTATTTGTCTTGCCACCCCACTTGTGCTACACCACCACAGCTGAATGTGTCAGGTGGCAACACCAATAAAATAACCAGACAGTAACCCTTGCCACAAACATGAATTTGTCCTTTCTTTGAAATGCACTGTTGTTTGCTTAAAATGTTTAAATCTGACTTTGCATGTATGGATGTGTATCTAGATGTGAAATGCAAATAAAATTCACTTCCAAATTGTGACACTGATAACAGGGGAAAGTAATCCCACTTCAAGCCACAGTGGTAAACATTATAAAAGCACTAATTGTAGCAAACATAACACTGGCCATCTTTATCCTTTGTTTTTGGGTTTGTAATGTGCATGGCAATTGCAACACCATACACTGCAGACCCATTCAAAGGCTAGCAAAGCCTGACAGTTGAATCTATAAATCATTGACATGTTTCAGAAACAGTGGTCAGAGTGATGGAAAGAGAGGAAGGGCTATGAGGGAGATAAAAGGAATATCTCCTTGCTGGTATCAGTAGGACTCTTGCTTCATAGAGTGAGAGCACACAGACAATGGCCTGAGTCTATAAACAGACCACATAGCAAGATAGAAACTGCAGGGAGAGAGAGTGCAGGAGCAAGACTGGCAGCTAGACTTCCCACGTACTGCATTTACTTCCCATAGCTAAAGTATTTGTGCACAAGGGAAACATGAAACGGATACATTAAGAGGAAAAGGGACCTCCATTGAGCTGCGTGTGTTAGCAACATACAAAGCGTCTATAGGGTTGAGTGGGCCAGCAATAAAAAGCACACAGGGGACAAATTAGAGACAGTGCCCTATTGGCTCCTTACCCTTATACAACCGGTTTCTGCATGACTTGGGCATTGTAGCATTACAGAAGGGGTCTCAGAATCTTTTGTGAGCTGTTCTGTAATACTAATAGCGCCCGCACACAATAACCCTTCCACTATCCTAAGCTGGCACAATAGCGCTACCACTGTCTTAAGTTGCCACCATATTATGGACTTGAACATAGAGGTTAACAGGACTTTCAGGTGTGCATTTGAAATGCTATTAAAACGTCATCAGAATTTCCTCAGGTCATATTCTATAGACCCCAGGAAACATAGGGTTAATTTTGTTAAGTATTCTGGGGGTCTACTGCAATACCTGCAATCCCCCTCAAGCCTAAAAAAAAATGCTAGTGGCGCCCCCTGCCCTGTTTGGGGTACCACAAGGAAGCAAAATATATGTAAATTAATCCACAAAGGGTATTATGGGATGCTCCTTCCAGGGAGCAGTGAATAATAAATGAGAGACTCTGGCCACTCATGTTTCTTTTCCGCTTTTTTTTTATATTCCGTTTTTTGTTGGTATTCCGGAAACCCATATTGTTCTTTTTTGTTGGAGGACACGGGTGGAGCCCCAAGGCCCCCACATTAAAAACTTTTAAAAGTGTACCCGGCCCCTGCGCCCTCAGATGAAAATGGGTTTGTGCCGGGGAGCTGGTGGGACCTTGGGCCTCCCCCTGCAGCTCCAATCAATACTCTGAGATGTGAGTAGGATTGAGGCACCCAAAATATAAAAATAATCAGAAGGAAAACAAAAAAACTGCGGCCTAAGGCTGCGTAGGAAAACAGGAGAGCAGATTAGCAGTTCCTTAAATATTCACTGCTCCATACACGAGTACTCCATTATGCCCTGCGAAGGCTTATTGTGTGTATTTTTTACGTCCTTGTTCTCCAAGCACAGCAGCCCCCAAAGAATGTTTTTCTAAAACTCACTATAAGTCTCCTGGGTCATAGAATACATGACCCCAGCAGCTCTTATCAACATCTTCAAAGTACTCTGAGCCGGATGCTCTTCAGCTGAAGTGCTGGGACCTCTTGTGGTTGGTCCTATGGCTACATTTTGTTGCCTGAAGACTGTTTAAGAAAGATTCAAAGACATGTTAATGATTGCTTTGAATAAAGATGCTTTATTTAAAATATTTTTGTGACAGTAATTATTCTTAATCACTGCCATATATATATGTGGAAATACATTGAATTATAGTCATTGATAAATTAATGTGGTGATTTCAATCAATCAAGAATACTTTATTCGATTTTTGATCGTGTGCATATCATAGAAAAGCAGCAATTAGACAAGATAAACATACATCAGTTAAAAATGCATCAGCTGGTAATTTAATTTAAAAGAAAGAGCAGGCAGGAATACTTAGAACAGTCAATTAACAGAGAAGGCCATAAATGAGATTATCATCATCATTCTAGTGGGCCAGAAACCTGGGGTCACAATACTAGTGACTTGAGTGACGTACGCCAGACAAAAAACGGGAAACAAAAAGACAAGGTTTGGGAATATATAAAAGCTGAAGATAGAGGTATGCAGGTCTAATCTGTATATTGTTCAGGAATCAAAAGGGGCCTTAGGTATTTATGGCAAAGAGTAGAAAACTTCAGACAAATGAGTACTATATGCATAGTTTCACAAGTTGAGGTGTTATCGCAGCTGCAAAAAGGCAGGTTAGATGATTTGAGCCAGACCCCTTTGGGAAGCATGAGCTGATGGAATATATCCAGCCTCAGATATGTCCAGAAGCGGTGGTGCTGGTATGTCCACGAGGAGGTAAGGCTGAATCCCTTTGACGGATTTAACCATGACATACCTGCGCATAGAATTCTTTAGTAAAGCAGAATTCTCCCGCCCGGCTGCCACGCTCTGGGAGAAAGCCTGATTGACCTAAGCAAGAGCGGCCATCGGGATACATTTAGCCTTGCATATCTCTAACAAATGTTTTGGGGGCTTATACCCCATATGGCTGGGAAAATCATGTAGCCAAGAGATGGCCCTTTGTAAACTCCCCCCATTTTTCTTCATTAAAGGTTTCCAACTAAGACCAGAATTGAGTAGCAGTCCCAAATAAGGGACATTTTCTGTACTGGTTAAAATCTATCCCTGTGCTGAGAGACTACAGGATTTTGAGTTCTTAGGGCCTGTCACCATAAAATATGTTTTTTTTATTTTTGTAGATAAATCCAAACTGTTCATAAAATCAATAAATGAATCTAAGAGTCGTTGAAGGCTCCTAGCTGTATGGACAATTAAAACCGCATCTTCAAAATATAGGAGCACAGCAATTGCTCTCCCACCAACTCTAGCTACGTCAGGGCTGATGTTTGATAGCACCCCCTCTAGTTGATTTATGTACATAATAAATAAAAAAGGGGCAAGGATGCAGCCCCGATGGACGCCTCTTTTAAGGTCAAAAGGCTGAGTGCATTCACCATTAGGTCCATATCTCACCACCCCGTTAGGCCACTATGGAGGCCTCTCAAAAAAGAAGCAAGTACCTGATCCACCTCCATGGAAGCCAGCTCAGCCCAGAGCTTATCTCTGTTGACTTTATCATAGTCTGAACTGAGGTCCATAAATGCCAGATGACAGAACCCCCTCTTACCTGAGTGTATTTAGACACCATCAGATGTAAATTTAGGTTCTGTTCGACCGTGCCCCTACCGGGCCTAAACCCATATTGTACATCAGAAAGAATTTCCTTCTCATTTGCCCAGGCAGTCAATCTCTCCAGAATCACTCTCCAAGTAATCTTTACTTCGACATCCACTAGAAAGATTGGCCTGTAACAGGCGGGGTCTGCTCTGTCTCCTTTTTTATATATAGGCATTATTACTGATCTTTTCCAGACCTCTTGAAGCAGGCCTCTGATGTCCACTAACGACTTCAACAAGTCGCCCGGAACCTCATTGGCACCAGGGGCCATACCAGGGGTAACAATAGAATTGCATCCTTTACTTCCTCCCATTGGATTGTAAACATATCAGCCTTAGGGGTGGTATGGGGCAAATGCTCAGACCCCTCATAATCGTAAAGGGCTGAGACGTGATTGACCCAGGCCTGGGCCGGAACAGTGACCGCCTGATTCGACAACCGTTTTTCTTCAAAAAAAGGAGTGCTTCAGAACCCCCCAAAACTTGGTGCTATCTTACACTGTGCTGAATGTCAACAGATCACTCCACAATTCATTCTTTCTGACTCATTCTCACTTCCTATTAGTGAGTGTGGCTTTAAAGGCTGATCTACTTCTTTTAAACCTCCTCATGTTCCTGAATATTTGTGGTGGACAAGAGTCAAAAGGGCTGGCGACTGGCCTGCTTGCTCTGACCAGATCCATAAATTCACTTTGTGAAATTTGTTTGAAGGAGTGCAGAGGCTGGGTTAGCCTACTCTTTGAGGGCAGTTTTGGAAATGGGTTGGTGCTGGTGGTTTTCCTTTGTTTTAAATCAGAGTCCAAAGTGTCTACTTTGGTTGTGTACTGATTTGCCAGTTTTTCTGTGAATTCTTGAGTAATGGGATGAGTTCCTTCTGCGCAAAGGGTTTATGAAATCTAGTGAGAATTTTATAAAATTCTTTATTTGCACATTTAGCATTTTGAATTCTGTCTGAATAGTACCTTGTTTTAGCTTTTTTGATTGTTGACTTGTATAATCTGTTCTGTAGGTGAAGTTTGTCTTGTTTGCTGTTATTTTTTTAGCCAGGTGTGCTGCAACTTTCTAATTTGCTGTTTTATCTCTTTTAGTTCTATATTTCTCCAAGGTGCCTGTTTTCTCTTGTCCTGTTTTGTTGTTCGGAGTGGTATTAGGACAGTGGTTAATTTGTAAAAAAAATAAGTGCAAGTGCTCCCATTAGGAGGCAGCTTGCACCAGCCCATTTCTCCTGTTAGCGCCGCCTAAAGCAGAACCAACTACTAACAATGAAGTGGGGGGAGGATGTGGCGTAATGTCCAGAGCTGCCTACTTCGGAGCTGGAGAACCTGGCTTGAGTCTCTGCGTCAGCTCAACATCCTCAATCACTCAATCTCCAGTGCCTACTAAAAATGAGTGTGTTCTTAAGTGGTGCTCATGAAACTATAGCGCCAGTGCTGAGCACCGGAAACCACTGGCTCATGTTAAGCACTGTATTAGGATATCAAAAGATTACTGTAGCCACTCATATAGCTTTTGAACAGAATTTATTGTGTCTAGATCTGTGTTGGATGTTAGTTGTGTTTCTAAATATTCAAAACTGAGTTTGTTCCACGTCGATAGGTGGATGCATGTAAGGTGGTTTTAGGTGTATTATGTTGGAAAGCTAGCAAATGGTGGTCTAACCATGTGACTGGATTAATCGTTTGAAAGGTAACTAGTTCTGGATTTGCAAAAATTACATCTAGGACATGTTCAGCAATGTGTGTGGGTTTGTGGATGATCTGATGTAGGTTCAGAGTGCCGAGGTCAGTGATGATAGTTTTTGGGTGGGGCATATTGGGTTTGTCAAACCAAATGTTTCGGTCATCAAGAATGCATAGTTTGGAGTGTAGTGTTATAAGGTTTGGTCCTGTGTCTAGAAATGTGTCTGGGAATGTTGCATTGCTAGATGGAAGTCTGTAAAGGAGAAGGAAATTACAGGAGGAAGTTGGTGTACAATTGCATCTGGTGAAGAGGGCCTCGCAACCTTGTATGGAAATGTCATCAGCTTTAGTGAGATTTATTATTGCCTTGAATATAACAGCCAGTCCACCTCCTCTTTTGCCTATTCGGTTTTGTGAGATAGTTTGATAGCCTAGAGGAACAGTTTCATGCAGCACTGGAGCCATGTCATCTCCCAACTACGATTAAATTAGGAAGAGTAAGTCACGTTGTGTGTCAGCGAGTAATCAAGCATTTATTAGTAGGCAGTTTAGAGATTGTGTTTTGGTGGTGGTGTGACTTTGTTGTCTAGAAGAGTGAGCAGTATATTTTGAACTTTTATCAGCTGTGCTGGTATTAGCTGTATGAGGATAGCAATAGTGTTGTTTTTCTATATCGTGTATGTGTGTGTGTTTGTGTGTGTGTGTGTGTGTATTTAATATATTTACTGAAAAAACAAAGGTTAAATTGATTTTATAGTTAGGTGAAAATGTCAGTTAGAACATAACATGTTAAAGTGTCCACTGACCCCTAGTGAACAACTATAGAACTTAAAGATAACCCTTTGCTTTTCTCTGATTCATTTTAACTGTCAATGTAGCCTATATTACAGGTCTTTACAATTAATTTTGAGAATTGTTGAAAAGCATTGTCCCTTTGTAAACAATGTTCCTTTATCTGATTCGGAATGGGAGCAGTTGTAATTAGAAGGGAGTAATATTAACCACATGTGGATAATGGAGTTGAAATGGTAGATACACCAAGTGGTAGGATTCATTTAAAGTGGCAGCCCAGATAAGGAAATAATAGAAAATAACCCTGTAGACAGAATCATTGAAGCTCTTAACAACTTTCACAGAAATCCAAAAATAACATGCAGTGTTAGTCACACCAATTTGAACTAAAAAGCTCTGCAAATTAATATCAAAATATTTCAAGCCATCCTATTAAAAGTATTCGAAATTATTAACAAACTGTAATAATGGTGGATAGAGGCATCATTGAAGACATGAAAACTGTTATGACAGGTTTTTTGAAAAATCATTACTTTAGCAAAATACTTAAGACAACCATGCAGAAAAGAATACATTATAATTAACAGTATTGGAAAAGAAGTGATGGCTGATTTAAAAGGAACTAGAGAAGACACAATACCAGCTCATATAGAACTATTGGCAATTATGCACAAACTCAGTGCTTAATTTGATCCGGTGGTTGTCCGTGGGGGCCACTGGCACTCATTTCTAGGGACCACCACTTATTTTTCCTCATCAGATATTGACCGAAAGGAAGGGAGGGAAAATAAAGAAATGTGAAAGAAGGAGGAAGAGATTGAACAGAAAAACTATCACAAAGGGAGAAACCAGGGACTGACACGAGTGAGATAAAGAGACAGGCAGTGTGACAGTGAATTAAAGGGGCCCGACAAATAATAAAACTGGCTGCTGGCTTTTCAGCAGAGCATTGGGCACCAGAACATTATTTTACAAATTAAGCACTGTTGACAAGCTAAGTAGACTTCGTGGGCTGAGAATTGTAACCGTTGCACTAGTGCAAGCACAGAGCAAATGCATTTTGCAATGTTGTTGCTGATTGCACAATAATGTATGAGGAAAAATGATTTTCCTTCCATCCAGCTAGTATGGAGCAGAGGCATGACAAGACAATATGTTTACTTTTCAGAAACTCTCTACAAAACATACATTACTTCAGTAAATCTCTAATATGGGGACCTTTATTATGAGTGGTCCCCTTAAATCCATGTTACTACCCTAGACCCATAAATTTACCATTACTGGGAGTCCCAGTAATTTCAGAGGGAGAAATAACAGGGAATTAAGAGTTATTGGGGAATAACATAGCAACATTGGATTTTTGGGTGGAATACCAATCAGCAACAGTTTTTCAGCTGAAGTCATAATTACAATGAGCTTAATAACTGTTTGGGCCCATCTGAATTAACGGGCGGCCTGTAACAAGGTTACTTACTGCTGTAGCTGCAGAATCCAACAAATAAACAGAGAGGAGAGCGACGGGCAGGTTAAGTAACATTTTGCATTGAGATGTGCCACTTATTTGGAGCAGACACGATGCAAAATGTTATTTGGGATTTACAAACCACGCAAATCAGATTTGTGTGGGATTTTTCCCAAATAGTCCGCAAGGCAGCACATAGCGCTGCCTTGCATTACTTTTCGTTGGAGAAGAGTTCCATGGGCGGAGCATGGACATGGAGATTTTGGTGCATTCTCAGATTTACTAAAGCTAGTAAAACTCGGGAATGTATCAAATGCTACGCTTCCCTGAACCAGGCATAGCAAGGAGAAACATCATCATTCAGGCACGGCCGGTACAGGTAGGAGCAGTGGGGCGGGCGGGGGAAAGTTGACAGACGACGGGATAGGGAAAATAAATAAATGAATAAAACCACTTACCTTGCGCTCACCGCGTCGGCGAGTCGGTGATGCGGCGAGCTCAAGGTAAGTGGTTTTATTTATTTATTTATTTTATTTTCTCTATCCCGTCATCGGTCGACTTCCTCTCCGCCCCTGCACCACCCTACCGCTCTTACCTGTACTGGCCGCGCCTGTCATTATTTCTCCTCGTTACTTCCTCTTTCTCTGTGTGCTGCATTCTAAAGTACACAGAGAAAGGGGAAAATGCCTTAAAGGACTGTTTTTGTAAAGGAAGATATTCCTTCCTGCACAAAAACAATCCTGCCTGTAACTCAGGCACCCTTGCAAAAAGGTGCAGGGGTGCCTGCGTTGGCTGTAGGCAGCACACATTGCGCCAGCGCTAGGAGACAACAGAAATGCATCATAGTAGATATGGCACATTTCTGCTGTCTCCCTTTCGCACAATGCAGCGCAGCAACTTTGCTTGCTGCCCTTTGTTGCGTGTAATGTAACCAAATATGACCCCTAGTAGTTTGTTGTTTCTGGCCTGCACTGGCTGCCACTCATGTATTTACACTGAGATTTTCCGATTTAATGTAATTGCTGTTGACAAGGCATTTTCCTAAACTCATTGACCAATTCTGCATCTTTTCCACACAGAACGGGATCGTGATACTGCTGCTGTTGCAAATACATCATTTGACAGATATTATGGCGATTTGCCTCATACTAAGTTCCATATTTCCCATTTCAACAGTCAACAATGATCTCGTTCTTTCATTTAATATATGTAATCAGACCAAAATCCGCCTGTATATTTCACTCCGATGCAAAAAGTTGTTCCTCCCTTGCCTTTTCACCCTTTTGTTTTTTACATATTCATCAAAAATGGTTCAAATAGATGTACTTCATTTTTTGCAGAGGTGTGATATTTTTACATATTTTTCCACTTCGTAGTAAAGGTGTCAAAAAAATAACCAGCTCCAGCAGATGTTCTCTGTTTGCATCGACGTTTGTGGCACTCACACAAATATAAACAATTCATAAGGTTATTGTTGTAATCTATTACTTGATTAGTGCATCCTCCCTATTGATGTCCTCTGCCTTGCTGCTCAGTCATCGGTGATGTCATCGGAATGTTTTGAGTGTTTGAGTTGGAGAGAGAGTCAGTTGGAATGGATGGGCTGAGCAGCAAGGAGGCTGCTCCTGGTGGGGCATAATATGTATCTATCTTGTTTCCTGTAACCAACCAACAAGGAAGTAACCTGATGAATAAATCAACTATCCTGTTCTACATAACCCGGCCTACGTATCTTTCTTCCTTGCAACACTGGCGACGATCTGGACGAACCTTACGCGTGGAGTAAGCAAGACCAAAGGAACTAAAGACTTTAAGGATTCTAAGGGAAAAGAATTTATTTTATGAGTGAAAGCAACGTTTCTCAAGCAACCTGGCACCCCCACCCAAGCCCCACCAGTGACCCTGTGATCGGTCGCCCACAACACAAGGTGTCAGTTCCTGCTGCTTTGTTCCTGTATTGGCCTGAGTGACTTGCTGTAACATGCTTCAAGAGCAGAAGATTTAGAGTGTCACCTGAGCTGATGGTCAGAGAGGCCAACAGTCATCAAGTGTCTTGAAACCAACCAGCAGCATCGTTTTGGATAGTTCAAATTTGGGCCTGCAGTCAGCAGATGATGAAATGGTACCGGCACTTTTGGGGAACAAGCAGCGCTGCATGCTTTTAGTACACTGTTTGAAGTTTGGACTATGGGTGGCCTGCAATTGCTGTATCTGTTGTGTGGAGTCAGTAACTTGGGCATCGTCTAACTTGGCACCGATTTTGTATGTGACTCGGAGGTACTAATCGAGCCTCAGCTTGGATTTTATTTAATTTTGCAGTTTTAGACGCCTAGTCTGGATGTGGATGCGCTTTGGCAGTTGTACCGCTGCCACATATTTAAAAAAAAAAACACTGTTTACATTCAAAAGCTTGTTCACGCGCACCTTACTGTCTTCTTGGTGCTGCGTAGAGACAGGGGGAATCCTTCATGACGTCCTTGCTTCATTGTTCCTTACTGCTGCCTAGTGACGCCTGCTTGCAACAACGCGCCGTGAGCCATCCGGCGTGATGTCACTGAGCGTGCCGCCATTTTGTGGTTGGCGGCCACCGATTTCCTTTCCCCTTTGCTGGTGCGGTTGTACGCTGTCGATGTGCCAACCACGTTTATTTTGAATGAAGATTTCATCGGAAACGTCGCTTTCATGTGGTCATGCTGTAGCAAGCCTTTACTGCTTTCCACGGTTTGTGGGGCTGGATTACGAGTTCCTGCCATCTCCACACGAGCACCACACCATGTATTTTGGGATATGTGTGATAGCAAAGGGAACCGGGAAAATATCCTCCTAAGTACTGTCTTCCGTATTTCCAAGTTTGAACAAGACCACGGTGACTACTTCATTTATTTTAGCTTTTTGTTTTCTTGGGACAGTGCATCTTTCATAATGTTGTTTGTGCATGTTCTTATGGTTGTATCACACGTTTGCTCCATTGCTCTATATACCTGATCCTGTATTTGTATGTATTTGAGGGTGAGAGGGGGTGAGAGAGTGTAGTGTCCTTGTCTTGCATCTGTATGAATAGAGGGAGAGAGAGTGCAGTGTCCCTGGTCATGTTAGTGTATGCCTTTGAGTAAGTTTTGCCTCGTATGAGGTGTTTAGTCTGTGCGCTTTGTGAGAGTGTGTCTCTCTCATTGTCTGGGGTGCGCACATGAGAAGACTCCTTCTTTTGAAGTTTTTCTCACTTACCACTATTCCGTGGTTATGAGTGTGTATTACCCTGTGTTTTGGGGGTAGTGTAGTTACCACTAGTGTGGTTTGTTTTTAGCCCTTAGTTTATCACTAGTTTATGGTTGTTGGGTTGACTTAGGTTGTCACTTGTGGGCTACGTGTTGGGTTGACCCCTTGTTGTTGAGAGTACGTGAATCTCACTGTTTTGGGTTGCATGTATGAGAAGACCCCTTCTTACGAAGCTTCTCTAGTTTACCACTGTTTTGTGGAATGACATAAGTTGTCACTTTGTTGGCTGTTGTTTGAGTGACCCCTTATTGTGTTGTGAGAGTATGTGAATCCCTCATTGTTGGGGTGCGTGTGTGAGTAGACTCCTTCTTACGAAGCTTCTCTGGTGTACCTGTTTTGGTGATACTCTCAGACTGGTTGTTGCCTCGTGTGTGGTGCTTGGACTATGTGTTGTGGGTCCGTATGTGAGAAGACTCCTTTTGCTAAGCTTCTCCGGTTTACCACTATTTTGTGGTTGTGGTTGTCTATTACCCTATAGTGAGTTAACGTGGGTGTGTACTCACTGATTTATAAAATGGAATGCTTTTCTTGTCTTTTCTCCATCTTTTCTAGGTGGGGTTTGGGCATGTGATTTTCAGGAATTTGTGGGACATGTGTAGTGTGTGTGTTTCATCTTGCATGCAATCAACATCTGTTACATGTCGTAAGTGTGTGCTATGAAGTTGCATACCTTAATGTTAGTTTAATCATTATAGAGGGGGGATGTGTTGTAATCTATTACTTGATTAGTGCATCCTCCCTATTGATGTCCTCTGCCTTGCTGCTCAGTCATCGGTGATGTCATCGGAATGTTTTGAGTGTTTGAGTTGGAGAGAGAGTCAGTTGGAATGGATGGGCTGAGCAGCAAGGAGGCTGCTCCTGGTGGGGCATAATATGTATCTATCTTGTTTCCTGTAACCAACCAACAAGGAAGTAACCTGATGAATAAATCAACTATCCTGTTCTACATAACCCGGCCTACGTATCTTTCTTCCTTGCAACAGTTATTTAGCAAACAACTCCTTTGATAAGCAGAGCTCCAGCACCAGCTGACAAATCAATTACCATCCTGCAGCCAAAGCCTAAAGGGCATCTCAACACATCTCCAGAACCTCTTTACTGGGCACCAATATATAAGATTATAATTGAATTGTAACTGAAATTCGAAAAAAAATGCAAACACCCTTGTAGAAAAAAATATCTTTTTCAGATAAACAATTGAAGAAAAGTTTCAGGGATGTGAAGAAAGAAAGAAGGAAAGAAAGAAGGAAGGGAGGAAGGAAGGAAGGAAAAAAGTCAATAAGGCAAGAACTAAAGATGCAAAAAAGGAAAGAAAAAACGAAAGAAGTAAAGAAAATGGAAAAAAGGCAAGAATGAAAGGAAGGGAAGAAGGCAATAGAGAAAGAAAGAAGGAAGGAATGATAGAATGAAAGAAGGACAGAAAAAGGAAACTAGACAAACAAGCATTGGCATAGCCAATAGGTCTCGCCTTTGGGACCTTATAAGTGTTTAGCCAGAGATATTGACTTTGCCTATGTCTTTAAGCTGTGCTGTACAGAAGTCTGCAGCATGCTGAAAAGTTATAATAAAGAAGTGTCAGAAGCATTTTTGTTACCTTATATATCACCAAGAAAGCATTATGTACAACTGACCGACCATATTAAAAAAGTATTAACAATAAATAATGTCTTGAGGTTTTTTTTGTCCTTTCAATGCTGGCAACTTCTATCTGCCTGTCCCAATGGTTGCTTGTTATGGTTTTTTTGTTATGGGGGGCATAAATAACAGGAGGGTGAAGGTTGGGAAATAGTACCTGTATAACAGTCTGTGAGAGAGTCAGTCAGTTAGTCAGTCAGTCAGTGAGAGAGAGAGTGAGAGTCAGTCAGTGAGTCAGAGAGTCAGTGAGAGAGTCAGTCAGTCAGTGAGAGAGTCAGTCAGTCAGTGAGAGAGAGAGTGAGAGAGTCAGTCAGTGAGAGAGTCAGTCAGTGAGAGAGAGTGAGAGAGTTAGTCAGTGAGAGAGAGAGTCAGTCAGTGAGAGAGAGTCAGTCAGTGAGAGAGAGAGTCAGAGAGTCAGTCAGTGAGAGAGAGAGTCAGAGAGTCAGTCAGTGAGAGAGAGTCAGAGAGTCAGTCAGTGAGAAAGAGAGTCAGAGAGTCAGTGAGAGAGAGATAGTCAGACAGTGAGAGAGTGAGAGTCAGTGAGAGAGAGAGTGAGAGAGTCAGTCAGTCAGTGAGAGTCAGTCAGTTAGTGAGAGAGTCAGTCAGTCAGTGAGAGAGTGAGAGTCAGTCAGTTAGTCAGTCAGTTAGTGAGAGAGTGAGAGAGAGAGTCAGTCACTGTTTGTAGCATTTTCCAACAAAAAAGAAGGCATTTTGACCGCAGTTTTTCCCAAGCACAGCAAATATGTGTCAAATGTTCCAACTGTGTGATTCGGCCCGAGTAAGGGGACTGTGCGGTCGTAAAATCAAGAAACTGAAAGTATTTGCTCTGAAAACATTCTACTCCAGAGTGTCCCTGAAGAGACAGCTTCGCGCGCCTTTCGTCGCAGGAGTCCCTGTGATTTCGTGTGCCTTTCGTCGCAGGTGCCTTGGCGCGCGAGACCGAAGCCTCCCTCTACGGCCTCGCGCACCTTTGGACGCTGGAGCTTCGGTGCGCGAGACCGAGGCCTCGCTCTAAATTACACCCGAGTTTGCCCACCGCTCTAAACAGAGAAAGAAGGCGAGCACTCGGGAGATTAGGTTCACCCGCTTCATTTCGTGATTTAACGCAAACATCCATGAAATAACCTTTTTCTGTTCTTTGGGGGGTTTTTATTTTAAAAAAAAACCAAAAACAGTTACCTAATCAGTGTTTAACGCTTGAGGCAGGCACCGTAAATATTCATTATTATTTCCCAAGCGAGAGGCACTCATTTTACCGATTTCGCGCGGATGAAAGGCTGTGACTGCTTGCGCGGATTCCTCTCGCTGCAATTCACAGGTTTGCTGAAAGGTCGCGTCAGCAGGCACAACAGTCTCGAGAAATCTCAAAGGGGTGGCATGGTAGCTTTACACAGAGATGTCTGAAGCGGGGCACTAACCTGCCGAGGTGTCTTAATAGGTTTTTTCACTTTTATCTGCCGCAAAAAGGACCCGGTGTACTGGAAAATAATGTGATGCCACTGTTGGCCCAGTGGGGAAGTCGGGGTTACTTCTTTTGAGCCAGAGCTTGGCAGTATGCCCATGTGTGGACCCTGCCCTTCGGTGTGCTCCACTGGGAACAGAACAGCCTGGTTCAAATGGCACACACAGTTAAGGAGTCAGCGTGGACGCGGGCACACTGGGTAAAAAGTGACCTGCCTGAGATCACAAGAAACGCCAGCTCTTCAATTATACACGCAGGTCTACACGTATCAGAATGCCAGGAGCCCGCCTCACCCGGCACAACGTTGATTCCGTAGAGACACAAAGTACTCTGCCAGCGATCACACACAGTGCCAGCTCTAATTATTAGTGCAGAACTACACGCATCAAAATATAAACAAACTGCGGAACGGCTCACGCCCCCAGTACAAAGAAGCGCGTCCGTAAAAGCGCACTCGGGCACACTGGGTAAAAAGTGATCTGCCTAGGCTCGACCTAAAAATGAAGTAGGAAAGAAAGAACAAAAGAAAGCAAAAGAGAAAAAGAATAAAGATGAAAGAATGGAAGAAAGAAGGAAAGAAGAATGATGGAATGAAGGTAAGAAAAAAGGAAAGGAAAGAAGGCAAAAACAGACAAAAAGAAAGAAAGAGAGAAAGAAAGAATGATGGAGTGAAAGAAGGCAAAAAAGAAAGAAAAGAAGGAAGGAAGGAAGGAAAAAGGGAAAAAAGAAAAACGAAAAAAGAAGGCAAAAACAAAGAAAAGAAAGAAGAAAAGAAAAAAGAAAGAAAGGAAAGAAAGAAAGAAAGAAAGAAAGAAAGAGGGTTCACAGACTAAAATATTGGACAATAAAATCCAAATGACACCCCAACTATGTTTAAATAAAACTATTGGAAGTCAGCTGCAAATTAAATACAATGAAGTTTGGTTTTCTCTCTGGGCAAAGTTCATAAAAGAACAATTGGTGAAACTAAGCCCAAGAACACAATATGGTATGCTGTGCAATAGCAGCAGTCCACTTCAAGAGGAATTTACAAAAACATTGGAAGGAGAGAGGAACTGATAAAGCTAAAATGTGCCCTAGGTTCACTTCAAATGGGTCCTACTATCACACGAGGCAACATTGGCACTAAAGGGTACTACCTTGTGCGCAGATGTCCAACTTGTGAAAGAGCAAAATGCTGTCACTCAAAGCGACATTAACCAGAGGCTTAAGTAGGCTGACCCACTCCCCCATGCTGTATGCTTTAGTGGGCAGAAGCATAATGGGAAGGACACAACAACAGACCAATGGGTGAAGAGAGGTGTCTGAAAGCCCATTTAAGTAAGCATGATATACATAAAATTTAAGAAAAATCAAAAGCTCTTGGCTAAGCCTTCCCTAAAAAGGAGTTACACTGTGCTTTATTGTTGCACTTCTGAGCAAGGAAAGTCTCAAAGTGATACACTTTCTTCGGAGAGACTACTTTATTAAGGATTGTGGTGGTTTTCCCACACAACTGTTTTTCTCAAATAAGCAGAATGATGCTATCATAAACCAACCTTTCACATGTAAGTCGCAAAAATTTCAGATTTGATGATCGCCCCAAATCGACCAACAAATCTCCACATCTCCAATATACTGTCCCTTGAATTTGTCACATATGAACTTTGCTCTATTGGGTCAAATTATTGCTCATAATGAAGAATGAAATTGTCTTACTAAAAGCCCTTACATTACCCATACTTGAGTAAAAAAACTGCCCTCACAAGGACATGAAACAGCAATGCCCATTAATTCAGATGGGAGTAGGTGACATTATGAAGCGATCGCTGACTCTACAGCATGGATGCACTGTAAACTTTGTAAATTGTTAACCCACTTTCCATTTCAATGTAAGCTCAACATTTTAGCATGATGCAATGTGAAGCACCCTCTTATCAGTCCAGTCGTGCAATGCTAGTAGATAAATATTATAACAAATAAACTGCAGTGTCATGCTCGGGTTAATTGATGCCACAGTAACCACCATCAGGTCATTAGAAAACCTAAACAGCGATATCTGCAGCCCCTACTTGTGTACCCACCACAAGAAGTAAGATGGAATTGTGATACAAAAGTATGGCCGTCCGTGACACTTCACACCAAAAGAAGGGCGTCACTAGCAAAAATAAGAGGGGTTATTTAAATAAATAACAGAAACAGTGCTTTTGGGGCCATGTACATATTAGGAGGCCTCCACCCCCACACCCCCAACTTTTTGACTCAAAGAATCATGGGCGGCCATCTTAGATGTCCTTCTGTCAATCTGGTTTTCTTTTTCTGCTGGTGTTCCACATTCAGCAGAACTATACTTCTGTCCTCATAGTGCTTCTAAGCAGTTAAGCTTGGTCACCTGCTCTTCAAACTCCTTCTTTTCCAGTCTGCTCACTGACCCTGATTTAGCACAGTCTTGTAGTTTCATCCTAGAAAAAACCTATTCATTTTGACATTGTCTTCATTATTAACTTATATCACTTACCTGTAAATGCAATTCTCGGAACCAAGTTGAGGACGTTCTAGTGAGGTATGCCCCTTCATATTGAATCTCTTTTACTTTTCCAGATCCAGACTGCATTTACATGAGTGTTAAAAAATACATTTCCCCTCACCCACCTTTGTTCGTTAGACCACTTTTTATGGCAGGTTGTGGGCTTCTCTGTAGTTGCATGATGGCATGCAGGCACTTATTTACTGTCTCCACCCTCATCTTTGGAGTGCCCTTTCGCTTTTTGACTATTGTGACACCTTCATTTCCAGGTGCTCACTTTGCATGGGAGTTTGGTAAGTCTTTATCTGCCTGCCGATTCTAATTAAATGTATAGTCTGTGTTGTTTGCTTCTACAATGAAGGAATTCTAAAGCAACTCTCTGTCCTGATGTTGACACTGTCCAATTTCAACATATGAGAGCATATTTGTGAAATAGAGGCGTGGCGTGGGGCAGCAAGTCGCCTCGCTGCTCTGCACTGCATCACTGGGAAAGGGCAGGAATGCGCTGTATTTGAAGCATGTGGCACATTCCTGACTTTTCCCCCATGTGCTGGCACCCTTTTGGATGCCTAGCGCTAACGCAGGCACCCTTGAAACATGGTGCAAGGGTTCCTGCATTGCTTGCAGTATTGTTTTTTTTGTGTGCAGGTAGGGCCACATAACAAAAGCAATCCTGAGAGGCATATTCCTCTATGTGTGCTGCAGAATGCAGCCCACATAGAAAGAGGAAGTAGCGAGGAGAAATAAAGTTATTTCTCCCCGTTGTGCCTCTCCTGAGCAGGCATATCTTTTTGGTGAATTCCCAGCTTTATAAGGTCTTGTAAATCTGGGAATGCATCAAAAAGCATGGGGTTTCCCTGGTAACACCCACGCACCACCCATGGAATGCCTTCCCAGGGCAGATTAATGCAATGCAGCGATTTGCGCTGCATTATGTTCCTGGAGATTTTTGGTGCCACTCAAAGCCATGTAAAGTGGCTGTGCGTGGCTTCAAAAATCTGACTTAAGGTTTGTTTCGCTCTTGCACCACATTGCGTGCTGCAAGAGCATCGCAAACCGGTCCATAAATATGTCCCATGGTATCAAAAAGTTGACACAATAAAATACTTTCCAGATTGTGACTTGAAAGTGTTATGAAATATATGTACACATTCTGGAACATTTGTAATGCATTATCTGAATCATTGCCTTACTCACTGTGCATCACTGTTCACTGAGCCACCTGCACTCCCCACTTTACACTATTTATTGTCCTGCCACTTTCCAACTCCACAAAAAAATACAAAGTTATTACAATATATTAAAATGAAACAATAGAAGATTTCCTCACCATTGTAAAAGAAAATGTAGATTTTTCTCAGTTCTGGTGGACAGAAAATCTGGATTTTATTAAAGACACAGAGGCTAATATTATTGCAGTCTCCTTTAATGTCACCACTAACAGCAGCTGTTTTAAGAACATGGAACACAACTAAGGGGCCCACTACTATGACGGACGGAAAAGCCCACCGACCGCCATGGCATCGGGAAAAATCCCCCCACATGACCCGCGGCATTTCCGCAGGTCAAATTACGATGCAATGTACGCAAAATCAGACCGAGGTGGACGGATGGCACAAAACACCATCCACCACGGTCGGAAAAACTGCAAATCTGCCCGCAGCGGTCAGGGAAAGCTGTACAACGGCTCGAAAAGGCCACTCCTGCCGCGGCATGACCGCACGGCCAATTTCGATGAGAATGCGGAGCTGGCGGACCGAGCACTACCATCCGACAGTCTCGCACGCACACAGGCCAAATGAATGGTGTGCGGAACCAACCCCACAATAACGCCAAAGTGTGCCTGTACTCCCGGCCGCCCTCAATCACAACACACACGCCACAATGACACACCCCAACTTGCTCCTGGTAGGGAAAGCCGTGCGCAGCATGAAAGACACATCTGGAGGTCATCACCCATGTGGACACACCCATATACCACAGATGCAAACTAACCCTTACCTGGACCAGCAGCCTCTGCACACCACAAGCCGAAACAGAGAGACAGGACACCATTGACACACCCCATTAGCAATAATGGGGTAACCCTGTGTCCCTCAGAACTTGGGTATTTATGATATATGAAACAAGTGGTTCTGTCGGGAAGTAACAATTACTTTGCTTGGTGCATATAATACAGTTCGAAATCTCAGTTTTCAAAAGCATATAACAAAGTTTCAATTCAAAGTTGGTTAGCAAGTGATTTTTAACCATGGAGAGAAAGGAAACACACCACAAAGGCAAGGCAATTTGTCAAAAGTAAAGTTATTTACTAACTAGTTGCTTACAACAAACAATGAATATGGCTGTCAATGAAACATTAATTTTACGGCACGATAGTGGTGACTATATTGCAAGATAGGTGACTTTGCAAACTTGTAAATACACTATTTATGTGTCACTCATGTTGGTTATGCTTGTATAGCACTGTTGACTTCACATATCACCACAAGTCACCTATCTTGCACTATAGTTACCACTATCGCGCCGTAAAATTAATGTTTTGTTGACAGCCATATTCATTGTTTGTTGTAAGCAACGAGTTAGTAAATAACTTTACTTTTGACAAATTGCCTTGCCTTTGTAGTGTGTTTCCTTTTCTCTCCCATGGTTAAAAATCACTCGCTAACCAACTTTGAATTGAACCATTGACACACACTGCACAACACCACATACACATATCACCACACAACAACACTCTCACCCACACACCACACACATCTCCACCACTATCTTGCACCCTGCACCCCTCATTCATTCGCACCATGCCCCCAAAGAAAATGCCCAAACTCACCGATTCAGAGTTGAAAGAGATGCCAGATGAGACAATCAGGGTCGAACCACATTTGACTGGGCACCTGGTCCAACACACCCTACTTGCACGCAAGAATCAGATGTGGGCAAGGATCAACAGCAAAGTCAACGCCGTAGGGACCACCCACGCACCGTGATTGACTTCCGGAAGCGGTGGGGCGACCTCAATGGCCGAATCAAGCACCGGGCCCAGAGGAACCACGCAGCGTCACAGAGAACTGGTGGCGGCCCTCCCATTCCACCACTAACCCTCACTGAATGGGAGGAGAAGGTGCCTGCCATCAATGCATCCAGAGAGTCCCACAGGAATCGAGGGGTGACTGGAGACTGGTAAGTGCCAACAAAATGATCACATCACACTACAATGCACCGTTGTGCACAACAAGTGAGCCACAATCGCCCGCCCACATCAAACCCATGTGGAATGCACGCTTACAAAATGAATGGATCACAAGGACAGCATCTCCTCAATCTGCTCAACCTCACAGGTAGGTGGTCAGCTCATGCACCATGGTCTCCCTCCCAAACAGCATGGCTCACCCTCACCACCCCACAGCCATGTGGCAGCTAACTCGGCGACAGTTCCTCCCAACAGGTAGCTAGCCATCTTACTGGGGAGTGGTCATTGAAACCTGACAGCAAGAGCACGACTCCCACAAGGCCCTCTGTCTCACCTCACAAACAGCATGGAGCCAAATGACCCCCACATCCCGCACTGGGTAGCCAACTCTGGAAAACCCCATAGGTGTTTAGGCTGTGCACATACAGCTAACACCATCGAGAAGCCACATGATTCACAGTGTCACTGATGAAGTCACATGCAACTGCGATGCAGAATCCAAGAACGCGACCCCAAAAAGCCAATGTGCAAGTCCCATTGCCTCAAAGTAGAAAGACTCGGGTCAACACAACACATGCATGGGAACCCTGTCAGCCCTCACAAACCACAGGAGGTAAGCACAAGAAGCACAACACAAATCATGATGTCGCGGCATAGTAGTCAGATACACATCGAAAAGACACAAATGTCCAAGCAACAACTGAATTGGATGAGCAACAAGTTAGTACCAGAGGACATGTCCTCGGAAACACAACATCGGTACACATGGAATTGGCCCTTTAGCCATGTCACAGCGTCAACGAGCAATGTAGGTACCCAGATCCGCAAGTGGGATGAACAAACTGGGGGCTGTCTCAAAGGGGCCTGGCCAATGTAATTAAGGGCGTGGCCCAAAAACCAGAGATACAAACCTGGGCTTAGCATATTGGGCTACCCGACTAGCACATTTCAGTCACTGCCAATGCACCCAGATAAATGATACAACAAGTAACATGAAACCTAACACAACTCTGGACTACTGGCCTTGGCAATGTTTGTCAGTTGCATGAGACAGAGAAGCTGCAACTATGGCCTACATCTAACATTGGAAAATCTTCCACTTGAAGCCCTGATGACACCACAAGGATGTTGCTGCTCATGAGTCTCCAAAGGAGTGAATTCCAGAGACAAAATTAATCCACAAAGGATTCCATCTCCCCACAATGTTCACCTGGCATGACGTCATGCCGTAATGACTCCGCCAGTGAGAAGTGAGGAGTGTGACCATGCGTACTTCGATGTGCCTGCTGTCAATGCATTCCAGCTGAAAGAACGGACCGCCTGTGGCAGGGCACAAAACAGAGTACGAAAGAGACCTGTCCCGAGGCCCACTGCAAAAAATGACGGTGCCAAGCACCGGTGAGAACCGGCCCACTGAAAGCCCTGTATGTACCTCAACATCATGTGCGACTGATGACATACTGACATGAATGCCTAGTAAAGCCAAGGCAAAAGTCATGTCACCTGGGGGCGTGGCTTGGCGCCCAACGGACATGGCGGCGCTTCTGTGAGGCTCACGATCCGGCGCGGGGGAATCACGCTTTCTCTCCTCACAAAGCGGATTTTCCTGGCCGAGACGCTTCATGAACTGAAGCCTATACAACCGGGAGGCTTTCCGATGCCTCCTGCAATGATACTTCGCGGGATTCCAAGGTAAACCAGCCGTGCGAGTTGCGTAGCGGCAGTCGCCATTTTATCGCCCTGGACTTTGCCGCGAGTGACTGGATTCTCTAGCAACCTCACCCACGCTCTGAAAGTTCCTAAAGCTTGCTTTTTAAAGCCTGCAATGACAACGCAATGACAGCGCGGCAGCAATAATATATTCCCTCAGCTATACCCATGCTCTGAGGATTCGCACTCCCGGCTAGCATCATGCGGATTTTTTAGGTTTTTACCACATTGTACCCACGAAGCTCTAAATAAGGCGCAACTGTTTCTTTTTCTTCTTGTTTTCTTTTTTGGTTGACCATTTTCATGCTCCTTTGAGAGATTTGACTCTCACCAAACAGCCTTCTATTGACATTATCAGCGCGTCTGTGAGGCAGTGATACGACGGCCGCCATTGTGCTGTTTTGTTCTTCTTCTTTTTTTTTTTTCCTCTCAAACTATTTACCAGTATGAAAGCTTAATTATCTGGGCATACTTTTTCCTTTTGTGCTTACTAACAAGAGGCACACTTGTTTAGTTGCATAGCCCTATAAGGTCCTGCGGAAATTATTTCTTCCAGTGTGACATCTCTTTGCTTCATAGATTTGCTTTGTACGCTACACAGGGCTCTTACAAGTAACTCAACTGCTTATCCTGCGGCGGTGATTCTTGATATACAGAGACTTCTACTATTTTTTGGTCTGCGCTTCACCATTCACTTTTAAGGCAACATCCTGATATATTGTATACATCTATAATCGCATCTGTTGCCTCGTAGTCAACTTCATCATTTCGGAGTCTGTGACTGACTTCTGGATTTTTGATGTATCTGTTTCATGGGAAGAACAAAAGGTAACAACAACAAATAAATCTGGTGGTCTATTAAAAGGAGCCGATACTGAATCATAAATTAACACAACAGTGCCAACACCCTAGATACCAAAATACATGAAATCAAATAAATGACCTTGTCGGATTTCCATCAACTACTAAGGGGTCGATTCCGATTCGGGCCGGAAAAGCACCGACCGACTCGGATCCGGAAAAATACCGACCGACACGTACCAGTGGCGCCCGACACGCCAAGTACGATGCAAGCCGCGATAAATCCGACCGACACGTCAGGAAACCAAGCCGACCGACCGAGCCGCTCGGAAAATAGCAATCCGGCCGGAAAAACACGCGAATCCAACCGACCGACACGCACCCGGAACAAATCCGACCGAATCGTACCCGCCAACTCCAACCCGCAAAGTACGATGCAAGGCGCGAAAACACGACCGAGTCGGACGGAGGACAAGCCGTACGACCGACACGCATACAAAACCGAGCCGAAGCAACACAATACACCGCGACCGACGCGTACGCAGCATACAAAACTGCACAAACACAGCGTGAACGAAACGGAAAACACCGTACGAGACCAATGCAGGGTCCGACTCGGTCACAAGAACGTTTCCAACATACACAAACAGCACAAAGGAAAAATCACCCAAAAAAGGCCAAACAAGCAATTACCAAGCCAATAAATACTGGGGGTGGGGACAGAGAACAAAGACACACCCACAACTCCACCTATATAAAGGACACAAATCACTACCATGAGCCTTTGCAAATGCCATTTCACTGCCAGCACCCAAGAGAAAGCAACCACACACCCACAGCTCATCCCTCACACAAGCCACACACCATCAGCACACCAACAAATACCTACCTCACATACACCCAGCAAAACACACACTCACACACCCTCACCTGCACACCAACACACACATCACTCACCATCACCACCCATCACCATGCCCCCAAGAAGAATCCCAAGTTCCTAGATTGTGAATTGGAAGTCCTGGTAGACGAGATCCTCAGGGTGGAGCCACAGCTGTTTGGCACTCTGGTCCAACAGACCCCCATGTCGCAGAAAACCAAGATGTGGGAGAGGATCATCAACAGGGTGAACGCCCAATCATCATGTCGGCGCACAAAGACGGACATCCAGAACAGGTGGTATGACGTGCGCAGGAGGGTACGGGACCTGCTGAAGATAGACTACATCAACAGCCAACAGACCGGCAGTGGCCCTCCTGCCAAGCCAATATACCTCAGGCCCTGGGAGGAGAAGGTGCGGGCCATCCTTCCGCCAGTGAGCGTATATGGACTAGAGAACATCCCAGAGCCTGGTGAGTACACAACAAATGTACACAATAAACTGCCACAAAACACACACATCACTGTCAAGGGGAGAGTCAAACCATGCACACATAGCAATTACACAGCAACTAGAACAGAATCATCCCAAAATGTGTATGTCAGTCAGATAAACACAACACATGCCATCAAAAAAGTCACATCCAACTGTGCCAACACATGTACAAACACAACCACAACTACAGCTAGGCAGTGGCACAAATAGAACTAACACACATCCACACATGTAGCCACCACAACAACACCAACACACAGTGAAGACCACTCAAAGGAAGGAATTCTGTGTATGCTGGCCAAGTCAGTGTAGCCAATAGCATCATGGGAGTCGCAGTCACACATATTGCCCCCCACAACTGTCCCATCAACACCACCCTGAACCATGCTCACATCACAGGGAGTGGAGAAGGACTCACAAGATGGCTGACACTGGCTACTGCTGGGGGAGCACAAGGCCCTGCTGCCAACTGTGCACCAACAAACAGCAGGACACCACTGACTGACATCCTGAGAGACAACTTACACTCCCTGCAATGCAAGCACGTTCCATGGTGGGCTATCTGGCTGGCTGGATGGGAAGGGGGACTTGCAGCACTGACCATAGTCACCAGCACCTCCCCTCACACCCCCCCAACACAAACTCCACAGTACCCACCTGGTAGAATGCAATGCCCTCCATCCCAACACAAGATCCCACAAAGCACCACCACCCTGGCTTATGTTGTGTGAAGCACAGGGACACTCTTGGGACTCTTAGCCAAACAACTGCCAGGACAACACTCCCAGCCATCCTGTCAGCACAGCCAGCCCACCCCACAGGGAAGCAGAGTCAAAAGGAAGGAAGCATGGGCATGCTGGGAAGGGGGTGGAGGCAATAGCATGATGGGAGTCGTAGTCACAGACATTGCTCAGCCTCACAACTGGCCCATCAACACCACCCTGAACCATGCTCACATCACAGGGAGTGGAGAAGGACTCACAAGATGGCTGACACTGGCTACTGCTGTGGGGAGCACAAGGCCCTGCTGCCAACTGTGCACCAACAAACAGCAGGACACCACTGACTGACATCCTGAGAGACAACTTACACTCCCTGCAATGCAAGCACGTTCCATGGTGTGATATCTGGCTGGCTGGGTGGGACGGGGGACTTGCAGCACTGACCATAGTCACCAGCACCTCCCCTCACACCCCCCCAACACAAACTCCACAGTACCCACCTGGTAGAATGCAATGCCCTCCATCCTAACACAAGATCCCACAAAGCACCACCACCCTGGCTTATGTTGTGTGAAGCACAGGGACACTCTTGGGACTCTTAGCCAAACAACTGCCAGGACAACACTCCCAGCCATCCTGTTAGCACAGCCAGCCCACCCCACAGGGAAGCAGAGTCAAAAGGAAGGAAGCATGGGCATGCTGGGAAGGGGGTGGAGGCAATAGCATGATGGGAGTCGTAGTCACAGACATTGCTCAGCCTCACAACTGGCCCATCAACACCACCCTGAACCATGCTCACATCACAGGGAGTGGAGAAGGACTCACAAGATGGCTGACACTGGCTACTGCTGTGGGGAGCACAAGGCCCTGCTGCCAACTGTGCACCAACAAACAGCAGGACACCACTGACTGACATCCTGAGAGACAACTTACACTCCCTGCAATGCAAGCACGTTCCATGGTGGGCTATCTGGCTGGCTGGATGGGAAGGGGGACTTGCAGCACTGACCATAGTCACCAGCACCTCCCCTCACACCCCCCCAACACAAACTCCACAGTACCCACCTGGTAGAATGCAATGCCCTCCATCCCAACACAAGATCCCACAAAGCACCACCACCCTGGCTTATGTTGTGTGAAGCACAGGGACACTCTTGGGACTCTTAGCCAAACAACTGCCAGGACAACACTCCCAGCCATCCTGTCAGCACAGCCAGCCCACCCCACAGGGAAGCAGAGTCAAAAGGAAGGAAGCATGGGCATGCTGGGAAGGGGGTGGAGGCAATAGCATGATGGGAGTCGTAGTCACAGACATTGCTCAGCCTCACAACTGGCCCATCAACACCACCCTGAACCATGCTCACATCACAGGGAGTGGAGAAGGACTCACAAGATGGCTGACACTGGCTACTGCTGTGGGGAGCACAAGGCCCTGCTGCCAACTGTGCACCAACAAACAGCAGGACACCACTGACTGACATCCTGAGAGACAACTTACACTCCCTGCAATGCAAGCACGTTCCATGGTGGGATATCTGGCTGGCTGGGTGGGAAGGGGGACTTGCAGCACTGACCATAGTCACCAGCACCTCCCCTCACACCCCCCCAACACAAACTCCACAGTACCCACCTGGTAGAATGCAATGCCCTCCATCCTAACACAAGATCCCACAAAGCACCACCACCCTGGCTTATGTTGTGTGAAGCACAGGGACACTCTTGGGACTCTTAGCCAAACAACTGCCAGGACAACACTCCCAGCCATCCTGTCAGCACAGCCAGCCCACCCCACAGGGAAGCAGAGTCAAAAGGAAGGAAGCATGGGCATGCTGGGAAGGGGGTGGAGGCAATAGCATGATGGGAGTCGTAGTCACAGACATTGCTCAGCCTCACAACTGGCCCATCAACACCACCCTGAACCATGCTCACATCACAGGGAGTGGAGAAGGACTCACAAGATGGCTGACACTGGCTACTGCTGTGGGGAGCACAAGGCCCTGCTGCCAACTGTGCACCAACAAACAGCAGGACACCACTGACTGACATCCTGAGAGACAACTTACACTCCCTGCAATGCAAGCACGTTCCATGGTGGGATATCTGGCTGGCTGGGTGGGAAGGGGGACTTGCAGCACTGACCATAGTCACCAGCACCTCCCCTCACACCCCCCCAACACAAACTCCACAGTACCCACCTGGTAGAATGCAATGCCCTCCATCCTAACACAAGATCCCACAAAGCACCACCACCCTGGCTTATGTTGTGTGAAGCACAGGGACACTCTTGGGACTCTTAGCCAAACAACTGCCAGGACAACACTCCCAGCCATCCTGTCAGCACAGCCAGCCCACCCCACAGGGAAGCAGAGTCAAAAGGAAGGAAGCATGGGCATGCTGGGAAGGGGGTGGAGGCAATAGCATGATGGGAGTCGTAGTCACAGACATTGCTCAGCCTCACAACTGGCCCATCAACACCACCCTGAACCATGCTCACATCACAGGGAGTGGAGAAGGACTCACAAGATGGCTGACACTGGCTACTGCTGTGGGGAGCACAAGGCCCTGCTGCCAACTGTGCACCAACAAACAGCAGGACACCACTGACTGACATCCTGAGAGACAACTTACACTCCCTGCAATGCAAGCACGTTCCATGGTGGGATAACTGACTGGGTGGGTGGGTGGGTGGGAAGGAGGTCTGGCTGTCAACCAAACACAATCAATGCAGACCATGTTCACACCCCAGAGAATACATAGAAATGCCCAAATAATGCAGGACAATGTGCCACACCAATATCAACCCCTGACTGTGACGACTTAGGACAATACAATGTACAGGCCCGCACCCCGAGGCACAGTCACAACTGTCAGGTGTGTCAACCACTGATGCCTGCAGAAACATGACATACATTGTTTGTGTCTCCCAAAAACAGGTGATGATAGGGACACAGCAGCAGACGCTGAGGAGTCCCAGTCCCAGGCTCAAGAGGATGCCGAGCTCACTGGCGTCGTACAGCCTCTGTCCTCCTCGGACGATGAACAACCTGGCACATCCGGTGCAAGTCAACATGCTGCACCAGCAGGACCACCAGCTGCAGCACCAGCAGGTCCACCAGCTGCACCCCCTGCACCCACCCCTCCAACGACTGTCACCACGAATACCATCCCTGCCGACATGGACAGAATAAGGAACAACACCAGCGCAGTGACCCTGGACCAACCTGGGGCCATGGACACCACCACCACCACCAACCCCCAAGGTGGACCAGGGTTATCTGTGCGTGCAACTGCACACACTGCACATGTCAGCAGGGGTGGTGGGAGGGGTGGGAGACAGAGGTCGCTGCTTGCAGACGTTGCTGGTGTGCATGAAGACCCACAACTGGTACGCATAGCTGATGCGTACCAGTCCAGCACCGGAGAGCTCAGCCAGGTAGTGGGGCTCCTCAGAGACATCAAACAGCAGCAGGCTGCCCATCATGCCCGCTTGGACTCCCACATGTCCCAAGTGGAGTCACACATGTCACGTGTGGACTCCCACATGTCACGTGTGGACTCCCACATGACCCGCGTGGAGTCCAAGTGGGATGTACTACATGAGATGACGGCGGTGCACAGGGACATTTTACAATGCCTCCGCCAGATGAACAGCAACCAGTCCACACCTCCCTGTGTGCCAACAACATCTGGTACCGAACAAACTGCAACTGCCACAGGGAGGGAGGAGGACTCTGGCGGAGAGTCCCCTGCACCGCAGCAGCCTGCACTTGAGGGCCCCCCCCAAGAAGAGGGGTCGTCCGAGGAGGGGAAAGTGAGAGGCTGATGGCCAAGCGCAACTCCCAGGAAGCCTGAACCTGTTCTGGATTTTCGCCTTTGTGCACAGACTGTTCACCCTGTTGATGGCAACACTACTCCCACACATTGCATGGGGAGTATAAGTTGGAACAATGTGTCAGACAACAGTGGCCCCGATACTGGGGATCCTGTCTACCTGGACTTTCTATTCATCTAGGAACTTGGGATTGCAAGATTCATGTACAGCACAATCCATCCTATGCACTATTATCACAATAAACACACTAATACACCATACTTGCCTCTGTCGTGATTCCAACGTGGGTGCTGTTATGGGGATGATGAACTGCAAAATTACACAGTGTATGCGAACTGCAACAGCAAGGACAACACAGGCATGTGAGTACAGGCAACGTGACACATATGAGGGAGACACACCACCAGGGCTACACAACACATACACACCTAGGCCATCTGACTCATTGCCTACACTGATGTTGCCAGGGAAGACGGTGCAATGCACAGACACCACACCCATTCCCAGTTGTAGTCAAGTAGCCCACAGGTGCAGTAAGCAAATGGCAGTCAAATGTGTGACCACAGACAACGCACATCACTAAGTGAAGCACAGGTTTATTACACAGTAGCAACATGCCGTAACCACTACAGATGCAAGGTAACCCCACCTGGTAGCGGGCACACAGTCAACAACTGTAGACAGAAGGAAGTCCATGGGTGTGGCGCACATCACCTGTAGGGACACAACAGCTACCAGCCTGGATGTGCAATCACGTCGTCGGTGGACACAGTTGACCAAACGAATCTGAAAGTACCCTGTGAAGGACAGAAATGACACACAGTCAAAAGCAATGCAGTACAGGACAGAACAGCAAAACTCATGCACAATACATGTTACAAGATACCCACCCAGAACCAAGTTAGCATGTCAACACTGTTGGGGAGTACAGCCCACCTGTCACCACACATCGCAACACACATCCTGTCAAGTAGCCCATGGACACACTCCAACAGCACCAGAGCACCACCCACACATCATGCCAACTCACATCATTCACATGACACCTCAGGATACTCACATTCAGCTAAAGAAGTTGGTGATGAGCTGTGTGCGGACATCACCATCACCATCATCATCATCATCGTCACTGGCATCGTGGTCCAGGCCAGGATCCTCCACAGGTGGCGGATGTTGGTCATCGTCATCCTGGATGAGAGGCAACTCCTTCCGCACTGCCAGGTTGTGGAGCATGCAGCAGACGATGATAATCTTGCACACTTTCGCAGGGGCATATGGGAGGGACCCTCCGGTCTTGTCCAGGCAGCGGAAGCGGCTCTTCAGGAGACCAAAGGTCCGCTCAATCACTCTCCTGGTCCGACCATGTGCCTCATTGTAGCGCATCTGGGCAGGTGTCACAGGGTTCCTGAGGGGTGTCAGCAACCACGGCATGTTGGGGTATCCCGAGTCACCTACGGACAGACAAGTGCACATCAGCTGACTTGGAAAAGTGGGCGGAATACTACAGATCAGATCACACACAATGGCACAAAGTCAGTACACACCGACAAGCCAGGCACGCTGGTTCTGCATCTGTGCCATCAACCTGGGGATGCGACTACTCCTCATCACAAAGGCATCGTGTGCTGAACCAGGGAAACGGGCACACACGTGTGTGATGGTCATGTCTGCAAGACACACCACCAGTGCATTGACCGAGTGGTAGTGCTTGCGGTTCCTGTAGGCCTGCTCCTGGGCCTGTGGTGGTACCAAAGCCACATGTGTCCCATCAATGGAGCCAATGACATGCGGCATCCTCCCCAGGGCATAAAAGTCACTCTTCACGTCAGTGAGTCGTCGCAGTCTAGGGAAATAGATGTACCGGTTCAGGAAGAGCAACATTGCCGCCAAAACATCGCGGAGCACACGGCTGAACATGGTCTGTGACATCCCACCAGCAGACGCCACAGTATGTTGGAAGGTACCGGTGGCAAAGAAGTGTAGGGCTGCCATCACCTTCACCTTGGGGGTCAGCGCTGTAGGATACGGCCGGCCAGGCTGCAAATGTGGGGACAACTGCACTGCAAAATCCTCAATCAGCTGCCTGGTGAAGCGGTACCGTCGGATGCTGTCCCGTTCCACCATCGTTGCCAGGTCTGGGAATGGCCGATGGACAGCAGGAGCCCTGCAGTGCAGAGGAGAAGTAAGCAAGATCGTCAGTCACCCCACATATGCGGCATTGAACACACTCAAGATCCCAACATACATCATCATGAGGCACAACTACATGAAGTGTGCAGTACCGGAACGACATTTATGGTACATACATGGCCAACATCTGTCAACACGGTCCTACAGGTGGCATCAATTTGTCCCTGTTTGGCCCATTGGATATCATGATGCTGTGTCACAGTCACCCCCCAGTGACATGTGAGGACAGATGTGCCCCAGGCACCACAGCTCAACGACAGGCACATTCCCAGGGACCCTGTAATGCCACATGGACACTGGCATCACCTGGAGTATCATGTGTACACCACAACAAAACAAACATGACCCCCACAGGTAGTGGCCACACTTGCCATGGCAGGAGAGCCATGGACGTCTGTGACACACACGCACAACATCAGAGTCCATGCACACACAACGTGGATGTGGAGACTGTCTCCCATTGTGCACATGAAATCAGAGACATTGTAAACACTACATGCACAAAGACTGTGGAGGGCCATCACTATTGTGCCACTGGGACACCCTGGCTCAAACATACCGTCCCACATGGGACTCACGGGGTATGTGACATGACATACACAAACACCACTGTGAAATGTGACCATGGCACATGCACAGATATGAACAGTTGCACATCACAGTGGTCACGTACACGTAACACCCATGATCCTGTCCCCATGAACACGTGCACAGCCTGGGGGTGGCTGCCCACAGGTGACACCCACAGGACAACATGTACACCAACATACACACAATAGGAAATGCAGCCTTACATGCCTTATGATAAGGTTTGGACAGGCTGTCGTGATGTAGGTGTGCCCCTCACTCCCTGGGAGCTATCTGTGGCTGGCATATGTCCATCTGAGACAGGCATGCTGACATATGCCAGTCACATGTACAGTGATGCGTTGTACTGCAATGGACCGATCGGTGCCTCCGGCCGGCCCATTGCATTCAATGTGTGCGGGTACGCGTTGTACCCCTGTGCGCGTTGAACAGCAATGGACCGATCGGTGCCTCCGGCCGGCCCATTGCTTTCAATGTGTGCGGGTACGCGTTGTACCCCTGTGCGCGTTGAACAGCAATGGACCGATCGGTGCCTCCGGCCGGCCCATTGCATTCAATGTGTGCGGGTACGCGTTGTACCCCTGTGCGCGTTGAACAGCAATGGACCGATCGGTGCCTCCGGCCGGCCCATTGCATTCAATGTGTGCGGGTACGCGTTGTACCCCTGTGCGCGTTGTACTGCAATGGACCGATCGGTGCCTCCGGCCGGCCCATTGCATTCAATGTGTGCGGGTACGCGTTGTACCCCTGTGCGCGTTGAACAGCAATGGACCGATCGGTGCCTCCGGCCGGCCCATTGCATTCAATGTGTGCGGGTACGCGTTGTACCCCTGTGCGCGTTGTACTGCAATGGACCTATCGGTGCCTCCGGCCGGCCCATTGCATTCAATGTGTGCGGGTACGCGTTGTACCCCTGTGCGCGTTGAACAGCAATGGACCGATCGGTGCCTCCGGCCGGCCCATTGCTTTCAATGTGTGCGGTGCACGCGTTGTACCCCTGTGCGCGTTGAACAGCAATGGACCGATCGGTGCGCACCCATTGACAATGGGCTTGCCTGGCAACGGACGCGTTTTCGAATATTCGAACGAGTCGGTTGCTGGAAAATCAGTTGGTCACCCACAACAATGTTGCAAAATCATGTATGTCATGAAGTTGAAGATTTGAAGGATGCTGTGGGCGTGTTTTGGTGCTGCTATTCCATGGATTGGCCAGATTCAGAAGATGCAAACGACTTGGACCTATCACTTTGGACACAAGGGACAGTATCTGCCTCTCCAGCACATATATATTGCTGCATGTTCCCCTGAGAGCCCACTTGCCTGCACTACATGCTCCAGGACGACATCTGCCACTGCACTGCTGCTGTCTATGCCCCTCTGGACCCTGCAATGGCACGTACTGTGGAGAGAGCCCCAGCCTTCAGCCTTGAAGAGAACCAGGCCCTGCTGGACAGCCTACTTCCACAGTACAGCAAGCTGTATGGGACACCAGGGGAGCAGGTGAGTGTTCTGTGCACTGCCTTTCTGAATGTGCATTTTGTCTGACTAGCAAGGCTGAGAGTCAGCACACCACTGGCTAGCAGGCTCACTGAGTAGTTGTCACCCCCCATAGTGTGTAGTGACTTGCACTGGACAGGTATGGTGCAGTGACAGTGCTTCTGAACAGGGTTTTACTCCCCATGCTATGATACCATGTAGTGACTTCTGGAAAACTGTCCATGGGCAGCCGTGCACTGCCTGGGTACACCATGTGCCCCTGTGATTGCGACATGTATATGCAACTGTGTCATGCACGGATATGTTGCATGTGTAGTAATGTCCTTATCACTTTGTCATCCTGACAGGCTTCTGCCCATCGGAAGCATGAGATCTGGAAGGACATCGTCCGGGCTGTCCGGTCCGTGGGGGTCTACAAGCGCCGGATCCGCAACTGCCAAAAGAGGTGGCAGGACCTTCGGGGCTGGACCCGGAGGATTGCACGGGTCCAGCTGAAGCTGTCGCCTCCTCGCAGGAGGGGCGGAACACGGACCCTGACCCCCCACATGCTCAGGATCCTGGCGGTGGTCTTTCCAGACCTGGATGGGCAGCTGAAGGCCAGAGAGCAGCAAGGAGGGGGTGAGTCAAAGACTGCACTGTGTACTCTGTCTAACATGTTATGTGCCCTCCTCGGGCCAGGTTGAACTGCCACAGTACAGCAGTCATGTTGTCCAGGAGCCATGTCCCTCTATTGTGCACTGCCCACTCCTCATCTGATACCCAGGTGTGGCCCTTACATGCAGGGAATTCTGTCACTTAGGACTGTGTCCTTGCAGTTTGCTTGACTCAAGGTGGGAGACAGCATCTGTTTCCCTGACTCTGTGGTGGGCATCATGGGTGGGTCCATTGCTTACACAATGCCTGTATTCTGACATGTATTCAGCGTGTTACTTTGATCTGTGGTCCAATTGCTGAGCTGATCCACCACATGTGGCTGGGGTACCTGGCACACACCCATGCTGCGGGTGGGAACAATGTTTGGGCCCCAGGAGTATGTATATGACGTGTGTCACACATACTTAGCCAGCTGCCTACAGTCCAGGGCTCATCCCTCATTCATGTGGGGCTGGACAGTCATGCCTACTCCAGGCCATACAATACACTCTGTACTCCCACTCCCGTGTATCAGAGGACACATTGTGCACAGTGATTTGCCCCTCAGGTGTCTGCCTCTGTGTCAGTGTGCTGTGGATTAGTCGCCAGGACTGCTGTGGAGTTTCTTGGTAGGGGCTCAGCATGCCACTGGAGATGTGACCATAGGAGACGATACTTGTGTGACACATAGGTGTCTGATCAGCTGCCCATGCAGACTGGGGCATGTAAATGTGAAGTTCAGGCAGCTGTTCCCCATGCACAGCAGAGTGTGAGGGGCTCAGGTTCAGAGGGTAGTGTCACAGGTCTCCCATATGTCCAATAGGTATGACCTGGACAGATGAGGGTTAAGAGGATGTGTTGTGGGGGGATGTACATGTGCACTTGTGCAGCTCCAGGACTTGCATTCCCCATGACCTACTATTGTGACACAGTGCAGAGTGTTGTTGTCTGGCTGCAAAGTCATACATCACTGAGACAGTGATGTATGACTTTGCAGTCATGCCTCCGCCATGGCATGTGTCTACTGATTGGTGATCCTGCAGGGGAGTGACATGTGCTACATGCACACCATAGTGGCGCTGGCTATCAGGACATGGGTGCATCATGGTGTCTGTCGCTGGTATGCATCACATGCATTTCCTATTTGACTCTGGGCATCCCTTACATCCGTAAACCTGTACTGACTCAGTGGCAAGAGCTGTGATGTGTCCACACCGTGTTCTCTGCACTGTCCAACTACTGTGTACTTGGTGCATGTGTCAACACTGGGGTGTTGCAATCCAACAGACACCAGACAGATGGGTGCAAGGCCATGTGGGATGTGAGTGCCATGCTTGGCATCAGACTGACAATTGACTTCTCCTGTTCAATTAGTGCACTTTTAGCAATGTACAACTAATGATGCCAGGGCTTGCTCTGTGATGTGCTGTGCTCACAGTGGTGTGTGCGTTATGTGCAGGTGACTGATGTCTGTCTGTTTCCCCATTGTTTGCAGATACATCCACGGCCACGGAAGGGGACAGCTCCACGGACCAGGAGGAGCCGGAGAGCCAGACTGGGTCAGCAGCCGAGGAGTGGTCGGAGGGACCCAGTGGCACGGAGGGCGAGGGGAGCCACACCGAGGAGTCCTCAGCAGCATCCACCTCAGCTGAGGACCAGAGCAACTCGGAGGATGACTCCCTTGTGGAGGCGGGTGTCAGCAGCCACCACACCCCAGCTAGTGTTGCTGTCCCCGCCACCACCAGCACCACCACCGCCCTCCCATCGGCTCCCATTCCCCAGGTCCGTGGAGGCTCCCATGTCCGGGAGCGTGTCTCCTTTGGGCCAGGCACCGCACCCCTGCCCCTGTGTCCCCTGCTGCCCTGAGTGAGGAGTCTGTGTACCTCCTTCGCCAGCTCCATGTAGGGCAGACAGCCATGCTGAGTGTCCTCCATGCGCACACCGCGCTGTTGACTCAGCTGGTGTCGTTCATGGAGGGCATCTCATCGGGCATGTCTGACCTACAGAGGGGCAATAGGTCCATGGACTCCTCCCTGACGGCAGCAGTGTCCCTCCTCAAACGGTCCCTCACCCCTCCTGCCTCTGCTCCATCCACACTCCCCAGCACCTTACCCATCCCAGGCACACACACACTGGCACACACCAGCACACACACATCCAGCACACTGACACACACGCCAATGACAAAACGCACACGCAAGCACATTCAGGGGACTGAAGCCAGACTCACAGGGGATGGGGCCCTGGAACACACACACGCATCCACATGCACTGCGCAGTCCTCAGTTCCCTCTCCCTCCAAAGCACCCTCCCTTGCCTCACCTGCAACCCCAAAGTCACAGCAGCTCTTCCTCTGTGACCTCGGCCTCTTCCCCACCGATGAAGCTGCTCCAGCATCCCGGGGGAAGAGGAAGCCCACCCACACGGAGCAGAGTGCCCCTCGCCCCCGGACACCCTCCCCCAGGCGCAGACGGACTGAGGCCCCCACCCGCAAGTCCCCCGGAGTGCTAAGAGCAAGACCCCGCCACCGCCCTGCAGCTCAGGCACAAGGTCTCCGTCCTCCATCCCTCAGGCCCCCACTGCACAGGTGCCCCCACCACACCCTGCCCCAGGTTCCCCCACCCACAGATATACCATCCCCAAGATGCTCCGGCCTTCTCCCCCTGCCACTTGCTCTCCCAGCACCACACCCCCGCTGCGCTTGTCTGTGCCACTGATGTGGTGAGGGTGTCCCCCCTCTGTCCAACCCACCTTGCCTGTTCCCCATTCTCCTCCCCTGGAGGTAGGCACTGCAGTGGAGTCCACTACCGCCCTGTCTGACTTGGGCACTGCAGTGGCGGACCTGTCCACCCCATCTGCAGGGTCCACTGCAGTTGTGCCGGCACCCACGACATCTGTGTCATGCCCCCAGTTGTGCCGGCACACACCATGTCAGACACCTCCACTGCAGTTGTCAGTGGCTCTCCAGCACCCACCACCCCTTCCCTGACTCCCCCTGGTGAGCCCTGATCCTGTCCCTGCGGTGCCTGGCCTGCCCCCGGTTGCCCCTCCTAGTGGATTGTCCCTGGTATTGTGCAGGCATGCGTAGGGTGACATCTGCCAGTGTCACCCTGTTTGAACTTTGACAATGGACTGGCCATTGGCCTTTGCTCTTTTTCAGGACTTCGTTTGGCCTCAACACATATGCTGAATAAAGCAACTTTCTTTTCTCTAGTGCTCATGCTTCAGATGTACATGTTGTTGGTGCAGCTAACCATGCCCTTGCTGCAGTGATGGTGATATCTGGTCTCATGATTATGAAGTGTTACTGTGCAGGAACCCATGTGGTCCAGGGGGAATGTGTCCTATCATGTGGTGTATCCATGTCATCAATAGCAGCATCTGAGGGTGTCATGTGTTCAGTATTTGGCAATGGGTTTCCTACTTACATTGGCAATTTCATATCTGTGGCTTCCACCCCTGCACATCTGTTGTGCCTGCCATCGTTGCATTTGTCTACTTCCCTGACCGTGTTGCCATCTCCAGTGGACATGCAGGTTTGGGCATCAATGGGGAGGGACTCATCCGTGTAGTCAGTGCAACATTGCTATACAAGTGTGTTGGATCTGTGCTGATGATTCCGTTGGCACATCCATGACCAGGCTGATGTGATGGGAGCCCTCATTTGGTGCTAATTGTTGATTGTGTGACCAAGTGCTCAGCTGACATGATGGGGCCCTACTGAGGCAACATATGGCACAGCTTTCCTCACACAGGAGTGGAGTCCCCTCATGGCAGTGTGTACACGTGTGACATTGCCTGCGCCCAAGGTGTGTGTTGTATGTGCATGTCTGTGTGTTCACTTACATTCATCTGCGCATGCTGTGATCCCTAGTGTTGTACCTGTTTGTGATGCTTGCTGACTTGAGCTATGTTCCCCCAAAGTCTTCTCCCTGTGTTCTCTGTGATGTGGGTGCATGGCACATTACTGGTCATCAGGGTGTCACCCATAGGTGTGTTTGCTGTCAGGGCAGAGTTTGTGTGCTGACGCAGATGGGTCACAGTCAGGTTTCCCTTTGGCACTTGTTGTTTGCCCCTGTCATGTGATTTCCAGTTTGTGTTATCTTTCAGTGATTGTGACACGTTGTGTGTGTGACTGCTGGCACTCCTTAGGGTCCGGGCTGCAATGTTGGTTGTTGTCTATGTGTGTTCTTTGTGGGTGACCTTGGCTTCTTCATTGGTGTGTGACTGTGGCTGGGATCCCATTGGTCGGTGTGGTATTGCCGTCATGTCCATGTACAGCGTAGTGTGCAGTGTGTCAGACATTCAGGAGTCTTGTTGAGTGTCCATGTGTGATGTGTTTCTACACCTTGGTTCCCACCCACCACCCTGGAATAGTAATGGGTGCATGTGCAATGTCACCAGTGCATGTGTACTTCACTGCTGCACATTGTTGGAGGTCGAGGGGTGTGGTGTTGAGTGTGTGCAGATGAGAGTTGTTGCCCGGCTAGTCCCCTGCCTCCATGTTGGCCTTGGCTTACTGGCCATGCTGATTGATTTGTGCTTGTGTAGGTGTGATGGTAGTTAGTTGCTCAGGACACCTGACTGTGGTTCACAGTGTGAACGACATTTAGCTTTGTCATCACAGTGGTATTTTTCTTCAGCCCAGGGTCACCACATTGTGGGGGCCCTGGGGGTGGTGCTGTGGTGTGTCTGTGACTTGCTGTGTCAGTTGTTGTTCCTACGTGCCTGTGTGACATGTGTGTTTTGTGCTCCCTCTCACCTGTCAATGCCTGCTTGCCCACATAGGGGATTTGGATCCATGAGTTACCTTAGTGTGGCAGTGTATGCACATCTGTATGATTGGTATTCAGCTCTCCTCATGTGTTGTGTTGTTGCCTGGGGACAATGGCACCCCCACCCCTCACCTGCTGTGTATGATGACAGTGTTGGTCTGCCTGTTTGTGTTTGTGCATCTGCACCACTGCATTGGCATATCTTGGGTGTGCCATTGGCTGTATGTTGTTTGGTGTGTTTCCCCTGCTGTCCCTGGGACTCCTAGGTCTTCGGTCAGCACAGTGATCATGGTTTGTGTGTCCCATTGCTGCCATGGTATGGTATCTGTTCACCTCACATCTGCTGTCTCCACAGGGTATCTGCATTTGTGTGCCCATTGGTGCAAATATGTGGTTCTGCATTCTGATGGTCACTTCTGTCATTGTGTCATTGATGACTGTTGACGGTCTCAGCCCCCATGGGTGTTGTTTGTCTGCACATGGCCAAAGGAATGTTTCATTTGCACTGCAGTATTTGGCTCCCCCAATTTATGTTGCAATGGGACACATACACTACTTTGCCACAGATGAGTTTTTGGTTCTGTGACCAGGAATGATCCATGCAGTTTGGCAGTTGCAGCTCTTTCTTTGTCAACAATTACCTTTTGGTCACTGTGATGATGAGGGTGTAGACCCCATTGCCACAATGGTCAAAATGTGCTTCAGCTATGGACCCCACACTTGCCTTTTGGTCACTGTGATGATGGGGGTTTAGACCCCATTGCCACAATGGTCAAACTGTGCTTCAGCTATGGACCCCACACTTACCTTTTGGTCACTGTGATGATGGGGGTTTAGACCCCATTGCCACAATGGTCAAAATGTGCTTCAGCTATGGACCCCACACTTGCCTTTTGGTCACTGTGATGATGGGGGTTTAGACCCCATTGCCACAATGGTCGAAATGTGCTTCAGCTATGGACCCCACACTTGCCTTTTGGTCACTGTGATGATGGGGGTTTAGGCCCCATTGCCACAATGGTCATGGGCTGCTTGCATTGTGGGTGCCACACACATATATGTGTGGCACATGTGCTAGGGGGTCACATTGTATGTTCAAAGTCATGTTCGGTGTTGTAGGCATTTGACACAGCCTACACACGCTTGTCATGGTGGTGGGGGGATGTCTTTATCTTGCATTCCCTAGGTTGTGGTGTGCTTGTTGTGTCATGCATTGTCCATCCTATGAGTGGGGGTGGTAGTAGTGGTAGGCATCCAGCCCCCTGGCTAAGGGTGGTAGTAGTGGTGGGCATCCTGCCCCCCTGGGTGAGGGTGGTAGTAGTGGTAGGCATCCTGCCCCCCTGGTTGAGGGTGGTAGTAGTGGTAGGCATCCAGCCCCCCTGGCTAAGGGTGGTAGTAGTGGTAGGCATCCAGCCCCCTGGCTAAGGGTGGTAGTAGTGGTGGGCATCCTGCCCCCTGGGTGAGGGTGGTAGTAGTGGTGGGCATCCTGCCCCCTGGGTGAGGGTGGTAGTAGTGGTAGGCATCCTGCCCCCTGGGTGGGGTTGTAGTATTGGTGGGCATCCTGCCCCCTGGGTGAGGGTGGTAGTAGTGGTAGGCATCCTGCCCCCTGGGTGGGGTGGTAGTAGTGGTAGGCATCCAGCCCCCCTGGCTAAGGGTGGTGGTAGGCATCCAGCCCGCCCTGGGTGAGGGTGGTAGTAGTGGTAGGCATCCAGCCCCCCTGGCTAAGGGTGGTAGTGGTGGTGGGCATCTGGCACCCCCTGGCTAAGGGTGGTAGTAGTGGTGGGCATCCTGCCCCCCTGGGTGAGGGTGGTAGTAGTGGTAGGCATCCTGCCCCCCTGGTTGAGGGTGGTAGTAGTGGTAGGCATCCAGCCCCCCTGGCTAAGGGTGGTGGTAGGCATCCAGCCCCCCTGGCTAAGGGTGGTAGTAGTGGTGGGCATCCTGCCCCCTGGCTAAGGGTGGTAGTAGTGGTGGGCATCCTGCCCCCCTGGGTGAGGGTGGTAGTAGTGGTGGGCATCCTGCCCCCCTGGGTGAGGGTGGTAGTAGTGGTAGGCATCCTGCCCCCTGGGTGGGGGTGGTAGTAGTGGTAGGCATCCAGCCCCCCTGGCTAAGGGTGGTGGTAGGCATCCAGCCCCCCTGGCTAAGGGTGGTAGTAGTGGTGGGCATCCTGCCCCCTGGCTAAGGGTGGTAGTAGTGGTGGGCATCCTGCCCCCCTGGGTGAGGGTGGTAGTAGTGGTGGGCATCCTGCCCCCCTGGGTGAGGGTGGTAGTAGTGGTAGGCATCCTGCCCCCTGGGTGGGGGTGGTAGTAGTGGTAGGCATCCAGCCCCCTGGCTAAGGGTGGTGGAAGGCATCCAGCCCCCCTGGCTAAGGGTGGTAGTAGTGGTGGGCATCCTGCCCCCTGGGTGAGGGTGGTAGTAGTGGTAGGCATCCTGCCCCCTGGGTGGGGGTGGTAGTAGTGGTGGGCATCCTGCCCCCCTGGGTGAGGGTGGTAGTAGTGGTAGGCATCCTGCCCCCCTGGTTGAGGGTGGTAGTAGTGGTAGGCATCCAGCCCCCTGGCTAAGGGTGGTGGTGAGGCATCCAGCCCCCCTGGCTAAGGGTGGTAGTAGTGGTGGGCATCCTGCCCCCCTGGGTGAGGGTGGTAGTAGTGGTAGGCATCCTGCCCCCTGGGTGGGGGTGGTAGTAGTGGTGGGCATCCTGCCCCCCTGGGTGAGGGTGGTAGTAGTGGTAGGCATCCTGCCCCCTGGTTGAGGGTGGTAGTAGTGGTAGGCATCCAGCCCCCCTGGCTAAGGGTGGTGGTAGGCATCCAGCCCCCCTGGCTAAGGGTGGTAGTAGTGGTGGGCATCCTGCCCCCCTGGGTGAGGGTGGTAGTAGTGGTAGGCATCCTGCCCCCCTGGTTGAGGGTGGTAGTAGTGGTAGGCATCCAGCCCCCCTGGCTAAGGGTGGTAGTAGTGGTAGGCATCCAGCCCCCTGGCTAAGGGTGGTAGTAGTGGTGGGCATCCTGCCCCCTGGGTGAGGGTGGTAGTAGTGGTGGGCATCCTGCCCCCCTGGGTGAGGGTGGTAGTAGTGGTAGGCATCCTGCCCCCTGGCTAAGGGTGGTAGTAGTGGTGGGCATCCTGCCCCCTGGGTGAGGGTGGTAGTAGTGGTAGGCATCCTGCCCCCTGGCTAAGGGTGGTAGTAGTGGTGGGCATCCTGCCCCCTGGGTGAGGGTGGTAGTAGTGGTGGGCATCCTGCCCCCCTGGCTAAGGGTGGTAGTAGTGGTGGGCATCCTGCCCCCCTGGGTGAGGGTGGTAGTAGTGGTAGGCATCCTGCCCCCTGGGTGGGGGTGGTAGTAGTGGTGGGCATCCTGCCCCCTGGCTAAGGGTGGTAGTAGTGGTGGGCATCCTGCCCCCTGGGTGAGGGTGGTAGTAGTGGTGGGCATCCTGCCCCCCTGGGTGAGGGTGGTAGTAGTGGTAGGCATCCTGCCCCCTGGGTGGGGTGGTAGTAGTGGTAGGCATCCAGCCCCCTGGCTAAGGGTGGTGGTAGGCATCCAGCCCCCTGGCTAAGGGTGGTAGTAGTGGTGGGCATCCTGCCCCCCTGGGTGAGGGTGGTAGTAGTGGTAGGCATCCTGCCCCCTGGGTGGGGTGGTAGTAGTGGTGGGCATCCTGCCCCCTGGGTGAGGGTGGTAGTAGTGGTAGGCATCCAGCCCCCCTGGTTGAGGGTGGTAGTAGTGGTAGGCATCCAGCCCCCTGGGTGGGGGTGGTAGTAGTGGTGGGCATCCTGCCCCCCTGGCTAAGGGTGGTAGTAGTGGTAGGCATCCAGCCCCCTGGCTAAGGGTGGTGGTAGGCATCCAGCCCGCCCTGGGTGAGGGTGGTAGTAGTGGTAGGCATCCAGCCCCCTGGCTAAGGGTGGTAGTGGTGGTGGGCATCTGGCACCCCCTGGCTAAGGGTGGTTGTGGTGGTTGGCATCCAGCCCCCTGGGTTGGGGTGGTGGCGCGCATTCAGGCCCCTGTGTGCATATGTGGCATTGGTGATGGGCATCCCGCCCCTATGGTGCTGCTGTTGCTGGTGTAAGTATATTCAGATTCCCAGTGTATGTGTGTGATGTGTCGTGTACGTGTTGTATGTGTTTTGTGGTTGGTGTCTGACTTACCTTCTGCGCCGTACGCGTCCGTGCCTGTTCCGGTAGTAGATGTAGAATATTGGTATGATCGGGACGAAGGGATTCATGGTTGGTTCGTGTCGTTCGTCCTTCTCGTTGCTTCGCGTCGTCCTCGTCGCTTGGCTTCGTCCTCGTCGCTTCGCGTCGTCCTCGTCGGTGCTGTGTTCGTCTCGTAGCCGTGGATCGTGTTGTGGCGCGATTCGGAGCTTATGTGCGCCTCTCCCGGATGCTTTGACGTGCCGTGCGTAGCGACGGGTTCGGCGCGTACGGAAAGCGCATCGTACTTGTCCGGCCGGACGGGGCTGCATTTTCCCTTCCGTGCGACTCGATTCGGCGTTTCCGGATTCGCCTCGGTCGGAGAACAGGACCTGGTTTGGGTGAGTACGGCTCGGCCGGGATTTTTGCTGTTGTGCGCATCGTACTTGCTCGTTCGGTGTGCTGTACGGATCGGTCGGGAAACTGGCTTTCGCATGGCTTTTTTCCCGACCGAATAGTATTGGGTGCGCCTCCGACCGAGATCGGAATCGGCCCCCAAGAGTGGTCAGTGTCATCATTTGGATACCCTTCCTTCCTACCACTACTCTTCTAAATCACAGAAGAGAATCATGTGATCGGATTCGGCCAAGTCACAAAAATCACAAAGGAGGAAGTAAAGATAGAAACAGGTGAGATCATATGTTCATTGAGTAACCGGCCTCACGCCAGTATCTTCATTTATTTAGGGTGATGAAAAACTAAGTGCAGTGCATGTGAGTGAAATTAAAAGGAATTGGAATAGAGAAAAACAATTTTTAATACAAATATCTCTTCCACTCCTACTTTAAAAATAGTGCAGAAGCAGCTTTGAACACATAGGCCGCTTGCAGTGTGGTCAACTAGTTTCAGCCCAATGGGCCAATTGCCCAGGCTTTCTTCAGGACCTAAACAATACCTACTTTCGCTACTGCATTCCCAATTGGGTCATAAAACATTTAACATTTATGTGTATAAAATTGGCATAAATACGACCTTCTACATGGTCATTCTTCCGTATAAACGGAGAATTCTTCACACCTTTCTTGTGTAAAGTCAAACCTCACCTCACCGGTAAATACTCAGGTATGGGAGACTCCGCCTCTCCGTCGGTGCCTCGAGCTCTCCTGAGTCAATGGGAGGTCATCCCATTGACTCAGGAGAGCTCGAGGCACCGACGGAGAGGGCGGGTCTCCCATACCTGAGTATTTACCGGGTGAGGTGAGGTTTGACTTTACACAAGAAAGGTGTGAAGAATTCTCCGTTTGTACGGAAGAATGACCATGTAGAAGGTCGTATTTTATGCCAATTTTATACACATAAATGTTAAATGTTTTATGACCCAATTGGGAATGCAGTAGCGAAAGTAGGTATTGTTTAGGTCCTGAAGAAAGCCTGGGCAATTGGCCCATTGGGCTGAAACTAGTTGACCACACTGCAAGCGGCCTATGTGTTCAAAGCTGCTTCTGCACTATTTTTAAAGTAGGAGTGGAAGAGATATTTGTATTAAAAAATTGTTTTTCTCATTCCAATTCCTTTTTAATTTCACTCACATGCACTGCACTTAGTTTTTCATCACCCTAAATAAATGAAGATACTGGCGTGAGGCCGGTTACTCAATGAACATATGGTCTCACCTGTTTCTATCTTTACTTCCTCCTTTTGTGATTTTTGTGACTTGGCGAAATCCGATCCACATGATTCTCTTCTGTGATTTAGAAGAGTAGTGGTAGGAAGGAAGGGTATCCAAATGATGACACTGACCACTCTTGGTAGTTGATGGAAATCCGACAAGGTCATTTATTTGATTTCATGTATTTTGGTATCTAGGGTGTTGGCACTGTTGTGTTAATTTATGATTCAGTATCGGCTCCTTTTAATAGACCACCAGATTTATTTGTTGTTGTTATCAGTTGTATTGGGGATTAAATCTGTAGTCTGGTCGTTAAACTTTCCCTAGGACCCTTTCTCCTGTGTAGTTGTAATTAAAGAACAAAAGGTACCCTTTCCGCCATTTCAAAACCCAAACGCATCTTCATCAAAAACTCTAAAGTCTTTTCAGAATTCTCTAATTTAAATAGTTTGGGACTCCTTCAACTAGATCAGTGTAACGCAGATATGGAGCCTACGCAGTTGCCAGCAGTAAAATCAAACGTGAAACGCTTAAAAAAGATCCCCCTCACCACCCAAACCGACTTCTCCAGTTTCAATGGAACTATTGCTACAAGAAATAAGGGCTCTCAGACCGTTTATGGAGGAAACAAATACCAAACTACAAATTCTGTCTGACAACTGGTCGCAACTTGATGCTAGGCTTACAACAGTGGAACAGAATGTTTCCTCCTTTCAGGATACCACCAAATGCGTTACCTCTTTACACTCTCAAGTATCAACGCTACAAAAACAGGTTGAGGACCTTGAAAATTGAAATAGGAGAAATAACATACGTATTTACAATTTGGCAGAGGGGGTTGAAGGTTCAGATCCTTTAGGTCTTTTCTCCCTAAGGTCCTTCATTTACCGGAAGATACTATATTGAACATACAACGTGCTCACAGGTTGGGTCGTCTTGCTACCAATCCTTTTTCACAGAAACCGAGAGGAGTGATTTTATATTTTTTGGAGTACACAGATTTGTTAAAAGTTCTGGCTGCTGCCAGGGCCCTTCAAAAAATCTCCTGGTCTGGCGCTACCTTATTTTTCGCACAGGATTACTCCAAAGCTACTGCATCAAGACGTAAAGCCTTCCTGGACATGCGGCCTGTCCTTAGCTCTATGGGTGCCAGATATGGTCTATTCCATCCATGTATGTTTAAAGTCACTTACAACAATAGAACTACTACATATGATGACCCAGTACGTCTGTAAAGCTTCATTAATGCACACAAGACAGATCTCATGGATTCTTCAAGACCATCCTCCTCACACGGGACTTGATTTATATAAGTCTCTTATTTGAGGTGCTATCGCCTCACTGAACACAGGATCTATGCTATGTTATTATCCTCTGTATTCATTGTATTACTAAGTCCTATTTTAGTTGTTGTTAATTAGCGTCGCAAGCTCATATTTATTCTGCGTTTACACTCAGTATATAAGTCAATGATAAATCTTACCATTTCACTTCTTTTTGTTTCCACAGTTGCGTCTATGTCATGGCGTGTTCCTTCCAAGGTCCGGTCCGGTCTTCACTGGTTGTTTCGTCTGCTCCATGTGGTTCCACCTTCCCCCCCATTCATGTTCCCTTAATGTAGGTATGTCTTTTGTGTTGTTTTTCGTTTTGTGTTTCGTCTTACAATTTCTCTCCTTTTTTGCTCTTGGTGTCTTCTACACTCTTCTCCAGTCTTATTCTCTCTACTGCATGATATTACTCATTATTCTAACACTCATTCTTTCTCGTTCCCTATTTCCTTGTTATCTCACCTCTAATTTTAACCTCCGCTTTATTGCTCATTCCATCTCATATTCATGGTTTACACCTTCCACATTTCATATTTCTCTCTTATCTAAGCTTTTATCTTTATTCCAGCTTTTTCTTATTAATATACAATGTTTTTATAACGAATCGGATTTATGCCTTAAATTTTTGTCTCATTCCGTTTTTGATTACTTATGTCATTGAAGCTTATTTCATGGAACGTTAGGGGTTTAAACTCTCCTATCAAAAGGCAGAGAATCCTCACTCATTTAGCTAAATTAAATGCTGACGTGGTATTTTTACAAGAAACTCTTTTAACGGATATTGAAGCATCAAAATTGAAAAGAGGATGGGTGGGGGATGCATTCTCATCTCCGGGAGACGGGAAACGTAATGGAGTAATGATACTTTGTCGTAAATCACTTCCAATTTCACTAGTGTCACAAGAATCTGATGGCAATGGCAGATGGCTGAGTGTTAAATTGTTGTTAAAGGATGTTCCAGTTTTTCTTCTTAATGTTTATGCCCCCACATGTGGTGAACCCTCTTTTGGTCTACACTGGCCAAACACATTACACACTCTATGGAGGACAATTTTATATTAGCTGGTGACTGCAACCAAGTTTTCGACCCATTCGTTGACAGGAATTCTAGATTTCCCTTTGTTCCCAATAAACCACATAAATCCTTCGTTCACACTATCAGTCAACACAAACTTCTGGACGCCTGGCGCCTATGCAATCCAACCACCAGAGAATATACCTTCTATTCCCCTACTCACCGCACTCAGTCTAGAATCGATTATATTTTTGTCTCTCACAACATCTCACAAACGCTTACGCATGCAGAAATCGGCACCATTTTACTTTCAGACCATGCTCCTGTCTCAATTGACGTCGATATTTTACCTAAATCCTCAGTCCCTAAAAGATGGCGTTTTAATAATTCTCTTCTTTTAAATCCAGAATTTACTGCCTCTTTCACTAATTTTTTTAATGAATATTTTGAATTTAATCAGAATGAACATATGCCGTTTTCAACCACTTGGGATGCTTTTAAAGCTTCGGCAAGAGGTTTCATTATTGGTTTTGTTGCCAAGCAACGTAGAACTGCTCGTATGCATACTAAAAACCTTATGCAAGATATCAAAAAGTTAGAGCATTCTTATTACACTTCGCACTCAAAAGAATGCTTAACAGCTCTTATAAATGCTAAATTGCAATTTAACAAAAAGTCGACTGAGGACGCCTCACTATACCTTTTAAAATCTAGTGCAAAGTTTTATGGCGGTAAAAATAAAGCAGGGAAAATATTCGCTAATTACTTAAAAATAAGACAGAACAAATTAAACATAGAATCGATATATGATACTAATTCAAATTTCAAATTTAAGGATGCTGAAATTGTAAGTGAATTTTCCCTTTTTACAAATCTTTATATTCATCCGAAACAAAACCCTCTCAACATTCCTTGTCACATTTCTTCTCTAACTTATCAAAACCTCACCTCTCTTCTCTAGATCGATCCTCTTTGGAGTCCGATATCACTCAACAAGAATTATCATCCGCACTTCAACATCTCAAAAAGACAAAGCACCGGGTCCGGACGGCTTTACCGTCGAATTTTACCTACATTTTTCTAAAATCCTTTTACCTAAATTGTACCATTTAATGATTTTTTTTAGCTCTTTAAATAAATCCTCTGGATCTTTCTCAGAGGCACATATCTGCCTTATCCCCAAGGAAGGCAAAGACTCTAAATTTTGTAAGAATTATAGGCCTATCTCCCTGGTCAACATCGACTATAAAATCTTTTCAAAAGCATTAGCTATTAGACTGGATTCCTATCTACCAAATTTGCTGGGAAAGGAACAATCTGGCTTTGTTAAGGGACGTTTTATTACAGATAACACCCGACTTCTTTTCAACATTTTGTCCAAGTCACCTCGCCTAGAATACTCCCTGGCAGCAATTGCATTAGATGCGGAGAAGGCGTTCGACAGGGTTGAGTGGACTTATCTGTTTTATGCTCTTAAATGGTTTGGCTTTTGCCCTAAATTCATTTCTTTGATTTCACTTCTTTACTCTAATCCTCGTGCTGCAGTTTGTGCTAATGGTTTGGTTTCTTCATTTTTTGACTTAGGTAGAGGAATCCGTCAAGGCTGTCCATTATCTCCCTTTTTATTTAATCTAGCTCTGGAACCTTTCCTCTCCAAATTGCGCCAAAACCCAAATATACACGGTTTCCAGATGACTAACTGTCATGTTAAACTTGCAGCTTATGCTGACGATATCTTGCTTTTTATTTCTAATCCAAATAAATCAATCCCTGCCTTTCTAGCTGAAGTCCAAGCATACCACCTTATTTCTGGATATAAGCTAAACAACGATAAATGCGAAATTTTGCCCTTCACCAAACATACTTTTAAACCGGATTTCAGTGCTTCGAATTTTACTTGGAACCCTAATCATATTAAGTATTTAGGGCTATACATTACACCCAATATTTCAGATACAGTAGCACTATGTATGAATAAATGCATTCAAAAGCTTTCAGAGTTAACCACTAAATGGCATCCCCTCTACTTATCTTGGTGGGGACGATTAGACACTATCAAGATGATGTTGTCGCCCATAGTCTTATATACTATATCCAATATACCAGTTTCAATCCCTGTTAAATCATTTAATAAGATTAATTCAATTCTCTCTTCTTTTTTATGGAACAACAAAAAATCCAGAATGTCTCTGAAGAGATTGACTCATTCCAAGGATGAGGGCGGAGTTAATTTTCCAGACTTTCGGGCGTATCAGAAAGCATTCCTTCTACGTCAGGCATCTCACTGGTTGCGTGGGCCCACAGATGATTGCCCTTTGTGGACCTTAATTGAACGTCTCTTTCTTTCTCCCTTCTCTTTCCATGAGTACCTTTCTTTTTCACGCAAATCACAGCATCTCTCTACCCCCATAATCAAACTGACCTCTAAACTCCTCCAGCCATCATCTCATCCCACACAACACACTATTGATTCTTTCTTCAGTTCAACCATTTGGCACAATAAGAGTTTGCTTATTCATAATAAACCCTTCTATTGGAAAACTTGGAGACAGAGAGGATTACTTTGGGTTTATCAATTATTCTCCCAATCAGTCTTTTTATCCTTCTCCTCACTTAGCCAATTGTTTAACCTACCTACTTCATTCACTGCTAAATACAATCTCTTAAAGGAAGCCGTGATGACTATTTATACCCAAATCTCCAGCGCACCTATTATTTCTAATAGCCCCGACTCCCTCTCACAACTGCACGTTATGTTAAAAAACACACCTAAAGCTTCCATTATATACAGATTTCTACAAGGTACCACTACTATTAGGCAGAAATCTAAAATAGAGGAGGCGTGGGAAACTGACTTTCAGACCTCTTGGCCAATTCTTTTATGGAAGAACTTATGGATTAAATTACGTAAATCCTCTAAGGCAGCAAACACAATGCAAACATTGTTTTTTGTATACAATAGACTTTTATTATCACTGCATGTTCTAAGCAAAAGCTTTTCAACTGTTTCAGACGCTTGCTGGACCTGTTTATCTCCAAGTGCTGATTTATTTCACATGCTATTCTCCTGTGTATCTGTATGTCACTTCTGGAAACAAGTATGGACTCAAATCAACTTAATTTTCGACACTAAGGGGCCGATTCCGATCTCGGCCGGTAGCGCACCGAATCGGATTCGGCTTAACCGGATCCGATTCGGAGCCCTCTTTCCCGACCGATTCGAACGCGCGTCTGGCCGAGCAAGTACGATGCGAGCGCACGCGAAATCGCCGACCGACTCGTTCACGAGTCCGAACCACTCCGACCGACTCGCACGGACTCGACTCGCACCGCGCGATGGAGACGTTCCCCGGCCGGGCAAGTACGATGCGCACCACGAGCAGTCCGATCGACTCGCGCTGTCCGGCTCGAAAGAGCTGTCGGAGCCGGACTTTGGGGGACCGTGTCGGACCCCCCTGTATGCGTAGCCACGCGAGTCGCACACAGGGGGACCCATGAGTCCCCCTACCTGTGCGTGTGCGGCGCGAACCGCATCGAGGCGTACCCCCTGTAGGGGCGCCCTTGTTCACCTCGCACCCATTGAGTCAATGGGAGCCCGCGTACACGTTGTATGACCGGCTCCCATTGACTTCAATGGGAGTCCGACCGAATCGAGCCCGATTGCATGCGTGCACATCGTACTCGTTCGGTCGGACTGCCAGAGTCCGATTCGGTCGGATATCTCTCCGGGTCCGGCTCGGTCGGAGTGATTTCCGGCCCGAATCGGAATCGGCCCCTAAGTTTCCCTTTTCCTTCACCAACATCTTCTTAGGAAGCCTCTCACCTGTTTGGGGAAACACAATGGTCAATGTTAAAATTATTGATCTGTTATTAGCTGTCGCCTTTCAACAAATTACTATAAATTGGAAAGACTCTACAAAAATTTCTTACAGAACTTGGTGGTACGCTGTCTGTCACAACCATAGGTTAGATACTGCTTTTGTTTACCCTATAAACTTGGCAACGAAACGTTTGGATTTATGGTCACCTGTTACAATATTTCTTGATGCAAATGCTAAAAGGTTTTCTCAGCCACAGCCATCACAACAGGACGTTTTTGAACCCCCTTGACACCCTAAATGTTCCTATTTTCTTTTTATAAATTATTGACATTCATACTTTACATGTATTACTTGTTTCTCATATATTGTCATTTATAAGTCCGTTTCGTATATTTGCATCTTTGCTTATTATGGACATTTTGATATGAGGTTACTGCTATGTATTCTTTAAAGACACCTTTATATCTGTCAATAAAATTTCCTTGAACTTAAAAAAAAAAGTCATGTCACCTCAATTTAAATGTGCCAAACATGAACAAGTTGTGCTGTGTGCAGAACATGCTGACAAAATGATCTTGCCCAAAAAGGTGACTCGATAGCAAGAGCAGGCAACAGTGCCGTGCCATGGATGAGCCCAGCCAGCCCCCTCCCCCCGGAAGGTGAAGCCTCAGATGCAGAGTCCCTGGTCCGTTCAGGTGAGGAGGACCGACATGGCCCCTCCTGCGTGCACAGGCCAGGCATTACGTATATGGGAACAGTTGCACAACGTTTCCTTTTTGTGCCAATGTACTGCTGACTCCCCCATAAGTGATTGTGGATAGTCATTTGTGGCCTCACATTCCCCCAGCGAAAGCATACTTCAATGAGTGTGCATGCACAATGAGCCTCTGTGTAGACAAGTAGTTGCTCCCACACAAGCCCAATGACCTTCGGATACCAGGTGTCTTGACCGTCCCGTGCGATTCAGTCAGTGCTGAACACTGCTCGCCCACTATTTTCGCGGTGAACTGACACACAGAGTATTGACAGCGTCTGCTACTGAAGGCCGTTGCACACTTTTTATCAGACTTGTGGGCTCTAGCCTTGTCCCTTTCTTCCGTGCTTTTCCGGAAGTACCACCGGGTGTCAGTCCTCCAATTTGCACACTGCATTTAGCGGGGGCAGACCATTACTTTGGCTGTACAGCTGTGCGCTGGTTCTGAGATTGCTCTCACGCCATGTCTGACCGTCCAGTGGGCCAGGCCGAGCCCGGTCAGTTGCAACTGTACCATGACCGCATGCAGCTTCTCTTTGGATGTGTCCCACTGGCTGTGCTGGGCATCAGTTATAGGCTAACGTTCCGCTATGCCTACTTCACCTGCGTGCAACCTGTCTTTTCCTGCAGATGTCTGTTTGGGTGGGCCGAGGATGTCTGCCTTTCAAACACATACCTTGCTTACCTGGATCATGAGCTGTGGGTGACTCCTTTGTTGATCCACGTGCAAGACTGCTTTGGTGAGACACGTTTATGGGATGCCTTTCAATGTGTCAGGCAGGCTGACAGCTGCGCCTGTGCGTTTGCACAATGGCTCCTGTGCCATGCCTACATCGAACCTCTCCCAGGTTGCGATGGGATGCTCCTTGCAACCTCGTGGTGCGAGGAGCACATCTGTTCCTTCATACTGCTGGATTGGATGGCGGTCCTCTTCGCTAAAGATGAACTGGATCGTCTCTTGGAACTGATTGCCTTCGAAGCTGCCTGTGCCTTCTTGGATTCGTAACGACTTTACAGCAACAGGAACTCTTGGTGACTAATTCAATCATCGTCTCCCTTACTGCACGCCATCTGACAAGATTTGGCATCCAGCTCTCTGACTATGGCCCTGTCTGCATTGGCTTGGACTGTGCTGTGCTCTGCAGTCTATTGCGCTTGGTACCACAGACCAGGGCAAGTGGAGGCTGTCATCTGACTGTCGTGGACTTTGTCGTCTGGCATGAGCCCGGCTTCCATTATGCAGCTGTAGCGCACGAAGAAGACATGGCGTTGTTGTTTTGCAAGTACCCAGAGCTCGAGTCGGGGGTACACGCAGGTACACAGCAACCCTCCCCCTCTTTGCATGGGTTTGACGCCGTCCCCCCTGCCAGGACGTTGGTCCCCACAGGGATATGCTTAACTTGTCCCGGTGTACCATCCAGATACCGGGAAACGTTCTGCAGCACCTGCACGTTGTCTGCTGTCCATTCCCAGCAGCAACGTGCATGCAGCGAGTGTGCCTTTTTCACCTCCAACCGGGCCTAAGTAAAGGGGCCATCTGGCCTCATTTTGTTGTACATGCTGACTAGGGTCCGCCTTGAATCTTACATTTGAATGTAGATGCCACAGAGGGGAACATGTGCACACAGCTTGCCATCTCTACACAGGTACTTAAGGGAGGCATGCTTTTGCCTTTGTTCTGTCCCTGTATATCAATGCAGACACTGTAAGACTGTCAGATGGGTTAGTCTGTCCCAGTATTTGCACAATTCATGTTAGTCGCGCTATTTTCCTTCTTTTATAGCGCTACGTCGGGGCGTTGTGGGGTCAATTGCATTTTGTCTTACTTGGTCAGTCCCCCCACTTCATTGTTTAGGACTTGTGCCCTGCAAGTACCTTAGTACATGTCTGTCACATGAGAGGTGTCCGCAGAGCTTGTTCACTGCATGGTCCAGGAGTACTGTCTGAACATTCTGTCCATGGTCGGAGAAGCCTGTCCCTTGTCATTCTGGTCTGTTCAGGCCATAGCACCCCAAATCATCAAGGTCTCACAGCTGCTAGAGGACACGGATCCCCTTTGATTGACATGGGAATGCGGGCCAGATGCCCCACAATTGGAGGGTCATCCAGCCAGTGATGAGTGCGACACAGCCAATGTGGTGTAATCTCACCATGTATAGTCTGGGTAATGGGTTCTGCTGACAAAGGCCATAGACCAGGGACATCCCATACGACTCCTTCCTGCAAGGGGTGGGGGATATGCTCGTGGTTCGACGTCCAGAGGGGTTATTGATGCGACATCTTGCTTCATGTTAAATGGATATGTCACTGTGGTTACTGGTTAAGTACTCATGCATTTTCAAGCTGTTGTGGCACGTATTTAGCATGCTTTGACACTGTAGTAAAAACTTCACATTTGGAAACGTTTCTTGTCTTCAAATTGTCTTCTTGTGTACATGCGCTTGGATGCCTCAGAGTGAGTAGGGGAGCAAGTGAGGCAGTGTGGCAATGGTGTCCTGTGCGTAGGGGTGCTTCGGGGTGCTCAGTCCCTGCATGCATGTGTTTTCAAATCCGGCGCATAGTCCGGTATGTGTACGAAATCTCAGGGAAAGTTGTCTGAGTCTGTGAGACAACAGCAAGGCACACAGACACAGTCATAGTCGCTCATTGTTGCATCACACTCAACAGAAGTAGTTGACGATGAGCTGTAGACGCTGGTCAAGGCCTTCTTCCTCACCACTGTCATCCTCACTGGGCATGTGTGGGTTGGGTGCGGGGGTGATGTTGCTTGTCCGCCAGATGTAGCAGTCATGTGCCCAGCCCGGATACTCTGCACACACGTGTGAGATGATCGGCTCCGCCTGTCATACCACTTGCACATTGATGGAGTGGTAGTGTTTGCGGTTCCTATTGACGGGTTCACTTGCCTGTGGTGGTACGAGGCCAATGTGTGTGCCATCAATGGCTGCCATCAACATTTGGGTTGCCTCCCAGTCAGGGCCGGCTCCAGGAATCTTTATTTGTGTGGTCCAACGATACATTCGGGTGGGCCACTGCATGCCTGAGTTGTCACTTATGTCTTTCGCCAGGCCTGCTTCAGGGCCCCCTTTGTCTCGCCTCAGTTTTACAAGGGCCAAGGAGACACATTCTTTCCTTCCAAATTCTCTTGCTAGATGTTGTCACTCTCAAGAAGTGTGTTTTTTCCTTGAAGGGTCCTCCTGATGGGAGGAGGAGGTTTCCTGAGGTGGGAGTATCAGGCAAGTGACACTTCTCATGCTCTCACTTATGCCCTCCTCCACGGATTCCCTCTCTGCCACCCTCGTCCAGCGCCCCTCATCTCTTCATGGCCGCTCGCTCATGTGCATTTCATTTGTTGTATGGCGCTACTGATATGAGTGTAGGGTGTGACAGTGCTTTAAATCACATACACATTGTACAGAGACAATCAGTCATGCAAGTATGTCAGTACATCAGTCAACAGGGAATGTCACATGAGCCAATGAGGATTGCAAGGTGTGGTAATCACAGGTCATCCATGCTGGTGGGCAGGAATTTTGGGGGCGTTTGGTCTGGAGAAGCACTGACTCAGGACGTGTGTGGGGACATTTACAGGCAATGGCAGCTAGGCACACTGCACGCCACACCAGTACGTGTGTTGGGTGTGCTAGGGATTACACGTATGTCTGATTTGCAGACAATGGACACCTCTGATTGTCTGCTGATGCCACTGACCCTTCACAATTCGAACCCTGGCCAAGAGACGCCAGTCAGATGTCAGCGGATATTCAAGCGGGGTTCACAGGTTGGATGTTTCATTACACGACTTTAGTACAGTGCGGGAGACCTTTGTCCTTTTTGACTCCTTTCCTCATTTAAGTTCATGCTGGCCACGAGGCATGGCTATGTATGTAATTCCACTCTCCTTTCCTTGGACATTCCATGTGTGTGGACACTTGGCTCACGGGTCACACTTTCTCATCCCTTCACAGTGTAGTGAGCAGCTGGTCACTGTTCTAGTTGTTCTGATGTGCCAGCCACTCCCAGAGGGCTGACTTACCACCCACCCCCAGCCACCCAGCACAGGCATCACTGGACATGTGACCCTGCCAACAAACGGAGCACGACGCACATGCCCTGGGCCGGTTCTCCTGTACATGTACGGTGTCTGTGTGGTTACTTTATTTGCATGGGTGCCTCGTGCCCCACAACATTGCACATGGGGTGCACCAGTCACTTTAGGCAAATGAGTTGTGATGTGCGTTGTAATAGTCAGGGCTCCAATGCAAATGCAGTATGTGTTCGCATGCGCAGTAGCTGGCATTCGCAGCGATGACACGCATTGGCCCCACTTGAAATTTGCAGGGTTGCGGTTGCAGCTCCCGGGCCACCAGGATGTGGCACACACAATGCGGATGAGCCATCAGTCAATGGGTGCCTTCGGCGTACATGTTTAGATGTTGCGGTGTGCGCGCTCTGCAACTGCGAGGCTCGTCATTGGCTACAATTGCCTTCGGGGGCACCGAGGGTCACTCATGGGGATTGGGTGCGCCTCGCACTTTGCATTTGGCAGGTAGCCACATTCATTGCGGTACCGCCACGCTTGCTGGGAGTTGTAGTTGTTCAGGGATTGAATGCGTGGAGATGTCTGGTACCTACCTCTGCTGTTGCGCGCGGCAGCGTCTTGTCTGCCGGAGGTGCAGCCAGTAGTGCAGCGGGAGGGCCTGTGGCGCAGGATCCATGGCGGGTCCGGGGGTTTAGATGGGTACAGTATCAGCTCTTCCTCTCCGATGTTGTATTTCCGCCATCCGCAACGTGGTGGTTTTTACACGGCGCTGGAAAGGGCTGTCTGCAACATCGTGATCTGCTTGGCGGACGGAACGTGTTTCCGCAGGCCGGTCCTGCCCTGTTGGCTCCATCTGCCACACTTGCGTACGCAAAAACGTGCGGAGCCTGATAGGTTGCGGCGGACCGAAAATAGCCTCAGTGGGTCCATTGTGATTTGTTGGTCGCAATGACCGCACCTGAGGCGGAAAACATGACGGTTTTCCGCCACCAGCTGGATGGCCTTCCGACCGTCATCGTAATGGGCCCCTAAGTTCAAACAATGAGAAACAGTAGAACACCCAAACATCATCCTTCTTTTTAGAGTTCTGCATCAAACTTATATAAAGTACCAAATATCTCTAAAACTAAATAAACAAAGTTCAAAATATACTCAAAGTCCAAGTTAAATCAAAACACTCCTTCAGAGCATCCAACAATTGCATCCAGTGATTCCTGATGTCCTCTGTAGGTCCTCCTCATCCTCATAGTTGTACCCGAGCTTCAACATGAACAACACATTTAATTCTGGGCAGGGTACACGGGAGGGGTAGCTTTAGCTTCACTATCTTTAAAAAAATCCAACTTTTCTGTCCACCAGAACTGAGGAAAATCTGCATTTTATGACAAAACCAGAGGCTAATATTATTGCAAGTTTAAAGCTACCTCAACAAACAATTAGCCACCGTTTCTACAGGCTTTAAAATAAAACCTCTGAAAAACAGCATCAATCGAATAATCAGCACACCTTAAAATGTGTCTTGCAAAGCACCTCCAAGCATGAAAGCTTTTGACGGGGACGTACCCCTCACAGAATGCTCCCCAAACATGTTAACATACACACCAGAACTCTTCATCACCTCTTTCACCCAACTTGCAAGAGTAGGTGAAGAAACTGCTTTATGCAGAAATTTAAAGAAATGAGCAACAGTTTTTCTGACTCAGTCCTTAACTGAGCTGTCCTGCTCTCATACTCCTTCACTCCACGTACCACACACAAATTCTCATGCTTGTCAAGAAATGGGTAGAAAATAAACATTGAATTCGACTTAGTCCTTTTGTTTAAATGAAAACATACTGCCTCTGGTGAAAAAATCCTATTTGTAACGTCCAAGGACCTAACATCTATTACACTCCATAAAGAAACTAGGCACAACAAGACTGTCAACTTCTGGGACACCTTCAAACTCAAAACATCATATGCTCCCAATCCTTCTAAATAATCTAAGACCTTAGACACATCCCAAACCTAATTATACCTAGTCAATGGAGGTTCAGAAATCATTATACTCCTCAACAACCTTCTCACCAACACATCCTGACCGATTGTATTCCCATTATGCAAAACATGTCCTACAGCGATAGCTGACCTATGCACATTAATCGTTCTGTAAGACAAGCCCCTTTCAAACAATTCTCTCAAATTATTAACTACTTCCACTACATCCACTGAAATGGGATCAAATTGCCTCTCCACGCACCAGCAAACCTAGCCATGCCAATCTATACATTTTCCTAGTTCCTGGTGCTCGGAACTCCTAAATAACATTTGTTGCTTCTTGTGAAACTCCTTGCACCTTCTATACACACCTGAAATGTTCCATGCCACCAGTCTCAACTGATCTGACATAACCAACTTGTGTCTCTCTCCCCATGGACCCAGAAGAAAGTCCTGAAATGTTGGCAATAGGACCGGTAGCTCCACAGACATTTCTAGGAGAACTGGATACCAGATCTGTGACTTCCAAAGAGGTGTCACAAACACCAGTGTCTTCTTCCACTTGTGTACCAACCCAGCCACACGAATAATCATTGAAAAAGGAGGGAATTATAGCGTCTGAGACCTCTCCAATTCTGCCAAAATGCATCTATCCCTGCTGACTCCGGATCCAGTTGCCAACTGAAAAAGGTCTGCAACTCCGCAGTCAGCCTGTTTGCAAATAAACCCACTTGGCAATGGCCTTTAAGTTTCATTAACCTCTGGAATACCAGCGTGTACAGCATCCAATCCCTGGAGTCCATGTAAATCCTTGAGCACCAATCTGCCTCCACATTGTTCAACCCTGCTCCACTTGAACTAAAATACTCTGTCTCAAACAATAATCCAAAAAGACTTTCACCAGGTTCGCAAGATCCTTCAATCTCATGCCCCCAACTTGCTCACATACCTCACAGCCGAGATATTGTCCATTCTCAACAAGACTGAGCACATTGCCTTGTCCTTCGTGAAACTACTTTTCTCGAAGGACCCTGCCAGCAATGCCAGACAATGTATATGAAGTCTGCTTTCCTCCTCTGACCATACTCCGCCTGTTGTGACTGAATCAGAGCGTGTCTCCCAACCTTCCAGACTTGAATCTGATTCTTTAACTATATCAGGACTTTCCCCCAAAATAGCTTTTCCATTCCACACCTCCATATTCCTCAACCACCAGACCAGTTCTTCTTTTGCCTCCTCTGTGAATACAATCTCCTTTGAATACTTCAGACCACCCCTTAAATGCCTGGCTTTTAATCTCTGGAGGGCTTGACAGTTCAAAGGACCTGGGAAAATAGCTTGGATCGTTGAAGATACCTATAGCTCTTGCTAACATCATCAAAGAAATCCTTTGTAAACCCAATACCTTCTTAAAATCCTTCCTTATCCTTTTTAACTTATCTTTCTCAATTTCAATTGCCCTTCCACTGTATTTACCATAAATCCCAAAACCTGTGCTTCCTGTCTTGGGATAAGACATGACTTCTGTCTGTTTACTACAAATCCTAGTTCTTCCAACAAAGACACTGCCATCCTTGTGTACTCTACAAGTTTCAACCTGCTATGATCCATTAGAAAAATGTCGTTAATACAGATAACTAGTTTTACTCAGAAAAGCCACTACTGAACGAATGACGATTGTGAAGCACCAGGGGGCTGACGACAACCAGAAAGGAAGACAAACAAACTTCCACATTTCTCCATCCCATCTGAACTGCAGAAACTTCTGATGAGGTTCTCAAACTGGAATCATGAAGTATGAGTCCTTCAAATCTAGCTGAGCCTACCAGTTCCCTGTCTGCAAGACATCTCTCAACAAGTGCATTCTTCCATTTTGAAGTGGTGGTACTCCACTCAATCGTTCAGGCCTCTCAAACGTATCACAGACCTCATCCGTTTGTCTTTTTTCTCTACTAGAAAATTATTGCTCACAAACCTCTTTACATGGTTCCTTACCACCACAATTGCTCCCTTTGCTTCTAATTTCTGAACTTCTTTGCTTACCAAAGCCAAAAGTTCTAAATTGAACCTTATTATCCCTGGATAATGATAGTGAATTGGCTCTTCAAAAAAATCTATGTGATAACCTCGCACCATCTCCAAGGTCCATGGACCCCCTGTTACCCGAGTCCAATTTCCATAAAATTGAACAAGTCTGCCACCCAACTTTAATGGGATAACAGAAGGGTCTTGCCTCACCTGATCCCCTCATTCGCCAGTCACCATGTCGTCCTCTGCTTCTAGTTCTTTTTCTCGGGGGGTAAAATCCCTCTGTCTGATATGAGGTCTGGTAAGAACTGGTCCTAAAAGATGCTCTTGTAATACCCTGACCTCAGCCCCCCCATAAACACATATATCAAACACTTTCTTTATCTCCTGTTGCGATTTCTGCAATGAACTAAATGCCTCTACGTACTTGGACATCTCCTTTATGAAATCATCCCCGAAAAACCATTTGCTGCCTACCTGCCTCATTGTTAGCCAACTCAACCAACTTCAGGTCAATCTTTAGTGAAATACTATTTCTTTGTTTCACGTATATGGCAGTGTTTGCATTTCCTAACAGGCACACTGCCCTTTGTATCCACTCCCTCAGCTCTTCCACATTTAAAGATTTCTTTGAAACATATGCCTCCTCAGCCACATCAAAAATCGTTGTTATTGGACCGGTCAGGTCTAACAGTCGATCTTGGCACATTTTAAGCACTTTATCAAAACCTTTCCTGGTGTCCCGTCCCCCTTTGACTATAAAGGCCATTATTTTAGCATTAAGGTCAGGAGTCAACATAACTTTATTTGCCAAACTAGGTCTCGGGCACTCAGACCTCAGACAAAAACTAACATCCTTAGGTATCTGCCTCCTTAACCAGGTCTCCACATACTCTGCCGGATCACTGACAGAATATCGAGTACCAGAATATCGAGATACAAAAATATCGGGACATAAATATCGTTGTCAAAAATATCGGCCTCCTATCTTCATAATGGTAAGTACAAAAATATCGGAAAAAAAATATCGGAAAAAATATCGAAGTACAAAATGTTTTTTTATATGTATAAAAAATAATGTAAAATAAATTAAATAATACATTTAACTTAAAAAACAAAATTTAGATTTATTTGTAAATTTTAACAATTGTAAGTAATATATTTAATTTAAAAATAAATTAAACATACATATATAAAATGTAATATATATATATTTAGTTAAAATTATTTAATAAATATTTTTAATTAATTATAAAATGTTACAAATATATTAAAAATTATAAATAAATAAATATATATATATATATATATATACATACACCTGTAACATACAAATTATTAAAAGAAACATTGTATTATAAATTAAAATATTAAAATATTAAATATTTTTTAAACCTACATTTTACACTACATTGATTGCAACAGTAGGAAAAGTGTTAGATAGCATAGGGGAAAAGATTACAATTCCCACTCCAGCGAGTGCAACAGTAGGGAAAGTGTTGGACAGTGGAGAGGAATAATTTTCTATTCCCACTCCAATGAGTGCAACAGTAGGGAAAGTGTTGGATAGCGGAGGGGAATAATTTACTCTTCCCACTCCAATGAGTGTAACAGTAGGGAAAGTGTCGGATAGTGGAGGGGAAAAAATTACTATTCCCACTCCAGCAAGTGCAACAGTAGGGAAAATGTTGGATAGCGGAGGGATAAAAATTACTATTCCCACTCCAGCGAGTGCAACAGTAGGGAAAGTGTTGGATAGCGTAGGGGTAAAAATTACTATTCCCACTCCAGTGAGTGCAACAGTAGGGAAAGTGTTGGATAGCGGAGGGGATAAAATTACTATTCCCACTCCAGTGAATGCAACAGTAGGGAAATTGTTGGATAGCGGAGGGGTAAAAATTACTATTCCCACTCCAATGACTGCAACAGTAGGGAAAGAGTTGGATAGCGCAGGGGAATAATTTACTATTCCCACTCCAATGAGCGCAACAGTAAGGAAAGTGTTGGATAGCGGAGGGGATAAAATTGCTATTTCCACTCCCGTGAGTGCAACAGTAGGGAAAGTGTTGGATAGCGGAGGGGTAAAAATGACTATTCCCACTCCAGCGAATGCAACAGTAGGGAAAGTGTTGGATAGCAGAGGGGAATAATTTACTATTCCCACTCCAACAAGTGCAACAGTAGGGAAAGTGTTGGATAGCGCAGGGGAAAAATTTACTATTCCCACTCCAATGAGTGCAACAGTAAGGAAAGTGTTGGATAGCGGAGGGGATACAATTACTATTCCCACTCCTGTGAGGGCAACAGTAGGGAAAGTGTTGGATAGCGGAAGGGTAAAAATGACTATTCCCACTCCAGCAAGTGCAACAGTAGGGAAAGTGTTGGATAGCGTAGGGGTAAAAATTACTATTCCAACTCCAACGAGTGCAACAGTAGGGAAAGCGTTGGATAGTGGAGGGGTAAACATTACTATTCCCTCTCCAGTGAGTGCAACAGTAGGGAAAATGATGGATAGTGTAGGGGTATAAATTACTATTCCCACTCCAGCGAATGCAGGAGTAGGGAAAGTGTTGGATAGCGGAGGGGTAAAAATTACTATTCCCACTAAATAAAAACAAACAAAATATCAACTACAATACAAAATATAATAAAAAGCCAAAAACAAAACATATATAAATATATAAAAATTTATAAAACATAGAAACATATTATAGTGTAGAAAAAATCTAAAATTTACATAAAAAGATTATTTTTTTAATTTAACAAAAAATTAACAAACAAATAAATATTTTGTAATAGAAATTAAAAAAATATTTATTACATAAATGTAATATTTGTCTTCCTACCCTATAGCACCACACAATTTACAACACACATCTAAATTTAAAAAGTCTACCTCCATAATTAACACAATTAATTATCAATAAAACAAATGTTAATAATTAAAAACACATTTGAAAAGGTAAAATTAATGTACTAACCAAACGTTACAGCTATAGCACCTAAATCCCCAAACAAACAAAAAAATAAACAATTACCAAAAATATTTATCAATTAATAAATTAATATTAATGATCAAATAATGATGAATTAATTTAAACTAAATTACTTTTCACCCTCTTCCCCAATAAACACCAAAACAAACACCTAACAATATTTACACAATTTCCATAACTAATTTTACATTAATAAATTAATATCAATTAACAGCAAATCATTAATTAATTTAAAAAATTTACTTCCCACCATTTACCACTATAAACTCCACAACTCACACATCAAAATAATTACACAATTGCCATATTTAAATTTTAATTAATTAATTAGCATTAATTAACAAATAATTAATTAATTATAAATAAATTACCTCCCACCATATTCCCTATAAATGCCACCACCAATATCTTAAAACTTGACACAATTAATATAATTAATTAAAAATAAATATAAATAATTATTAATAAATTAAATCACACAACACTATAAAATAAAATTAAATAAATATTATATTAAAAATATTAATAAATGTATTAAAATTAAATTACTTCCCACCCTACTCCCCTATCAACCCACAACCCACTCCTAAAAAATAACACAATCAACATAATTAACAATTAATTAATAATAATTAACAACCAATTAATGAATAATTAATAATAAATTAATTTCCACAATTAACAATATAAAATATTAAATAAATAAATATTATTTATTTAAGAAAAAAAAATGTAATTATAATTACATTACTTCCCACCCTATTCCCCTATAAACCCACAACTCGCTACGGAACTAAAACGCAAAATTGAATTAAAATAAAATTAATAACTTCTAAAAATGTAACACATATATTAAAAAACAAATGCAATACTTAGACAAAAAAATAGAGCACATACATTTAAAATACATACTAAAATACATAACACTAACAAAAAAACTATATTATTAACAACTATATTTTTGCAAACTATATTAATGACTTCGAAATTTTTGAAAACGATATTTCGTACCTTTAACTCGATATTCTTGGCCACGATATTCTTGCAGTCGATATTTCTGTATCTCGATATTCTACACTCGATATTAGTGCAAGTCGACATTTCCAACTCGATATTCTGACTCTGTACCACTCTGCCACATGGGTTGCTGGGGACCAATCAGGAGAAAGTAAATGTTTTAACATCATTGGGTCGAACATATACTCCCCCAATGGATCTGTAAGTACCTCAACTTCTCTACCTTTCTCGCCCACCATGTGCACTGCTTTCAAACCCTGCCCCTGTTCTCTCCATCTGAATCAAAATCAGAGGAACAACTTAACTCTACCTCCGCGCTGCCAGACGACTCATCACATAACACTGCAGAATGTTTACGAGTCTCAGTAGAATTCCTTACTGAGTTATTTGGACCCTTTATTTGGTCCCCTTGTGTTACCGAGACACCATCATGTTTCGTGAATCCACAATTTCCTTGTTCTGTGCTAGCAGATCTTTATTTTTTTGCCTGAGTCCGCACCTCTATAAGGTGTTTTATCTTTCTACTCACTTTTCCACTCTTTTTCTCTGACGGTCCCTCACCAGCCGAATAAAACCTTTCATCTTGAGTGGCTAACCCTTTACTCAGTATTAAATCATCCAACTTTCTCTCCAACTTATTATTAAAATCCATGCAGAACATTGATAGCATGTTCAAAATCCTTTTTTCCATAGAATTCTCCATTCTGCCCAAAGTACTTGGCTCACTCATCTCTATATTCCTTTAAAACACTCCAAGGGGGATATTCCCAAGAACGCGTGTTAACTATCGCCAAAATCGCTTAACGCAACTTCTCACATCGCAGTCCATCGCGGGAAAATAACATTGTGTTAACGCAGCATTCACAACCCGACGGCACCATGCGATAGCCCCACAATAACGCAACAAATGCCCGTGTTAAAATCAACGCAACGCCGAAAAAATGCGAAATCCCAACGCGGAAAAAGGTGCAATGACCCCAATGGCGATACAAAAATCAGCGAAAACCAGCGACAGGCGTGAGAATGCACTATAAAAGCAGAGAAAAAAAAAGACAAATAAATGCAACTGCGTAGCAACATGGACGCACCCGGACCCAGTGCAGAGGACAACGCAAACCCCACAAGCCCCACAGACAAACAGCCAGGAACCCCGGGTTTGGAGAAGGGGAAAGACAAGAGGAAGAGGAAGACGGGGTTCAGTCCGCAGGAAAACCGGATCATCGTCACAGAAGTGACCGAACACTACCAACAACTGTACGTCACCTCCACTGTGTCATCGGCAACACAAACGGAAATATGGCAGGTCATCGTGAACAACGTGAATGCAGTCGGAGTGTCGAGGAGGTCAATGGAGGAGGTCAAGAGGTGCTGGCATGACGTCAAAAGCCAAACCAAGCAGAAACTCGCTGCCAACCTGAAGGCAGCAACGGCCACTGGAGGTGGGAGTCCTGCGCCACAGGAGGAGCTGGATGAGCTGGAGGAAAGGGTGGCCACAGTCATTGTGAATCAACATCAACAGGGTGAGTAACCACCAGGGACTGGGGGGACGGGGGAGACGGGCACAATGGCACACATGCACAATCAAGAATAGCACACTGCACACCCACAATGACTGTGGAACCTGTCCCTGATGGCCTTGGCATACTGCAGCACACATAGAAACACCAAGTAGGCCCCCATCCACCATGTGCACAAATGCCCCCCCCCTCACCAATCCCACAACCTACCCATGCAAATGTGCTGAACCCAGCAAAGCAGCGGCTCTGTGAGCCACACTGACAATGTAAGTGACACTGCATGACCAATAGCATGTCTGCAGTCAAAATACATGACATGGTGCACGACACTGAGGTGGCCCAGTGTGGCTAACATCCTCAAAGGAGCAGGTCACACTGTGACACATCCACGTGCACATACAACCCCTGACGTCAACAACACATCTGCAGACAAACAATGCACAAGAGTACCAAATCCGTCCAAGAGCACAAATGACCCAAGTCGCCAACATCTCAGCACCGTAAAAGCACAGAAGCCAAAGGCACACCGCCTCAAAGGGACAATGGGCCACTAAATCAGAGCTGCAGGGGCAACTCTCCCACAATGCAGCACACACACATAGCAATCAAAGCACATCAGCATTGATGACAATGTGGTACAAAGTGCCACACCAACACCACAGAACAGAGGACACAACTGGTGCTGCATGTGCGTAGAAAAAGGCCAATCACATCAGGCATAGCAGGAAACTGTCAGATGAAAATGTACGAGTACAACCTCACATCCTTCATGTAGTCGGAATGTCCACTGTCCCCCATCAAATACCCAGCTCCTCCAAAACAGTCACAATGTACATTGACATGCAGACAGTATGCAAACATGTACAATGTGTGCACATACATGGAACACACTGTTAACCTGCATCTCCCCTTCACATTGCAGAGGGACAATCAACACCTCCTGCAGAGCAGACCAGACATCTCTTCAGTGATGAGGAGGAGGAACCCCTGGCCATCTGCTCCGACACCCTCCAACTGCTCGTGGACAGCCTCCGCACCCCACCTCCAGGAGCAGGACAGCCCAGCTGCATCAAGGTGATACCACCCCCTGCACAGACCACACAGCAAGAAGCACCCACCACCATGGCTGGCTTCCAGCACCTCACCCAAGAACACATGGCATCCCAACGCCGTGTGTCAGACTGCCAGAGGGGGCTGGCTGAACAGGTGCGTGTGGTTTTCGACCTCATGGCAACCAAACTAGATGCCATACGTGGGTGTCTCAGTCCCATCAGGGACCACTTACAGTCCCTAACGGACACCCACAGTCCGCTCCATGCCCTACAACAATCCTTGGCTGACCTCGCTGGATCCATTACTCGGCTACAAGAACTGTCTAGGCAGAGAGGCTCCAGCGACGACAGCACAGAGATGGCACAGATGCGGAGGACAATGGAGAACATGGAGCGGATGCAGGCAGGAAGGATGGCTGCCACAGCCGAAAACCAGCAAGATGTAGCTGGGATCTACCATGCCCTGCAGATCCTCATCTTGCCATTGTTGCTACAGAGCCTGTCCCAGATGACTGCTGCAGGAACTTCGACACACACATCTCCGCCACCTGAGGTGTCACTGGCACACAGTGATGCAGCCATACCACCTCCACACCCTGATGAGTCCGTGGCACACAGTGATGCAGCCATAACACCACCACACACACCTGGCACACCTGACATAGAAGACGTATCAGAGGACGAAGATGTGGACGGTAATGACTCTGTGTCAAAAAGGAGGTTGTAGCATTCATCCCCCGCCATATGGCCTGTTTCTGCTTGGTACAGCCCTCTGGCTCATGCCCTGGTACAACACCTTCCACTGTCCCCCGAACACCCTGCGACATTCACCTGGACCCCGACATGGACTGCCATATCTGCTCTGGTTACCAATGACACAGCAAACAGGCTGCGGACTCAACTCTTCCTCTACCGATTAACTTGTCATCCCCTAAAGGACTCTGTTTGGCCCTCCACTGGGCAACCATGTATTGTGGGGTGTGCATGGCCATGTACTGCTCCAGCTCCGACACTCCACAGGATGTGAATAAAACATTCCTAATCACACAGATGTGTCATGTCTATGTCCAATCAAGTATGACAGTATGCATCACTGTAGGGACATTCATTTCACAAAAGGTACACCCTGGGAAATGACATCAATGCGCATGTTTGACCGTAACACACATGGTCAATTAAATGACTGTGGAGGTGTGAACTAGCTGTGGCCTCATTGATCATGAACAACAATCTCGCAACCCCCCAACGTAGCCCCACGTCCATGTATTAAATAGGGCTATGTGTAAATATGTCAGAGTCGGTAGGAGGCCTAAAGTAGTGTCCCACATCACATGTGACAACAGAACATCTCTTCGCATACCTACACACACTCAACTGTGTGGACACAGCCTGGTTTGATGGAATACATTGGTCCACATGGCAAGAAGTTGGACACCATACTCACATTGCTGAAGACACGTAAGCGCACAGGTCGACCAGCAGCTCTCCCGAACACAATGTCTGGCTCACAGAGGTGGAGCTGGCAATAGGGACTCACCCCTAAGTGAAATCCGTCAGTCAGTCCCTCCCTGTGTACGTACAATGCTCATTGGGGCACACGATTTGGCATGCAAATCAACACTCATCACAGTTGTACACTAGTGAAGATGCGTAGACTTTATTAGCATGTGCGTGTCAGTACGGGCAATACAAGGGCCACCACATGCAGACCAATGGATCATACACTAACAGGCAGCCAAGGAACATGTAGAAGTGCAAGACATGGGGAGGCACACAGGAACACCAACCATGACGGATGCCGACGGTCTCAGCCCACCTTGCCCTGCTGGACGAGTCATGTGGTGTTTGGCGAATGCTCATTGCACCGTGTCAGGGGACACCACTCACAGCCCATGGGATCTGCATAGTCCTGTACCACCGGACAGCGCTGACTGCCTGCTCTGCTGACAGTGAGCAGGTGAAGGAGTCCAACAAGGTCACATGTAGTACTACATTGCCATGTGTGTACTCTCCTCCAGCGGTGTGTCAGGTTGAGGAACGTTGCCAGGCGCCGCTGTCCACTCACCTTGCACAGGTGTGTGTCAACCCGCAGTCCTGCACGCACATGCATTCTGAGTCCAGGCGAATGCAGCCATGTCCACTGGCTTGGTGGGATATGTGTCCATCTCCCCAAGATGCAAAAGGGGGTTGGGACCTGTGCCATGGGTTACAATCTTTTGTGGCTGCAGGAACGTAGTTACTCGTCCATGAAAGCGAGCGCAGCTTCATGGGCAATCAGTTCCAAGACTACGTCGTTGTCGACTTCAACGAACACGGGGACGAGCCAATCTATTAGCTGGTCCTGACAGATGTGCTCCGTCCACGCCATTTCAACAATCCGCAACACAGCCCAATAGGGGAGCGCTTCGATGTGGTCACTGCACACGAGGAATTGTGCGATCTCACATGCCCAAAAGCCAGCACATATGCCCAATTCCAAGGCATCCCATGAACAGGTATCACGGTTACACTCCTGGTCGTGGTCCAACAGGGGGCGCACACACATGTCATAATCCAGTTCAGCTACCGTTGTGTTGGATAGACAGACATCCATGGGCCGTTCGAATATGCATGATCGGCAGTGGAACCAGGGCTGGACGCAGGTGACGTATGCAAGACAGAAGCTCAGCCGGTAACTGATGCGCAACACTGCCAGTTGCAGTGCCCCCAACAAATGCAACATTCGGTCACGGTACAGTTCCGCGTGACAGGGGTTGTGCATGTGCCCAGGATGTTCTGATATTGCGTTGTTCGCACTCGTAGAACCGGCACTCTTCTGACCTGCGGCTGTTATGTGGATGATATGCTACAGCTCGGAGCAATGAGTCGTATGAGTGTGCAAAGTTTGTACGTATGGGTTGTCCTGTAAGTAAGTGTCAAGGCCGTTCCATGCAGGAGTACCTCGGGCAAGGACTTCTGTGTGCGGGGTGTGGATACGTTGATCTTTCATTGGCACCGTGTGTAGTGTGGGAGTCGTCTTCGTCTGCCATGGTATCTCTCTTAGGGGGTGCCTGCCGCATGCATTTCCAAGGTCGGGGGTGCAGATGTCCTTCCGCCTTCTGTATTGAGACGAGGGGGCTTTCATCCCTAATGTTAGTCAGAACACTGCTTGTATCCTGGGTATGTGATGTGGCCATCGCGCTGCAATTGAGGCTAGGCCTTGGGCTTATGGTGCACCAAAAGCGATGTACACACACACCAGTTGCCATGTATGAGCCAGGACCCCGAGGGGCCTTTCGCTCCTTGTACAGTCCCTTCGTGTGCGGACGCCCTCCGGCTGCATGCAACATTGCAACATTGTCGATTGCGGGCCATGTGGCGCAGACACTGCAACAGAGACACACGCATCAGTTGGTTTCCTGTGCAGCCCAGATATGAACCACGTCCAGAGGCCAGGGATAATTGTTCACACCCCTACGCTGGCCTGGCATTCGCCGACCAAGCCCACTCGGAGTATGTATAAAGGGGGACGACGACGCTACGTGTCCCAGTTCTTCCCCACAGCCTGAGGTGACATGGCTGCGTCCAACTGGCCTATGATAAGGCTCAATCATATAGAGTCCATGACTTGCGTTGCACGGAGTCGGTGGCACTGGTTGCACTGCGGCCTGCACGGGCCTACCGCCATGGGACAGTGACTTACTGTGCACTGAGGTAGGGGCACCTAAAGTGCTGAGCGGGTGTGCAGCCTGCGATGACGTGTGCACTGATATGGTCTCTGCCATTTGCTATATCAAGACCCAGAGTCAAGTGTGCGCCTGCTGGACCACCATGTAGGCCTGAGCCAGCGGGCAGCGCGGGCTTACCACCACGTGGCGTTGCCTCGCGTTTCATAGAGTTAGTGGCACCTAGAGAGCTGAGCGGGTGTGCAGCCTGCGATGATGACGTGTGCACTGATATAATCTCTGCCATTGCAAAATCAAGACCCAGAGTGAAGTGTGCGCATGGTGACCCACGCTGCGGGGATGCGTGATGTGGAGGCTGTCAAGGTCACGGGCCCTGGACTCGGAGCTTGCACCGGGACGGGGTGTGCCCTCTTGGAGACACGCCGGTGGTGGAAGGTGAGCAGTGCGGCCTGGGTGCGCAGGGGTGGGCAATCTGCGCTGGGCAGCGGGAGGGGCTGGGGTGCAGCGGCCTGGGTGCACAGGGGCGGCCATGTGATGTTGCCGTGTGCAATGATGTGTACTCTGCCATCATTAGCTGTGGACTCTGTTTCAGATGAGGGGCCTGGTGGCCTGCAGTGTGAACCGGCACGTGGTTGGAGACACACCGGTGGCAGCAGGTGAGCAGTGAGGCCTGGTTGCGCAGGGGCTGGCAAACACTGCTGGGCGGCGGGGGGCTGGGGTGCAGCAGCCTGTGTGCGCGGGGGCGGCCAAGCGATGATGGCGTGTGCAATGATATGAACTCTGCCATTCATGTATCTGGACTCTGTTTCAGATTGGGGACCTGGTGGCCTCCAGTGTGAACCGGCACGTGGTTGGAGACACACCGGTGGCAGCAGGTGAGCAGTGAGGCCTGGGTGCGCAGGGGCGGGCAAACACCGCTGGGTGGCGGGGGGGCTGGGGTGCAGCTGCCTGGGTGCGCAGTGTCGGCACTGTCTCTCTCTCCCTCTCTTTCTCTATCTTTCTCTCTCTTTCTCTCTCTCTCTCCCTCTCTTCCTTTCACTGTCTCTCTCTCTTCCTCTGTTACTCTCTTTCTCCTCCCCTCTTCCTTTCGCTGTCTCTCTCTCTCTTCCTCTGTTTCTCTCTCCTTCTCCCTCTCTCCCCCTTTCTCTCTCTCCCTCTCTTTCACTCTCTCTCTCCCTTTCTTTTTCACTCTCTTTCTCTCTCTCTCTGTTCTTTGTTGTGCGCATGACACACCTTCTTATCTTCAATTTTGTCTTGCAGGCTGTGACTTACGGTTTGTCCGGAGAAGACCCGCCATGACTCTTCCAACTATTGCTGTTGATTGGAATTTGAATAAATTGATTATTTTTGGAATTCTGCGATGTATGTATGTTTTTCCTTTTTCGAACCACACATGGATGTTGGTTGGTGTACTTGTGCGACATCAGGCGAATTGTTGTGTTCATGAATTTGTGAGGTAGATGTGAGATATCTTTGTCCGGGTGGTGTGCCCGGGGTAGGGCCACGGGGGGGCTTGGGGGGGGCGGATCTGGGGGGGTGGCGGTGGGTGTTGTGGCCCTCTTGGGGCACCGAGCTGCATGGTCAGTAACTCCATGGCATCTCTTGTTCTTCTGGTGTGGCTGTGGGCTGGGCTCCCTTTTGTGCGGCAGGTTGTCGTCCGACTTAACACCAGGTAGGAGCAGGTGTTAAATCCCTGCTGCTAACGCGCCTTAGCGCATGTTTTGTGGTCTTATCGCCGATCTGGCTGGTCGTTGTGAATGTTGCGAAGTGGTGTTTCCGTGGGTTTTTGCACGGGAACGCCTACTCTGCATCTCATTAGCGTTAGTTGCCGGTGTCATCAGTGGTGATGTTTTTTGCGGCTGCTCTCGCAGGAATACTGGTGATATCGGCTGTTAGCACCAGCTTGTGAATGGTGCGATGTATTTATCACCACTTTGGCTGCGATAAAGTGCCGCTAACTAGGCGATAAGTCCTTGAGAATGATAGAGCGCAGATAGCACTCTATTTGTATGAGTGCACTATATTCATGGTTTAAACGCACGCTCATGTATTCGTATTGTGTGCAGTGTTTTTGATTATTAAGAACCATTTAATTGAATCATTTAATGTTGAAGTAGTGAACGCATTAAGTAGAATTCTGTATGTATTATGCTTCCTTCATGAATAATGTGCAGGACAATATTATTTTATATATCGTAAACTGTGATCGTTTAAGTTGTCTGAAATATAGGCCCAAAAGATTCTCCTTGCTCTCGAGAAATAATGAATTAAATGATTGTTGTGTTCAAGGTTAGAGTATTCTTACCCTGTTGCAGGTGCAGAAATACACATCGTTATTTTCAGAGTTAAGGAGAGATCCGGAATGCCTTTGAAGATAGCTGGAAGCGAGGAGGGAGGATGCTTTGCGTATCGGGTCTGTCTGGAAGCCAAGGCCACTGGAAGAAGATATCTTTAATTAATTTTGCTTCATGAAAAAGAACCAGCTACTGTATAGAGGTCTAGTGTAAACTTTTAGAAAAGGTGACGCAATGTTCATTGAATCCCATCTTTTTGTATGATGCGCAGGGACAGAGAGACCAGACTTCTGCTACCTTTCGGAGAAGAAGGAGCATCTTAGAGCGAGCTCCATAGCCTTAAGCTAAACGACCCATTTTGACATGAGTACTTCTTAGGAAGTCACACGTGCTGACACCATTGGGGAACGATAGAAGAGAGACAGGAAGGGCCCTCATATAGAATAGTGTAGGGAAAGATTTTGATTTCTTTCAATGAGTCGAGAGCATCTATTTTGTGTTGCATTGTGATTTTGGAATTTATAATCATTTGTCTTTTGGGCCGCATTACTTATATCAGAAAAATCGGCTCTGTATTAATTTTCCTCTATCTCTATACTTTGCTATTGAGATGTATTTACATCCAATTGTTTTTGGCCTTATAATAAACATTCAAACTGCACTTTGGAGTCAGTGATCTTTTCAGGCATGACAACTTTGTTAATATCTGTTTGAGTTGTTTCCCTCCCCTCGACCACTTTAGGTAAATAAAAGATCGATCGCTTACGCTATACTTAGTAGGGAGCTTAGGGGTGAAAGTTAGCGTAATTAAGAATATCCCCCAAATCTATTAACTAGCCTCCAAAATCACCAAACCAACCTCTCCAGAACTTAACCAGATTTCCACTCTAGCTACTACCAGATATGTCTGTCAGCTGTTCATAGAAAAAAATGGGCAAAAAAGTCTCTAATAGCCCAATATGTCACTCTGGAAGTTAAATTGAAAACCACCAATCATCAAAAATGTCCATCTTCACATCTCTTAGTACAAGAAGTGGCTGTGGTGAGTCCTTTCTTTATGTTAACCGTTCCTACTAGCCAATCACATCAAGGCTCAATCCCCCTTCCGGCACTCTCCCAAAGTGCCAATAATACCCGATCTCCTCCCACATTATAGAGGTCACCAAAACAGCCTGATCCCATCTCAGCGTGACGGTGTTAACTCCAATGGTCTTCACACATTGGTACCAGCAGACCTGTGTGAGACTCACGTGGACCTCGATCACCAAGATAAGCGACCCCGATTGAGACGAATGTGGAACTAACCTGTAAACATCACGCGGCACAGAACAAGACATGCTGGCAAACCTCACCAGCAACCAACAGCCTCAATTCAAAGGCTGTATGATACCTAATACTTTCTATTACGGCTTCAAAGAGTTTACAATAATTAGTAACAATCAAACACTACAGCTGAAATACATGTTGTAAACGTTCATCGCCTAAGAAAACAATTACGTTTTAAATCGCAATTCTCCACCGTCTCCAGGCAACAGAATTATATTTACTAAGACTATTCCCGGTTATGCGTTTATGCAGTGGCGTAGCTAGGCACTGTGCCGCCTGTGGCGGTCCCTGCCTTCCTGCCTTTTGCCGCCGCGCTGGGGGGGGGGGGGTGCTGGCGATGATTTTTGCGGCCGCCGCCGCCCCCGAAACTCGTGCCGCCCGGGGCGCCCCCCCTTGCTACGCCAGTGCGTTTATGCCTCATATTATTCACAGAAAGTGTACTTATCTATACATTCCACACAGCATAAAAATATTTTAACAAATAAACCACTCAGAGCTGCTAGATGAGTACTTGTCTGTTAATGCACCAGCAAAAAAGAAGGATGATGTTTGGGTGTTCTACTGTTGTATATTGTTGGAACTTTGTTGTGTTCCATGTCTTAAAGGGGCTGCTGTGGTGGCATTAAAGGCAGCTGCAATAATATTAGCCTCCGCTCTTGCCATAAAATAACACTTGGGATAGCTCATAGAAGTCTAACACATAGTCCCAATACCGGCAACATCCCCCCACCTTCCCATAGGCGAACGTGCATAAATAAACCACAAGACACTTTGTTTATGGGAAAAACTTGTCGCAGGTTTATTCCATACAAGAGTATGCAATAAGGTGGGTTATCTTACGGGCGATCCATGGGCAGGCAGCCGTCAACCTATGCTGCCCCTGCCCGCCTGATGAGCCAGCACTGTGGGATGTATGCCCGATCAGCGCTACACCTTTGTTGATCCACCACTGGATCACGTGTCCCTTGTTACCATCCTACTCACGCCCCTTTCAGGGCAGAGCGTATCAGGGCAAACCCCCGGTTGGTCAGGCCCCCAACCGCCCGAAGGCTAACGGGGCGCCGTCGCGGTTCTCCAGGACCCTGCCCTGAGGATCCTGGTCTTTGGCTCTGGCACCCCTATTGTGCCGCGCAGAGGTACCCTTACTGTACCCGTCTGCCGCAGAGGTACCTTTACTGTACCAGACTGCTTCCAGATCGCCCTGTAACTCCGCCTGCAACACAAAAGCAAACATTAAAACATTCATTACACTTTGCCCACCAGCCCAGCCGAAGGGTAAGCGGAAGGGAGGGAGACGGCGAGGCTGGCGGCAAAGAGGCCGCCGGGAGGGTCAGGGGGGTATACATACCCTCCCTCCCCCCCTGGGCATACCGGAAGGGACGCCCACACCCCCTGTACAGCGGGCTCCAGGCGGAAGCCCTCTGCTGCTAGAGCAAGGGGTAGGCTTGTGCCGCAATGGCACTAAAGGGCCGCCCTTTAGGGGCCCCCTTTGGGGGCGGCGGGCAGCCACATAGTCCCAATACCGGCAACATCCCCCACCTTCCCATAGGCGAACATGCATAAATAAACCACAAGACACTTTGTTTATGGGAAAAACTTGTCGCAGGTTTATTCCATACAAGAGTATGCAATAAGGTGGGTTATCTTACGGGCGATCCATGGGCAGGCAGCCGTCAACCTATGCTGCCCCTGCCCGCCTGATGAGCCAGCACTGTGGGATGTATGCCCGATCAGCGCTACACCTTTGTTGATCCACCACTGGATCACGTGTCCCTTGTTACCATCCTACTCACGCCCCTTTCAGGGCGGAGCGTATCAGGGCAAACCCCGGTTGGTCAGGCCCCCAACCGCCCGAAGGCTAACGGGGCGCCGTCGCGGTTCTCCAGGACCCTGCCCTGAGGATCCTGGTCTTTGGCTCTGGCACCCCTATTGTGCCGTGCAGAGGTACCCTTACTGTACCCGTCTGCCGCAGAGGTATCCTTACTGTACCAGACTGCTTCCAGATCGCCCTGTAACTCCGCCACAGCCCTGGAGGCGGCCACCGTCGCAGCCAGGGCCCCCCCACCACTGCACCTCCTATTACTTGCAACCTGCCCTTTCCTAACATTCCTGTAAATGTTATGTTATGTTATGTTATGTTATGTTATCGTAATTTCTAAAGCGCACGAATACCCGAAGGTGTCTTGGCGCTGGATCTTGCTATAACCTTGACAGAGAGAAGCAGAAGATTTATAATGGGTTAATTAAACAACCAAGTTTTCAGATTTTTTCTAAAGGAGGTGAGAGAATTGGCCGCTCTTGTACTTACTGGAAGAGTATTCCAGAGTTTGGCTGTACAGTAGCTTATGCTTCGACCTCCCAATTCGCTGTTCGAATTCTTGGTACCAGCATCAACCTGGCATTAGTAGACCTAAGACATCTACCAGGAAGATACCAGGAAAATACATTTTTTAATGAAGCTGGTCCAGTATTGTTCAGTGCCTTATAAGCCAGGCACAGTATCTTAAACTTAATACGTTGTACCACTGGTAACCAATGAAGTTTTCGAATGGCTTCCGTGGTAGATTGATATCTTGGTAAATTTAGCAGGAGCCTAGCAGCAGCATTCTGTACCATTTGTAGTTTTTCAAATGCTGTTTTTGTAACCCAGAATAGAGACCGTTACAATAATCCAATTTAGATAGCACTAACATTGTTACCACCGTCCTCCTAAGATTTAGGGGGATGTAAGGTGTTATCTTCTTCAATTTTCTTATCATAAAAAAGCAGCTGAGGCTGTAGCATTGGTTTGCTGGGAATATGTGAGTTTATTATCAATCAACACCCCAAGGTTTTTTGCCTTTACTACTGGCTTTGGAAGTTCTCCGATTTCCGCCGGCCACCAAACATCATCCCACCTAGGTTGGGGATTGCCAAAAATAACCACCTCGGTTTTATCAGAGTTTAGTTTAAGGCAGTACCTTCCCATCCAAAGACTAATTTCCCTCATACAATTCTGAAATTGTGAGGCAGGCGAGATTCGGTTTTTATGCACCTCTACCACAATCTGAGTGTCATCGGCATATGATGTCAAATCAAAGCCAAAATTTTGAACCAAGGGAGCCAGTTCAGACACATAAATGTTGAACAAAGATGGGCTTAGAGATGAGCCCTGAGGAACCCCACACGGGAGTACGTAAGAGCTGCTTGAAACTGATCCAGGGTCACAGTTTGTTTCCTGTTTTTAAGAAATGAAGCTATTAAAGATAAAGCTAAATTCTCTACCCCCAATAATTCCAGGCGCTGGAGTAGTGTATCATGATGCACAGTATCAAAGGCAGCTGACAAATCGAGGAGAATCAAAACAGCCGCACCCCTTGATCCATTGCTGTCCTGATCTCCTCGGTTGCCTTGATAAGTGCAGTTTCTGTGCTGTGCCCTGAGCGGAACCCAAACTGAGATGGGTCCAGTAATTCCCTTTCATGAATAAACTGTGTGAGTTGATTGTTCATTATTTTCTCGACTATTTTTGCCGGAAAAGGTAATCTAGCAATTGGACGATAATTGCTTGTAATGGTGGTATCCAGATTTGCTTTCTTTATCAAAGGGAGAATGGCTGCATCTTTCCAGATAGCTGGGAATGTGCCCGATAAAAACATATTATTAAAAATGTTTGTCAATATAGGGCTCACCTCCTTTGCTATGCTTTTTAATACTACAGGAGGGCAGGGATCTAACGGAGAGCCTGATTTTGTTTCCTGTATAAGTTTTTCCACAAGCTCAATCGGCACCTGTGAAAACCTAAAAACACCATTTTCCTCTGTCTTGATGGTAGATGGAGCTTTATTTGATGTATTGGGAGTAGTGGAGAAATTATTATATATATCATAAACTTTATTCTTAAAAGCGGTTGCTATATTGTCACAAAGGATTTGATTATTCCCTGAAGTTGTTTTGTTTGGTATAGCCGTTAGCTTTTCTACCACCCCAAATAGTTCTTTAGTTGAGTTTTTGCTTGCTCAATTTGTCGGGTGAAGAAAGACCTTTTTTCCGTAATCAGGAGAGATTTATAGTTTGCTAAAGCGCATTTGTAGCTGTTTTTATCATCTCCCTCATATTTTATTCTCCAACGCCTTTCTAAACGGCGACAATTTTGTTTCTCTAGTCGCAGTGCTTCAGTAAACCATGGGGCTGAAGGTTGGGTGCGATTCCCGGACTTTATTCCGGTTGGTACTGAGGTTTTAAAGGCGTCATTTAGCCATTTAGTATAATCCATTGCAGCCTGATCCACCTGTGTACTCACAGTCGGCCGTGTCTGCTCCAGTTGAGATTCCAATGAACTTTTATCTATCTTGTTCCATGCTTTATATGTGTTTTGCTGTATTTTACCAGCTTTAGCTTCCGGAACAGTTTGAACTGGGTAGTCAAATGTGATTAAAAATGGTCTGACCAAACAAGAGGGTAGATTTCCTTCTCTATTAACCCTGGTACTGAGGAAAAAATCCCATCAAGAGTATGACCTGCCTCATGAGTGGGTTTTTGTACTATCTGAGTTAATCCTAACATACTTAGAGTTTCTATTAGAGTAATTGTGTCCTTATCCGATTTTATCTCAAGGTGTAAATTAAAATCACCCAAGATGGTAAATGTCTTTGTAGCAAATCCAGGAGAAACAAGTCCATCCCCACCGGGGACAAGTGGACCCCGTCCTCCTCAACGTAACCTTTAACGTTTGCCTGGATGAGCTCGTGTCAGATGAAACCCAGACCCCTCTGGTCTGTGAACTTACGCCATGAACAGTTCCCTCTTACCGGGATGTTCAACGGCCTCCTCTGACTTACCTCCGTGCCACCTTAGCGGGGAATCATCTCCGACTACCAGAGCTCACATTGCCCCCTGTAGTTGCTGATCTCACCAAAACAGCGCATTTCACACATGCGACCGCTCATTTCCAGGCCTCCAGCAAATCTAAGGGATGAGATCCCTCCATGCTGGTGATAGATGAACCCCATCTATATCACAGTAGCCGTTGACGTTAGCCTGGATCAGCTAGTGTCTGATGAAACCAAAGAACCTTCTGGCCTGTGAACCTGTGTCAAGAACTATTCACCCTCCTGCGGGAAAGTTCCACTGCCTCACATGACCTAGCCCTGTGCCATCTCTGGGCGGGACAAATTCAGACACCAAGGCTCACATTGCCCCATCTGTTTGCTGATCTCCCCAAGTTGCCGTCCTTCTCGCATCGTGTGTGCTTGAACACCTGTGTCCCCCATCGATGGGACAGCAGCCCACTAGTTAAGTGACCGCTCCCCACCCCACCTGCCTCCTTTGGCTGTTCGGGCGAGGAGAATTATGCTTAACATTTGCACCGTCCCTTTGCTTTCTAAATCGAGACTCATGGGAAAGGTATAACTAGAAGTAAGTGCCAATAATCAAGGGTGCCTTCCTGCCCTTGCCATGCATCCCCTATGGGAATTACGCCAGCTCAAGTCCCTCTGGTGAAACCCCCTAGGCATCCCAGCTAAGCGAATCTGTCCGATTTCATACAGTGCGCACTGTTTGAGATATGGTGCCTAACATTAAGGATTAACTAAGTCCTACTTTACCCTCCTCCTCGGATATTGCCGAATAGGGGGGCAGGGGCGTTCCCACTGCCCACCCCTGGGCAACCCCAGCGGAGGAAAATTACCTGCTCAGTTAAATTTACTTTTTGTTGATCACTGGACATGGCAAATGTTCTTTTACATAGTAGCCTTTTGTGCTTGGCACCTTGTTTCCCCATTTCTTGGGACGGCAGCACCCTGTTGGCTGACAGCGTCACCACCCAGCGAGGCATCTATACTAACAGGGCGGGCATTTGCGCCTAACTGCAGGATCATATCCTCTGCCCTTGGTTCTGGGGTGTACTTATTTCGCCCCGTTGCCCAGACAGATGCACAAACCCCTTTGCTTGCTACTCTGGTGGACACCTTAATGGTATCAAAGCTGGTTTGAAACAATCTACGGCTTGCGCCCACTGCTGGAGACACCTCACCCTTTCGTGCAATTACAACTTACGCAGCGCACCCCGCTTGCCTAACTGCCGTCGGATCACAGATGCACAGTACCTACTGTCCATCTCCGACCCTGGATGCTTTAAACCTGCCAAAGTGACGGAAACCAAGCTTCCCAGTTCCCTGTTTAGCTGCAGTACACCTTCAGTGAGTCCGCTAGGAGATACCACAAACCGCATTGGTCCTGCAACCTTAAGTACACAATTCCCACCTGGGCGTACCTCTAACTGAGACAGGCTCGACACAGCTGTAAGGCCAGAGACACACATGTATTGTGCCCACTATTGGAGACAACTCACCCCTTCGTGGAGCGACCACTACACAGGTGCCTACTCAAGTCACCCAACAGACAAGTCGGCCCAGACTACCTTGTGTTCTGGTGCCAGATTTGGAAAGAGCCTTGCCTACACTTGCTGCCCCCCTGGGAAGCACAATGCTCGTGCTCTGGCCGCAGCGCGGCGATGCCCTTGTGTAGCATCGAACCCCTGTTCAAATAAGAGTGACCACTCCAACTACTACTTAAAACTACACCATGACCATGGGTGAAGTTTAACTCTTCGCCAAACTTCTGCTAGGGTAACCCACGGTCACGCCTCCTGTTCAGTCCAATATAGTAATTCATGGCACTGACCCACAAGGGCCTAATACTGGGCTGTGTAAACGCGGCCCCAAGGGTGGCCATAAAAATTGGCTTGGTGTGGATGGGTGCTAACATTACCTGGCTTAAGTGCTATCCCTTTGGCAGTCACTCCTGACAAGATATGCCAATGCAGGTAGAAGCAAGTTATCCAGCCCGCCTTAATCCTGTCCCAGTTATGTGAGTAATTAGTGAAAGATGCACGTTTGAACTGGCAGCTGATCCTGTTACTTGCGCCTGCAACTGCCCTGGTCAGAGCAGCGCGCTAGACAATGGCTTCCATTGAAAGGCGCTGCCAACAGACCTCCAAGCACTTAAGGCGGTCCCTCTGAGTAGGGCTCTAATCTAACAGCTGCCCCTTGCATCGGATACCGCCTCTGGCTGTAAGCCGCTCAGTGCTCCTGATGCCTGGCAGTCATATTTAACCTTGATATCCTTACAGCATAGCTACACTCACCGCTGCCAAATGCCTTGGTGTGGGAACGTCCGCTGGTCATACTATTCAATACATCTATTATTTAAATTAATACTACTGTGCATATGAAATAAAACTATGCACCGGCCGCTGAAAATTTTACACTTTAGTAAATGTGAAACCTTTGGATTTGCCCATCGAATTAAGCCAGTCACCACCCTGGGTGAGGTCTAGCCCTCCTGAACTTCTGCTAGTATACCAGGGAGCAGGCAAGACCGGGGGAGCAGGGGGAACAATATGTATCAATTCCCTGCCATTTCTTGAATACTGGGAATGCCAACTGTTCCTTAATACATTGTAGCCTGTTTGTGCTTTGGTTTTAACGATACTGCTCCAACCCAGTTTGGCCTCAAAACTTTGAAACAACCTTCGCAGTAACCTGCCCTTTCGTTGAACATGCCCTTAATAGTACACGAGGTTCTACAAGCCCTGCACAGAAATCCCCCTCTGACCTGCTCGAGCCTGCGGCCATTCTGCTGAAAGCCCTGTGTGCCTGGGGGAGGGAGTGCTACTAACCCTCAAGTCCTCAGGAAGCTCCTCACTGCTGCAAGTGCCCCAACGCATTTATTATAAAACATTTAATGGGTAACAACCCGCCTTGCGCCCACCTTAATGTGCCAGGCTGTGAGCAATTCGGTACCCCACATATCTCTTCCCTATGAAGAGATGAAACAAACCGGCCAAAGCACCGTGCACAGGCAGTGTGTGCGCCCAATGAGACACCCCCAGTTCTGTGTGATACAAACCTTAACGCACCGTGTGCCAGTTTGTGCATATCATTCCGTGGTGACTAAGCCCTAATGTGCCCCTTTACCTGGATGATCCCCAGTACCAGGGTACAGACTAATGACCGAGTGCTGCACCAGCCAATACATGTAGCCATGGAGTGAATTTACGCTCCCTCATGCCCTACCCGGCTGCTCGGTGTGCCACCTCGCCTAAACCAAGACATGGGGGATCACCATGTCCTTATAGCCTGCAAACCCATCCGTCATCTGCACTGACGGATGCTGTGCCGCCATGCTGGCGTCCCTCCCCCAGCATATGTATCACATAACAGTGCTAAGGTGTCCCAGCGTGCCAAAATGTTAGCCAATGTATTTGGATATGAGGACATGGAGTACAACATGAGCAACTATGCCTGCCCCATCTGAAATACAAATGCCCACTGTACTGGTAATTTTCGGCATTTGTGCCCCAACCACATCTTCCCAGGCTGTTGAAAGACAGCACGCCCTTTATGCTCCTGGGTTGGTGAAAACGGAAGTATCTCCCCATAGCATGTGTTTATTGATACTGAACTTAATGGTGATCGACCTCGGGGGGGATGAAAAGCTAGGTGAGGCTGCCGGGAATGACCCGTGACCATGGGTAAAGCCGGACCAACCGGACAAGTAGGCCTGTCTAGTCCTTCTCATAACCTAACCCCGTTTCACCCGACAGTGAGAAAGATTATCCATATTCACGAGCCCATGCCAAACCCGACGAACCGTCCCCTCTGTCGGCAGCCGCACAATTCCAACCCTTTAATCTGTAAATGGAAGACAAGAACTCCCCAAAGCTTGCCCAAGGCCCTTGCTGGGCCCCAGCAATGTTTGATCAATGCCATTAATTACTGAATGCCTGACATTCACCTGTGCCATTCCCCTACAGCACAGTTGTCCCTCACAAGCCTTGCGTTCTGGGGCCAGATTAGGAAAGAACCTAGCCTACGTTTGCTGCCCCACGGGGCAACTACAGTGCCCTTGCACTGTCTACAATGACTAATGCCCTTGTGTGGCATCTGGCGCTTGGTCAAAATCACTTGACAGCTGCTCGAACCAAAGAGCAGATGAAAAGTGCACGTGATGTCCTAGACAGCTATGTACGTCGCACCAACCATGCCCAGGGCCTGTATTTGGCACTTCCAATGCCCACTAGGAAGAGCAATGGCCTGCTCATGCGAAGCACCCCTTTTGTCTGTGCCCCCAGCTGCACCGTAACTACAGCACCTGGAAGGGCTGGGCCCAACCCACTTGGGAGAGACATCTCACGACCAGTGAAATAGTATGTGGCAGAACCACAGAACTTAGCTGTCTCGACCAGACATTTGCACGTGCATTGTGCTAAATCTCTCGCTTACTACACTGCAGAGTGAGCCCTATGCATTTAACCAAATTCCTTTACCCTCTCCGTTTCTGACTGCAATTGGTCAGGGGTGCATGGGGCAGGCCTGCCAAAGAAGGGGGGGGGCAAATTAACTGCTAACTACGACGTAACATGACACTGCCTAAAGTGTGTGCCGCGCTGCTCCATTACCGGCGAGGAGGAGCCGCCGCGCGCCCTTACGGGTTACCTGCGCTGCGAGTACCGGCTCCCCCGGAGCGACATAGCAACAGGGGGCACAACCTGCCAACATTGAGGTGGCCCCCCTGGGCACCCCGGCAAGTGAGCCACCCCCCCCCCAATGCCAGAGGGCCTCGGATCACCGTGCTGCAGAACACAGGCCGCCCGCGCCACATCGGAGAAGCGCCCTTGGAAGGGTAGCGGTGAGCACGCGGATCCCACGGGGGCACACCGAGACAAGCCTGTTCTACCGCTGGCAACCGCCCAGCCCCAGCCCATCGGGGGAGGACGGCCGGGCCAAACCTGCAAACACCCACCCCTCCTCAAGGCCCCTCAGGCCACAGACGGACGAGGAGGAACAAAGGAAGCTGCAGATACATCTCCGATTAGCCGGGGGTGAGCACACAATCATAACCCCTGCCCCTACAGAGTCTCTTGTCGGGGCCGCAATGCGTATTGTGCGCAACCCAGCAGGAACACCCCCTGGTGGGTGCAACTGCCCCCAACGCCACGTCGCATGGTGGCACGGTCGCACTGAAGCCCGCCAGAACGACGCAGCAGAGAAAGAGCCCCACCCCAGTCATGCGTGTTACGTTCCCATTTTACTCTATGGGAAACGCTGAAAGGACGGTATGAAGCGCTATAAAGCGCTCTACGCACCGAGACCCACCACGAAAACAAAAAGGCGTACACCAGGCAAGAGACAGGTGCTGGACTGGAGATGATGTCTGGGGGTACGGGCGGGGCTTTACCGAGCTTTACCAAGCTACAACGTGGTCCAACTCCCTCAGTAGAACTCAGTGACGCCAGGAATAGGCTGCGACTGCAAAGCATGTTCCATTGATGGCAGTGTGGCTCGCCTCAGAATGCCATTCGTACCGCGCTTGTCAACCCTGCCGAGGCGCCGAACGGCAACATGAACGCTGACCAGCCATTACATGCTCGCCGTATCAACTGAATGGTGCGCCTACCACTCAGGCACACAGGACTGACCGCCCACAGTACCCAACACGCGCGCATCCTCACCCACACACCATACGACAGCTCCGCCACCAAACTACTGCGGGGAAGCCTCACACTGAACTCCATCCAGACCAAAGGACACGGTTGAAATGGGTTACCGAATCGAAATGACAAAACCCAGTTAAAGCACATGGGGGATGGGTCAAAGCCCTTAAAGGCCTACCACTCCTCACCACCAAGTGGCTCCATAGAGACCCCCAAAGGAAGGAAGCAGCCCCCCCCACCCCAGGTATGCCCACGTGACATGGAAGGGAGGCGAGGACAGACACCACGACCTACTGAGGCCCCGGTACCTTGGATGGAGCCTGCGCGCTCCGGAGCGCTACAAGGTGTGCCCCCGTCAACAGGGACCCAGGAGCCGCTGGGCGGTGAAAACGCGCGCACCCCGCGAGTCAGACCAGGCAGTGCGGGGCAGAAATAACTGCAGCTCTTCGATTTACATAATTTGCACACTGTTCCCATTTCGGCCCCCAAACGTGATGAGCGCGCAGCAATGAGAGGACCCCCATGGCGCACCAAACCGCGGCGGCACCCTAATGTCCTCAAGATATGGAGGCAGCATATGGTCTTAACGTCGGACCCCCCCAGCAGGCCAGTGCGACCCACGCGAGTGAGGGTGGCACGCCTGCCGCGGACCTCGCATGCTGCACACCTGCTATAAATGTCCTGCCAGCGACCAGTAAACTACCCCGGGGAAAGTGTCTGCCATGCTCGCTCCCGGTTCCCCCTCTTCAAAGGCCGCTTTAGCCCCCCCCACGTGGGAGAGGCATGCGCTCACCACCCTCACCCCCGCTCGTCTTCCAATGCCGCAGCAGCTCCCGGGTGGTGGAGGCTGCCCGGTAGGCCCGCAACGTGACCAATTGCACCCGCACATAACCCCACGCCGGCGATATCCAAACGTTTGTGCCCCTGATAGTCCTCGGAGACCGAGTCAGACCCCAATAGCCAGGCTGCCAGGGATGCCCGGGAGGCCCGCGACCCGCCGAATGGCACACAAACGCACACAACATCCAAACGCTTGTCTGGTACCCTTCAATGCCCCTAATACGCCGGCGAAATGCCAAGATGCGAACCACAAACCTCTGAGCCAGAGTCAGGCCCCGACCGCTAGGCCGCAGTGAATCCCGAAACGCCCCCACTGCAACCGGAGGGGCAGGCACCCGCTGCCCACCAAGGCCTGCATGCATCCCCGACCGAGGCGCTCCGCTGGGCCGGTGTTCCGCGGCAATCGCGGGAGCGAGCTCCGCCCCGCTACCCGTACCCCCACTGCTGGGGAGCACCGGGACAGGAGGCTCCATCCAGCCCCACCACCTCGCCAGCAGGGCAAATACTCGGATAGCTGAACGCCGCTCTCCCCCGGCGCAAACGCCCCGGGGGCCAGACCTCCGAAACCAGCCAGAGACCAGTAATTCCACCCGGTCCTAAAGGGCAGCGTATGTTCCCTGCTAGTCGACGCACCCGCCGGCTGGGCGGCATAAGCCCCCAGCTCTGTGCTCCTGCCCCAGCCAACACCATGGGGGGGGGTGAGAACACGACACTCACCACACAACGCAGCTCCCGGGACTCAGCCGACAAAGACGGGCACACGACGGCCGCGAGGCTGTAGAAATTGCATGGCTGGCGAACACGACGACCGCGAGGCTGTAGAGACGGCGAGGCTGGCGGCAAAGAGGCCGCCGGGAGGGTCAGGGGGTATACATACCCTCCCTCCCCCCTGGGCGTACCGGAAGGACGCCCACACCCTGTACAGCGGGCTCCAGGCGGAAGCCCTCTGCTGCTAGAGCGATGGGTAGGCTTGTGCCGCAATGGCACTAAAGGGCCGCCCTTTTAGGGGGGCCCCCTTTGGGGGCGGCGGGCAGCCACATGTTTAATGGAGAACAGCCAGCAAGCATCAAAAATATGCTAAATGCAAAATGCCATATCAACGGACAAGAGCTTCGCCCCTTGGTCAATTGGAGCACGCAATGCAAAATTCCATACATTTTGGTGCTCATTTATACACTTTTTTCAATGTAAACAAATGGAGGAAAGAACATGTGATAAGTACAATCTGCATTTAGGCCATAATTAACCAGTGCCAGACTCTTCTTGTGGGAAGAATGCAAGAGGATGTGGCCTAATGGCTAGAGTGGTCGACCTCGAAGGTGGGGAACCGGTTACAAGTCTCGGCAGGTACGCTCACCTATCTGTGATTATGGGCAAATCACTTAATCTCCCTGTGCCTAATAAAAATAAACACAAAAAAATGAATGTGTTAGTCTGTAACGCAACTGGTGCTCATGTAAAGCGCTCTGATACCTTCGGGTCAAGTCGCGCTATATAAAACTCCGAAAAACAAAACAAAAAAGAAGGCCTTGCAAGCTAGATTTTAAGCACACGTAGAACAGATAACTTTGCTAATTTCTGAAGTTCTCATTTCATTGCGCCAACTGCAGAAAAAGGCTGCTCTTATTAGGACAGTGAGGCTGAAATGTGGAATGTATAATATAGAATTACAACATGGCAGTGCATTTAAAATATGTGCAAACGTGCCTTAACAATAACGCTTTAGTGCTTTTAGCAGGTATAAAAATGAAATGACAATTGTTAATACACACAAAGTGATATAAGGAATTTTTCATTTTCACTATCTAACAAAGGTCAGATTGGCTTTTATTGCTTGGCCATCTTTCTATCTTTTGTTGGTGGCACGGTTATTTTAAATCAATGCAAATGACGTTTAAACAGTTTTCTCTGCCCTTCATTTGAGTTGTTTATGCACTGCATACAATCTCCTACTTTGGAGTTAGAAAATTAGCAACAATTTAATTAACCTTAGAAATCCTTTACTGAATCACTTCAAATATTTAAATTTGTTCCCTATTATATTCTTTCTTCCTCCTGCCCCCCTCTGAAATCTATAGTAATTGGTGCTCCTTTCATCACTTTTTAACCAGTTTCACCTGAAGCTTCTTGATGTAACGTAAAGTGCAGATATGTTTTGAAAAATGTGTTTGCAAATGTTCTTGAACACCCACTATGTTGTACTGGAGTAGATACTCACCACAGGTGCATGAGATTTACCTGAGCACTTCCCTGAGAAACAGAATTCAAGCTCAACTCACAGCTATCTTCCACTGTCTATATGTACCACACGTGTACTTCTAATACACACTCAAATTTTGCAGACGTGTGCCATTCGTAAACCTCCTTTATTATGCTCTAACTTGTACAAGAACAATTTACACCTTTTTCAGGCATATGCCAATCAGAGGTCTAGAAGACTTCTTAGTAATTTGGACCAGTTGTAATTTTATAGCAAATGTAGAACCACCGACAAATAGTGAATAATGTTATCAAGTCTCAATGTAAGTTAATAAATTGTTCAAAGTAACATTGACTGGGTCTGATATCCGTGCTGTGCTTGCATCTACAGACACAGCATTGCAAATTGTTTGGACTGTGCTAGATGCATGAATCTGGTACATCTCAAAGAAGAAAGCTACCAGGAGTCACAGAAATCTGCATATCTGCCAACTCACACGGTGCACTGTGTGTCAGACGATTTTGGGTCCCTTCACTTGGTCCCCCAGAAAGCACCGCAAAGAGTGGCTTTCCAGCTTGTCTTTGGAGGCTGTAAGCTGCCAATGGCAATCAAGGGGTGTGAAAACATCCCAGGACATCAACAATTCTTTGTTTATTTTGTTTTTTGGGAGAGGTTGGGTGCATTCGTGGAGGGCAGGCAGCCTCTCAGGTAGCTCTTGGCACGAGTCTCCGCCCCTCCAAGGCCACGCCCCCTCCTCACACTGTGAGCTTTGTTTATAGGTTGGCAGGTATGACTTCGACCTCCTCAATATTCATAAGCCAGTCCCTTCAACCATATGTAAATGTAGAGATGGTGTCCTGAAAGTGACTAAAATAGGCAGGTGTCACAGTGCAAAAAGCAGCAGCATACTGCATGTGGGACATCAGTGGGAGTCAGCAGAAATCTATTGCACCACTGTCTGCTCTTGCCAGTACCAGAAGCTGTCTTTCATTAAGTGGAAGCTGGCTCTCACATGCAACTTCCCATATGTGAATGGCTATTAAATGATGTAACAAATGTAAACATTACTACTACTATACTACCTACCTCAAATCATCCTTGTCGAGGTAAATCCCTAAAGTCACTAAATTAACATGAACTCAACTCCCTGGTAGCTATGGCACAGAGAAGACAAGCTTAACTTAGAGGCAATCTCTAAAGTATTTAATCAGTACTCAAAAAGTAATAAAGCCAAAACACAACACAACAGAAGAAAAATCCCAAACTAGTTTCAGAAAATAGAGTACATATTGATAACTGAAAATTACACCAAAATGACAAAAATCCAACAAGGGAAACCAGAGTTAATAATTAAAAAATGTTAAATGTAAAAATATCACCAAAAAGTACTAAGCACCCACTGCAGTCAGCTGACTGGTACCTAGGCTCAAATTAAGGCCGGTCGCGATAGAGCAAGGGTCGGATACAGAAACCAACTTCGATCCGGTTGGTAGTCTTTCCTTCTAACTTAAGTCTCTGAAACAAAAGTCAAAGGTTTTGAGCAGGGCAAGGCAGCAGGCTGTAGCCGAGAAGGGCTCTACATCATCTGATATCGGCTGGATGAGGTCTTACAGAAGCCGTTTACTTTTTGCCAGAAAAGTTGAGAGGGTGGGACATTTTTATTTTGCACCCAACGAAGTTCCCTCACTAAATAATTTTGGCACCTTTATCCATTGAAAATTTCTATCTTTGGATTTAGTCACTTTTTTGGCGGTTGGATTCTTCCAGTGGGGCAAAGTTGCAGGCTGTAGTTACAGAGGGATCCCAAGGTCGGATACCTTCTCTGTGAGGTCCCACTCAATCATATTTGTGGAAAAGGTCAGAGCAGGAGCAACCTAAACCTTTGGTTCAGCTTCAATGCATCTTAATCTGATGAGCTTGTGCGGTTGGTCCCGGTCCTCCGAATGTCTTTGAAACCAAAACGTAAATCCCAGGTTTCCGGAAGTGTTAGGAGGAGTACACTTTGACACCAGCACTTGGGGGGGTCAAGACTCACTCCAGCAAAGGCCAGCAACAGGGTTCAGGGCAGGTCCAGTTGGAACTGGTCAGCTTGGCAGTTGCAGAAAAGGCCTCTTGTTTTGTTGTGTCCCTGTAGTTTGAATGTAAGGTCAGTCATATGACCCTTGGCTTCCTCTTCTTGGCTATGGATACAAATGGGAACTCAGGTCCCGTATTTAGGACTCTTTTCAGCTCACCTGTTTTATTCTTTCACAGACCCAGAATGCGTGTACTTTGGAGAGTATTGTGGGTGCCACTTTATGCCTGGCACAAGCCTGTGGTTGGGGGAAACCTTGGGCCATTCCCTAACCAATGAGATAAAAGTTCCCAGTAGTGACCCTACCCACTTTTGCAGCATTTGCTGTATGCCCTTCTCCAAACAATCCCACAGCATCCCTCCCTACCTAAAACTAACAGAACATTTTGTAACCGGTGCAGAGCTTCTGTGCCAGGTGTGGCAACGGAAATAAGCAACCCGTTCTCTTTTGCCACTCAAAACCGGTTCGAGGGCAGCTCCTCTCCACTGGGATTGGTGCCTGACTGACTAGGGGGACAAGGAGGGGTCAGGCTGAGGTGTTAGCTACATCTGCTTACAACAAGGTACGCATCTTTGAAGGTAATTTGTTTCCTGGGCACAGCCCAGATGGTCCTCCCATCAGAGGAACAGAACATGTCTCCACACCCAAGGCCTTTGCCTCAGCTCTGGGAGCAAGTTCACACCTCATCAAAGGGCTATTCAGCTCCCCTGAAAATGGACTCCTGGAGGCTTTTGGCAGGGAAAGTTAACTTTCTAAAAGTACTTCTTCTAAAATATTTATTTAAAATCAGACTTCACCAATGAATTGGGCTTGTAATAAATATTTAAGAAAGTCTAAAAATGAATTTTGTAGCTGCTTCCTAAGTGGAGATAGCAATAATAAATGTAATACTGTAGCCCAATGCTTTTGTATGGAACAGTCAACCCTGCTACAGTGAAAATAGCTTTTAGGGCCTTTTCACTCTAAGGACTTAAGGGCAGTAAGGCCGACTTAAGGGTGTCATTAATATTTAAATGAAAGGATTAAGCCTGTCAAAAGGCATTATTTTGCCAGGCCAAATTTGCAGTTTAAACCAGCACATCCAGGCTAGAGAATGGCCTGGGTGGAATTTCAATTACGCCAGAGTAATTTTAGTCATTTTGCATTACTCTTTGATGCAGAATTACAGATAATAATGCGATTACGCCCGCTCACGTAATTAAGTGTAATTTAGGGGAAAAATATCCTTCAAAGAGAGCACATTTAGTGACAGCGAGCCGCTGCTCAGCTACTCATGTTCTATTGCTTTCATCACTATTTCTTAGTGCAAACTGCATCCGTGCGTCCATTTTACAAGCAGAGGGGTGAACCATTTTTGAGCTAAGAAAATAGTGCTAAATGCTGAATAACTCTTCAAACATAATTCAACGTAATCTCGCTGAATTCTTTGAGTTTTCTGCGTGATTACGCTACAAGGAATTACCCAAGTTACGCCCCCCCCAGCTAGGGACGGAAGTCCTCAATTCGTGGTTACACTGTCACTTTAGTGGATATCACGCGGAGTTGCACCATGCAAAAGATGACCATTGACAACAAATGATAAGCTTGATTATTAACAATTCAGTGCTTCACAACTGCATGATTACTCACAAAGCATTGATACATTTTATTGCAAATGCCATGGGATAGATAGAACACTCCTTTGGTGTATTATATTTTCTTTTTTCTTCCTCTCAAATCCTTAGAGATGTTTTAAGACATGGACAAAGCGGACCCTGGCACATCCCCCACCTTTCCAGGAACCCCATCATTAAGTTTTCAGGACAGTGCCAGACTGTCTAGAGGTTTAGAATACCCAGTTTGTTTACTTAGTTTCTTTTTTTGGGGGGCCAGCCAAGGCTGCTTGGCCAACATGAGTCCCACCTGAGAAATAGTGAGATTCTGGTTAGATTCAGCAAGTGATTTTACCCTATAAAGTGCATAAGCCCAGCGCAATGCACAGGCTTTTGTTTTTCTGCATTTTGTGCCACTTACAGTGCAGTAAAGATTGGCTTTGTATGTTCCCTCTATGACTGCATTGTCGTTGTGGAGCTGCTGCCAGACCAATGGGATAATAGCCTACTGCCACCTGACTTAAAATACCAGTCCCATGCAGCACAGACAGTGTAATAAACAAAAGCACCCATCAGCACTGTTAGAAATGGGGTTTCTGGTTGTCAGAGTATGCACCCTGTGTAAGCAGGAACCACCACTCTGGTCAGGGTAAGCTAGATACACACTAAAATATAACCTGTGCTCATCCTCTGGTAGCTTGCCACAGAGCAGTCAGGCTTATCTAAAGCGGCAATGTGCAAAGTATTTGTGCAACACACACACACACAAATACTCCACAAAGGGTTAGAAAAATAGATTATATTTTCATGAATACAGCAAGGTCTAAAATCCAATAAGTAGAACCGGAGTTATGAATGTTTAAAGATTCAATCAAAATTTAGTGCTTAGAAACAAATCGCGCTTGGGGGTTACTTGAGGTCGCGCTGGACCAGGGAAAATCCAAAGTTCAGGCTGACCGCGATGGAGGGCAGGCCGGCTACAAGACTCACGCAAGTCCCTTACCTTGGATGTCGATGTCGAAGACTCGATGCGTCGGTTCTGATCTGCGCAGGTGATGAAGGCTTCGTCGACGAACCCCTTTATGATGCAGGTGATATGTTGTCATGGACCCATGCTGTCCGTCGTCTTCGGGCCGGGCAGTCCATTGAAGTGATGTAATCGATCAGCTCCTGCCTCGGTGTTGAAGGTCATTGCATCGGTGCCGATCTGCGCAACGTCGTTACTGTGTCAATTATGTTTGGTCTGTACAGCAGAAGTCACCCTTCAAGGGCCCAGGACTGGATTGGCATGACTTGTCAGGGCAGGACTCCCAGCTGGTAGGGTCCAGGTGCTGTTGCAGGGTTGAAGGAGTCTTTGATGGCCAAGAGACTTCAGAACAGGAGGCTATTCATCAAGCCCTTGGAATCACTCTGGGTTCAAATGAGATGGGTCCAGTCCTTGTCCTCAGCAGGGCAGAGATCAGCAAAGCAGAAAAGCAGTTCTTCCAGAGCAGCAGTGAAGCAGAGTGGCGATACTTGTAGCACAGCAGTCTTTACTCCTGGCAGACCTCTTCTCAGGTCCAGTAGTGTACTGTCTTGGTAGGGTCAGAGCCCCAGTACTTATACCCAGTTGTGCCTTTGAAGTGGGGTGACTTCAAAGCAGGCCCTTGAAGTACACAGGTCCCCCTTTCTTCCCAGTCCTGGCTCCAGACTATCAATAGGGGTAATCAGCCCTTTGTGTGGGAAACAGGACACTGCCTATCCAGTGTTAGCTTCCCCACTCTATTCCTGCCCAGGAACATCTATCAGAATGCAGGTGTGTTCTCTGTCACACCCACCCTTCCTATGTTTGCGGCTGTCTAGAGGGAATGCACAAAGTGTAGCTGTCACCCACCCCAGACGTGTATTGGAGACTTCACAAAAGAAAATGATGGACAGAGTGTTGAAACTTTTCAAACAATCACCACCAGTGTCAGATCTGGGTTTAATCCATTGTTATTTTGCTTGCCACGTCACCCCAGTTTAGACCCAGCCATATGTAAATCAGTCTCAAACCTGCTCCTCATGGGAACAGTCTAGCTCGAACTGCCAGGCCAGGTGCTCCCTGGACCAGAATTAAGCATCCTGGGACCGATTTTGGGACATCACCCAGGCCAGCTTGAATCCAGTGGTGCAGCGAGCAAGGGACCCTCGTCTAGGAATACCCTTAGCCACTTAGGGCACACAGAGCAACATCACAAATTAAATGATGGATGGAGTGTTGAAACTTTTCAAACACTTTAACCCACTGATTATTAATGAGGATATGTAGGGACTCGTTTAGGGCCCGGCGGTAGGTCTACCAAGGCTGCCTCCACCCATCCTGTGGAAGACTGCCCACCACATTTAGAAATAACCAGCAGTCTTGTAGTTGACTTCTGACAAGATTTCTCCAACCACATGGCAGAAGCACTTTCATCAGAAAGGAATGCAAGTTGGCAGCCTAGTCATTGTGACCCACCAAGCATCCTGGACCCGGTTTTGGGCTGGACTGTTCCCATGAGAAGCAGGGTCAAGACTGATTCGCATATGGCTGGGTCCAAACTAGAATGGCATGGTGAGCAAAAAAACAATGGATTTAGGCCAAGATCTCTGTACTGGGGGTGAATGTTCGACATTGCTTTTGTCACCCTAAGTGGGAAGGGTATGCCCTGACGTGAGTCCCGTGCTCACTGTGCCATTGAATTCAAGCTAGCCTGGCTGATATGGAGTGATAGCCTGAATCCAGTCCCAAGATACTTGTTTCGGTCCTGAGAGGACCTGGCCTGGCAGTTCAGACTTGACTGTCCCCACGAGGAACAGGGCCAAGACTGATTTGCATATGGCTGGGTCCAAACTGGGGTGGTGTGGTGAGCAAAAAAACAATGGACTGGGGGTGAATGTTTGATTTGTTCAGCATTCCGCCCATCATTTGTTCTTTTTTCTTTTGTTTCCCTTTGTGGGAAGGGTATGCCCAGACATGAGTCCTATGCTCACTGTGCCACTGGATTCAAGCTAGCCTGGCTGATGAGGGGTGATGCCCCTAAAACGGTCCCTGGATGCTTTTTTCCGGTCCAGGGAGGACCTGCCCTGGCAGTTCATGCTGAACTGTTCCCATGGGGAGCAGGGTCAAGACTGATTTTCATACTGGAGTGGCGTGGTGAGCAAAAAAGCAATGGATTAAACCCAGATCTGTGACTGAGGGTGAATGTTTCATTTGTTCAGCATTCCGTCTATCTGTTCTTTTAGCTTTCTAAAAGTGGGATTTCTAAAATAGTAATGTTAAATCCACCTTTACCCTTAAAGAGGATTTATCATTAACATTCCAAAGATATAAAACATGATGCAGCTTTCCTTTCTGATCAGGAATTACAGCTTAAAAATGTTTTAAGGAATTCCCAATACTAGCTAATGAGAGGAGGAGGCCTTGCAATTGTGAAAAACAAATTTGGGTGTCCTACCTTTAACTTACACAGCACCCTGCCCTTAGGGCTACCTAGGGCCTACCTTAGGGGTGCCTTATGTGTAATAAAAGGGCAGTAAACTGCACACAGAGTCCTTGCAATGGCAGGACTGAGACATTTTTGAAAGGCTACTTGTTTGGGTGGCACAATCAGTGCTGCAGGACCACTAGTAGCATTTAGGTTACAGGTCCTGGGTTTATGGTGTACCACTTTACGAGAGACTTACAAGTAAACTAAATATCTCAATTGAATATACACCAATGCACCATGTTTACTGGAGAAGCCCTTGCACTTTTGCACTGGTCAGCAGTGGTAAAGTGCTCAGAGTCCCAAAGCCAACAAAAAGATACAGCAAAAAGAGGAAGTAAGCAGGCAAAACGTTTGGGGCAAGACCACCCTAAGGATGACAGGTCTAACAAGAACCGTATGCCTGAACAGTGCAGAGAGACTCACTATACACACATTGTGCATAGAAGGCTTGGCTAGACCCCTGGCACAGTCTGGCTGGAGACCACTTGCGCTGAGGTAGGCCTTGATGGTAGGACATGAGACATTGTGCAGTGCAGAGTGGCATTATATGCTCACTCCAAGATTACACTATCCATGTGGAGCTGCTGCTTGGCCAGTGCGATCACAGCCTAGTGCTCGCTGACTCCTGTTCCTCCCAGAGCAGGGACAGGAGTACTGTAAACAAAAAAACACCCTCCATATGCACAGGCTCAAAACGTAAGGCACAACTCCACTGCATCACATGCAGTAGGCTTGTTCGGGCCAGTTGTTTTACTGTGTCTCTGGTATCAGTTAGTCAGAGAGACTGTTTATTTCAGGCTTGGGCCCAGTTATGGACTGGCCAATGAAGAGGCCTGTCAATTATCCGACCATAATTGCTGAGGGTATTAATGAGCTGTTAATGAGCTGAAAATTGATAAGTAGTTCGGAGTTGTTCTGGGACGGGGCTCCAAATTCTGTTTGGCCCGGAGCTGTCAAAATCTTTAGGATACCCAGGCAAAGCCTGCCACTTTTCGAAGCACAGGTTTTTGGAGGGGAGAAAAAAATCAGTATGTCAGTAGCAAAGCAAAATATTACATCTATTGTATCTTTGGGTAGCATGTAAGTCTCTGGCTCTAATCCCACTGAATCCCTTGTGTTCTACTTTGCAGCAGCAAATCCTGATCATCGGCATCTCTCAGAAAGAGTACCCAGCCTCATGGAACCCTTGTCGGCTACAGCCTCGAGCTTCTTCCCACTGGAGATTTTAGACTTCCAAAAATGTGGCAATGTCTGAACATAGAAAAATTCACCACAACTTTGTCCAGCGGCTCTGTGATGATGACTCCTCCTCCTTGGACACCGCCGGCTGCCTTGCTCAGCTGAAATTTATCTTCTTAGGAATTATTTCAAATTTCTTCTAAGGCCTTGATCATGAGTTTAGGAGTTATTTATCGCACCTGATGAATATTGATACCACTGGGTACGTTATTTATCAGGTGCAATAAATAACACCTATTATGAGTTGGAGGGGAATAACATGCGGAATTTGGTGTTTAACACACGAAAATCTGCATGAAACGTTAAATACCATATGCTTTGCCCTCATTAAATTTCATCAGGTTTGATCTGCCAAAATGTAACGAAGATTTAGGTATTTAACGCATCCAATAATTATCGGATGTGTTAAAGATATACCAACTCGTAATTCCAATTAATTGTAAACAGGGGTTTACGCACAGGTCACAATATACTGAATTAAAATAAGGGTATTTATTAGGGGCTTCGAGTTTGCAGCTCAATGAGTCATGATATCCTGATTTGAAAGTGAGAGATCACCTTACCTTACTTTCAAATCAGGATATCATGACTCATTGAGCTGGAAACTCAAAGCCCCAAATAAATACCCTTATTTAAATTCTTTCAGCAGGGGATGGCCTAGCCATTCCAAAAAAAACAGGATGACAACAGGCATCCTTGTCTCGTGTCTCGTGTCACACTGCAGGAAGAAAGGTGACTGGGGTGAAAGCCGGTAAGGATGTCAATAAGGAGGCCAGTTTAGAGGTAAACTCGGATTTGGTGGAGTTTGGGGGGCAAGGGGAAAAACAAGTGGAAAGCAGGAAGTCAGAGGAAGGGTTTGTTAATATTGCTACCAAGAGATTGGAATTAAGCCCCCCCATTGCAGATAAGGACCATACTCCCTCCTTTTTCCTCAAAGCTAGTATACGTGATTCCAGAATCAAGGGAGAAAGGGAATACGACCTCCCGAAAGCACGTAGGGATAGTAAAAAGAACAGGGAAGATATTTTGCATAAAAAATTTAAAGTAACCCCTTCCCTACGGACTTTTTTAAGGTTCTCCCACCAGTTGTTATTCTAAATAAGAATCGTGCGATGTCGGAACACAGGGCAACCGCGTACGTAGTAGGGCCAGCAATAGAAGGTGCGTCAGGAAGAGTGGCAGAGGACGAAAAAGAGATAGATGTAAGAGAGAAAACAGCAGTCCGCAATGATCTCAAGCTGCCCGATAGTAACAAGGGGGCCTCTCTCTTAATAGGGTTACCCGAGCATGCAAGTAAGGGAATAGAGCATGGTTTGGAGACTGATACTTCTACTGTTAGGGGCAGTGGTGGCTCAATGGAAGAAATGTTCTCCTCATTGTCTGGAGAAATAAGAAAAGGCTTCATGGTATCAGAAGCAAATCAGAGCGAGATACGTAGTGCCTGTGAAGTCCTAGAAAAGAAAATCGACTCTCTGACAGTAAGAACCCAACTACTTGAAACTAACATTGGGCAATTAAGGGTGGACTTAAACAACAGTAAGAAGGAGATTGTAGCTCTGCAGAGAGGGGAGCAGGCATTGCAGGAAAAAGTAGAACAATTGGAAAACAGCGCGAGAAAAACAATCTGCGTATACTAAATGTCCCCGAAGGAAAGGAGGGAGAAAACTTGAAATCATTTGTGGCATCTTTAATAAAGGACTCCCTCCAGATAGAAGAAAGCAAAGCAGACATTGAACATGATATTCAGTGAATACACAGGGACCCATTTCGAAAAACCCGAATAGAACAAAACCACTGAAAATTCTTTTAAACTTTCAAACGTATACTTTGAAAGAAAAATTCTATCGAGTGCATTGAAATTGAAAACGCTAAAGGGGAAGGATTTCTCCTTTGAAATCAGGTATGACCTTGCTCGGGTCACTCTGGATAGACAGTGGGAGCTTGGAAAACGTCTCGAGCATTTTTTAAAATTGGGTGCCTCGGCACAGCTGAAGTTCCCTGCCGCCCTCAGAGTTATGTATAACAATAAGATGTACTTCTTGAAAACTGTTAATGAAGCTGATGAGCTCCTTGAAGTAATTAAGAATGAGGGGGGAGTACAGAAAGAATGACATATAATTGGCAATGAAGGTTTATGAGACCTGGTTATGGGGGTGTAGGTTAGTTGGGGGTTGTGTTTAAAGTTATGTCAACAGGTTGCGGAGTACTGTAACGGGGGCTAGGAAGAAAAGGTCCAGTAGGAAGTAGGGAGGGGTTCTCCGGGGGTGGGGGGGGGGTGGGGGTGGAATGCACAGCGTGGGGAGCATGTGGGAAAAAATTACAAAAATATCCTCAGAAACCTCAAATACACAGACCTCAGTTAAGTTGCAGCATGATAGTTTTCATACGGGAAAGATAGTGTAGAAGATGCTACAGATTTTATCATGGAACGTCAATGGGCTCCGTACAAGGGGTAGAAGGGATCGGATCTTGCAATACCTTAAAGATTCCTCAGCACAAATTTTTATTTTACAGGAAAAACACCTGGTTAGAGAAGAATGCATGCAGCTGTTTAAAAAACTAAGATGGGTTCAGCAGGTAGAATGCATAAAACAGACAGCTAATATAAGAGGAGTAGCAATCATTATTAAGAAACAGGGTTCTGGTATGAGGTTAGTGAATACCCATATGGATAAGTCTGGTAGATGGATCATAGTGGATTTAAAAGTAGAAGATCATTCACTCACTTTAGTAGGATACTATGGCCCGAAACAAGACGACTGCGAACCCCTAAAGTCTGTTTGTACAAACTTATTAGATTTCTCAGGCCCAGTGATAATGTCGGGAGATTTTAATATTATTCTCGATCCTAAGGTGGATAAATCCTGTAGCAGTAGGGCTATACCCACCCCGAAATCTCGGGCTTTTTTTAAATCTATGATGCGGCAGCATGCTCTTAGTGACATACGGAGAGAGAGGGTAGGAACTCGATTGGGTGTATCATTCCATAATAAGAAAATGGGCATAGACCGAGAATTGATTATTTCCTGGTAGAATTGAGTTTGAAACAGGAGGTGGTTGACATTGAATATCTTCCCGCACACCTATCCGACCATTCTGCAGTCCTGTTAACACTTAGAAAGAAGAGTCAGTATAAAGAAAGAAGGTGGACTATGGACCGCACTATCCTCTCAGAAGTCGATATAATGGAGGGCCTGAAGGTAGAGGTAGGGGAGTTTCTTAAAATGTATTGTGGATCTGCCTCAAATGGGATAGTGTGGGATGCTATGAAAGCCTTTGTCAGAGGGAAAATTATAAATGTACTGACCTATCAAAACAGGCAGTATAGACAAGAGCTTAGTAATTTGGAAGCAGAAATAAGGATAATGGAGCAAGATAAGTGTATGATAATGGGCAGCAGTATCCAGGGGGAGGAGAGATTGACATCTCTTAAAAACAGAGTGGAAGAAACCCTGCAGAATAGGATCAAGAAAAGATGGGAGGCAAGTAAACTAGCCCACTTTGAGTATGGGGAGGGAGCTGGGAAGCTCCTAGCTTGGAAAATTAAGTCTGACCAAAACAGAAATCATATAAATGGTATTAAGTCGGGCCAGAATGGCATAATGTTAACTAGGGGCTCCGAAGTGGAAGAGGCTTTTTTTGAGTACTTCCGGGACCTTTACTCGGAAGAGGAAGAGGTTTCAGAGGAGGAGGTAGTTGCTTGGCTAGCAGAGTCTGTAAACCCAGTGGACCAGGTTCAAAGAATGAGCCTTAATCAGGAGGTAACGGAGGAAGAAGTGAACAAGGCCATACCCACATCTAAGGGGGGTAAAGCTGCAGGCACTGATGGGATTCCAGGGGAATTGTATAAGATATTGGGGGAAATTTTAATCCCTTATTTGACAGTGGTAAATAACGAGATCTTGGACAATGGGATACAACTTCCAAGATCTTGGAATGAAGCGACGATTTCTCTTATTTTAAAACCAGGCAAGGACCCCACAAACCGCGAACCATACAGGCCTATATCCCTTTTGAACGCGGATTATAAAATCTTTACTTCCACTCTCTTCCTGGGTTTTAACTAAAAACTGCTATCTTACTATTTGCCATTTGCTCTCTCTTCCTGTCCTGGTGGACGTAGTATGTAAGCTGCTACCTGATATGAGAATAGGAACTCAATGTTGCTCTACCACCCTCAATCTCCTATGTGGTTGACCCAGTGAGATACATTAACCAGTCTAAGGTTGGATGGTCTAGGAAATGTCCATGTTGCCTTTGTTTTGCCTCTGTTCCATGCACAGCTTGCCTGCCCATCCTTTCTCTTCTAGGATGTACCTGAATAGGAATCTTAACCGCGTTGAAGGATCCCAGGTATGACTTATTCTCTGCCATACTACCCCTTTTTCTTGGGTAGTGGGATGAAAAACATTTGCTGAGGCGTAACTCTGTCCTCCCACAAGTAGCTGCTCTTTTGCACTGAATATATGCTATATATACTGTTAGCTGAAATATTTGACTTCAAATACCTCACCAAGGTAAAAAAAGCACACTTAATACACCGTCTAATACAACTCTCTGTGCCATTAGCATCCCTCGCTTCACTCCATTTGTAGTATAACATTTTAGGTGCACAACTCTGGCATTTATTCATAACAGCGATTTAGGGTGTAGGGTGCACTCCACCAGGGCACCTCCAAACTGTACATTCAGTTCATCGGACAAGGTAACAGCACTACAAAGCCACACCAGGGGCAGTCAGTCACGGTCAATGACAAACCCTTGGGAAGATATCTAATGAACATTGGGGAAGTTTGCACCGCCATCCACTGACCATACCGCATCGGTCAGTGGCGGCTGCTCCATTAGGGCGTTGGAGCGCGCCCCACTGCTTTCTCGCAGTGCGAGAAGCAGAAAATAAAATGGTATTTGAAATACCATTTTATTTTCTGCTTCTCGTGCTGCGAGAAAGCAGACGTCAGGGGTATGCCTGGTTGGGGGCGGGCGGGAGCATTTGCCTGGTTGTGGGCGGGGGGAGGAGTGGCTTGCACCACTCTGAGTGCCGTGACTGCTTGGTCGGCACCTGGGGCCGACCAAAGCAGTCATGCGCACTTACATTTTCTCTATGTAGGCTGCATGCAGCCTATATAAAGAAAATGGCGTCCCTACTGGTGCCCGGCTGGGCGCTGCCCGGGACTCCTCACCAATCACAACGCTGCCATTGCAGCGTTGTGATTGGCTACAGGAGGGGAGGGACGAGGGAGCATGCCTGTTCCTGTTCAAGGAGCAGAGGCGCGCAAACTCGGCCCAAGGAGCAGAGGCGGTGCGGACCCTGTCAGTTAAATTTTCACTTTTATATTATTTTACCGTCCTATCTCTATCCCCCCCGTAACCCCTGCGCGACCCCCCCCCTCGTCCCCCGAGAATTGCGAGCCGCGACTGCGTGAGTATTTGTTGAACTGTATACAGCACCATGTAATTTCCACGAGCCGCTGCAGCACAGTTTTCATTCGATTTTTTGTGACATTTTATGTTTATTGGCCCGACGCGGGTCTCCTTAACATGTGTGTTATGGTATTATAACGGGCATTGGGTTGCTCTTTGGGCAGGGAGTCGCCATGCACTGTTCTTGTTGAAATTAAATACGTTTCTGTTACGTGTTTTGTTTGGATCTCACTATCGGCGAAGATTCTGTAAATAATATTTTCAACAACATACTTTTAAGGGTGTATGGGGAGCACTGCGAACTGTCATGCGGCTTTGTGTGTTTTTTTACAGACACTGGTTGTAATTATGTTGCTTGTTTTTGTCAAAAATGTCAAACTCAAGAGACGCTATGAAATAAGAGTGTCAAAACCTCTTCATCGGCACAGTTTAATTATTATCTGGCGTGTTTTTTAAAGCACCCCCCCTTGGCAGAGGGTAGGGGTTGGCGGGCGCTAATGAAACGTTTGAAGCCTCTGAGGTGGTGTTTCATTGTAATTGCTAAGAGGTGCCATGGTCGCGGGCTTTTGAGCCCTAATCAACGTCCTGCAGCTCCTCAAAGCTGACAATCTCTCAGATGCAGTTCCCTCTACTGGGGTATCCCCACTGGCCCAAGAGAGTCTGTTGTTGTCGTTGACAAATCTATTTTTCATGGCATCCTTTTTGACTCTGAGCCGCACTGAAAAGGTGATGAATTCAATACAACTAGCCAAGGCCACCCTTGTTGTGTCTTGTGAGAGATGCACCCGCCTGTGGTGTTCAGTGTGGAAGCATCTGTTCTCACTCCACACGTTTAGTTCTGAAATAGAAACGTAGTTGTATCATTCAGGGCCTGTATTATATATGGGGAGCACTGTCGCCTCGCTGCAGTTCAGACAGGTTACTTATCATTTTCAAAGTGCTGCTGTCACCACCGAACCTCCCACCACCACCTAGGAGCACCAACATGGTTCTCTGAGAACACCAGACGCATTGAAATCTGTGCACATTGCGTACCATGTGCTAAAAAACGGAATAATTAAAAGTTACAAATGTGTAGTCAATGCGCTTTTGGCTCTGGGCTTATTGCAAACCTCCAGTGCCAGACATGAGGCGACAGAAGGTGGTGCAGGCTGCTTTCACATAAAAAACCGCTTCGTAACCAATTCGGTCAGCGACCCAAGACAGGGAAGCCATTGTTTACCTGTGTTCAGGTCATGCTGCTGTCAGGCTGCCACCGTGCATACCTGACCTCAGGCTATCGGCTGCCTGTGCTAAGGAGAGGCAGGGCCAGGCCCCTCCCTGCAGCAGTGGCTTGCCTTCCCATCCGAGGGAGACTCAGTCCGCTGCAGGCTTCCTCCCTGCTCAGAGATGTGTGTGCGTTCACATGGCCCGCGTGGACTGGCACCCGAACGTCTGAAGACACCCGCAGCTGCCTTGTGCCCTTTGCCCTCCGCACCCTCTTTCTTGTGAGCCTGCCTTCCCTGGTTGTTGCCGCAGGATGGCAGGACGTGAGAGCCTGAGACCGGCAGCTCAGCCCGCACCCTCTATCTAGCTCCTTCCTCCTCCCCCTCTTTCTGCTGCAGAGCTCAGAGGAACTAAAGGTAGGGAAACACCTCTCTGAGCAGACAGGCAGAAGCAACCCGATACCGTCACCTCTCTAGTCAGCATTATTTCTCCACAATCCAAATTTCATGTACAAGTCTGACCCATATCAGCCTTTATGAGGGAAAGTTTAGTAAAATGTCTGCCCCCACGGCAATGCAATGGGGTTTCACATTTGTATTGCTCTTCTGTTTCCATCAGGTGCTCCGGACACATGGGCTTTTGGGCTTGTTGTACATGGGCACGGAACGGGTGGCCGCTCCCCAATCGCTCACTGTTGGTGAGTGTGAGGTGCAGGGCAGAAGGGCAGAGTGATGATGAGAGGAGAGAGGTAGAAAAGTTAGCCGGGACACAGAGGGGCAGCTGGTAGAGTCAAGATGGTCGGTGATGTGGTGAGAAACTGTAGTATTGGCACACTGCAGCCCACTCTCACACAGATAACAGGCGCCCGCGGTATCTGTTACCATAACTGTGTATACATCGCCAGTGCTACTCTCTACATCACCTAACCACCCCACCACACACACAGAGAAACTAAAAGCCCCTTCCTTCCAGCGGCTCATACTGCTTCAGATGTTGTGACTAGATAACACTTCCGGGGCAAAGCTGTCTGTGCAGGGACACAGGATCTGACTATTGCTGAGGAATTCGGCCCCATCGGCACGCTGCACACAGTTCGTCCATCTCTGGTCAGCACACTACACAGGGCTGCCACACTCTGGGAAAGACTGCACAGCTCTGCATGTTGTTATATGACATCCCTTTATTAATGTAATAACTGCACTTTCACATTTGCTTTATTAACCTTCTTGCTTCTCAAATTTGCTTGAAAATGCACCATTTACCCACTCTTTTTTCAAAATTTTCTTGGGGTGAGAACCCCCCGAACCCCCCTTAAGATGTTCGGGCTCGCTCGCTCGCTGCGCTCGCTCGCCACGGTGCACTCCGGCGGAAAGTTTACGCCTCATCACTTTCAAATGTCACCAGCCACCACTGGCATCGGTACAGAAACGTCAGAGGTGACTATAGCTTTCTCCTAAATATGCCACCTTTCATGGGCTTTAAATTAATGCACAAGCAATACGAGAGTGATTTAGAAAGAAGCCACCAGTCGATGACTCACACACATTACTGTTTATTTACAACAAGAACAATGCCTTTTCGCTCCCTTTCAATCCGAAGCAGAGAACAGAATTAAAGAGTGTTTTTGCTGGGAAGCGCAGTGCTGTGCTGCCGGAGTTCACTGTTTTCGCGCCCCATCAACGTCCGCTTAGGCAGCAACGCCCACCTGAGGAAACACAGATTCAAGAATGTTCTGTCCGAGTCGCAGGAAGAGCTGACGGAACATCAGCCAATAGGGACCCATTTCGTATTGTTTTTATGTGGCTTTTGAATAAGATTAGCACAGTAAATCAACATTCCCCATTAAAATTCAGACACTGTAATCATTATATGCTGCTGATTCGTCCCATAAAACATCGGATTAACATGTTACTCGATATATATTCTCCATTAAAATCATCAAATTAGTACTAGTCTGTCTGTTACCACGACGCGGAAATGTGTACCATGAGGTTTCCATTACCAAAATGGTCTCTTGGCCACAACACGCTTATAAACAGCAGTATTCAAAGTATTTGAATTGAAAAATATGTACTTAAATCCTTACAAATGAAGAACTGATGTGAATGTCCATCACAGGCTAAGAAATAAATTCAGCTTTTAAGAACTATATTTCTAGTGATTTGTAAAAACAAGTAGGACCTCATTTATAGGGTGGTGATTTTACTGCCAATCAATCATTGTGGGGAGGGTGGATGATGGGAGAGGGATGATCTGCTGCCTTGTAGCTTTTTCTGAAAAGGATGTTTACTTTGGTAAGGCAGGAGCTGCCCCAGGAAAAACAAGCATTGGCAAAACCAGTATGTCTTGCCTACGAGTGCTATTGGCTGATGAAATGCGTGGCCGATAAAAATGCCTGAACATAAGCTCAAAAAGATATGTAGCCGACTTGTTTCAATTGTCTGAATATAAAGTTGATGAGTCCAACACAAATGACCTGCAAGGTGGAAGAACCTTGATGTAAACCTGATGAAATGCGTGGCCGATTAAAATCCCTGAATATAAGCTGAATAAGATATCTGGCCGGTGTATTACAATTGTCTGAATATAAACTTGGTGAGATGCCTGACTGGTACATTGGAATTGCTTGAATAAAACTTGGTGAGATGCCTGGCTTGCATGTTAGAATTGTCTGAATATAAACTTGATGAGATGCCTGGCTTGCATCTAGCAATGGCCTGAAAATAAAACCTGATGAGAATGATACCAGGGTGACATGTTGGAATTGTCTGATATAAACTTGATGTGATGCCTGGCAGGCATGGTGGAATTGCCTTAACATATAACAGTATTGTAAATGTACCTGCATCTTGGGTACCTTTCTTTTACAAATATCCCAAATTGCTGTGAGTTTTCTCCCAGCAAACCAGTTTCGTTGTAACAATTTTCTCTGCAAGACAGCCATAATTCACATGTTCTACCCACTCTAAATTTTAGTGCTGATACGATACTTTTTTATTGGTTTGCTACTTGTGTGATACTTTTAGGATGGGGGAGATGCAGTAGAAGCAGAGAGTGAAGCATGGTTCACTGGTGCCCACAAAAATGAGATTAAAGATTTAAAGGCAGGCCATAGAGCCCTTATAGTTGGACCTGTAGGAACAGTGAAGGCATGCAAGCCGAGAATGAAGAGCCAGGAGGATCTTGCAAGAATTGACATTCTGAAGACTCATATCGCCGTGTATCCATCAGTAATGGAAAAGAAAGAGTATGAGTAGGATTGTGAAAATAGAACAAAATTCCAGCCAATGCTTGCTGGGAGCCCTAGAGTAAGATAAGAAAAGAAACATGAATGTTAAGAGGGATGAGGAAAGGAAAACCTTTGGCTGCAAATTCATGCTAAATTATAACCATAATACTGGTGAAGCAGGTGAAGATTTCCGGTGTTGCATGACTTTGTCTGGGACAACATCACTCTGCCCAGCCCGCTGCCTGGCTTCTTTGTGGACCAGGTGTTCTGAAACAGGCCCCAACCCCCGAGGTTGAGGCGCTCCTGCTGTCAGATTGCGATTGGAATTTAATGGGAAGGAGTGCCCACCGGCTGCGATACGGGACATGACCGGAGTTTTGACGGAAGGGCCACAATGTGAGGCCCGCCTCAACTTTGAGAGTGAACTTTGCGGCAGTCAGGGTTTGCTTGAAGGGATTTCCCTTAGCACGGCGTGCTACAAGGGTACCAGCTTGAAAGGCAAGTGATAAGCTGTTAAATATTTTGGTGGTAGCGGGACTCCCTTGTGAAGTATTGTGCCCGTTATGGAACTATTCCGATTAAAGCAGTGATCGCATTGGGACACAGTGAAGCAAGGACAGTTTTTGCCAATAACAAACATTGAACATGAAACAAGAGGAAAATCGGCAGTTAAGGTGCACTATGGGAATTGTGGTTCCTGGGATGACAGCAAACAACAAGTACACATTGCAATGAAGGGAAACATGAACGGCATGAACACCATCTGTTCACAGGATTGAACCTGAGCGAAAGTGAGGGAAGTGTACTTACCTTTGTTGCTTTAATTGCACCATGAAAATCCTGAAAATTGACTGCCGCTTTAAAACACGAAAGAGTGGACATTAGTCCCTTTTCAATGTTTACAAGTTACGTTATTTAAATGCTAACGAACCCACCAAATGCACAGTGGCATATGATTAAGATTCGCATGAATCGAAACGCGTAATGCCTGCCTGCCAGTTTGCCTCAGAATAAAGAAACTGAAAAGCGCGTTTGGAGTGGCCTGTTTACACGTTGGAGAAGGAGAGCGTGTTTGCATTTGGCATATTGGAGGTGTCTGACACACCTGAAACAGGCCCGGCCCGCGAGGTTGAGGCGCTCCTGCTGTCAGATTGCGATTGGAATATAATGGGAAGGGGTGCCCACCGGCTGGGATACGGGACAGGACCGGAGTTTTGACGGAAAGGCCACAATGTGAGGCCCGCCTCAACTTTGAGAGTGAACTTTGCAGCAGCCAGTGTTTGCTTGAAGGCATTTCCCTTAGCACGGCGTGCTACGAGGGTACCAACTTGAAAGGCAAGTGATAAGCTGCTAAATATTTTGGTGGTAGCGGGACTCCCTTGTGAAGTATTGTGCCCGTTATGGAACTATTCTGATTAAAGCAGTGATTGCATTGGGACACAGTGAAGAAAGGACAGTTTTTGCCAATAACAAACATTGAACGTGAAACAAGAGGAAAATCGGCAGTTAAAGTCCACTATGAAAATTGTGGTCCCTGGGATGACAGCAAACAACAAGTACACATTGCAATGAAGGGAAACATGAATGGCATGAACACCATCTGTTCAAAGGCTTGAACCTGAGCGAAAGTGAGAGAATTGTACTTACCTGTTGCTTTAATTGCACCATGAAAATCCTGAAAATTGACTGCCGCTTTAAAAACGAAAGAGTGGACATTAGTCCTTTTTCAATGTTTACAAGTTACGTTATTTAAATGCTAACGAACCCACCAAATGCACAGTGGCATATGATTAAGATTCGCATGAATCGAAACGCGTAATGCCTGCCTGCCAGTTTGCCTCAGAATAAAGAAACTGAAAAGCTCGTCTGGAGTGGCCTGTTTACACGTTGGTGAAGGAGAGCGTGTTTGCATTTGGCATATTGGAGGTGTCTGACACACCTGAAACAGGCCCCGACCCGCGAGGTTGAGGCGCTCCTGCTGTCAGATTGCGATTGGAACATATATATATATATATTACCTACTGGCGGTCGCCAGTAGGTAGTTATAGTTAGGACCACGTTTCCATAGGAAAAGCAGTTTTTGATGTGCTTATAACTTTGGCGTAGTTTGACGAATCTTTACGAAATTTTCCAAAAAGTTCCTCTTTTCAGGTCAGCTCCTATCCTAAAAGTTTGGGGGGGATTCGTCAAGGGGAGCTAAGAAAAAAGGGGGGTCCCAAAACGTGTTTACTCCATGCAATTTCCATAGGAAAATTTAGACAAGGCTACAGGTCAAACTGCTGAACGGAATTACGCCAAATTTGGCACAGAGAAAGGTCTTGGTCCAGAAAGCATGCTTTTGTTTAAATCGGGTAAATCCGTTCAGTAGTTTTAGAGAAATATCAAATTTTCCAGATATTGATATTTAAGAATTCTGACATCTGATTGGCTGAAGCGTTACGAGCATGAGCTTGCGGCTCATTGGCTGCGAACTGTTGAAACTAGGAAGTGTTGGCAGCCATTTTGTGATTCAGTCCGTCAGCTCACAACTCTCCCTCTACAAGGCATCAGGTCCGTAGTTCTACCTCTGCGAGGCAACACTAAAAATATACCGCAGCTCTGTCTGTGCGAGATACCCCTTTCACGGTCCCTCTCCCCACATCACCAGCTCATGGCTATGCCTTTAGAAGCCAGTCCGTCGGCTCGCAGCTCTGCGACTGCGAGCTGTGAGCCATTTGGTGACTCAGTCCGTCAGCTCGCATCTCTCCCTCTAAAAGGCATCGGATCCGTAATTCTACCTCTGCGAGGCAATACTGAAAATATCCCGCAGGTCGGTCTGTGCGAGATACTCCTTTTACGCTCCCTCTCCCCACATCATCAGCTCGCGGCTATGCCTTTAGAAGCCAGTCCGTCGGCTTGCAGCTCTGTGTCTGCGAGCCGTCGGGCCCGCAGCTCTACCTCTGTGAGCCACCTCGTTAGCTCATAGCTGTGTCTGTGCTAGCAGGCCCGTCGGCCCGTTACTCTCCCTCTGCGAGTTAGCCCGTCGAGTTGCAGGTCGGAGGGCTCGCAGCTGTATCTCTGCGAGCCAGCCCGTTAATTGATAGCTGTGTGTCTGCTAGCAGGCCTGTTGGCCCGTTGGTCTCCCTCTGCGAGTCAGGCCACAGCTCTCCCTATGCGAGCCAGTACGGTGCTGTGCTTTTGCGTGCCAACGGCTCGTAGGTCTCCCTCTGCGAGCTGAGCCCACGGGCCGCAGCTCTTCCTCTGCGAGCCTGCCCGACGGCCCGCAGGTGTCCCTCTGCTAGCCGAACCGCTGCTGACACTCTGCCGAAATTGGGAATATAAGGCGGCTCTAAAAAGAGCCCTTGTGTTTATTAGTTGGAGCTACATATAAGTGCGAATGCACAGCTTCAGGTTAATCAGGAAAACTCGGTTTCCCTCATCTGTGAAGTGTACTCCATCACTTCTGTAGATATCAGCCATATCAAAACGTATGTTGTTGTTGTAAATCGACCCCATTCTATGGTCTCTGAGGTATGCAGACACAGCTTTGTTGACATTCTTCCTAGATTTTTCAATCTTATGACAAAATTGGTTTGACCATTTCCACTTCTGTCTTTGGCATATATTGGAATATACAAAGACAGTTTGAGGCAAAAGTAACATCAATTGTCCAAAGGTGTCCTTCATAAGCATTTCCAAACCTACCCCAGTCAATGTGCCTAGGTCGTTACCACCACATTGCACAATCATGAGATCAGGGTGTTGGAGATGCAAACAGGTTTTAACCAAAGGGAGCAATTGGTGCCACTTCAATCCTCTCTGTGCAAACCATTTAATGTGCACATTTTGTAAACCTAGGTCTAAGTCAATACGTCTCTGTTCTGCATACCTCTTGCACCAGAAAACATAGCTATGTCCTACAATCCACACTAGCATTTTGAAGGTATGGCTACAAGATATGGATAAATGTCTGTAGCTCATGCAGTCCGTTCGTAGAATAAGAGATATGTTTAAACATGGGGAACTACTTTTTTTTTACATACAAAACGTTAACCGATTGGGAGATGAAATGTATTGTGTCCTAAAAAGTAGGGTGTATATTAGTTTTGATGAAAAGCATCTTTGTGATTGGTTAATAAAAAAACAGTTTATACATGGAGTACATATTATAGGATGACATTTGCTCAGCTCAACCACACCTGCTAATTGTATTTGGAAGGTGCAGTTCAAACTTGAAAGAATGGTGAACTTTTGACCTCCACGTGCCGTTAAATGTTGGAGAAATGTTGCAAAAAAAAATATCGGTAGGTTTAAAAAAATGATGAACTTTTAACCTGCATGTGTCTTAGAATGTTCTAGAAAGTGTTGATACAATACCTTGAACTTTTCACCTGTATGTGTCCTTAAAAAAACTGTTTATATGGCAAGTTCAAAAATAACCAATAAAGAGAGGTTTTGCCATCTAAAAAAAAATAAGGAACTATTCTGATTTGTTCTTTACATGTATATATGTGTGGAGCAACAGGGAAATTGTGCCATTACTGGTTCCATTCTTGATGAAAGCGGTGCATTACATGTACTGTGTGACAAGAAAAGAATTGCATGCGTTTGTGACATTTGAAATCTGCATACCAACTACGAAGGTAAATTAGAAATTAAGAAGGTGTGTTATGTGTTTTGTAGTAGTGGTTAAGTATTTGAGACGATATTTTTAACTTTGAAAGTATTTTTTATTTCTAAATAACATAGTGTTAGTAAAGTCTGGTGTTTTATTGGTTCTAAAATATGCATAATGTGTAACTAGTTGTTAAACAAGTACTTTATATATGTTTAGGAGTTTTTCACAAAGAAAAAGTGTAAGTTGTCATCTGTAAAGACTGTGGGCCATATTCTCAAGACCAACGATAACATTATCGCCGCTTTAGCTGCAGTTTCCTGCCGCTAAAGCGGCGATAATGTTATCGCCGTTCTTGTGAATATGGCCCTGTATGCTTTTGAAAATTCGATGTAGCGTTAATTTCGATTTGTATATCTATTCCGGCGAGATAAACAGAATGTGGCACGTTTGGAAATTATGCTCAGTCTGGAAATAGTGGAGAAGGGGTGACAGTAGAAAATTCATGTGTTATTAACTTAACAGAGATGGAATGTGGATCAGTTACAGGCTCAGCTTCCGCATTGCCCACGTCACCTGCGTCCAATCCTGGTTCCACTGCCGAACATGCACATTCGAGTGTCCCATGGATGTCTGCCTATCCAACACAACTGTTGTTGAATTGGACTATGACTTGTGTTTGCGCCCCCTGTTGGATCACGAACAGGAGTGTAACCGAGACAGCCGTGCATGGGATGCCTTGACATACTGCGTATGTATTGGTAGTTGTGCATGGGAGATGGCACAATTTCTCGTGTGCAGTGACCACATCGAGGCGCTCCCCTATTGGGCTGTGTTGCGGATCGGTGAGACGGCGTGGGCTGAGCACACCTGCCCGGACCATCTAATGTATTGGCTCACCCTGGTGTTCCTTGAACACGACAACGACGTACTATTGGAACACATTGCACATGAAGCTGCACGGGCATTCATGGATGAGTAACTACGTACCTGCAGCCACATCCTATTGCCACCCACAGCACATGGCCCAACAACTTGTTGCACAGTGGGGATTGCTCACATATCCCACCAAAACAGAGGACACGTCTCCCTTCGGTCGAGCTCTGGATGCATGTGCGTGGAATAACGCGTGTGCACACACACCTATCCAAGGCGACGCAGGTCCATGGTCCGAGCAACACAGCGTCGTTTTGGAACTTTGCCAATTCAGACACACTGCTCGGTGAGAGCACACACATGGCGATGTATCATGACATGTGAGCCTGTCGGACCCTCACACCTGATCACTGTCGGCAGAGCAGACAATTGCCGCACCCCGGAGGCAGAGCACCATGCAGACCCCACGTACAGTGAGTCGTGCCCCCTCACACGGGGCACTGTGCAGACGCCAAATAAACCATCCGACTTATCCACAGCCCACACATAGAAGCCCCTGCCTGTGGTACCCCCGCATGGGATGGCCTTGACACCCACGAAAACAGCAACCCATGTCCCACAACGTTGCACACACATTCAAATCATTGCTCAGAGCTGTGGCATATCCTCCACACAAAAAGAAGAAATGTTATGTGCACACTTTGTGGTCTCATTTTTTACACTGAGAGGTAGATTTCAATGTCAGTCAAGGCTGGTGTGGTACTGCGAGGCTTTGCATTTGGGTGTTCTTAGGAAATCTAAGTTGTTGGGGAGCAAGGCAAGGTGGGCTGTGAGCGTTGCCAGATGTGATAAATCTTGTCCATTTCAGCCCCAACATCATCTGCCCCTAGACATGTACCCATGCTGCGTGTAAGTGTCTTAACCCCTTCCCTGCGGATGACGGAACCACGCCGTCATGAGCCACGGGCGGCGTGTGCTCATGACGGCGTGGTTCCGTCATGCTGCAGCCGCTCCGCCCACGCGGTACTGATTCCCCGCCTGTGCGGGCGAATTAGTGAGTGGGCGGTGTCGTGACAGAACCACGCCGTCATGAGCACAGCTCGCCCGTGACTCATGACGGCGTGGTTCCGTCACGAGCATGGTGGCGCCGCGCTCACCCCCCACCCCCCCCAGCGCCACGGCGGAATTACTGCCGCGGCCAAGGGGTTAAGCATGTCCGTGCCTGTTGTGGCCATTGCCTCGTCTGTACTCACACGCACATGCCAATAAAGCCTATGCCACTCCACTGGTGTCAAACTGTGAGGTGTGTTGTAAAGATTGTCCACTTGTGTGCCACAATGAGCCTCGTCCCAACACAGGGAAGAACTGACTGTCGCATGTGCAATGGGGGTGTATCCCTTTGGCAAGATCCGCCTCTGTGACATTGTTTTTGCATAGGTGCTGGACGACATCTGATGCAGCCCCATCACCTACGCAGTCTGATGTGTCAGGGGCACACAGCCATGCAGCCATCACCCCGCCACACACACCGGACACAGAACCCGTATGAGGGGAGTTTTGTACCACATTGACTTCATTGCTGATGTTCTGTGATTGCTATGTGTGTGGGCTGCATTGTGGGGGAATTGCCTGTGGCGATGCACACACACATGTTGGCATGTGGAGCCAGGTGCCCGTGCGGCCTTGCGCTACTTGTGCTATCTCACTCCGTCTCTCTCCCTCGCTCTCTCCCGCCCTGTCATAGCAAACTTGTGAAAGCAATGGGTGCGCAGCTCTCAGCGCGGCACTCGAGTACTTCTTAAGTCTTTCAAACACCGAGGGGTATATTCTCAAGGACATATCGCCGAGTTAACTGCACTTTATCGCAACCAAAATGGTGATAAATGTAACGCACCATTCACAAGCTGGAGCAAACAGCCCATATCACCAGTTTACCAGGGATAGCAGCCTCAAAAAGCATTGTCACGGATGACTCCGGCAAATATTGCTAATGAGATGTAGCGTAGGCGTTCCCGTGCAAAAAGCAGCGAACACATCTCTTCGCAAGTGTCTCAACCACCAGCAAGATTGTCGAAGAGAGTACAAAACAGGCGAGAAGATGCGTTAGTAGGAGAAAGTTTACACCTGCTCTGAGCTGGTTTAAAGTCGGACTACAACCTGCAATATGAAAGGGAGCCCAGCCCAGAGCCACACGTGAATGACAACAGATGCAATGGAGCCAACGATCATGCAGCTCGGACACCCAACACTGCTCCGACACCCCCCACCACCAGCCCCTTGTCCGCCATCCCCCCTCCCCCCGCCCACACAAACAAATGTGACAGCAACCTTAGGAAATCTGGAACGTAACAAATTGGCTGATGTCGCACAATTATAGTAAAGAAGATGCATGTGAGGTTGGACAAATAAGAATCTCAGTCATCTATGGATTTACATATAAAACATTTTATTTAAACAAAACAACAAAATAAAAGTAGGTACAGGTATGGAGTGTCATCCCTCAACAATTTGTGAATCAAAGCCTGCAAGACAAAAAGAAAAATAAGATTGTGCGTCATGCGTCCATGAAAGGAGAGAGAGAGAGAGAAAGAGAGAAAGAGTGAGAGAGAGGAAGAGAGAGAGAAAGAAAGAGTGAGACAGAGAGGAAGACAGAGAAAGAGAGAAAGAGTGAGAGAGAGAGAGGAAGAGAGAGAGAAAGAGAGAAAGAGTGAGATACAAGGAAGAGAGAAACAGTGTGAGAGAGAGGTAGAGAGAGAGAGAGAGAGAGAGAAAGAGTGAGACAGAGAGGAAGAGAGAGGGAAAGAAAGAATAAGAGAGAGAGGAAGAGACATAGAAAGAGAGAAAGAGTGTGAGAGTGTGAGAGAGAGAAAGGAAGAGATAGAGAGTGAGAGAGAGAGAAAGAGTGTGAGTGACAGAAAGGAAGAGATGGAGAGGGAGAGTGAGTGTTGACACTGTGGAGAAAATCCTCACAGCTCACCTTTCTGCCACCGGTGTGTCTCCAACCACGTGCCGGGACATAGTGCAGTCTTCAAGTTTAGTCATCTGAAACATAGTATAGAATTAGTAATGGCAGAGTACATACAACTGCACACGCCTAATTCTCTGTTTCGCCCCTGCGTACCCAGGCTGCTGCACCCCATCCACTCCCACTGCCCAGAGGTGTCTGCCTGCTGCTGTGCACCCAGGCTGGTGCACCCCATCCAGTCCCACTGCCCGGAGGTGACTGCCCGTTCCTGCGAACCCAGACTGCTGCATCCCATCCACTCCCACTGCCTAGAGGTGTCTGCCCGCTCCTGTGCACCCAGGCTGCTGCACCCCATCCACTCCCACTGCTCGGAGGTGTCTGCCCGCTCTTGTGCACCCAGGGTGCTGCACACTATCCACTCCCACCGCCCAGAGGTGACTGCTCGCTGCTGCGGAAACAAGCCTCTCTGCTCACCTTCCGCCACCGGCGTGTGTCTAAGAGGGTCCACCATGTGCCGAAGCAACCTCCTCAGGCGTTGCGTACACGTGGTCAAGCCGAGCTCACAATTCAAAGTGGGTGTTGATTGCAGGCTGGCCACGCATCATCGCAGGCTGCACAAGCGCTCAGCTCTGGTGGCACTAACTCAGTGGAACTGAAGTCATCGCCTCGTGGCGGGAGGTCCGTGTCGGGGGGGGGTCGTCAATCTGTGAATCACAGCCTGCTAGACAAAAAGCAAGATAGGATTGTCCATCAAAGGAGAGAGAGAGAGAGAAAGAGTGAGAGAGAGGAAGAGAGAGAGAAAGAAAGAAAGAGTGAGAGGTAGACAGAGAGAAAGAGTGAGAGAGAGAGGAAGAGAGAGAGAAACAGTGAGAGAGAGAGGAAGAGAGAGAGAAAGAGAGAAACAGTGTGAGAAAGAGGAAGAGAGAAACCGAGGAAGAGTGAGAGAGAGAGGTAGAGAGAGAGAGGTAGAGAGAGAGAAAGAAAAAACCAGTGTGAGAGAGAGGAAGAGATAGCGTGAGAGAGAGAGGAAGAGAGAGAGAGAGAGTGTGAGGGAGAGAAAGGAAGAGATGGAGAGGGACAGTGAGTGCCCACACTGTGGACAAAACCCTCACAGCTCACCTTTCCGTCACCGGTGTGTCTCCAACCACGTGCCGGGACATAGTGGAGCCCTCAAGCTTACTCATCTGAAACTTAGTATGGAATCAGTAATGGCAGAGTACATACAACTGCACATGCCTAATTCTCTGTCCCGCCTTTGTGCGTCCAGGCTGCTGCACCCCATCCACTTCCACTGCCCAGAGGTGTCTGCTCGCTGCTGTGCACCCAGGCTGCTGCACCCCATCCACTTCCACTGGCCAGAGGTGTCTGCCCGCTGCTGCGCACCCAGGCTGCTGCACCCTATCCGCTCCCACTGCCCGGAGGTGACTGTCCGCTGCTGCGCACCCAGGCTGCTGCACCCCATCCACTCCCACTGCCCCGAGGCGACTGCCAGCCGCTGCGCTAACAAGCCTCTCTGCTCACCTTTCGCAACCTGCGTGTAGACAAGAGGGCCTACCACGTGCCGCTGCAAGCCCCAAGCCCGGGGCCTGCGGACACGGCACCCTGCATATCATGCAGCCCCGCTCCGCAGGCCACCAGGTCTCACATTTGGTGCTGGGTCTTGATTTCGCCATGGCAGAGGACATACCAGTGCACCGGGCTTTTCATCGCAGGCTGCACACCCGCTCAGCCCTTGCGGCGCCACTAACTCTGTGACCAGCGAGGCAACGCCACATGGCGGTAGGCCTGCGGTGTCTGATGGCTCAGGCTTACACTGCGGTCCAGCAGGGCACACACAACCTGAGCTGTCCAGACCACCGGGATGAGCAATCACCGCAGGCTGCACACCCGCTCAGCAGTTATGGTACCCGTACCTCAGTGGACCGAAAGTCACCGTCCCGTGCCGGTGTGCCTGTGCCAGCCGCAGTGCATCCGGTGCGAGCAACTCTGAAATGGCGTCGAGCAAGTGCGCCCAGTCTTTTTTATTGGCAGGGTCACGTGTCCTGTGACGCCTGTGCTGGATGGGTGTGGTGTGGGTGTATACTAGCCGTGAGGGAGTGGCTGTGGCGTACTGACAACTAGGGTGTGACCAGCAGATCACTGCAATGAAAATCTGGGCCATGTACCGTTGTTGTCCTTCCCTGTAAGCGTAAGCGGAGTGGGCTGGCCTGGCGTATGCCAGTCCTGCGTGAGGCTGTGAAGAATAACTCCTGAGCTATGGGCGTGGCTCCGTCCTGGGCTGTATGAGGAATCAACTGATGCAGGTGTCCCTGTTGTAGTGCTGATGTCTCCCGGGTCGCAAGCGCCAATGTGTCACTCTGTGAACCAAGTCCCACAACATGGCCAACATGGAAGGTACGGGGAATCACTGACCCTACATTCATCCATAGTTCCACACATGAAAGATGGTGGACATGACACATCTGTGTGGATATGAATGTTTATTGCACATTCAGTGGAGTGTTGCAGCTGTAGCAATACAGGGCATGCAAAGTTCAAGTTTCAGTTTTTGGCACATGGAGGGCAGCAAATTAGAGCCAAGCTTGTGTTCGGGGTTAGGCTGCGCCAACATATGTACTTATACAATTACTCCGCCAATCCCCAAGCACTTATAAATTCACTATACACTCTCCTTGCAGTACTCTAATGATCCAGTCTCTACGTACGTACTTGTACAATGACCGAGAGAAAGTTACATAACCGAAGTTTTCCCCACTGCCAGAGGTAACATGGTTGCATACGCTGTCCACAGCACAATGTAATGTGGTAGGGCCCAGGGGTGGCATCTTGCATACATAATGAACACACGGACACAGATAGATAGGGGAACTGGGTACGGGCACGTGCGCTCGACTCATTTTTATTACCAGGGTCACATGTCCAGTGACGTCTGTGCTGGATGCGTGTGGGGTGAGTGTAAGCCAGCCCTCCGGGAATGGTTGGTGCTGTCAACAAGTACAACAGTAATCATTGGATCAGACACACAGATTCAATCATAAAGGGTCAATGATTTGTGCTGCACTAAGGTAGGGGCAACAGATGTGAAATAATACACACTAGATTGTATCGTAAAGGGTCCATGACTTGTGGTACACTGAGGTAGGGGCAGCAGATGTGAAATTATACACAAAACATTGTATCATGAGTTGTGCTGCACTGAGATAGGGGCATCAGAAGCATTCAGCGTGTGCGCAGCCAGCGATTATGCGGGTGCGGGCAAGCCGCACTGGGAGCAATGTCTGTTGCCTACTGGACTGAGTCATCTGCAATCGCGACTCGATGTGAATTGTGAGCCCTGCTATCCGCAGTGTAGATCGAAGGCAGTAGTCAGCACAGACATCGAAGAATGCTTTTAGTCACTTCCTGTTTACAAAATTCGAGGACATAGAGTACAATTCTCTCTGCAATAAATAAATCATGTCTCAATTTAAATTGTGAGCTCTGCTAACCGCAGTGTAGGTGTATGGAACAAAAGATGAAACATTTATGGAATACACTGTCGAAATATGTAGGTTTCAGGGACGTTATAGTTAGTTGCCTACTGGACTCTGAAATGAATGAATGAAGACTGAATTTGAATTGTGAGCCCTGCTGAGCACAGTGTAGGCCGGAGGCAGTGGTCAGAAAGGGCCTACAGACATGTGGCGTTGACTTGAGCTGCATACAGTTAGTGGTAGGTGTGGCGCTCAGCGTGTGCGCAGCCAGCGATGATGCAATGTCTCTTGCCTACTGGACTGCGTCATCTGCAATCGCGACTCAATCTGAATTGTGAGCCCTGCTGACCGCAGTGTAGGCCGGAGGCAGTGGTCAGGAAGAGCCCTGAGCCATGTGGCATTGACTTGAGCTGCATAGAGTTAGTGATAGGTGTGGCGCTCAGCGTGTGCGCAGCCAGCAATCATGCAATGTCTGTTGCCTACTGGACTGCGTCATCTGCAATCGCGACTCGATCTGAATTGTGAGCCCTGTTGACCGCAGTGTAGGCCGGAGGCAGTGATCAGGAAGACTCCACAGCCACGTGGTGTTGACTTGAGCTGCATAGAGTTAGTGGTAGGTGTGGCGCTCAGCATGTGCGCAGCCATCGATGATGCAATGTCTCTTGCCTACTGGACTGCGTCATCTGCAATCGCGACTCGATCTGAATTGTGAGCCCTGCTGACCGCAGTGTAGATCGAAGGCAGTAGTCAGCACAGACATCAAGGAATGCTTTTTGTCACTTCCTCTTGACAAAATTCAAGGACATAGAGTACAATTCTGTCTGCAATTAATAAATCAAGACTGAATTCAAACTGTGAGCTCTGCTGTCCGCAGTGTAGACTGCCATTCAGTGTTCCTTTGGACTTGCAAGATGAATTTGGTCATTGTACTAAATCTATAACTGATATAAAACAAGTTCTTGAAGCAAGGATACTAAAAGGATATTATGTAGGTTTTAGGGACGTAATACTTAGTTGCCTGCTGGACTCTGCAATTAATTAATCAAGAGTCAATTTTAAATGTGAGCCTTGATGACCGCAGTGTAGGCCGGAGGCAGCGGTCAGCAAGGGCCCACAGCCACGTGGCGTTGAGTTGAGCTGTACAGTTAGTGTCACCTGAAGCAACCAGCGTGTGTGGAGCCTGCGATGATGCGTGGTCCGGGCGGGCCGCACTGGTAGCAATGTCTTTTGCCTAATGAATTCTGTCTTAATAAGTCCACGTGGCGTTGACTTGTGGTGCACTGAGTTAGTGGCACCTGAAGCACTCAGTGTGTGCGCAGTCTGCGATGATGCTTGGTCCGGACGGGCCGCACTGGGATCAATGTCTCTTGCCTACTGGACTGCGTCATCTGCAATCGCGACTCGATCTGAATTGTGAGCCCTGCTGTCCGCAGTGTAGATCGAAGGCAGTAGTCTGTACAGACATAAGTCTGTGGTGCTCTGCTGCTGGGTTCGCAGGGGGCCTGTGTCGAGGAGGCCGGTGGTCACGGCGGAGGCCTCGTGGCAGGGTGAGGGCTGCCGCCCTGGCAGACGCTTTGGCCTTCCCACAAGTGAACCACGCCCAGAGCCCCAGCCTATTTATTCATACTCCTACGCTGGAGTGGCGTACGTTGGACCAGCCCACTCCGCTTCCGCTTCCAGGGGGGGACAACACAGCTACATGACCGAGATCTTCCCCACTGCCTGAGGTAACATGGTTGCATCTATTGTCCACAACACTACAAGCACCAGCAGTATATGTCCACATGGAGAGGTTTGTGCTCTGCATAGTGAGGTCTGTCCACCACATCACCGATACACTTGGTATTGTGTGCATTTTTATTGATGGGTGACTTGCGTCCTTCACACATACTTGGTTGTCATATCTCCCAAGATTCAGCTATTGTGTGGCTGAGGGACCATGCCGTTTTTGGAAGATCCGCTGTCCTGTTCTGCGCTGCCTCTGTGGTAGTAGGGAGGGGGGTGGTCCGGGGGGGAGGTCCTGAGGGTGATGGCAGTGGGTGTTGTGGCCTTCTTGGGTGTCGGAGCTGCATGGTCAGTAGCTCTATGACATGTGTTGGTCTTCAGATGTGGTTCTGGGCTGGGCTCCCTTTCACACTGTAGGTAGTCGTCCTGCTATACACCAGTAAAAGGCAGATGTTAAATTCCTACTGCCTACGCAGCTTATCGCCTGTTTTTGGATCGCACCCCAGATTTGGCTGCTCGTTGAAAATATCGGGAAGTGGTGTTTTCGTGTTATTTTTGCACGGGAACGCCTACTCTGCATATTATTAGCGTTAGTTGTCGCTCTCATTTGTGGCAATTTTTTTTCCGGAAGCTATTGTTGGAAAACTGGCGATATCGGCTGCTTTCACTAGGTTCAGAATGGAATGATAATTTAAAATCACTGAAAAAACCATAGGTTTAATGAACATTATAATTAGAAATTAGCATTTAAAAAACATTTGAAATTCACTGAAAAAACCATAGGTTTCAGGCACGTTATAGTTAGAAATTAGCATTTAAAAAACCTTAGAAATTCACTGAAAAAAACCATAGGTTTCAGGGACGTTATAGTTAGAAATTAGCATTTAAAAAACCTTTGAAATTCACTGAAAAAACCATAGGTTTCAGGGACGTTATAGTTAGCTGGACATTTCACTCGTACAAAACCATAGAAATTCCACTGTTATAGTTAGTTCAGCTAACTATAACTCGCGCCCCCGCAATGCACTGCTGATGACATCACATGTTACATCATTCATGACATGGTCAGTGACATCACTGATGACATCACTAATGACATCACTGATGACATCACTGATGACATCTCAAATGACATCACTGATGACATCACTGATGACATCATCCAGTGAATGTGTTTTTCTTTAAAGTTTAAATATGTATTATATATATACCAAGGTGTATTGAAGAATGAGTGGGTGTATAAGTGTCTGGATGGAGGATTTAGTAGGTGTGTGACTGACTGTTTAACTGAGTTATTACATGTGTCTTACTGAATGCATGGGTTAGTGCCGCTGCTGGAGCAGAGTCACGGAAGACCAGCTAACCACAACCCTCGCCCTGAGCCCACCTGCCGAACCCTCCGACCCCGACACCGCCTCCCGCAACCTCAGACAGTGGATCGACGACTGCACCAACACCCTCGCCCTGCTCAAGAATCCGCCCAACAGCCACACCAGCAAGAAAGCCACCTGGTTCACCGAAGACCTCCAGGCCTCCAAACGAACATGCCGAAAACTGGAGAAAATCTGGCTCCACGAACGGACAGCGGACAGCTACGCCGCCCACAAGAGCGCCACCCGCAGTCACCATCACCTCATCAGATCCGCCAAAAGGGCCTCACTCAAAGACCGCCTAGACAACAACGCACACAACAGCAAAGAGCTCTTCAACATCGTGAAGGAACTCTCCAACCCCAGCTCCAACACCAACGACATCCAGCCGTCGCGAGACCTGTGCGACTCACTGGCCACCTTCTTCCACCGCAAAATCACCGACATCCACGACAGCTTCAACACCACGACCGCCCCGGCAACCACCGAGACCACTGCCCCCACAACCACCAACCGCCTGCTCTCCTGGACCAACATCAACGACGAGGACACCAGCGAGATCATGAACACCATCCACTCCGGTTCACCGCTAGACCCGTGCCCTCACCACATCTTCAACAAAGCCAGTACAGCCATCGCGCCCCATCTCCGGAAAATAATCAACATCTCCTTCGAGACAGCAACCTTCCCGGAAAGCTGGAAGCACGCCGAGATCACCGCCTTACTCAAGAAACCCAAGGCAGACCCCAAGGACCTCAAGAACTTCCGACCCATCTCTCTGCTCCCGTTCCCCGCGAAGGTCACCGAGAAAATCGTCAACAAACAACTGACCCGCTACCTCGAGGAGAACAACATCCTGGACCCTTCCCAGTCCGGCTTCCGCAGCAACCACAGCACCGAAACCGCCCTCATCGCCGCCACCGATGACATCAGGACCCTGCTAGACAACGGAGAAACAGCAGCCCTCATCCTCCTGGACCTATCAGCCGCCTTCGACACGGTCTGCCACCACACACTACGAACACGCCTTCACGACGCCGGGATCCAAGAGAAGGCCCTGGACTGGACCACATCCTTCCTTTCCGGCAGAACACAAAGCGTCCGCCTCGCCCCCTTCCGATCCAAGGCCACCAAGATCATCTGCGGCGTACCCCAAGGCTCCTCCCTCAGCCCAACGCTGTTCAACATCTACATGGCACCCCTCGCCCACGTCGCCCGACAGCACAACCTCAACATCATCTCTTACGCCGACGACACCCAGCTGATCCTCTCCCTCACCAAAGACCCTCACACCGCCAAAGCCCACCTCCACGAAGGAATGAAGGCCGTCGCCGAATGGATGAGGACCAGCCGCCTGAAGCTGAACTCGGACAAGACGGAGGTCCTCATCCTTGGTTCCAACCCTTCAGCCTGGGACGACTCCTGGTGGCCAACATCACTGGGAACAGCCCCGCCACCCACCGACCACGTACGCAACCTAGGGGTCATCCTCGACCCCACCCTCTCCATGACTAAGCAGGTCAACGCCGTTTCCTCATCCTGCTTCAACATCCTCCGAATGCTCCGCAGGATCTTCAAGTGGATCCCCACCGAAACAAGAAAAACAGTCACCCAGGCCCTCGTCACCAGCAGGCTGGACTACGGAAACGCCCTCTACGCAGGAACGACGGCTAAGCTCCTGAGACGGCTGCAACGCATCCAGAACGCCTCTGCACGTCTTATCCTCGACATCCCCCGACGCAGCCATATCACACCCCACCTGAGAGACCTGCACTGGCTCCCTGTCAACAAGAGGATAACCTTCAAGCTCCTCACCCACGCACACAAAGCACTCCACAACTCCGGACCAGCCTACCTCAACAGACGACTCAGCTTCTACACCCCCACCCGCCAGCTCCGCTCGACCAGCCTCGCCCTCGCCACAGTCCCCCGCATCCGGAAAACGACCGCCGGCGGCAGATCCTTCTCCCACCTCGCCGCCAAGACCTGGAACACCCTCCCCACCAACCTCCGACAGACCCAAGACCTACTGGCCTTCAGAAGACTCCTCAAGACCTGGCTCTTCGATCAGTAGCAGCACCACCCCCCTCTTCCCCCAGCGCCTTGAGACCCTCGCGGGTATGTAGTGCGCTTTATAAGTGACATGATTGATTGATTGATTGATTGATTGATTGTGAATCTCTATATCAGTCTGTTTGCTGTTGTATAAGCTGCTGCATGGGTTGGTCAGTAGCTACATGAGTGTCTATATGGGTTATTAATTGGTTGCCAGAGTATTTGTATGGGTGCCTGAGTGTGTGTGTGGGTGCGTGGGAGGTGTGTGACTCTGTGCATACATGTTTGAGTGGTTGATTCACTGGGTGTATGGGTTCAAGAGTGCATGTGGAAACAGCTGTATGCGTGGGTGAGTGTGTGTATGGGTGTGTTAGTGAGTGAATGGATGTCTCAGTGGTACATGTCCAACTAACTACATATGTAAAAGACAGTGTATGTGAGAGTTGGAGTATATAAATGTCTATACGTGAGAGTTAGTGATTGTGAGAGTGGCTGTATGGATGAGTGTGTACTTGTATCAGTGATTGTATAAGAGAGTAATTATGCGTTTCTTTGATTTGATTTGATTTGATTTGATTTGATTTGTATATTTGTAAAGCGCACGAATGCCCAAAGGCGTCTTGGCGCTAATCGTTGTAAAAAGACTAAGTCTGCCGAAGAATGATACCACTACAAAGTAAACAACCATGTTTTCACCTCCTTCCTAAATGAAAGTAGCGATGAGCTGTTTTTAATGTTCTGTTTGAATAAGTGATGTGTTGTGTGTATAACTGTATAGGTCAGTAAATAGAAGTGTGATTGATTATTTGCATGACTGACTAGGTGTGTGAGTAACTCTGGATGAGTGCTGGTGTGTGACTGTCTGTGTAGGTGTATGAGTGCATATGATAGTGTTGTATTGATGAGTGACTGCATGTATGAGTGATTGTATGGGTGAATGAGTGGTTGAGTGTATAGACCTAAGAACCAGTGATTAGATATGTAGTAAGTGGTATTGGTGTGTCTATGGTTTCAAAAATGGTATTCGGTTTTTTGGAGTGGGTGTATCAAAGGTTATATTAGGGTGTGAGAAGGTGCATCAGATTGTCACATGGATGATGTCATCAGTGATGTCATTTGAGATGTCATCAGTGATGTCATCAGTGATGTCACTGACCATGTCATGAATGATGTAATATGTGATGTCATCAGCAGTGCATTGCGGGGGCGCGAGTTATAGTTGGCAGGCCGCTATACAAAATACAAAAAGAGTTGCCTCTAGGTGGGATGCACTTCCAGGTGGAAATTACGCCAAAGCAAGGGCACACGCCATGAACAAAGTCCTTTTCTGGTTTCCTGCCAGACGCGTTTTGGGCCAACGCCCTCTTCAGTGGCAGACCATGTGACGTGACGGCGTGTCAACCACCAGAAATCCCCGTAATAATTATGCTCAGGTGAACCACCTGAAGCAATGCTTCCTGGGACTGGTGGTTCAGTAAAACCCAAGTGGGTCGCCGCCGGCACTCACATTCAAAAATGTCTTTTAAAAGGATTGCCGATGTTCGCGCCGGCACCCCTGCATATAACAGTGGAATTTCTATGGTTTTGTACGAGTGAAATGTCCAGCTAAGTATAACATCCCTGAAACCTATGGTTTTTTCAGTGAATTTCAGAGGTTTTTTAAATGCTAATTTCTAACTATAACGTCCCTGAAACCTATGGTTTTTTCAGTGAATATATATATATATATATATATATATATATATATATATATATATATATATATATATAATACAAAAAGAGTTGCCTCTAGGTGGGATGCACTCCCCGGTGGAAATTACGCCAAAGCAAGGGCACACGCCATGAACAAAGTCCTTTTCTGGTTTCCTGCCACACGCGTTTCGGGCCAACGCCCTCTTCAGTGGCAGACCATGTGACGTGACGGCGTGCGGCAACCACCAGTAAATCCCCGTAATAATTATGCTCAGGTGAACCACTTGAAGCAATGCTTCCTGGGACTGGTGGTTCAGTAAAACCCAAGTGGGTCGCCGCCGGCACTCACATTCAAAAATGTCTTTTAAAAGGATTGCCGATGTTCACGCCGGCAGCCCTGCATATAACAGGCACTTCCTGTTCCACAGTTAGCTGCCCCAATAAAGCAGCCGCGGACCCGCAAGTGTTTCACGGAGGTGCAATCCCGCGACCAGGCAGACCGCTATACAAAATACAAAAAGGGGTTGCTTCTAGGTGGGATGCACTCCCAGGTGGAAATTATGCCAAAGCAAGGGCACACGCCAGGAACAAAGTCCTTTTCTGGTTTCCTGCCAGACGCGTTTCGGACCAACGCCCTCTTCAGTGGCAGACCATGTGACGTGACGGCATGCGGCAACCACCAGTAAATCCCCGTAATAATTATGCTCAGGTGAACCACCTGAAGCAATGCTTCCTGGGACTGGTGGTTCAGTAAAACCCAAGTGGGTCACCACCGGCACTCACATTCAAAAATGTCTTTTAAAAGGATTGCCGATGTTCGCGCTGGCACCCCTGCATATAACAGGCACCTCCTGTTCCACAGGTAGCTGCCCCAATAAAGCAGCCGCGGACCCGCAAGTGTTTCGCGGTGGTGCAATCCCGGGACCAGGCAGGCCACTATACAAAATACAAAAAGAGTTGCCTCTAGGTGGGATGCACTCCCAGGTGGAAATTACGCCAAAGCAAGGGCACACGCCATGAACAAAGTCCTTTTCTGGTTTCCTGCCAGACGCGTTTCTGGCCAACGCCCTCTTCAGTGGCAGACCATGTGACGTGACGGCGTGTGGCAACCACCAGTAAATCCCCGTAATAATTATGCTCAGGTGAACCACCTGAAGCAATGCTTCCTGGGACTGGTGGTTCAGTAAAACCCAAGTGGGTCGCCGCCGGCACTCACATTCAAAAATGTCTTTTAAAAGGATTGCCGATGTTCGCGCCGGCACCCCTGCATAGAACAGGCACCCCCTGTTCCACAGTTAGCTGCCCCAATAAAGCAGCCATGGACCCGCAAGTGTTTCGCGGTGGTGCAATCCCGCGACCAGGCAGGCTGCTATACAAAATACAAAAAGAGTTGCCTCTAGGTGGGATGCACTCCCAGGTGGAAATTACGCCAAAGCAAGGGCACACGCCATGAACAAAGTCCTTTTCTGGTTTCCTGCCAGACGCGTTTCAGGCCAACGCCCTCTTCAGTGGCAGACCATGTGACGTGACGGCGTGCGGCAACCACCAGTAAATCCCCATAATAATTATGCTCAGGTGAACCACCTGAAGAAATGCTTCCTGGGACTGGTGGTTCAGTAAAACCTAAGTGGGTCGCCGCCGACACTCACATTCAAAAATGTCTTTTAAAAGGATTGCCGATGTTCGCGCCGGCACCCCTGCATATAACAGGTACCTCCTTGTACATACATATATATATAGGAATTCTTTTGAAAATTAAGCATATATGAAAGTGGGAGGTTTGTGAATAGTCCCAGGTTCCTTGTTCGTGGTATTAAGGAGCTTGAACCAACTTTGGTTTAAATACTGAATTATTTCAACAATTGATAGCATGGTGCTCAACAAATATGTAATATAGTACCACTACAATAAGGGACAATGTATAGGTCTTTTCCTTTCTTTAATTAGGACAACATATTTTATGTTGCATTAATTTTAGTTTCCTAAATTCGAATCTCGAATTTCATAAATACATTGTTATGGAGATATTTAAAATTATAAATACACCCTCCTGTGAAATACAGAATGTATCTAACAGAAACCATGCCAGTGTATGTGCACACTTCAAACTGGATATGTTTTCTATGTTTATCGCACCTTTTGTTTATGTTTACCACTTGTATTTACCACTATATAGGTTTTAAAAAATGGCGCTCACTGTTGTGATCAAGGCTGCTGTGAGCAGTTGAAACGAGAAGACAGTCACTCTGCACGCTCAAAAATAAAGCATTTGCTGAACAATTTGCTGTGGAGTTCGTCCATATCCTTTGTTCACGAGTTGGGATGCATTGTTGCATGATACGCGGCGAGACGGCAAGCCGCTCAAGGACAGAACCAGCGGCGTTTGGGAAGCATGCCTGCAAGCCGAGTTCTTCTCTTTGTTGCAGTTACGAGGCAGACGTGCCCCCCGTGAGCTCGAAGAATATTGCCTGAAGAACGAAAATTGGAGGCTCCGGACTCGGGTGTTGGAGGACGCCGGAGATCGGGGATCTCCCTTTCCGGGTAAGAGGCATTACTAGTGGCGAGCAGCAGCGGGAGCCGGGGCCAGCGCGGGCAGTATACACCGGCTGGTGTTCACTTAAAGACCCACACTTGACAAGGCATAAGTCAGCATCTGAATAGCGCGCTATGAGTGAGGAAGAATGCGCCGCAAGGGTACAGAAAGCCCTTAAAATATTCAATGAAAGTATTTCAGAGCGGATAACTGAGGGAAATATTGGAATTACGGTTACAAATGACCTAGGTAGGGGGCGTGGCGAAGCCGAGCTGCAAGATGGCCGCTCGATGAGAGGGCTCTGCCGGCCGAGCACGATAATCCGATAATTATCCTGCTTCAACGACTTGATCCTGGACAGCACAATCATATACATCCCGGACGGTCACGCAAGCGAAATCCAGGCTTTTCGGAGAACAGGAGGCTGCGGATTGCTATCCTGACCCGCCTCGCGGGGTGAGGCCTATCGCGGCCTGAAGAGCGCGCCTCTGAAGCTGCCGGGGACTGGCTCGACCTGCGCTGCCGCTGGCCTGGCGCCTCTGCCGAACTAGAGTGACAGCGCCTGGGGCGACCCAGGGGAGCGCGCTCTGGCTGCGGGTGCCTGGTGGTTGGTGGACGCGGACGGCCGACGGCTGCACACAGTAAGCAGACCGACACGATCAGCCCGGCCGGTGAGTCTTGCGGAGGAGACCCGTGCTAATACGGGCAACTGACAGCCTCTGGTGTGGGGACGTGGCGGGCTGGGCCTCGCGGAACGGGCCGAGTCCTCTCCTATGTGTGAGGTCCCCTGCAGCATTCGCCGAACCAGCGGGTAGGGCGCCGCGGACAGTGCGGGCCCTGCTGTGTGCCCCTCTGGCCTATTCTGGATCCCAGCGGAAGGCTGCATTATCCTGTGCCGCTTCGGCTACGCCATCGTTAGGCGGCCACGCGTAGCACCTCGTGGTCCGGCCCGGCAGGTGGGATGCCTTGGGCCCTGGCGTTCACTTGGGTGTGCCTCTGCTTGGGCTCGGATGTGCACCCGGCTGGGGGGCTCCTGAAAGCTGGCCGTGGCTTGATGGTGCTTGGGCGGTCGCCAGGGAGAGTGGTGAGTGGGGGTGTTGGCAGTGGCGGCCCCAGCGTGGCCGAGTCATCCCTTACCCCTCACAAACCTGAAGGCATCGCAGCGGCAGGAACCAGGTGACCATACAGTCTAAGGGCCGGACCAACGGGCGCGCTGCCCGGACCTGGTGAAGAGAGGGCCCAGAGGCGGGCGCACTGCTGGCATACAGTGTACACACAACAATAACCACAAGGCACAAGAGTGTAAACGGTCAATATATTTCACCATCAGCAAGAGAGGGGATTAAAACGGGGAGCTATCTGCCCCTGCTGGAGTGTCGGTGCCCGGGGTGGTCCCGGTACCGACGTCCGCCTAGTGACCATTGCTGCACAAGGCTTAGATATGGGAAAAACTGACATAAAACAGCCAAAACTCAACTTTGATAAGAGAGTGATGCGTCAGCAGGAGGGGGACCCAGCGCCACTCAGCGGGGCCCCCATGGACGACACGCAGGAGGATGATCTAAGGTCCATGCTTAAGGAGGTCAAAGTTAATCTGCAGGCGATTAACTCCAAATTGGACACTATGGCTGCACGAATGGACCAAATATCCCAGAGAGTGGAGAAACACGAAACCAGACTTGACGCGCTCGAGACTAGAATATCGGACGCTGATGAACGCCAAACTGAAACACACGAGCAGCTACTGCGTATGGACAAGGTTCTCAACCTCATAAAAGCTAAGAACGAGGATTTGGAAGCCAGATCTCGGTGGAACAACGTCCGAATTACCGGTATTCCGGAGTCAACAAACATCCAAAACATGGAGAAATATGTGGAAGCGCTGTTTAAAGACCTTTTTGGAAATGACCTCTCAGACATGTTTCTAGTGGAGCAGGCGCATCGATCTCTGGGCCCCAGACCGCCGCCCGGCGTGCAACCGCATCCGATCCTTGCTCGACTCTTCAATTATCGAGACAGAGACACAGTGTTGAGGCTGGCCCGCGAGCAGGGAACAATTCAATACCAGGGAAACACAATAGCTCTATATCCGGACTTCACCCAACTGGTTCAAGCGGCACACAGGGAGTTCGTACCAGCCAAAAAACTGCTTCAACAAGTCGGTACCAAATATGCCCTTTTGTACCCAGCGAAGCTTTGTGTGCAAACCGGCGGCAAGCCCCTCATCTTCACTGAAGCCAGTGCCGCGCTCAAATTTGCCAAACAGGTGGTCAAGAAAAGACAAAGCCCGAGCCATACAGAAGAAACATCGCTAAGCAGCCAGCTGAGCGACAATGACTGAATGGGCCACCCAGGTCCATTGTCCCACATGGTTATGAACTGTAACATAAGGTACCGGTGGTGTAGGTACCGATTGTTTTGGATGGGCAAGTACTGTCTCCTATGGCCCGCACCAAATTTCTGTGCAGTCTCTTCCCTTAATACGGCGTGCTGCCATGTCCTTTCTGTATGATGTGCATTGTATCACGGTGAGTCGTGTTGCTATCGGGATCGGCCACCGTGCTGTAAATGGCAGGGGTGTACGCTGGTAACCCCACGTTCCCCTAGGGATAATTTCCAATGACCCTAGGTTCACCTAGGATATTCACACGTTTTGGGTAGTTACAAGGGATGTATACACAACCTGTTTGGAGGTTGGTGTGGGTGGGGGTGGGTAGATTTTGTTAATTGTTCTTGTTTTATACCGCAAAATGTATTGCTAATGCCGCTGTCACTACACATTGTAACTGAAAGAAAGGGCACGACACAGGTGCCGACCGATATGCACAGGGATGAGGACAATTCACAGGTGTACTGCACCACAGGTAGAAGGCCACATTCCAAGCTGCACGACCCAGCCTGTGTACTGATATGACCACCCGTAGGCTACCATGTCCTTATTAAAAAGTCACGACTAGTACACTCGTACCTTACCAGGCATGGGGCTGACATCTGTCTTTTACAAGAGACCCACTTGAAAGACACATCCTGTTCCAGACTGAACTCCCGCAGATGGAAGGAGGTACTTACTTCCAACTACTCCAGCAGGTTGGCAATTTTGATACGGGCAGGACTCCCATGGACAACGAAACAAGTCACTACGGGTCCCGAGGGACGCTACATTTTATTATGGGGTGAGACCTATGGGCAGCAACTCATTATCGCTAACATATACAGGCCCAATATTGACAGCCCTGAATTTTTTTATCTAGTCTGGCATGGGATACAATCAATGGGAAGTGCTGCTATATTGTGGGGTGGGGACTTCAATGTAGTAATATCATCACTGACTCTGTATCTCAGCAAGAAGTCTACCGCAGGGTGTTCGCGGGACTTCCGATACTTGGGCAGACATTTTGGTGGTAGTAAGGTTAGCGGGCTAGGCTTCATGCCCCTGACATTATTTAAACAGACGCTGGCACGAGTGCGCGTTGTGAAGTCCTCCTGAGGCTTGAGCCGGGAGAGACCTACATTGTACTCGCTCATATTTGCTGTCTTTGCACATTATCTCCGTTACTGCATTTTTAAAACTGTTTTAATTGTTTTAACTTTGCGCATTTTGCACTCGTGCACTCACCAGCTGACTCTGTATCTCAGCAAGAAGTCTACCGCAGGGTGTTCACGGGACTCCCGATACTTGGGCAGACATTTTGGTGGTAGTAAGGTCAGCGGGCTAGGCTTCATGCCCCTGACATTATTTAAACAGCGCTGGCGGAGTGCGCAGCGGGCGCGCCGCTGGCGCGCCGCCCCAATAGCAAGCCCGTCTGTGCCCGTCCACGCTCGTTCCGCGCTCAGCGCCAGCCCCCCTGCACAATTTTTACCAGGTATGGTTAAAATTATACATTACTCCAGTACAGATTTGAAAAACCTAAATCCTATCACTCCAACCCAGAATTGCTGTGACCTTCGTCTTGATGCTATGCCCCCTCAGGTTCAAACGACCTGTTTAGGGTGCAACACTAAGTTACCAGAGTTTTTGTTTCAACCACTAGCTGCCTTAAAATATCAGCAAACATTGATTGAAAAGGACGCCTCCCTCTTTGTTTGGAAATGTGCCCTTTTCAATGCAAGGTCTCTGGTTAAACACAGCTTAGAAGCTGCCTCTCTTATTGAGGATGAGAAGTTACTTGTTGCATTCATCACCGAAACGTGGACGGACGAGGTGTCCAGTCCGGACTTAGTGAAAGCCACACCTCCCGACTACCTCTGTTACACACTAAACAGATTACAGAGGAAAGGGGGGGGATTAGCGGTCATTTACCATAACTCTATCACGGCGTCTTTCAATCCTATAGTCAATGTGGAATGTGAAGCGTTAGAGTTTTGTCTTAATCTTTCACACCACTATACTTTTAGAGGCTCTCTCATTTATAGGCCGCCGGGCCCGAGAGGACGATTCTTAACACAAGTAGGCAGCATACTTGAAAAGGGGATCAGCACCAATTCCTATACTATTTTAGGAGATTTTAATTATCATCTTGAGTCACCCTCTGACCCAGATACCATCAGTCTGCTGGATCTGATGAAGGGCGGAAACTTAGAGCAACAGGTGACGGGTGCAACTCATCAGGCTGGCCGTACGTTAGACGGCATTTTTTCAAACAATTTGCAGCTGTCTGTCACGAGTATCCTTCCCTTAGTTTGGTCAGACCACTCAGCAGTTTTGTTTGAGCTCACCATACCGGACCGCACGGTTCCGAAATTATCAACAAAATATTCAGAGTTACACCAACTGCTAACCTCAACTACTACCTTAACACCTAGTGATCTGGACAAGGCAACTAGATCATACACTAAATGGTTAGAAGCAGCAGGGAATAAGTTAGCACCTAAAAAACGCCTTCGCCATACCAGGCATACCCCCTGGTATTCTCAGGAGCTTAGGAACCAAAAATTGGCCTGTAAGCTCCTGGAAAGAAACTGGAGGAAGGAATACAAGGAAAAGGATAAAAGGGAATACAAAGTTAGCCTTGCATATCACAAACAGCTCCTTCAAAGTACAAAACAAGAGTATTTTAATAATAGAATCAAATTCGCCAAAAACTCACCGAAAGAGCTTTTTAAAATAGTAAATACCTTAGCCCACCCATGCTCTCCCACCATTCCAGCTAGTCAAGAGCTGTGCAATAAAATTGCCAAATTCTTTTTCGATAAAGTTAATGGTATTTTCTTAACTTTTTGGACTCCTCATCCAAAATAATGAGTGATTTGGCAACGGATCAGATGAAAGCAAAAAATGATGCCCCACGATTAGACAGTTTTGCCTTTTTAACGGAATCAGACACTCTCAATCTATTGGCGAAAGTGAAGTCAGGCTCCCCGTATGATCCTTGTCCGAGTTCGGTAGTAAAACTAGCTGCAGAGCCAGTGTCACGAAAACTGACTTCCTTCATTAATACAATGTATATAGAAGGATATTTTCCCAGGGACTGGAAACATCCATCAATTTTGCCCCTGCTGAAGAAACCCAGCCTGGACGCCAATTATCCAAATAATTTTAGACCTATAGCTAGACTACCACTCCCGGCAAAAATCATAGAAAGAAACATGAATGCTCAACTCAATACATTTCTGCATGATTCTCAGGCGCTGAACCCAACTCAGTAAAGGGTTCAGAGAGGGCCACAGTACGGAAACGGCGCTCCTCAAGTCCACAGAAGAGATCAGGACCATTCTGGACCAAGGAGGGAAGGCCGTACTGATCATGTTAGACTTATCTGCAGCATTCAACACCGTCCATCATGCTTTGCTGATGGGCCGATTGGATGAGATAGGAGTCAAGGGCACTGCCTGGAAACGTCTCAAATCCTTTCTTTCTGACAGAATGCAAACGGTGGCCCTGAACGAATTTGAAGCAGAATCATTCTCTCTACCCTGTGGTGTGCCGCAAGGGTCGTCACTGAGCCCGACACTTTTTAATGTTTATGTGTCTTCACTGGCACCCCTAATTGAATCTTTTGGTTTCACTTTGACTTCCTACGTGGATGACACCCAAATTGTGGTGACTTTACGACCAGGAGTGATCCAGGAAACCGCGTCGAGGTTGCAGGACTGTATGAACGCCGTGTGGGGATGGATGGCCCAAAACTGCCTGAAACTCAACTCCGGCAAAACGGAGGTTGTGTTGTTCGGCAACAACTCCAACTTTTGGACCCCTGAATGCTGGCCGGAGGCTTCAGGTCCGCTCCCCACTCCTATTAGGAAGGTGAAGAATCTGGGAGTATGGATAGACGATAAATTAAGTTTCAGGGACCAGGTGAACACAGTGGGTTCATCAACATCGTATATCCTCAAATCTTGCAAAAAAATAATGCCACTACTACCCAAAGATGCGCAACAAACAGTTGTTACTGCACTAATAAAGTCCAGATTGGACTATTGTAACAGTCTATATCTTAAGATCCATGAAGGATCGATGAATAAACTACAGATTCTGCAGAACGCAGCGGCCAGACTCCTTACAGGCACACCAAAGTTCGAATCAATCTCAGCCAAAATTAAAAAACTTCACTGGCTGCCGGTCAGGAAACAGACTCAATTCAAGTCTCTATGTCTGGTCTTTAAAGCCCTCCAGGACACCGGACCTGAATTTCTAAAACAGCGATTCCGCTGGTATATACCAAAAAGAGCACTGCGGTCATCAGATGCAAAACTCGTGATTGTTCCCTGGGTGAAAAAGGCCAACTGGGGTGGCAGAAGCTTTATAGCTAATGCGGCCAAACATGGAATGCTCTTCCACTATCCTTGAGAAGCATGACCAATCTTTTGGCCTTTAGGAAAGCACTGAAAACATGGTTGTTTTCAAATTGATCTGGTTAAATTCCCACACCGTTTTAGTCTGCAGTAGGCCTTCACACAGCGCCAGGACACCTTCGGGTAACAGTTAGCGCTCTATAAATACCAATAACATTAACATTAACATCACAGGATGACAGAGCAGGTATATCCCGCACACACCATCTGCAAGCGGCTGCAACACTCTGCAGAATAATTGACGATCACCACTTGGTTGACTCATGGTGTACATTACACCCTCTGTCCCGGGAAGGCACATGCATAACTCAACAACATAATGTATGGTCCAGACTGGACTACTGGATAACCTCTAAGGATATACACTCCTGGGTAACTGGGGTCACACACAATGCGCGCACATTGTCTAATCACGCACCCGTCATGATCCAATTCCAGGTCCCGAAGCCATACATACAACCCTTCACTTGGCGGCTTCCCCCAAATGACCCACTCGATTCTGTATTTTCTGAAGAGATCCGGAAAAATATAGAAGAATACTTTGAACTCAACACGGGCAC